>CM060932.1:962287029-963537029 GCA_030765085.1 Allium cepa | reverse complement strand
TTGCACTGCACTAGTTCATACACGACATGAGGGATAGGTTATTATTTCTAACATTGATTGTCTCTTGAGTATAGCCAATATAAATCCCAAGTCGCACGAAGCGCTCAACCACAATATTTTCTGAATCGATTGCAAGATCAATCTCTACCACCCTATCAGACAAACTTGATCCGAGTCAAGCAGATAAAGTAGAGGCATTTGACCTGCATGCAAATCTCTTTTCTGACATTCCAGACAAAAGTTATTGACCCGGCACCCGATGCCGTTGAAAGAGCTATTATCCTGAATAATTCGGCTGACTCACACGCGTCTAGAATCGACGAAGCCGCTCTTCGTCGTTTATGTTTCATTCGGATTTCTTTCGAAGATGTTCTAGTTCCATCGAGGAAAGACAGACCTCACTTGCCCCAGCTGGATATATGTTGCATATGCGATTATATGATTTTTGTTTGATGATAATAAACACACATATATATATATATATATTCATTTAAATGTATTTGTTAGTGTATTATTTTATTTTTCATAGAGTAAATAAATATTTGCTGAATAAAATAAATAACACAGAATTTGAATTCAAACAGAAATTTTATTCAAACAAATATTTATTATAATTTTTGAATAGTACAAATTTCAAGTTCTCACTATATACAATTTCAATTACAATACAAATCTGATTAAATTACACTTCACATTTACATTGCACCTCACTACATATCACTCATTCACTCAACTCATACTAATCTTTAACTTCATTCCAAATGTGAATCCAGCATCTGAGCAATCTGCAGAAATATACATTGGCGCGGTAAAATTGAAAATAAAATATTTTTGCAGTATAAAATAAAATGTGGATTTTGAAAATAATATTTGCCACAGTTATTTGGGTTGTGCGTCATCATTTAATTTTGAATTCATCATAAACGAACAACTTGTGACATACACAGTGTATCACTGTATATGCCACAAGGCTGTGCACACCGATATATACACTTGATAAAATTACATGGACAGGTGGGCACAGGTCAAACCCAAAACGCCGGGTTCAACTTAAGTGCAATAAATATAATGTCACAATATCAGCACAAGGTCAAACCCGAGCTCCAAGACGGCTTCAACACAGGTGCAGCTCGAATATAAAAGTTTAATAAAATAGTCAAGAGCAAGCCAGTCAAAGGGTACACATGAACCAGAAGAGTTCGATTCAAGACAGGGACTCAGTCAATATGATATGCAAACTGGAAACATGAATGTACATTAAACTCAAACAATGCAGAAACTATGGAACAACATAGTAACTCAAGCCAGCATATAAAATATATACAACAAGCTCTAGATGGTACACAAGTAAAAGGCAACAACAAGGGATGCACCAATGAAATAGGCTGCAACATATATAACAGTAGACAGTGCATATGCAGACATGATAAAGCCAGATACAATGCAATATATACAGAGAAATTTTACAAGACCAACAATGCAATTGAAATGCAGACTGTCTCGAAGAGTGATACCAGATACTACAAAGAAATCAAAGCCAATATCAATGACACAACCTCAATAATGAAATGGCTATAAACAACCAACATAAAACTGAACAAGTGTTGCCTCTACATGAAGGTCTGAAACAAATGAAATCAAAGCAACTGGCAACAAAAACTATAATGAACAAGTAGACAGAACAAGTGCTATCGGGAATGAACACAAATGGCCAGAGGGATTAATATGCCAGAGAAAAGAATATCATATTTGAACAAAGCATCAAGCAACAACAAGATGCAATCATGTACAACTACATGATGACTGGAAACATAATTCATATATGTAGCCTCGACCAAAATCAAAATGAAACAAATGCAACATGCAGGCCAGAGTGTGCAGTAACAATATACAAGACCACAGGTACAAAGCACGCACATCGAACTCACCACAATGCATCACTGTAAATTCAACATCAAATTATCAACAAGCTAAACTGCACATGAAAATGAAACCAGAGGTCAACACATTGAAGCAACTCGAGCTCAAGACAGTACATCACAAAATCAAGTTTGCAGTCGAAGACAACTGCAGGCCAAATCAAAATGACCGAAGTAAACATTACCAAAGTCAAGGCCAATTTCAATCTGAAACAACCAGGATGCAAGTTTGAACAATTTCAAAAATCATGGTATAGCAGTCTTGGGATGGCAAGTAGAAATCAAATAAGTCAAATTCCAACATGCTACAGAAATGAAATGAATCAATATCATCACAGCAAAGTCAAAGCCGTAATCAAAGAATATGATGAACAAGTCAGAGACGTGGTGGTCAAGAATTGAGAAAGGAAAATTCAAAGCCATGATGAACAAGCCATCATCAAATTATCCGAAATTGACAAAGTCAGAGAAATCATCAACATCAAAACAAAATCGAATGGCCGAGTTAAAAAAATTTGACAAATTCAAAACGAAAATCAAGGGTTTCTAACCCTATATAAATAATAAACATCATCGGCAAATCTAGCATCAAGTTCAAGTAAGCCAAAACCAGTAAAGCAAAAGGAGTAAATTACATACCAGAGTCAAAGTTGAACTCGATCAAATCGAGGAGCCGTGTTCGAATTGAAGAAGGAGTCGATGCCGAAGCAAGATAGAGAAATAGCAATTATAATCGACCAACTACCCATGGGTTCATCTATTTCCTCACAGCCCTAATTTCAGAAGCTAAATGAAAGAACGAAAAAAGGAACGGACGACATTGATAAAAGAGAAAAAGGAGGCCGCGTATTTTAGTGACAAATAATATTGGGCCGACCCTTCTATCTTTAATATTGGTTTATATTAAAAAAGGATAATTAGGGTTTTGTTTTTTTAATTGTTTTTAAATTGTTTTCTTTTGTATTTTCTTTTGAATAATTGTGTAATTACTAGTCGTGTGACTAGGGGACAAACTACGTGGTGTAGTTTGAGAATTCGCAACTCAGTAGCTGAGTTGTGATAGGTTTTGAGCGTAGAGTTTGGTTAGTCAGTAGCGGGTGTCGGGAGTTTACGTGTGTAAGCGTGTGACTACTTAATTTCTAGTAGAAATCTTGGGGGCAGCACGTAGGCAGGGTATTGCCGAAGCTGGGTAAATTTTGTGTCGTTCTATCTCTGCATTTATTATTCTGCTATTATCTGTACTGCTATAATTTTGATTTATCTGTGTTGAAATAATTTTACAAGCTTCCACAACAATTTTTATAATTAACAGCATCACCATATTCATCTCCCCTCTTGGATGAAATCAATCCTACAATATACTGCTTGTAACAAGTTCATATACTAGGCCGTATGCGTGTCTTCCTTCAATTCTTTCGTTCGAGAAATATTAGGATATTTAGGGATCGCTCCTACTCAACTGCAACCCAACAGTTATGCTTTTATCCATGGCACTTTTCTTCTCTTCATGAACATCTATTCTGTCCGACAACTGCCAAAGACATCCGACCATCTACAATTTCAAAAGACGGGCTGATAATCCTTCGTACGTCTTTCTTGAACCCTTGCCCAAATACCAGATCTTAGTGGGCGCATGAAATAAGTTCTCCCTATTCAAACACGAATGAATCTATGTACGTTGTCCTACCGGCTTCGCAAGAAGATGCTTGGAAGGACGTAACTGTTATTTCTTCCTTCATTTTTAGTTCATAGATTCAAGTCATGGCCTTTTTCTTAATTGTACTAACATCTTTAATTCTTTCAGGTGTCCATCCTCGACCTTAAGGCATCGAGTATTCCAAGGCTATTGTGGCCATTCGTGCCACTCCCGCTGAGGATCGGGACATTAAACACCTTGTCACCGACAAGCTACTCTCATTGTTCGGGCTTTTGGAAGACGGCCAAAAATTGGGCTTCCCGGTAGCAAAGTGGTCCCAAGAATTGCTACCGAAAAAAGGGCTGAAGCAAGTGACCCCGTGATGCCCCCAGTTGAGGGGACCCGGGAAGATATTAAAGAAGGAGTGATAAGAGAGACTCAAGACGTGGGGCCGAGAGGAGAAGGCGTAGGCCTCGAAAAAGCGTCGGTAGTCGAAACGCCATAGACCAACCAAATGTAAACTCCCTCAAAGAGGAGAAAATGGTTGGTATACAAGTTGCAGAAATGCAAGGCCAAAGCAAACCTGGAATTTATCATAACCCCATCAAAAAGAAATCATCTTCCCAGCAAATGGAAAGTTCACTGAAGGGACTCTCTAACGTTTTGATTCCGGATGATTTATTAAATTTCAACTTCATTAACCTTGACGTCGAAGGGCTTAACTCTCCCGCAAGAAGTGGAGAAGGCGTGCAACGTTGCACTAGGAGGGAGGAAACACCAATGAGTAAAGCTAATGTTACCGGTCCATCGGAGGGGAAACACTAGGACCCCCACAAACATTCACACTCCACCATCCACTTGCTATTTACTCTTCATGTTATTACTTCTAATATACTTCTATTGGGCTCTTTTTACAGGTGCAATGTCACACTCACATGCTTTTGATTGCCCCCGAGGCTCTTCCACTTACTATCGCTCGGGGCGAGATTTTGAATCTGGGAGATGCAGAGGCAAAGATGAAGGGTAAGGCAAAGATTATTGTTTCTTTTCCTCATCCAGACGGAAATCTCAAACACATGTTCCCCATCTTATCGATCCATCAAACCGTCCTGCTCATAGTAGAGAAAAATCCTCTTATCGAGGTTCCTAAGCTGCCACTCCCCATGATCAGCACTTTGGGTCGTCAAGTACAAGGTAATCATGCGAGCGCCATAAGCACCCACTCATTTCTTCCGAACAACTCCCATCGGTTCCTGCCCATGATCCTACTACAGTGGAGAGATTAGATAAACTCAAAAGCTACCTTCCCAAAAATATGCTTCGACGGGCTCAAGTTCCTCCCTTCCATACACGTCATTCCTGGAAGTGCCAAAGAGAGCTCATTAGCATACATGAATGACACATATGTCCAACATGAAGCGTTTATTCACTTAGCTGAGAAAATCTTCAAAGTTTCCACTGAGCGCCAGCATGATATTAAGCGCCTTAAGCTGGAGGCTATCCACGACAAAGACATCATCAAACATCAAGATGCTAAGTTGATTGAATATAAGGCTCAACTTGCCACAACAGAGAAGAATGTAAAGGAAACAGTTGAGGCAGTAAGTCATTTGGAAACATCGCGTAAAAAGAAACTAGATGCGGCACTCCATCATAGTGGCACCTTGGCTTTAGAGATGGACTCCTGATGATAGGAGAAAGACGTCTTAGCTCACCGTGCTTAGGAGTTATAAAAATTATTGTTTAAAGAAAGGGAGGAAAACTTGAGGCACAGGAAGAGTCATAGAAATATTACGAGGAGATTGTTTAAATAAGGAATTTAAAAATGAAACTTGATGAGCAACTTGCGCAGATCGAAGTCTTGAACCGGGTCTGGTAGGGAAGAGATCAAGAACTTTTTCGATCCACTCAATGCTGAATATAATACAAAGGCTCTCCTTCACCGTGACTTGACCTTCCTAGGCGAAGGCTATCTTGAATCGCTCGCCAAAGCTTGGGAGATCATCGCAAAAATCAAGAAAGAAGATTTGGGAGTGGCAGAGCTTGGTGAAGAGGTACTTGCCGAGAAGTGCTCCGAGGAAACGAGCCATCTAACTTGGTTGCCATGAAACTTCAATTCCATAAAGCTTCTGCACCGACTAAAGAAAGAGAAGATATCATAGGGTCATATAGAACTGAGCCTAAGGGTCCTTCTCCTACTCAATTGGATGGGACGTCATCTTCTCTACCTACGAAGCAACACATCGATTATGATCTGGACATACCCAGACTTGGCCCACAAATGTTATCGACCATACTTGAAGGGGGCACTCCGATGACAATAGAGAGCTAAGCGGATGCTGATATCGTACTGGATTTTCTTGAGTTCAAAAAGTTATTATTTTAGGCACATAACAGTCATCGACAAACGCCCGTGCTTTAACTTACTTTTGCTGGCCACCCCGGTCCAAAGCAAACTCGTAGGAGCGATGTCGCCATGAAGCAGCAAGAGAAAGTGGCCGAGGCTGCAGCCGTTGCAGATATTCCTAGTCTTGATGCTTGGTCATCGATGTGTTCAAGGAGAATAAGCCTAAGGACCCATCTCTCGACGAGGAGTAGGATGATATAGCAATCATGGGCGCCACAGAACACACTGTCAAGAGCAGTATGAAGGAGTTGATCGAAGAAGAAGAGAGATCAAAGCACAAAGTTAAAACGGAGCACGTTAAGGTCGTGGCCAAAGATCCCGTCCCTACGCTTTTGTAGGTCATTCCACCTGGCAGGACGATTCTTGTTGAAATTCCTCCTCTTTCATCGAGCATCTCCGCCAAGGGTAGCAAGGGATCCTGGAGAAAATGCTCGATCGATTCAACTCCTGAAAAAGCGAAGAAGGAGAAGAAATCGAAGAAATAATAAGCGTTTTATGTTATTGTACATAGTCTAGATAAGTTAGGCATGCGTTTCTTTTCTTGGTAGTAGGTGCACAGGTGTGGATTCCAAACTTTTTGAATAATTTGTAAGGAGTTTTGGGAGATAGTGAATAAAAGTTTTTGTCTTGTAATTAATCATCGTGTGAATAATTACTTCAGCAGTGAAATAATTACTTCACATTTCATGTACTCATAATTTTCGCAAGTCTCATTAATAATCCACTATCTCGATCTCGAAGCTTCTTCAAAGGCGCTATCTTAAGTCATGAGCAATACCGAGCCAGAACTGTAACTAACGGTTGTATCCTGCCGCTAACAGTTTGAGTCTCTCCCATTGATTTGAGATCGAAGTTCGTGGGATATAGAACATCTGAAAACTTGTCCGTCCACCGATTGGGTTTCGAGTTGACCTGTGATCTGAGGACTTAGAATTTTCTGGTCCGTAGTCAGGGACTTGGAACTTTCATTGAATCATTTACACTCTAATCTACAGTCAGGGATTTAGAGTACTCTAGTCCGTAGTTAGGGACTAAGAGATTTTTGTCGAATCGTTTATACTCTAATCCATAGTCAGGGAGTCAGAATACTCTAGTCCGTAGTCAGGGACTTAGAGATTTTTGTCAAACCTTTTATACTCTAATCCGCAGTCAAGGATTTAGAGTACTCTAGTCCGCAGTCAGAGACTTAGAGATCTTTTGTCAAATCGTTTATACTTTAATCGGCAGTCGGGGATTTAGAGTACTCTAGTCCACAGTCAGGGACTTAGAGATTTTCGACCGTTCTCCTTCCGTCGGCGACCTTTGTTCCTTATTGCGAGCTTTTCTTTTTTGATTCATCGGCAGGAATCCCCAGTAGAGAAAACTTACAAAAGCCCCCCTCCCCCATTCGATCTCATCAGGGATCGGTATGATGGATTGACTTCTAACTCTACGAACCTGTCAACACATTGCACATACTGATATCAACCAGCTTCATCACATACTTAGCATAAAATGTAATAATAGTGGCTCATGTAAAGGAAGCTTCAAGATTTTATTCATCATATGAAAAGGGACCGAATAACTTATCTTATTTCAGATTGAAAGAAATCAAAGATCGAAGCAAATGTTTAAAGTAAACAGTACTAGAATACAAAATAAATAGTTTAGGTGAAATAGCATCGTAAATGTTCATTATTCCACGCTCTTGGAAATGTCGCGCGATCAACAGTCGCTAGCTTGAAAGTTCCTTCACCAAGCCTTTATTCATATGGTCCTTCCCATGTCGGACTAATGTGCGATGGGATCGGGAAAACTCATTTTAGGACAAGATCGCCAACTTCAAAAGTTCTTGATCGGACTTTCATGTTATAATAACGGTCAATCCGATGTCGGTGTGTAACAATTATTAAATCGGCCTCCTCGCATTTCTCATCTATAAAGTCTAGAGATTCTAGAATAAGATCTTGGTTCATCGTGGGGTCATTGTAAGTCACCCTATGAGAAGGGACTTCAAGTTCCATTGGAATAACTGCTTCGGTTTCATAAGCAAGAGCGAATAGAGTGTGACCAATCACAGACTTATGAGTGATCCTGTAGGCCCAAAGCGTCATAGGGTGTTCATCCACCCACTCGCCTTTAACCTTTTCCAAATACTTTTCATGTTGACTTTATAATCTTGTTTACAACTTTAACCTGCCCATTCACCTGAGGGTGAGATATCGCATCAAATCTCTTTTCAATGTGATATCACTGGCAAAACTACTTAAACATAGCACTATCAAATTGAGTCTCATTATCATTCAAGATAGTTTGCGGAAGACCAAAATGACACATAATGTTCCGAACAACGAAGTTGATAACTTTCTTGGTTGTGGTCATGGCTAACGGCTCTGCTTCGGCCCATTTGGTGAAGTAGTCAACCGTGACAATTTCATATTTCGTGCCGCCTTTGGAAATTGGCAAAGAGCCGATGATATCAATTCTCCACATAGCGAATGGCCATGGACTAACCATTTGTGTAATATTTATCGGTGGATCTCTTGGAACTTTCACATATATCTGGCATCTGTCACATCGTCTCACATAATCAGCAACATTCTGATTCATAGTCTGCCATGGTATCCATAGCGGAGTATCTTTTTTACTAGCATTTGCTTCTCTAGTGTGATCGCCACATTCTTCCTCATGGACTTCTTTCAGGAAATGCTTTATCTCGTCATGAATGATACACCGGAATAAGGGAACAGAGAATCCTTTTTGATACATAGTTTCTTCTTGCATAATATACTGTGAAGCTTTACGGAGAATTTGTCGCTTTTCGTTTCCCTTCTCAGGAAAGATTCCATGCAATAGGTATTGTCATCCATGATTCCCTTATGAGAAATGCGGATTACGGATCTTTAGGCTGTAATAACATAAAAGGGAGAGGGGGCGTGAATAGTGTTATATGGATTTTCTAAATCTTTTTGAAACTTATGTAATTTAATTACCAACAAATGCAATTCACAGACACAGATATAATTACATAATCAGACGCAGATGAAAATATTAAATAAAAGCAGTAAAGGAAAGGACACACTAGGATTTCATACTGGTTCGGAGTTACCCTACATCCAGTCCCGTACAATCGTATATATTTTTTATCAAAATAATCTCGCAGATTACACCCTCGGTTTCAAGGCTACGAGGTACGCCCTCCCATATTTGAGTCCAAGGCAAACTCTCTTGATGTAACCAGGCTACAAGATCACCTAATTGATTTCCTAGGCTATAATCACACCCAATTGATTTCAAGGCTCAACCGCACCTTTTACTTGACAGTTTGATTTATAAAAGATTCTATAACTTTGAACAGCGTTGAGATCTTATAGAGAGAGTGACAGAGAATCAAACAAGAGGTAATCAAGTTTGATTCACTTGGTATTTCGGCAGAGTATAGTTTAGGATTCTTTATAATAAATGTGGAAGAGGAAGAGGAGAGAAAATAAATGAAATCTGGTAAAAAATTCGTTTACAACTTACTGGTATTTATAGTAGAGAAACAACCATATCTATTCGTGAAAGGATACAACGAATAGACACTTCTTTTGAAAATTGAAATTTGAAAATAATGGACGCCATGTCGATAAGGGGGGTTGAGGGAGGCGACATGCTCAAGGCAAAATTGATGTTTTGATTTTCTTATTAAAATTGGTTTGTATAATTTGTCAAAACAATTTCTTAACTTTGAAAATATATTTGAATATAGTTTAAACATATAAAAGGGTTTAGAAAGTATTTTTTATTATGTATAATCTTAATCTATAAAGTGATTTAAAATCTGAGTATATAAATATTTTAAAGCTAAATATTTAAAAAAGAGATGGTTTAAAAATAAGCACAATTTTGAACTCAAAATATTAAAAATGATAAAAAATAGCTTTGAGGCTAAAATATTTAAAACCAAGAGAGATGTCTTTTTGAAAAGAAAGTTTTGTAAACATTTTTTAAAAACAAGAGATTTATTTTTAAAAGTATTTTAATAAAATTAGTGGATATCAAAATAGGACCATTATATGTTCCACTAGATATTGTCATGGGTTCCATCCCACTAGGGTTCCATCCCTTTAACAGGCTCGAAGTGGATTCCATTCCACAAATAAATTTCGAATAAAGATGTAAGTGATTTCAAGAAGTTTTAACATAATTCTAGATTCAATACTTATCTTCTACTATTGAAATCTTGAACTCTTGATATCTTGATACTCATGAGTCTTCAATCTTGATATCTTCAGTCTTGAATCTCTATACTGTAGAGTCTTCATTCTTGGTACCCGCATGTTTATATCCTGCATATACATATACATCTAAACTATAACATTAGTATTTAAATTTTATAACAAGTCCTAAGGTTTTTTTCATCAAAACCATCATCCCAAAGACTAACAATCTCCCTTTTTTTATGATGACAAACTAAGTTCATAAAATATACTTCTCCTTCACAATAACTCCCTCTAAAACTATTACTCCTCCTTAATCTAAGCATAAATACTCTAACTACTCTATTTTATATTTCTTCCCCTTTGTCATCAACAAAAAACGTATCCTAAACTAATATAACCCCCCTTAGTCTTATATTGGGGTACCCGTGACAAATTATGATGGAGTATATATGTATAAAATAACATGAGTTAATAATAAAGACATGACAAATATGAAAGTTTAAACCCAATAAATTTATATTATGTTTCATATAATGTTATGCAATCCATTCAAACCAAATCAATTCTAATCAAATCAAAGCAAATCAATCAAATCACATAATTCAAAAACAAGCAATTCAAACCATAAGGAGATCAAATATTTCTAGGAACTTCAACCCATCCTTCTTCTCAAAAGATAAGATCCTTTTTAATAAATTTCCAATCTTCATTATCTTGAATTAAAGTTCCTACAGGATTTGTATCGAAATCATCTTTGTTGAGGGCAGAAATAATCCAAGGAGGGCATTGAAATGCTTCTCTTGTTCTTTAACATCAGCATCTGACTTAGTTCTAAGTTCCTTTGATTGCAGAGAATTAAAGTAAGTATATTCTTGAAGGAACTGAGAGTTTCTTCAAGATTATCACTTAGAGTTTGAGAAGAGGAAGCCATTTTTGATAAGTAGTAAAGATATGCAAATAGAGATAAGTAGAAATGAATAGATTACAAATTTCCGGAAGAAACATGTGTTTAAATAGGCTGAAATTCGTTTAAAATGAATAGACACGAGTTAGCTATTTTAATTTTAAAATTTAAAAAATAACCAAATCTGGCAGTTATATGTCGACATAGGGTGGTAGAGTCATGTCGACATGGGTTTGTTAATTTATGTGTCTTATTTATTTTATGAGTAAGTATGTATGTATATATATAAATTTATATACTATACTAATATTTATTCCAAAGACATGATAAAGTAGGAAAACATAAGATAGATTATTTTTATAAATAGATGAGACGATACATAAGATACTACATAATATGATAAAAAGAACAATACAAGCTCACACAAAACAAACTAATACATCACAACCTACTTCTTAGAATGTGCTAGAGGATGAGGAGGATGATGACAAGCCAAGTTTTTGACCAACTTTAGTAAGGAATTTGTTCATATTAGTGGACATTTTATCCAATTTCTTACTAACGGATCTTTTGAGAATCCATTGATTTTCCATTTAATCTTTTGATTCAGGGGGTTTGTTGGAAGGATTGTTAGTATTGGTAGGATCATCAATACTTTTCAAGGAGGTTTCTTCGCTATCTTCTTCAATTTCCATTTCCTTCCCTTCTTCTTCTTCATCTTTTTCTTCCACATCTTCATGTGCCAATCTTTCACCCATTTCGGCAAGAGATTCATATTGTTGAAATATGAAAGGAATTTTCATGAGAGAAATGTTGGCATGATTAAACACTTTTCTTGAAACAAATTCTTCCATCAGTTAATCAATGCCAAATAATTAAAAATCCGAGTGAGATAGATTCCATGATACATGGTATTCTCAACCATTTTCAAATTTTTAGGACGTAGTTCATCCATAATCACTTGCGCCCAATTAATGTCATAATGACCAAAGATAGCAAAATGGGCTTTACAAACTTTTAAAGTCGGGTTATTGAAATTTCCCGATCTAGGAGTGATAGTATGTTGCAAAAAAGATTGACAATACGTGATTTCGGATGAAAGTTACGATTTTTAAATTCAAATTTGTTATCTCCTTCGAAAATGTGATGAAATGTCTCACGATCATGTTTAGCAATATTAAAAGTAGAAAGATCTATTCCCAAATTCTTGCAATTTAGAATGTTTCCCAAATTTCACAATTTAAAACAATTTAACGCCTTTAACATTACTCCAAATTTCATCTTCATTTCCTTCATAAAAACCGCGATTCAAATTCGCACGAAACATTTTAACAAGATTTGGGTAACAAACAAAATCATTTTGAGAATTTTCAAAAAGACTAAGGATATGATTCTCTTCAAGAAGAGTACCGATTTCATATGTGGAGAAATCGCTAAAGATAGCAAACTTTCCCGTATGAACTTTTCTAAAATTAGCATGGCTTATATAAGCCTTGATTGCTTTCGGATCATTATCGAGACTCTTTAATGGTTTTAGACAGACTCATTGTGGATAGAGTGCTTAAAGAAGCCATTTTTGAAGAGAGTAGAAAGTTTGAAAGAGTGAAAGAGAGTTTGAATTTTAAAATAAAAGTGAAAAGGTATGATAAGATAATGGAAATAAATAGATATTCAATAGACATGTTCTCTGGTCAAGAGGTACCTTTCCAGAACATTGGTTTTGGTGAAAAGGTGGAGGAAAATATAAAGATTTGAATTCAAATTTGAATTTCTAATTTCTAATAGGGATTTCGACATCATGGGTAGGGCCATATCGACATGGGTCAGAGAATTCATGTGACTTATATTTTTCTATATATTTTAATATCTATATACATATATTATTTTTAACGTCTATATGTTTTCTGGAGTAATACTAAATATAAGAATACTCTTTTAATAAAAAATATTATAATATTAAAAATAAATAGAAACATAATAATAAAAAATTTAAAATTCAAACAACACATAATTTCAAAAACAATTAAGAACACAATTTCAACCAATATATTGTAAACATTTACCTTTTCCTAGATTCGTATCTTCGAGATCATAGGAATCATGACTAGCTGTAAACCACATATTTGAATTTTCCGTCTTCTGATCATCATAGCTCGAGGATGAGTTTGAGTCTGAATCGTCTAGCATAGCATTATACGCTCTTTTCGTTTTCTTTGTATAATCATTGCTTGTAGGAAACTTTTGCTTATCAGGATGTAAACAGTCTCTTTTGATATGGCCTGATTCGTCACAGTTGAAACATTTGACGTGGTTTGGTACTTCACTATGATTTCCAAAATTCCTATGATCATTCTTTTTGAAGTTGTTCATCTTTCTGTATTTTAGAAACTTCCGTAAATTCTTTGTCATGAATGCCATTTCTTCATCATCATCACTTCCCGAGTCCGATCCATCTGTTAATGCATTGAATGCAATTGACCTCTTTTCGAATGCCTTGCTATCTCTTCTCCCTTGCATTTGTACTTCGAACAACATTAGATTTCCAATCAATTCTTCAATCGTTAAAGTACTGATATCATTTGCTTCTTCGATTACAAGAGTTTTCTGATCCCATACCAGAGTAAGAGAATTTAGAATTTTTCTGACTTGATCTACTTCGGAAAAACTTTTTCCCAATAACATTAAAGAATGTACAATCTCTTGAAGTCTACTATACATATCTGGAATCGACTCTTTAGAATTCATTTTGAATAATTGTAACTGATTTGTGAGTATGGATATTTTGGTATGTTTGACTTTGCTTGTTCCTTAATGAGTAAGTTGCAAAATTTTCCAGATATCATATGCAGACTTACAAACAGATACTCTATTTAATTCATTCCTATCAAGTGAACAAAATAAAATATTCATGGCTTTGGAATTATTTTGTGCAATAGTCTTTTGCTCAACAGTCACTATGCAAAAATAGTTGTGGGTTCAAAATATTCAGTTTGTGTGATATTTCTAGTGTCTAATCCTATCGACTGTAAATATATTTTCATTCTACATGCCCAACATGCATAGTTACTATCATTAAAAAGTGGCGGTCTGCCAGTAGACTGACCCTCTACAAATTAACTAGTGATAGTGTTAACAGAACCAGTGTTGGTAGCCATTTTTAAAACTTTTTAAAATTCAGATTATGAAAACTTTGAAAACCAATGCTCTGATACCAAATGTGAGAAATGCAGATTATGAATTTTAAAGTTGGAATAACATTAGAGGGGGGTGAATAATGTTTTATGGATTTTCTAAAACTTTTTGAAATTTATGTTATTTAATCACCAACAGATGCAATTCATAGACAAAGATATAATCACTGGATCATACATAGATGCAAATACTAAATAATAGCAGTAAAGGAAAGAACACACCAAGATTTTGTACTGGTTCCGAGCTATCCTACATCTAGTCTAGTACAATCGTACAGATTTCTTATCAAAATAATCTCCCAGGTTACACCATCGGTTTCAAGGTGTAACGATCCTGACTCGGCCTTCGAAAATCAATTTAATATCAACTACAAACTTTAATGTTAATTAATTTCATACTTAACTTAACTAATTACTTCTTAATTACTTAATTAATTCTTAATTATTTATTTATAACCTTAATCATTAATTTATAAAAGTGAATTACCTATTTAATTTCCAATTAATTTCTTAATTAATTTATTAAGCATTTAATTAGTTAATTAGTATTCATTAACTTTAAGTAGATAGTTAAATTCTTAAGTTCAAACTGATTTAAACGCAAAGTTATAAAACTTTATTTAATTTCAAAATTTTGGAATTCAAATTCAGAATTCAGCCCAGGTTTCAAATTTAAATTTAAATTCTTTTTTACAATTCAATTCCTATTTTCCAACTCAAAATTCCTTTGAATACACTTAATTAATAAAACATTTTGAAAATATAAACTTATTTATGCCCAAAACTAAGTTGTTTAAAACATTTTAATTTTATAAAATTTACATTAATCTTAAAACTAGGGTTCAACTCAGTTTTGAATTCCACACTTTAAATTTAGGTTTTAAATTCTGTTTTAAAACTTGCTTTCAGATTTTAAAATCAAATTGAATTGAAAACAAACAGGTTTTTCAAAAAACCTGTAACCCTTTTAATACCCGAGCCCCTTTCGTTCTTACTCCGAGCCAAACAAAAAAAATGCTCGAGCGAATACCCGAGACAAACCCCACTAAAACTCGCGTCCATCTTTCTCCTGCTCTCGATTCTTCTTCTTCCACTTTTTTTTCCCAAGTTTAAATATGAACTGCTGTACCCAACTATCACACGCATGTACCCAGATCACATTCCAGAGAAAACCCGAAGCAACATTCCTATTTACTCGAGCACGACACCAGAAAAAATAACCACGACGACACTGACACGAACATCCATCGCAGTACACGTGCACGGCGCGTCGCCACTTTTCTCGCGAACTTCGCCACCACCAGCCAGTTGCGATTGGACACGACATCGTCCTCAGACCAACCATCATCTCGATCACGTTGCCGATCAAAATCGAGCAAAGCTCGAGCTACTCGAACCCAACCTCCGATCACAAAATCAACACGTCGCCATAATGTCGACCATCAGAAGCCTAATGCCTCCGACCATGTCCCCGACACACTCTCACCTAACTCCTCCCGGAAATTCGTGCAACTCGATGCACGAGAGGAGGCGCGGCGACCAAAAGTTCAAACACTCGAAAAAATTAGGTTTACGAAAAAGAAACGCTTGCCGCCGCCGCCATGCTCAACTGCCGACCATCTCACCATTTTTCTCCAACACCCCGTTGGCTCCTCTACCTCCAGAAGAAATCTCGGCCCCCACGAACCAGAGAATCACCAGAATTTGGTCGAAAAGCGATTTCCATTCAACTAGGAACTGCTCTTTAAACACAACACTAAAAATCATCAATTTAGTTTTAAAAATCATGGTTTGGTTCAAGGATTTGATCTATGTTCCTAAATTTATAAATTAAGATATTCGAATTTTTGCTTATATTGAGTTGCTCAGTTTTTTCTTGATTTCCAGAGGCATTACCAATTTATTTTAACTTAAATAAATTGTAACTAAAATTTATGATAAAACAAGTAGATTCTGTTTAAATACTAAATCCTAACAATATCTAGATTAAAAGATAGAGCATTCAAATCAAATCCTAACTTTTGAAACTGGGAACAGAAGGGTTTAGGCATATATTCATTATTCAATATACTCAGTGACTTCATATATGCACAAATTCATATAAACAGAGAAGTTACCAAACATATATATTATTCACACAAACGCAGATATTTGATTTATCTTCATAATTTTTTTTTACTCACAGTGGTTTCCAGAAGAGATGAAACAGAGTTGTTGTTTGAATGAGGCTTGAACTTTGCTTGCTTTGAAATCATTTCTTCAATCTTCTAGTTGTATTGATTGGTTAAGTTTAAGTAATAATATTCACTTCAGAATTTAGCTTGAAGGGACGAAACTATGATGAAGAGGCTGATATATATAAAAGAAATATCACAGGGATATGTCTTTGTACAGGTAATTGTTTCTTTTGTACTAGAAATGGTTTGTTAATGCCTTGATCGGAGACTTTTTCTTTTGTGGCTGAAGTGATATGGTTTAGGCTAGCATTTAATGCCAAGTACATATGTCTTCTATATGTTTGAATACTTAACATATTTGTCCTTCTAATTTGTTTGTATGCGAACGCATTTGCACTGTCTTGTGGATGCAAATTTTATTTTGTATGCTTGCATTAATTGCTTTGTACATCTTCTTTTGTTGGATACTTGCATATACTTCTTTAGCAAGCTTTCACATATATTTATTATTATTATTATTTTCAAGTGTATTCTCAGCCTACACATACATACATATACACACATACACACACACACACACATATATATATTTTATTGTCTCTATATAGTTACTTGCTTGTTCAAGCCGGCATACTTATTTATATTCCTTTGCTTTGGTCTTATTTCTTCTTATTCAAGGGTTCACATTATTTTGCCTTATGCTTTGTAATATAAATGACATTCTATAGTTAATATATTGTTAAAATATATTTTAATATGTTTACTTTGTTTGTTGACTTTATATTTTATATAATTATAATCTATTTCTAATTTAAATATTCATTTTTTATTTTACTTTAATACTTATTGTCTTATCTTACATTTTGCATTTCAATTTCAAGAATCCAATTTATAATCAATTCAAATACATTTCTTAATAAATTCATATTTTAACTAATATTTTATATTGATTAACAATTAACTTCATAATTTTTATTCAAAAATGAAGTTAATCATTAATTTAAAATAAATTAATATTCGGGATCGTTACACAAGGCTACGAGGTATACCCTCTTGTATTCGAGTCTATGGAAAACTCTCTTGATTTAACCAGGCTACAATTACACCTAATTGATTTTCGATGCTACAGTCACACCCAATTGATTTCAAGGCTCAACCGTAACTTTTACTTAATGGTTTAATTTACAAAAGATTCTATAACTCTGAATAGCACAGAGATCTTATGGAGAGAGTGGCAGAGAATCAACAAGAGATAATCAAGTTTGATTCACTTGGTATTTCGGTAGAGTATAGTTTAGGATTCTTTAGAATAATTGTGGAAGAGGAAGAGGAGAGAAAATAAATGAAATCTAGTAAAAAATTCATTTAGAACTTACCGGTATTTATAGTAGAGAAAAACCATATCTATTCGTGAAAGGATATAACGAATAGACACTTCTTTTGAAAATTGAAATTTGAAAATAACGGACACCACGTCGATATGGGGGGTTGAGAGATGTCGACATGCTCAAGGAAAAATTGACGTTTTGATTTTTTTATTAAAATAGGTTTCTATAATTTGTCAAAACAATTTCTAAACTTTGTAAATATATTAATAGTTTAAACATATAAAAATGTTTAGAAAGTAATTTGTATTATGTATAATCTTAATCTATAAAGTGATTTAAAATATGAGTATATAAATATTTTAAAGCTAAATATTTAAAACAAGAGATGGTTTAAAAAAAGGACAATTTTGAAATCAAAATGTTAAAAATGATAAATATAGTTTTGAGGCTAAACTATTTAAAACCAAGAGAGATGTCTTTTTGAAAAGAAAGTTTTGAAAACATTTTTCAATAACAAGAGATATATTTTTGAAAAGCATTTTTATAAAATTAGTGGATATCAAAATAGGACCACTATATGTTCCACTAGATATTGTCATGGGTTCCATCCCACTAGGTTCCATCCCTTTGACGGACTTGAAGTGGATTCCATTCCACGAATAAATTTCAAATAAAGATGTAAGTTCTTTCAAGAAGTTTTAACATAATTCTAGACTCAATACTTATCTTATACTATTGAAATCTTGAACTCTTGATACCTTGATACTCATGAGTCTTCAATCTTGATATTTTCAGTCTTGAATCTCTATATTGTACAGTCTTCATTCGTGGTACCTGCATGTTTATATCCTGCATATACATATATATCTAAACCATAATGTTAGTACCTAAATTTTATAACAAGTCTTAAGGTTGTTGTCATCGAAACCATCATCTCAAGGACTAACATCCCTTTCGGGTTCCATCTCCAGTACTCGATCAACTTCCATCACAATTATGCTTGGGGTATGTAGTATCTCGATTTGAACCAAGCCCATCTGTTGTGCATCACCAGTACTCGCCAAATTTTCCAACGAGTTAGCTTCCCCATTTCTCTCACGCAGGATATGCAAAATGCTATAGTATTCCATATCCGCCCGACATGGGGCAAGTCGTTGCCCCTTCGCCTGGTAATCCCCTCTAACCTGGTACACTGCCAGTTGTGAGTCGCAAAAGATTTCAAGAGACTTCACCTTCAGTTCTCTAGCAAGTTTAAGTCTAGCGATTAATGCTTCATACTCGGCTTCGTTGTTCGTAGCAGGGAAATTAAGCTTCAAAGCAAAGCAAATTGACCAGTTCTTAGGGGTTACAAGAATGGTGCCCGCTCCGAAACAATATTATTGAATGCTCCATTAGTATATAATTTCCGTCGTACGGTAGGCATTACACCACTCTTTGGGGGCTCGTCCTGCATGGTAAACTCTACTATGAAGTCCGCAAATACTTGTCCCTAGATAACTCTTCGAGGTAGATATGTAATGTCAAACTAATTGAGCTCGATGTTCCACTTAAACAATCTTCTAGATGTCTTAGGTCGTTGTAGGACCTGTCGTAAAGGCTGGTCAGTATTGATGTTGATTGGATGTGCCTGGAAGTACCCGCGAAGTCTGCGTGATGTGATCACCAAGCAGTACGCCAATTTCATTATCTTCGAGTGGTTTCTTTCTATCTTCGTTAATCGTTTACTGACATAGTACACCGGTCTCTGAATCCGGTTCTCCTTACAAATCAAAGCGGCATTTATGGCATGTAGTGATACAACTAAGTAAATGTACAACTCTTCATGATCTACTGGCTTTAACAAACAATGGGTCTCTCCAAATGATTCACAAAAGCTTGGAATGTGCCTTTACAATCTTACGTCCACTTGAAATTCCTCTTACCTCCCCTTATCAAATCGAAAAAGGAATGCATTTATTAGTCGCCCTGGAGATGAACCAACTCAGAGCAGCGACCTTCCCGTTCAGACTTTGCACTTGCTTAATAGTTCTGGGTGCTTGTATATCTCGAATATCTTGAATCTTTTCCAGATTCACTTCAATTCCTCGTGCATTAACAATAAAGCCGAGGAAATTCCATGATGCAACATCGAATGAGCACTTTAAGGGTTTATTTTCATGCCATAAAATCGAAGGATACCGAACATCTCTGCTCAATATTGAATGTGGTCGCTTGATCTCCATAACTTCATGAGCATATCATCCACATAAACTTCCATCGTCCTCCCAATTTGATCCTTAAACATTCGGTTAACTAAACGTTGATAGGTCGCTCCTGCATTCCTTAATCCGAATGGCATTACAACATAATAGTATAACCCAACATCCGTGACAAAACCGGTACGCTCTTCAAATCGAATTTTGGAGTGAAAATAACTTTCAAGTGGAAATTGACATATATGAAGTATATATGATATTCAAAATGAAATTGATTTTGAAGCGAATTTGATATTTTGATATCAAGTATGAATCATTTTCAAATTGTAAAATAACCGGTGTGTAAAATGATGTTTGGTTGTTAAAGAGACCCGAGCCTCTTATTGGCATACTCTCTGTCAATATTGGAACCACTTTAACAACTGTGTACGTGGAGGAGACTCCAGAACGAAGTGGTTGGATTTGTTATCGTTTGCTAGACTTGAAGAAGGAGAACGATGTCGGATATGCCCCATCACTTATGCTAATTTGAAATGACTAAAACATGACAGAATGACAGGGCCAAGTGGGCTAATTACCCCTAGCGGACGTCCATTCTTCGATTTCATAGACTCGGTCCATATTAACTTGTTTTTTGTTTCGATTGGTGCACCTTGATTTGGGATAACCTCCCTTTGACTCGATATGGGTTGGATGGACGCCGTGGATGGTCATGGCTATGATGCGTTACCACCAGCCCTGCGATCCGAACTAGTAGCATCTTATCTTGGCATTGCCTCACGTGCCTTGTCATACTTTTATCCCTATACGAGACCCCTAAGATTATGGTTTAGTGTTGTCATATCACGGCGCATCCCTATCCACTAACGGTTTATTGGTGTTTTATATTCGCGCAATACATAAAATAACGTTAAGAGGGATCAATATAAAGCCTTAGTGCTAAGAAAATATTTATTTTACCGATTAGACATTATATATGTAGCGTATTCTACTACATATAATTATTTGACGGATCCTTAAGAGATGGAGAATCTCGTAACATCACATGAGTTATTACACGCACATTATACACTGGATAGGACTCTGAGCCATGGCACTCATGTTATGTCCGATATCGATTTGACTCATATAAGAATATTTTAGTCCCAACTCAAGTATTTTGTCTTTTCATTACGCTTGGGTCAGCCCTGAGTATTTCAGTGCATTGAAGATCATTTTCTGGAGGACAAAGACGAAGATTTGGTATACTATTACTATTATTATTCCTGCGTCATGTTGTCTACTGCATTATTCTATTTATGCCTGTTGCATATATAACTCTGATAAATGTTGTATAAATAATAATCAAATGTATAATATAAATAGCTTCATAAACTATTTATTATATTTTATCATTCCGCTGCGAGATCTATGTTTGTTTTCTTCTTCTTCAATAATTTTTCTTAATCAGCCCCATTGATTATCTATGTTCTAGATTTTAGGTTGGACATGCATGGATTATTGTCGATTCAAATCTTTCGAAATGTAGGTCGTTATAATTGGTTTCCGAGCTTTGGTTTAGCAATAACATTAGCTTTATGGGGTACGATTCATTAGAGATAGGGTAGTAATACCTATAATGAGTTGTTGAGTGTGTATATATATGAGAGAGCGTACTTGTTAGTGCTATAAAATATTTTATATTGTGTTTATCCGCTGGGTTGTTTATGAATTCTGGTCGGTGCATGGGACGCCATTTTATTGATAGGGGTTTCTAAACACTTAAACGAGGCAAGTCGACATAATATTGTTTTAAAATAGGGTAAATGAGATAATTTTACCTAAATTATATATATATATATATATATATATAATGATTATTAATGAAACTGTTGTTAGGAAACGATAATATAATATTTAGTTATCATCGTTTATTTGTTGAATTAAAATAAAACGAATACTTTGTGAATTTTATTTTACGATCGTTAATTAAATTGAAGTGAAACCAATTGTAATAAAAAATATATTTGAGATGATAAAGTTGTAAATGAATGAAATGTTGGCAATAAGGTAGTAAAATTTGTATAAGTATATTTATAAAATGGCTTATAAATAGAAAAGATTTAAAAATCGAGAATTTTTGAATTTAAAACCTGTTGCTTTCAAAATTTATTTTTCAAAGCCTTCAAAAATTAATAATATTATTACTTGGAAGAGTTTTGACAAGAAATTTTTTTGAAAGGATTTTTGAAAGAAATAAAATCATTAAACTCGCTTTAGTCGCGGTAAAATAATTCTGAGGATGACTGCAGTATCGCCCGTATTCATTTACAAGTTTCTGAGTGAGAATTGCTACCAAAAGAAATTTATTTCTAGTTAAAAACAAGTTTGATTGTGGAAAAATATTCCCAGTATGATTTGATAAATATACGAAAATAGTTTGAACTTGTAAATTGAAATGATATGAAAGAAAAATAAGTTTATAATTTATGAATTTGAATAGGAAAGTAAAATCAAAATTCTAAAATGGTTAAACATTTTGGTTAAGCAAACAAAAGAAAAATTGAATTTGAGATAAGAAATAAAAGAACTAACCTGAGAAATGTTCAATAAATTAAGTTAGTTAAACGAAGTAAATAAAATATAGTTTAACTCAAGAAAGCTTAAATAAGAATGAATTATATTTGAAATGAATTAGATAAAATAGTGAAATAAAATTTTAAGTGAATTAATTTGTATAACTTATAGATTTGAGTAATATTAGCTAAAAATAAATTTAAATTGTTGGATGAGAATGATAAGAGAAGAAAAAAAGGTTTAACTTAAATAAAATGAGAAATTGACTAAATGAAATAAAATTTCACTTAATAAAGATATAGATGAGTTGAGCTAGATTTGGATATAACTAGATCAATTAGTAAAGTGAATTAATTCCACTTAGGCTATAAAATGAATTAATAGAATGTATACGAACTTGAATTGTAAAATGAAATAGAAATTGAATTATGAAAGAAATTGAATGGGAGTAATGAGTATAAGTAAAATTAATGCAAGTAACTGAATTTGATTTAAATTGGATATAAATAAATTAAATACAATGGAATGAGTTTAATAAATTGAATGTTAAGTAATTTAATATGGAATAAGTTAATAGAAATGAATAAATAAAATCCGTTAAGGGAGTAAAAAAATGAGTCGAATAAAATAGAATTTGATTCAAAATGAAAATGAACTTAAGTTTTAAAGTTAAATTGAATGTAATAACTTTAATCATTGAAGGTAAGAGAAATTTATTTCAGTGAATGTAAATAAGTGAATGTGAGCATAATAAAATTTAAATGAATAAAAAACCAATTGAAACGAATGGATTAAATCAAATTGGAAGTAAGTAATGTGGATGAATGAGATGTGAATAAAATGAAAGCAAATCAATTAGATATCAACATGAAATGAATGTTAAGAAGTGAAATAATTGAAAACGAATAAGTTAAATGTGAATAAATTAAATGTAACTAAATCTAAAGTAAGTAAAATGAAATATAAACAAATTGAAATAAAATCAAATGTAAATATAAGATGCTGACATAACAAGTAAAATAAATGTAAATCAATTGGAAACAAATGAAACTGAATATAAGTCGATTCAACGTAAATAAAACAAATATGAATAAATGGAAAATGTACGAATTGAATATTAATAGAAATGAAGTGTGACGACCCGAAATTTTTGAGCATTTGGAATTGGAATATTTAATTAATTTTAAATATTTGAAAGATTAATTTTAACTTGAATTCAAATATCACCAATTATTTGATAATTAAATTATTGAATTAAATAAGTTGAAGTTGGGTAAAAAGGCCGAATCTAGAGTTTTAAGCCTGTTAAAAATAATTTGAAGGCTCGTAAAATTTATATTGATAGTGCTGAAAATAGTAGAAGTATTAAAATTGAATCTAACTGTGATTAGTTCAGTTTTGAAAATATATCGTTTAAATTGAATTTAAAAATAGCCGCACAGTCTCGGAATTCGACGAAACCAGTTCCATTGGATCCGTAATATTGTATTATTATCGGATTTCAAATCTCGTATTGATCGGAGTTGTTGTGTGAGCGTACGATATATATAAACGCACTGAAAGTTAAATCGAAAACTTAATTTAAATATAATCTAATTTTGATTGACCTATACCCTCATATCAGCTGCATTCTTTCATTTCGAATCACTGAACACCCACTCTTTCATGTCACCTTTCACCTCAGAATTTAGAAACCACGTTTTCGTTTCATATACAAAAAAAAAATTAAAAATATCTAACCCATCTTCTAGCCGAAGCCACTTGTTTTTTATCTTTTATAAACTCAAGCTTCTCGTTCTAAAAACAAACAACACGGCTTCTTCCCTTTCCTCTTGCTTAGAGAAAAAAAATCAAAAACCCTCAGTAAACAAAAGACAAAATGGAGTCTGCCTTACAGTTTTCGTTCGAACGAAAACTTAATAATATATATATATATATATATATATATATATATATATATATATATAAAGCAAGCAGCGAGTTCGTTCCGAAAAGAGATGAACATCTCTTCGACGCTCAAATTCACAAAGCCAATTCAAGGCAATCGTCGGGCAATCAGCGCTCCTCTCTAGGGTTTGGGCCACGATCGTTAGTGGAGGCAAGGAGGGGTTCGCGAGTTCGAGACGTTCGAGCGGTGGCGAGGCAGAGCAATCGGGGTGTCGCGGTTTCTATTTCGAGCTCGCAAGGAAGGATGACGATGCCGCGACATCGTGAACTTGGCAATTCGCGTAGATCTGGTGGCGTTCGAACGAGGTTGGGCTTCTGTCTTAGGGCACAGTGGATCGCGATCTGGAAGGTGAGGTATTTTTGATTTGTTTTATCAATTTAAAAGTTTAATATTAAAAGAAAACAAAATGTCACAGTAAAGTAATTTCTAATTGCTTGGCTGTTTACAAAAAAAAAGAGCAGAGGAATTTTAATCGGTAAGTTTATAAACTAAATTATTTTCTTTAGGGATATGGATTTATATATGTATATGTATATGCTGTAAAATAGATCTCTAGGGTTATTTACAGAAAAATTTATAAAGATGAGATTTTGAAAAAAAAATACTATCCAGTAGTGTAAAAGGAAACAAATTATAAGCAGAAAATAATATATTGTTTCGATTTGGAATGATAATGTATTGTGGAAATAAATTTGTTTAATATCAAATTTTTAGTTAAATAAAGTTATTAAAAGAATGTGGGTAGGGAAAAATTAGTTCAAGTATTTTATTAAAAGAAGATTTGTTTGAAGTTAAAGTTAATTAGATAAAATAAAATTTACATCAATGGAATTTAATTGTTCAATCTGTTCGAACATTAATAAATTGTATAAATTATTTATAAAAGGTCTATAAATCGAGAAAACAAGCGAGATGGATTGGGTTGCAAAGTGAAGGTAAAAGGTGAGTTAATCTCACTCAGTAAAATTTAAATTTAAATGATTAAATTTAAATAATTGTTTGAATGGTTGAGTTGATTGATGTGCTATAGTATGGTATATTTTGAAATTGGTATTGTATGTTGTGCTAACGGCTGTGGATGCAGGGAGAGCAGGTTGGAGGGATCCAACTGGATCCCTCAATATATATATATATATATTGTTTATTATTCTCTGTTAGGCTTTGTGGATATTCTGTAATGAATTATATCGAAATATTGAATGCTATAGTTGCTTGGATATATTCTGGTACTCTGAGTTACCAAATTATATAGCATTGGGTTTTTGGTAAGAAAATAATTATAAAGAGTGTAAATAAATTAAAATGGATTGAATAAGAATATTAGTGTTTTTAAAATGCTAATTAATGAATCCTGTATAAAGAAAGGAATTTTGTATAAACAGAAAGTTAAGAAACTTAAACTTCAATGTTACTGTTTAAAAGAATAAAACAATTATTTTAAATTTAGGATTTAAATTATCCTAGAAGAATAAAGAGGAAATGGGAAAAATCTGAAATTTGTATATCTCAGTTAAAGATTTAAAATCAAACGGAAAATAATAACAATTATAATAAAGTCAATAATTAATGAATTTTGAAATGAACTGAATAAGTAAAGGAAGTTTATTTCAAATGGAATAAATTGGGAATCAATTTGGAAAATTGATTTAAGTGATTGAGATTGGAAATTCTCCTTGAATAACCAAGTACGTTTTGAAAGTAAATTTTTAAATATAAGTTAAAAGTTTTAAAGTTGATTTAAAAAGCAAGTTTTGGAAAATTTATTATTTCTAATATTTAAACTCTAAAGTAAGTATTTGCTCAAATCTATTATAGTAGTAATTGTTTCAAAAGTGACTTAGTATTTTGTTTCAAAAATGAAATTTAGTTTTATATTTATTAAGTAACCTTATTTTCAAATATTCATATAGTATGGTATTTCTAACAAATTATTAAAGTAGGTTTAATTTAAATGTTTTAAAAATATATATTTCAAAGTAAAGTGTTTTAAAATTATTTTAAAATCTAGTTTTATGCTTGGTGATTTCAGAGGAGATAGAAAATATTTGGGAAAGTTTATTCTGAAAGAAAGATGGTTTTGAAACTGTTTTCAAAGGATTGAAAATAGAAATATATCTTGTTAAGATATTTTGAGGTTAATGAATAATTTGGAAAATTATTTATTGTTGGATGGATGTTGTGAATATTAATTGATAGCTAAATAACCGACTATCAATATTGGACAATGCGTTGACCGTTTCGAAGAGACCGAGATCGAGACTAATTTCTCGAAAACCACTTCGATCCGGTTTGTACGTTTCGTGAAAACGATTTTGGATTCGAAGATGGTGCAGTGAAGTGCAAGGGCTAATCGCTACTAATCCTGAGGATATTTCCAAAATGGATGTAGTAGGAATAGTGCCTTCGGTTCCGTTCGAACCCGGGATGGACTTTTATGGATGAATGCTTGCGAAACATCGTCAGGTGGACGATGGGCATTCTAAGGGATATTGTTCTTAAAGGTAACGCTTAGCCTCAAGCCTCATCAAATGGGAATGGCTGAAAATCAGGGGATATGCAGCAAGGCTTCGTGGGTAGCCCCCACTGGAGGGTGAGGTCATCCCTGTCTAGATGTCCCTTTATTTCGGCTTAGTGGGCGGTTGTTGATCCCAACCGCGGGGTGATCTTGCTCGGGACTGTCCAGTAAGGGATGGTTCCGGTCTTGTGTTGCAGGGGAGTTAGGGTGGCTCCTCGGTACGCTGATCTAGACCAGGTACCGTGACAGGTGGTACCCCAGTGCCTAACCATTAGTTGGAATCCATTTTCCCTACACGCCCGTACGGTTTTGATTGTGCCCAACTATTGCTGAAACGTGAGATGCAAGCATTTCAGCTAGATTCTATTTACTTTCTATAGACACTATTATAATATCAGAGGACTTTAAAAAAATGTTTTAGCTATCGTAAGGTAAAAACCCGACATGTTTATTTGTGGCGTGGTCTTACGAGATGCTTTTGTTTTCAAAGGATTTTTGAAACTTTAATAATCAATTGGGTGTGATTTTCTCACGCTGGTATTCCAGACTGACTCGGGTGTTATTTAACTATAATGCTCGGGTCAGACCGAGTATTATAGAATACAGGATATGATGCTGTGGAGCTCAGGAGGCGAGCTGGATGACGATACGTACATTCGTACTTGTTATATGTATATTCCGCTGTGTTGTGTAGCTGTGTATCCAGTTGTATGTTATTGATGTGAGCTGTGATTGATGTACTCTGATGGTGTAATATATGTAAACAGATATATTTGAGTTTGAGTAAAGATTATGTATTATCTATTATATTTTACTCCGCTGCGATGGTTAGATTCTGTTGTTGATTTCTATTTTCTTCTTCTACCTCTCTTCTTCTTTAACCAAATGGTTCACATTTCTGTGCAACTTGAGTTGATTTACGTAGAATAGTGTTGACTCAAGAGGTACAGATTTGCGGGCTGTTACACTTGGTATCAGAGCGAGGTTGGAGATAACCTTGGCTCTGGTGGGAATTACTCATTTAAAATAGAGTCTATAGTACTCTAAAATGAGTTTGAGCGTATTAATAGATATGAGCGCGTATTTGTTAGTGAATATAAATTGTTTTAATATTGTGTTAATTGATTTATTGAGTGGCATATGAACCTTCGTCGGTACAGTCTGGACAACTGTATCGAAAGGGTTTCTAAACACGTGAATAGAACATTCGACACGGTATTGTTTTAAATACGGGTGAATGAAATAATTTTACCCAAAAATATATTTTTGATATAAAGAAAGTTTTTGGTAAACTATATAGCTATTATATGGTTGCTTGGATGTTAGAAATGATAATATTAAAGTTTTATCATTGTTAAGTGAAATATTTAATTAGAAATTGTAAATATAATCAAAGATTGAGAAGATAAATCCAATTATGAAATGAAATTTATAAATATGAATTGTAAATGTGCATTATAAAATTAAAATATAACCAAATAAGAATTTGTATGAGCATAAGCTATGCAAATAAAATTATAGTAAAATTGATTTAAAGCAGGATTTGGAAATTTAAATCCTGGAGATTTTGGAAGTGTTTTGAAGATAAATGATAGCATTATTGTTTTGGAGATATTTCTAAAAGGAAATTGTTATAAATGGATTTTGGAAGTAATATAGCATTGAAATCACTTGGATTATTGGAAAATAATCCTGACGATGACGGGCGCATCATCAGTATTCATTTTTGAATTCCTAAGTGATAGATTGCTGCCAAATTGATTTGTTCAGGAAAACCTGTTTGTTTTTGAAAATTTCAAAGGAAATTTGTTGGGAACAAAACCAGAGTTGGTTTAATTTTTGAGAAGTGTGATTTTGAAATGTTGGAGATTTCAAAATAATTTGAAACCAAAAGCCGGGTATTTAAAAAAAAAAATCCTGATAGGATTGGTTGTAAGCTATACATTAAGATGATTTTAAAGCAGGAATGGAATATAAGCTTGAAAATGAAATTAACTTGGATTTGGAAATAAAAATTTGACTGGATTGAAATTAATTGAATAAGCTAAAATAATATCCAGTTGTATTAGAATTAAGTTGAAATCGAATTGAGTTAAATAAATCCGAGTTAAAGTAAAATTGAATTGGAATAAGAATTCAATTTAATTAATGAATGGATTAAATTCTTACCTGGATAACTGGAAAATAAGTTGGATAAGAAATAAATTGGGTAAGAGTTAGATTGAGTTAAATAAATCAGAATAGCATATAAAAGAATTAAAAATGCATGGAATAAAATAGGCTTGAGTTAAAAATAAAAGATGAATATATTCAAGCTTATGATGAAATAGAATTGTATAAAACGATAAGTTGTGACTTATTAAATTGAAAATGGAATACAAAGCCCAAAATCAATATTTTGATGAATTGAAAAATGAGAAGAAAATCCAAACTTGAATTATAAAGTATATTGAACTTAAGAGAATAAAATGAAGTGATATTTGGAATAAAAAAAAAGAATTCAAGTGTTGGATTGTAAATAAGGGAAGAACTAATTAGATAATAAATTAGTTAATGAAATTGAATTGTGAGTTTATGATATTGTTTGGAAATAAACTCAAGTTATAAATTAAAATTGATTCAAATTGTTGATGAAGTGAAAGTAATTGAGAATGAAGCTGAATTGTGAGTTAATAAATTGGATGGTAATTTAAAAAGTGAATGGTAGAATCAGAACTTGAGTTATTAATTCAAATTTGACTTGAAGTGTTAAGAAAATAAATATAATTTGAAAAGTATAGAATAAAAAGGGAAATGGGTTTAAATAGTAATGGTTTGGATTGAAAATAAAATCCAACTAAGTGGAAATAAATTGGGAATAGTCAGGTAATAAATTGAATGAGCTGAATCTAGAAAGCTAAAATGTATAATAATTGATCAAATAATTTGTAGTTGGAAATGAGATTGGATTAAAAATAGAATCAAGATAAATTGAAAAGAGAACTTTGTTTGCAAAATGAGAATGAGCTTAAGTGTAAAATTTGAATAAATTGAAGTAAATTGACTTAAGCTGAATAAATGGAAGAGAGTTGAATTTAATTCAACTTAAACAAAGTTTAATAATATTGGATTGGTTTTTAATCAAGTAAAAATAAATTTTAATTGTAATAAAATTCGGCGAGTTGCCGATAATATTTAATGGAATGAAAATGCTTAAAATAAATAATTGTAAACCATTTAAATTATTAAGGGATTGAAATAACTTGAGACAATAAGGAAAATAGAATGTTTCGAGTTTATTAGAATGGTTTAAGTGAATGTGGATAAACTAATTATATTGAATAAATAAATGATGGGATAAATAAGTATCAAATGAAGTGTTGGTTTAAATGAGTTGAGAAATGGTTATGGAATGAAATAGCTTGGATTGTTTCCGAGCTAAATAAAATAGTTTGGAATAAACTAACATGGAATGAAATGTAAATGAATGGATTGTAAATGAAAATTTAAATGGAACGTGTTGAGCTAAATAAATGACTGTGAATGGATTAAAATAAAAGGGAAAGTTAAGTGGCAATCAAGATGAACCTAGGTTGTAAATGGTTTTGAATGAACTAGTTGGATAATAAAATGAGATGCAAAGTGGATGGTATTCAAATTTAAAATGCAAGGAAAATGAGAATATATAGATTGTGAATAAATTGAAAATGGAATAGAATTAAGTATAATTTGAGTAGAAATCCATTTAAATTGGTTATAAAACATAAATACTTGTTTATTGACATAGATCTCGTCAAATTGCAAAGAATAAATTATCATTGGATGTAAATGGAAGTAATTAAAATTCTATGAATTAATAGGAGAGAAATAAATTGATTTTGAGAGCAATGGAATTAAATATGAATTGAGTTTGCTTAAGAATAAATTAAATGTTGGTGATTGAGTGTTAAACCATTCAAATTGACTGAAAATGGTTATAAAATAATTGGAACAGTTGAATTAGCATGGAAACTATATTAATTGCTTACGGAAAAAAAATTCGGTATGAGTTTCTTTTAAAATTCATATGTTTTAACTATTGTAAACAAGTGAAATGTAGTTAAATTTCATATATATGGCACTTACATGTTTAAATTGAGTAAGTACAGGTACCTGGAAGCCGTATGGCTGGATTTGGGTTGGGCTATTTGCTAAAAATAATAAGATGCTTGCTTAAAATGCTAAATAAGGTACGCTTACGCAATAAAAATAGGAAATATGAACTGTTTTTGGTTTTTCCGACCGTGTGGGTCGATGTATATATATTTATATCTTTTATCAAATTGCAAAAGCTCCTCCGTACAAAGGAGACTCTGCCAAAAAAATTCAGAAATTTTGGGAGTAGAAAATTTTTGAAAATTTTTGCAAAATTTCTGAAATTTTTGGAAAATTTATTAACGACAAAACAATTTCAGACTAAGAATTGAAATAAGTTAGTAAATTGAGCTAATTAAAATAATGACGTGAATTAGTTATAAATGAAAAATAAAATTTAAAGTTTAGAGTTGAAAATAAATTGAATTCATATGGAAATGAAAGATCGTTGTGGATAGAAATGGATATAAACTAAAATGGTAAGACGAAAATAAATAAAGAAGTATATAAAATGCTTATACTAAACTTAAGAAGGAATGGCGAAGTCTTAAATGGAAATTGATACTACCAATGTAATTTAAGTCAATATTGGAATGAATAGATGTTGACATTTTGTGAGAAAGTCGATAAAATGTTTTGGAATATTGTGTTTGGATATTGGTGCTAAGCAGGTATGCAGGTATTATAAAGGGAAAAGAAAATTGGGTTTGATATGAAAAGATAAAATTTGAAATGCTCGACAAAAGGTATGTATTTAAATTTGGTATGGAATTTGATTGAGATTTGGATTTGGATTTGGATTGAGCCACTTGGCCTTTTTGTTTTCTTTTTGGATTTGGGAGGCCGTAGAGCCATTTTGTAATTGTACCGAGCTAGCCGCGCAAAGGAGACGCTGACAAAAATTTTCGGAAATTTAGGGAATTAGAAAAATTTTGAGAAAATTTTGATAATTCAAAATTTGGTTTTAAATTGAAATTTGAATGGTTAAACAAATAGTATAGTTTGAAAACTATGGGAGAGCTGAGAAGTTAATAAGAATGATAATGGGTCTTTTATAAAAAGATAGTTGATTAAATGTTGAATTGTTTGGTTTTGGAGATAAGTAAATGGGTATTGGACCATTCTTCCTAACTAGTAATTTCGGGGATGAAATTCTTTTAAGGGGGGAGGAATGTGACGACTCGAAATTTTTGAGCATTTGGAATTGGAATATTTAATTAATTTTAAATATTTGAAAGATTAATTTTAACTTGAATTCAAATATCACCAATTATTTGATAATTAAATTATTGAATTAAATAAGTTGAAGTTGGGTAAAAAGGCCGAATCTAGAGTTCTAAGCCTGTTAAAAATAATTTGAAGGTTCGTAAAATTTATATTGATAGTGCTGAAAATAGTAGAAGTATTAAAATTGAATCTAACTGTGATTAGTTCAGTTTTGAAAATATATCGTTTAAATTGAATTTAAAAATAGCCACACAGTCTCGGAATTCGACGAAACCAGTTCCATTGGATCCGTAATATTGTATTATTATCGGATTTCAAATCTCGTATTGATCGGAGTTGTTGTGTGAGCGTACGATATATATAAACGCACTGAAAGTTAAATCGAAAACTTAATTTAAATATAATCTAATTTTGATTGACCTATACCCTTATATTAGCTGCATTCTTTCATTTCGAATCACTGAACACCCACTCTTTCATGTCACCTTTCACCTCAGAATTCAGAAACCACGTTTTCGTTTCATATACAAAAAAAAAAAGAGAAAAAATTAAAAATATCTAACCCATCTTCTAGCCGAAGCCACTTGTTTTTTTTCTTTTATAAACTCAAGCTTCTCGTTCTAAAAACAAACAACACGGCTTCTTCCCTTTCCTCTTGCTTAGAGAAAAAAATCAAAAACCCTCAGTAAACAAAAGACAAAATGGAGTCTGCCTTACAGTTTTCGTTCGAACGAAAACTTAATAATATATATATATATATATATATATATATATATATATATATATATATATATATATATATATAAGCAAGCAGCGAGTTCGTTCTGAAAAGAGATGAACATCTCTTCGACGCTCAAATTCACGAAGCCAATTCAAGGCAATCGTCGGGCAATCAGCGCTCCTCTCTATGGTTTGGGCCGCGATCGTTAGTGGAGGCAAGGAGGGATTCGCGAGTTCGAGACGTTCGAGCGGTGGCGAGGCAGAGCAATCGGGGTGTCGCGGTTTCTATTTCGAGCTTGCAAGGAGGGATGGCGATGCCGCGACATCGTGAACTTGGCAATTCGCGTAGATCTGGTGGCGTTCGAATGAGGTTGAGCTTCTGTCTTAGGGCACAGTGGATCGCGATCTGGAAGGTGAGGTATTTTTGATTTGTTTTATCAATTTAAAAGTTTAATATTAAAAGAAAATAAAATGTCACAGTAAAGTAATTTCTAATTGCTTGGTTGTTTATAAAAAAAAAGAGCAGAGGAATTTTAATCGGTAAGTTTATAAACTAAATTATTTTCTTTAGGGATATGGATTTATATATGTATATGTATATGCTGTAAAATAGATCTCTAGGGTTATTTACAGAAAAATTTATAAAGATAAGATTTTTTTATAAAAAATACTGTCCAGTAGTGTAAAAGGAAACAAATTATAAGCAGAAAATAATATATTGTTTCGATTTGGAATGATAGTATTGTGGAAATAAATTTGTTTATATCAAATTTTTAGTTAAATAAAGTTATTAAAAGGATGTGGGTAGGGAAAAATTAGTTCAAGTATTTTATTAAAAGAAGATTTGTTTGAAATTAAAGTTAATTAGATAAAATAAAATTTACATCAATGGAATTTAATTGTTCAATCTGTTTGAATATTAATATATTGTATAAATTATTTATACAAGGTCTATAAATCGAGAAAACAAGCGAGATGGATTGGGTTGCAAAGTAAAGGTCAAAGGTAAGTTAATCTCACTCAGTAAAATTTAAATTTAAACGATTAAATTTAAATAATTGTTTGAATGGTTGAGTTGATTGATGTGCTATAGTATGGTATATTTTGAAATTGGTATTGTATGTTGTGCTAACGGCTGTGGATGCAGGGAGAACAAGTTGGAGGGATCCAACTGGGTCCCTCAATATATATATTGTTTATTATTCTCTGTTAGGCTTTGTGGATATTCTGTGATGAATTATATCGAAATATTGAATGCTATAGTTGCTTGGATATATTCTGGTACTCTGAGTTACCAAATTATATAACATTGGATTTTTGGTAAGAAAATAATTATAAAGAGTGTAAATAAATTAAAATGGATTGAATAAGAATATTAGTGTTTTCAAAATGCTAATTAATGAATCCTGTATAAAGAAAGGAATTTTGTATAAACAGAAAGTTAAGAAACTTAAACTTCAATGTTACTGTTTAAAAGAATAAAACAATTATTTTAAATTTAGGATTTAAATTATCCTAGAAGAATAAAGAGGAAATGGGAAAAATCTGAAATTTGTATATCTCAGTTAAAGATTTAAAATCAAACGGAAAATAATAACAATTATAATAAAGTCAATAATTACTGAATTTTGAAATGAACTGAATAAGTAAAGGAAGTTTATTTCAAATGGAATAAATTGGGAATCAATTTGGAAAATTGATTTAAGTGATTGAGATTGGAAATTCTCCTTGAATAACCAAGTATGTTTTGAAAGTAAATTTTTAAATATAAGTTAAAAGTTTTAAAGTTGTTTTAAAACGCAAGTTTTGGAAAATTTATTATTTCTAATATTTAAATTCTAAAGTAAGTATTTTTCTCAAATCTATTATAGTAGTAATTGTTTCAAAAGTGACTTAGTATTTTGTTTCAAAAATGAAATTTAGTTTTATATTTATTTAGTAACCTTATTTTCAAATATTCATATAGTATGGTATTTCTAACAAATTATTAAAGTAGGTTTAATTTAAATGTTTTAAAAATATATATTTCAAAGTAAAGTGTTTTAAAATTATTTTAAAATCTAGTTTTATGCTTGGTGATTTCAGAGGAGATAGAAAATATTTGGGAAAGTTTATTCTGAAAGAAAGATGGTTTTGAAACTGTTTTCAAAGGATTGAAAATAGAAATATATCTTGTTAAGATATTTTGAGGTTAATGAATAATTTGGGAAATTATTTATTGTTGGATGGATGTTGTGAATATTAATTGATAGTTAAATAACCGACTATCAATATTGGACAATGCGTTGACCGTTTCGAAGAGACCGGGATCGAGACTAATTTCTCGAAAATCACTTCGATCTGGTTTGTACGTTTCGTGAAAATGATTTTGGATTCAAAGATGGAGCAGTGAAGTGCAAGGGCTAATCGCTACTAATCCTGAGGATATTTCCAAAATGGATGTAGTAGGAATAGTGCCTTCGGTTCCATTTGAACCCGGAACGGACTTGTATGGATGAATGCTTGCGAAACATCGTCAGGTGGACGATGGGCATTCTAAGGGATATTGTTCTTAAAGGTAACGCTTAGCCTCAAGCCTCATCAAATGGAAATGGCTGAACATCAGAGGATATGCAGCAAGGCTTCGTGGGTAGCCCCCACTGGAGGGTGAGGTCATCCCTGTCTAGATGTCCCTTTATTTCGGATTAGTGGGCGGTTGCTGATCCCAACCGCGGGGTGATCTTGCTCGGGACTGTCCAGTAAGGGATGGTTCCGGTCTTGTGTTGCAGGGGAGTTAGGGTGGCTCCTCGGTACGCTGATCTAGACCAGGTACTGTGACAGGTGTTACCCCAGTGCCTAGCCATTAGTTGGAATCCATTTTCCCTACGCGCCCGTACGGTTTTGATTGTGCCCAACTATTGCTGAAACTTGAGATGCAAGCATTTCATCTAGATTCTATTTACTTTCTATAGACACTATTATAATATCAGAGGACTTTAATAAAAATGTTTTAGCTATCGTAAGGTAAAAACCCGACATGTTTATTTGTGGCGTGGTCTTACGAGATGCTTTTGTTTTCAAAGGATTTTTGAAACTTTAATAATCAATTGGGTGTGATTTTCTCACGCTGGTATTCCAGACTGACTCGGATGTTATTTAACTATAATGCTCGGGTCAGACCGAGTATTATAGAATACATGATATGATGCTGTGGAGCTCAGGAGGCGAGCTAGATGACGATACGTACATTCGTACTTGTTATATATATATTCCGCTGTGTTGTGTAGCTGTGTATCCAGTTGTATGTTATTGATGTGAGCTGTGATTGATGTACTCTGATGGTGTAATATATGTAAACAGATATATTTGAGTTTGAGTAAAGATTATGTATTATCTATTATATTTTACTCCGCTGCGATGGTTAGATTCTGTTGTTGATTTCTATTTTCTTCTTCTACCTCTCTTCTTCTTTAACCAAATGGTTCACATTTCTGTGCAACTTGAGTTGATTTACGTAGAATAGTGTTGACTCAAGAGGTACGGATTTGCGGGCTGTTACACTGAAGTGTATAAATTAAACATTTACATTGAATGAAGATTGTGATAGTTTGAATAAATTAGATTAATATCATTTGGTTGGATGATTTTTTTAGTTGTAAATCATCGTTATTATTGTTTTGATCGCATATGATTGGTTTGTTGTGTATTCGTGCTCGCATTTCTCTCAGAGATTTCGTTCATTTGCTTTTGGTTTAATATAATATCGATAGCAATAGCAGTTTTTCAAGTTTGTTTATCCTCGTTTATAAGTTCGCATTGACCACGGCATATAGGAACCAAGCTATCTACTACTTTTAACCTTGTTTGCATCAGTTCGTGCGCTGATGCATCCCGATGTTTTATAGAAGGATGATAAAACCTCAAATAAAGATTTTTCAAAATGAATATTCCAACCATTTTTCTTGATACTGTGAAATATCTAAGATTAGAGGTCCCTAGTATATTGATCGGGTACGTTTCCGGGATGAATGAATTTTTCAGTGTAGTGCTGAATCAAACTACCGAAGACGGTCATCTTTTGCATATGTGGTTTGAATTCAAAATACATGTTATTTTGTTCCATTATACTCGTATATGTTGCTAATCCTTCATAAGTCACTAATATTCTAATTTGAGTTGAGATAGGTAGGTACGAAGACCGTTTGGACGTATACGCGAGTTTTTATATGCTTTTACTTGCTTAATACAAGCGAACTCGTTCGTATTAATAATAAGGTATGTACCTCGGATTAAATACCTCACTTTTATATTTTTTCCTATGGGATGCCTCATCACTGAGATGAGATGTGTATTTGATATATATTTGGGTTATATATTGTATTATAAAAATTTGCCTATCGAGCCGCGCAAAAGAGACTCTGCCAAAATTTTCCGTAAATCCGGGAGTTAGAAAATTTTTGAAGTTTTAAAATTTTTATAACTTGTTTTATAAAATAAATTGAAATTTCTATAAAACCGATAACATAGTGGCGTAGTATAAGCGTAGTAATGTCTTTGTAAATAAGATTTTAATGTTTTACCAATTAATTGTTTTGGATAAAATATATCAAGTGTCAAATTTCGTACTATGTTCCTTTTCGGGGACGAAAAAGTATTGAGTGGAGGAGAATGTAACGACCTATATTTTTAACTATTTTAAATTATTAAATTAAAAATGGTTAAAAATAAAAATTTATTGAATTATTAGTGTAGTTATTGAATATGAACTTTGATAAAATTTTGAAATAACCAATTTCGAAGATTTTGACAATAACAGGCATTGAAAAGAAATTCTATGTACTGACTGTGTTTATAATCAATAATTGGACTTGAATAACAAATGTTGAATTAGTTAGTTGAAAATAGAATAATTATTGGTAAGTAAAATTCAATTGAAATTAGTGATTATTAATGTAATTTGTTGAATAACTAAAATTATTTAAATTTAATATTGGGAATCGATTGAATAATTGAATCTTGAATTAATGTGAACGAAAATGATATCGGAAATTGATTTAATTTCATTTAAATACGAATGAAGATGGTTAACATTTGAAAGTGGATTTAAAAGCGAATAATTAATAATTGGAAATTTTCTATTATAATTAATGAGTAAAAATAGCCATTTTGGGTACAGTCTCAGAATTCGACGAAACTAATTCTATTGGGTCCATAATAGTGTATTATTATCAAATTTCAAATTTCATAGTATTTGGAGATGCCATTTGGTCGTATGGGATAGAAACGCGTTGAAATTAATATTGGAAATTAAATATTTTAATTTGATTCGAAAGGCTATCTTACACATACGATCGAATTAGGCCTCGAAAGTTGTTCCATTGAGTTCGAAATAGGGCTAAAACATTATAAATGCCAAGTGGCATGCCTCGATTGGAGTTCGTCCAAAATTTCGCGTGTATAGTCGAAATAATATTAAAACAATATAGTTACACGTATATATACGCGTATTCTCTCCAAAACCCTATCTATCATTTGCCCTAGCTGCCACCCATACTTCAATAGCCGAAATCATTCAAAACTTTCCTCCCTCTGATCTCCTCATCCATCCAATATTATCCAAATCTTCCTAAATGAAATATGTCAAGCTCATCGACCTCTATAGATGCAACGGTGGATCTGAGCTATCATCGTCGTTTGGTGGAGAATTTTGGTCGCATTCTGGCCATCGTTCGAGCGTGAAATCTGGATGATGCAAGGAGGGAGGCGGCCATTTGGGGTGGACGTGTGTCATGGGTAGGCGTGTGCTTCTGGGGTGGCTGATCAACTTCCATTTGCTCGTAGGTGGTTGCGGTAGATTAAAATCAAATGGCGTGATGAATTCGTGTTCGAGCACGACCTAGAAAACGAAGATGATGGAGCAATGTCCAGGATTTCTCAATTGCAAGATCATGCGACCCAGTTAATTTTAGGTTTATATATATATATAGACACACACATATACATATATATAATGAAAGGAAATTTATTTACATAAATTGTGTTCGATGTTTAAAACGTGTATCTTTCACATATGAGGTCGAAATGAGACGAAACAAGCGGCATTGGAATCATATTGACGAAGGCTTTGGCATGGAATTGAAGTGGCATTTATTTGAAGAAGAAATATTTTCATTTTCAAATAAAAAGATGAGTGTTTTATAACGCTCACGAAGTACTAGAATATTTTTATGTTGGTAAAATTTAAAATTGCGAAGTGATTTAAATTTGTTGATTGTTGTTTGATAATTTTAATTGACATTTAAATTGATATCTGAATTAACTGATAGAAATTTAAATTGATGGTAAATTGAATTGGAATTAAACTGTTAGTAAAATTCTCGATTATTGATAATTGGTTTGTGATTTATCGACTATTTGGATGATGGATTGTAATGGATGCCAATTAGTTGAGACTTTGAATGATTTGATGTTTATTTATTTTGATATATCCTGCTATCAACCTGATATTATTTACAGTATATAAAACTGTAAATCAAATTATTTCAAATAAATTAAGAAATAGGTTGAAATGATATATGTCCATGACATTTATTTTAGATTGAAATGATATATATCTATCCTTGAAATTAAATTGAATTAATGGATTCACTTGGCCATATGATAGAAAATTATATACGGACACTGAATTGGTTAAATTAAATGGTTTCAAAATTTTTGATTTGAAATTATTTAAATTATTTGGTTTAAAGAAGTAAAAGTCAAATTTATGATAATCGAGTAATTTTCGAACTTGAGCTCGTAATGTTGAAATTGAAATTTGGTAACAAGGATTGTTCAAATAATCGAAGTTAAGATTTTTTGAGCTTATAATTGAAATATGATTTGAACTTCGAAAATTGACTTGTTTTAAATGTTGGACTTTTATTCGAACTTTGAATATTGCTAAGTAAAAGTAATTTAAATCGTTGTTTCAAAAAGTTGAGCTCGGAATTGAATTATTTTAAAGATTTGGACATTAAATTGTTTTGAATTTGAAAATTTGGAATTGGATCAGTCTGATTTTGAAACTACTTTCAAAATAAATTATTTTATAATATAAACTGCTTAAAAAACCTATCTTTTAGATGTTTAAATCACTTTAGTTTTCCAAACTATATTACTATATATAACATTTTCAATACTCAAACTACTTTATATTAAACAATTTTAACTTTTAAACTATTTAAAATTTTCAAACTATTTTCTTAAAATTCAAAGTGGTCAGAGTGGGAATATTTATATTTAAATCATGGATTTAAATACGAATTGGGTTAAAATGAAGTTGTAAGCCAAGTTCTAATTCAAATCGAATTTTGGAGTGAAAATAACTTTCAAATTGAAATTGACATATTTGAAGTAAATACTGTATTTCAAATTAAAATTGATTTTGAAGCGAATATGATATTTTGATACCAACTATGAATCATTTTCTAAATGCAAAAGTATCAACCGGTATGTAAAATGACATTTGGATGTTAAAGAGACCCGGACCTCTTATTGGCATACTCTCTGTCAATATTGGAACCACTTTAACAACTGTTTACGCGAAGGAGACTCCAAAACGAAGTGGTTGGATTTGGCATCGTTTGATGGATTTGAAGAAAGAGAACGATGATAGATAGACCCCAGTGCGTGTGCCAATTTGAAATGACTAAAACAGAACAGCTTGACAGGGCCAAGTGGAATAATTTTCCATAGCGGACATCCATTCTTCTATTTTTTTGGACTCGGTCCATATTATTACTCTTATTGTTGGTTTCGATTGGTACATCTTGATTTGGGATAACCTCCCTTTGACTCGATATGGGATGGATGGACGCGGTGGGCGGTCTTAGCTATGAAGCGTTACCACCGGCCCTACAACCTGAACTGGTAGTATCCTACCTTGGGCGTTGCCTCACATGCCTTGGCATACTTTTATCCCTATACGAGACCCCTAAGATTTTGGTTTAGTGTTGTCGTATCACGGCGCATCCTTATCCATCAACGGTCTCTTGGTGTTTTATATGCAAACTTTACGGCAATGCTTAAAAAGGCGTTAAGGGGGGTAAATGTAAAGCCTTAATGTGAAGAAAAATATTTATTTTACTAATTAGACATTATATATGTAGCGTATTCTACTATATATAAATATTTTGACGGATCCTTAAGAGATGGAAAATCCTGTAACATCTCTTGAGTTATTGCATGCACATCATACACTAGATAGGAAATGTGAAACCCCGTAAAAATCTTTGACTCCATGGCACTCATGTTATATGCGATATCGATTTGACTCATAAAAGAATATTTTAGTCCTGACTCGAGTGTTTTGTCTTTTCATTATGCTTGGTTCAGCCCTGAGTATTTCAGTGCATTGAAGATCATTATCTGGAGCATGAAGACGAAGATTTGATATGCTATTACTATTATTATTCCTGCATCATGTTGTCTGCTGCATTATTCTATTTATCCCTGTTGTATATATAACTCTGATAAATGTTGTATAAATTATAATCAAATGCATAATATAAACAGCTTCAACTATTTATTTGATTATTATTTTATCATTCCGCTGCGAGATTCTCTGTTTGTTTTCTTCTTCTTCTATTATTTTTCTTAATTATTCCCATTGATTATCTATGTTTCTGATTGTTTGTGTTGGACATGTGTGGATTATTGTTGATTCAAACCTTTCGAAATGTGGATCGTCACATACTCCATTTTATTGAGGTGTTCTTGGAAAAGAAATATTATGAGTTATTCCTTTCTTATTACTAAAGTTTTCAAGATGAATTCTCCTCCATGATTGCTCCTAATAGTTTTGATTTTTGTTGACATTTGATTTTGAATTCTTCTAGTAAAAATTTTAAACATCTCAAAAGTATCACTTTTAAGTTTCAAGAAAATCTCTCATGTAAATCTAGAAAAATCATCTACAATTACAAAGACATATCTATTATGATTTATTGATAGTATTTGCAAAGGTTCGAAAAGATCTAAGCGAGAGCCCTAGCAAGTTCATATCTAGCAACTTTAGAAAGGTATTTAAAATTCAAATGACCAAATCTTTTATGCCAAATCCAAGGGTCATTAGATTCAGCCAAAACACATAAATTGTCATTGGACAGTTTCATACTTAAAATATAGATGTTACGTTTCCTAATACCTTCAAAGATAATGTTTGACTCATTATCTTCAATATAGCTGTTACCTTTTCAAACTTAATTTTAAAACCCTTATCACAAAATTGACTAATACTAAGCAAGTTATGTTGTAGATTCCTAATGAGCAAAACATTAGAAATAGTAGGAGTTCTAGAGTTACCGACATTGCCGATGCCAATCACATATTTTTTTGAGTTTTCAAGATGGTTTACCAATCCACCATCTTTATAGACTATATTTTTCAAAATCTCTAGATTTCCAGTCCTGCATCCTGAACATCCACTATCTAATATCCACTTGTTCTCTTGATTCGTCATATTTGATTTTCAATTGTCTATTCACCATCAGCCATATAACAAACTTGTTCCTGCAGTTTAAAATCATATCTTTCCAAGAAATCAAGTGACTTTTCAGAACAAATAATTTCTAAAAAACAAATTGTTTTTACAAAGGTATTTTTATGCAAAATTGTCAAAAATATTACTCGCCATTTAAACTTTTCAAAATCATATTATGAGTTTTTGAAAACTTAGTGCACTGATACCAAATATGGGTTATGGAATTATGGATAAACATTAGATGGAGTGTGAATAGTGTTATCTAATTTATGAATCTTTTTGAAATTCTTTCAAGGTTGTTACTAACCAATGTAAAATCAACAATCGTAGATGCAAACATATATAAGCATAAATGCAATAAAGTAATAGAGAGATAATCCCAGGAATTTTATACTGGTTCAAAGTTACCCTCAATTTCGAGGCTATGAGACACACCCTTTTGATTTTCCAAGCTCGGGGTGCACTTACTTGATTTCGATGGGGTACGAGAACACCCATTCAGATTTCTAGGCTACCAAGCCACCTAATTGATTTATACGGGCTACCATCACACCCAAGCAAATATGACAATAGTTTGATGGTTTTTCCAAAGACAATTCTTGATATTTAGTTACAATGAATCATGTAGCCTCCGGGACATCACTTTGATCATTGATTGAGAGAGAGAGAGATGATTGAAAACAAAGAGTAAATAGTTGAGATTCAATACACTAAAAATTAAATTGATTTTGGTTAAATTTGAGAAGATTTAGATATGTTATTCACTAGAAATTTTAGCAAGTAAGAGAAGAGAAGATAATAAGAAAGTAGCTATTAAAAATTCGTTTGAAAACTCCTATATATAGAGAATAAATAGACATTTCCATTCGCAAAGAGTACGAAGAATATACACTTCATTTCAAAATTTGAATTTCAAAATTGCGGCATGTATGCCGGCATATCATCTACCTATATGTGAATATAGGCTAATGTAATTTGAAAACTTGTTTATTTTAAAATGTTTTGAAAATCCTATAATATGTGAAATAATTTCATACTTTGTAAAATAGTTTAAGCATAGTTTATATACATGTAAAACTTTTATAAAATAATTTTAAATATACTTTAAAAATATATTTTGTTTAAAAGATAAGGATTAGAAAATGAGAAATAAAGATCAAAGATTGCTACCATGGACTTTAACAATATTCCATGGCTCAATAAACTTTATTACAGCCTTGAGATCTTCATATATTGGTCTTTATACTCGTGAGTCTTCATGTCCATCCTTTAAGTCTTTATACTGCACAGTTTTCGATTCAACACTTGTATAATATCTTACACTATATACTATATAACTTGGAAAAACATTAGTATCCGTATTTTATATAAATGTATTATTACTATCATGGTTGTTATCATCAAAATAAATAATTGTGGTATTAATTGATCTAAGTTCTTTGCCACCTTCTTATTTCTCTTTGGTATCTTATTCATTAGGATGATCCTTTCTACTTTTCAATATGGTATTCTTTTGAATTTTGAAATGCATAAAATCCCAAAAATACGAAGAATGAGTATTCATAGCCACAATTGCCTTATAACTTAAGAAAAGATCTGGCTTTCCCACCAATTTTTTTTCTCTTTATAACAAAAGTGAATTAAATTTAGTTTTTATTATCGAATTCGACGACACCAACGAACCTTCTTGCCATCCTCCAAAACTTCCATTTCTATTACTCATACCTCTATATGTAATTTATTTAAATATTTATATGTTATTAATGCTTTACTCAATTTTTAGGTTGCTAAATCTTTACTCCTACAAATAAAATCATCCTTGTAGTTTCCTATTTGAGAAGTCACTTGCCTATGCATCTTTAGTGATATTGTGAATGACATACACTAGCATAAGCATGAAAAATATATTTCACATATAGTAGGAAAAGCTAAACTTATGAAACTCAAAGGTAAATCATATTGTGTCTCATGTTGAAGAGGAGTTCAAATGCTTTGTAACAAAAGAAACATGAGGTCATTTGGGGCTACAAATTGGATGTATGGGGATATGAAGTTTTGGATGAAATGGAGCATCTTTAATTTCTTCATATCATGTATCCAAAAGTTAAGTAGATGACGAGTCACGCCTTCAGTGGTCGAATAATTTAAGGTTATTAATTTATTTTCATAACCCATCTATCCCGCACCCTCCAACAGTCGATCAGGTTTTGGCAGCAGTAGTCGGGGGTATGTGTGATGGACATTTTGGCTTATGTTTCACTAATCCAATGGTACTAGTGTTGGAAAAGCGGATTACAGGTCTTAAGCCAGAATTAACACTAGAGGGGGGGGGGTGAATAGTGTTTAATAAATTTTATGAATCTCTTTGAATTCTTTCAAATTAAATCCAAACAGATGCGATTCACCAACACAGAAGCAATCACAGAATTAGATGCAGATGCAAATAGTAAATAAAGCAGTAAAGGAAAGAACATGCTGAAATTTTATACTGGTTCGGAGTTACCCTATGTCCAGTCTCGCACAATTTCTTTCGTAGATTTCTTTTCAAATATAATGTCGATAATACAACCTCGATTTCAAGGCCATGAGATACACCCTCCTGTCTCTGAGTCTAGGGCAAACTCTCTTGATTTAACCAGGCTCCAAGATCACCTAATTGATTTACGGGCTACAGTAACACCTAATTGATTTACAGGCCATAATCACACTATTTCCCATATCACTTTGATAGACAGAGAGATTCGATACACTTCTTTGATTATAAATAATCCAATAACTCTGAATAGCACTTAGATCTTTAAGAGAGAGTGACATAGAATCAAACTAGAGATGATCGAGTTTGATTCACTTAGGATTTCAGTAGATTTTTGTTAAAATATATGAGAATATTTAAGTGGAGAAGAAGGAGTGAAAAATGAAGAAAAACTAACTTAAAATTCGTTGAAATCAACTGGTATTTATTGAAGAATAATAGTCATGTCCATTAGTGAAAGGTTATGATGAATAACACTTCTTTTGAAAATTTGAAATTTGAATTCTATGGTCACCATGTCGACACAGGGGGATGGGGTATGTCGACATGCCTATGTATATTTTGAAAATTGATTTTTGCTTTTAAAAGATATTTTCTTTCTAAAACTTGTCAAAACAATTTATGAAGTTTATAAAATATTTTTAATATACTTTAATCTTATAAAAGAGATTTAAAAGTAATCTTAAAAATATTTAATCTATAATATAAAAGTAATATTAAAAACTAGGTATAGATTTTTTTTTTTAATTTAATGTAATATTAAAACCAGGAGATTGTTTAAAAAGAAGAGAAGATTTTAAAATCAAAATATAAAAGATGATAAGAATAGTTTAAGACTAAAATATTTAAATCAAGAGAGATGACTTTAAAAAAATTGATTTTTTTTAAAGTAAATCATTTTGAAAATTTCGTAGATTCTATCCCACTAAAGAGACCGTGGATTCCATCCCACTGTTAAAGTGAGAAGGTGGATTTCATTGCATAATTAAAATCAAAATAAAGATTTTAGTACTATTATGAAGTTTTAACATAAATCTAGACACAAATTACTTATCTTGAAATCTTGATATCTTGAACTCTTGATATTTTGATATTCATGAGTCTTCAGTCTTAGTTTCTTTAATCTTGAATTCGTCAGTCTTGAATCTCTATACTGTATAGTCTTTATTCTAAGTATCTGTATATATCCTGCATATACATATATATATCTAGACGGGAATATTAGTACATATATTTTATAACAAGTCCTAAGGTTGTTGTCATCAAAACCATCATCTCAGGAACTAACAATCTCTCCCTTTTTGATGATGACAACCTTTGTTTATAAAATCTACTCTACCAAAGTCTAATTCTACTCTAACTCCCATTTACTCCAACAACTCCCTCTTAATCTACTAACTTCCCCTTAATCTAAGCCTATCTAACCTATTTTATAATTCTCCTTCTTTGTCATTAACAAAAATTAAGCCTAAACTACATAACTCCCCTTTAAACTAATATTATGGAACTAAATTCTAGGAATGAAGTATAATAAGCGAAAACATAAATATAATTTTATCATATATGTTGTTATATTACACAAACATATAAACGAATATATATATAAATAACAATATATAAAAACATTATCATAAAAACAATCTAATGAGGATTCTTGACTATTGGTGACTTGTGAGTCAAACAATTTGGGTAATGGAGACAAAAGTTTCCACGTTGTTAAACCGAATTACCATCTTTGTCAAAACAGACTTCTGTAACGCAAATAACTTTATCGTCCTCGTCCATTTGCGCTTCGTTCTCCTCCTCTTCCTCTTCTTCGTCATCCTCTAGTGGATGATGAATACCTTGTTAGAAGAACATCTTCAATCGCGATAGGATCTGCATGATTATCCATTAGAAATTTTTGTAAATTTCTCCTATTTTTTTGCTATCTTTATTTGCATGACTTGTAATTCAGTTAGCATTTGAAGGGAATCCTTCAAAGTTTCCTCAATCTTCGTCACTCGAGCCAATGTAGTTCGTTGAAATGGACCGGAATTAGGAGAAGGGAAGGAAAAGGTTGCATTTTGGTTTGATTTATAAAGGAGGCCATTATTTTATATTTTCAAAAGTTTACTACAGAGAAAATGAAGAGAGAAGACAGAAGAATTTGAAATATTATGGTTTATACAACCGCCAAACTGATTTTAGAGGAAAAATCAAAACTCAAATTTTACCATTGTATTTCGACATAGGGGGTAAGGGTATGTCGACATCTTTATGAAAATTTTGACAATTTTATTTTCTATATTTATTTAAAATATATGTTACTATATATATATATATTCTATATCTCAGTTATAGAACAAACACCTAGTTCTTTTCTTAATTTAGCAAAGTTGATTGATTCAAGGGTTTGGTCACAATATCAGTTATTTGATTCTCAATGTTGATAAATTCAAGAGAAATAATCTTTTTACTTATATTACTTCTGAGAAAATGATGTCTGATATCAATGAGTTTGGTTCTGGCATGATTAATAGGATTTTTGGATAAATTTATTGCACTTGTATTGTCAAAATAAATTAGTGATTTTGAAATATTTAATCCAAAATCCTTTAGGGTCTGTTGCATATAGATTACTTGAGAATATGCCAAAGCAGCATAATATATTCTGCTTCAGTTATTGATAGTGAGATAGTATTTTGCTTTTTATTCACAAGGAAACCAGAGAATGTCCTAAAAGTAACAAGTTCCACTTGTACTTTTTCGATTTGATTTACAACCAGCATATTTAGCATCACAATATGAGATTAAATCAAATGAATTATTTTTAGGGTAAAATAGGCCATAGTCTAAAGTGTGTTTAACATATCTTAGGATATGTTTAACAGCTTTTAAAGGTCTCTTTGGGTTGAGATTGGTACCTCGCACAGAGACAGACACTATGCTTGCTATCAGGCCTACTCGTAGTTATATAGAGTAGCGATCCAATCATTCTCCTATATAGTTTTTGATCAACATCTATTGACATGTCTTCTTTATTCAAGACTTGATTGATTTCCATAGGAGTTGGTTTTCCACTCACAGTGGTCATACCAAACCTTTCAATTAGATCCTTAGCATACTTTTCTTGATTAATGAAAATACCACTATCTAATTATTTTATTTGCAATCCTAAAAAGAAAGTGAATTCACCCATATGACTCATCTCAAACTCTTTTGTCATTATTTCATAAAACTCTTTGTTCATTTCATTATTTGTTGATCCAAAAATTATATCATCTACATATATCTGTACTAATTGGATGTCATTTTTGTTACATTTTATTAAAAGAGTATTATCTACTTTACCAATTTCAAAATTTTATTGTAATAGGTAAGATCTTATCTGTTATACCAGGCTCCAAGAGCTTATTTCAGACCATACAAAGCTTTCTTTAATTTATAAACATGATTTGAAAACTTTTCATCTTCAAAAAGTGGGAGTTGTTCAACATAAACATTTTCTTTAACAAAACCATTTAAAAATGTACTTTTGACATCAATTTGAAATTTTTATGGTTTGCGAAAGCAAGTAGAATTCTAATGGCTTCTAATCTTTCTACGAGTGCAAAAGTTTCATCATAGTCTATTCCTTCTTCTTGACAATAATCTTGCACGACTAACCGAGCTTTAGTTCTAACGAACCCACCTTGTTCATTCATTTTATTTTTATAAACTCATTTAGTTCCTATTATAGTTTTGTCCCAGGTCTAGGAATAAGTTCCCATACACCATTTTTCAGTTCTTCTTGCATAACAAGAATCCATGAATCACCAGATGATGCTACCTTTGGATTTTTGAGCTCAGTAGTTGATATAAAAGCTACATTGCTCATCTTGTTTAGTTGATTTCTAGTTCTAACAACAGATGCTATATTTCCTAGTATATTTTCTACATGATAGTCTTTTAAAAGCCTGATCTTTTTATTAGGATGCATGGTTTCACAATCTGTTTCATTTGATTCATTATTTAGAGTAACAAAATCATCTTCATCATTTATTTGAACAAAATCTTTGAAATTCTCATCAAAAGATACATGCATTGTTTCTTCAATGGTGTTAGTTTTTAAATTGTAAACTCTGTATGCTTTACTTCTATTAGAATATTCGATAATGATTTTTTGTCGGATTTAGGATCAAATTGTCATCTGTATTTAAAATAAAGCATTTACTTCCAAAAACTTTAAAATAATTCACCTTTGGTTTCTTATTGAAAAGAAGTTCATATGGTGTTTATTGGTTAGAGGTCTAATTAAAATCCTATTCAAAATGTAACAAGCTGCAGCGACTGCTTCAGCCCAAAAAGTTCTTGGTAATTTACTATCTGAAAGCTTAGTTCTTGCACACTCTTGAATCATCCTATTTTTACGCTCTACCACTCTGTTTTATTGTGAAGTTCTTGGAAAGGAAAAATTATGAGTTATTCCTTTTTTATTACAAAAATTTCAAAATTTTGTTTTTCGAATTCTCCACCGTGATCACTACGAATAGTTTTGATTTTTAGAAAAAGTTGATTTTGAATTCTTTTTGCAAAAGTTTTAAATAAATCAAAAGCATCACTTTTAAGTTTTAGAAAAATTTTCCATGTAAATCTAGCACAATCATCTACAATTACAAAAACATATTTACTGTGATTTATTGACTGAATTTGAGATGGTCCAAACAGATCTAAATGAAGTAACTCAAGGGGTTTTGAAGTTGAATAGTTTAAATGAACTCTTTCTAAGTTTTTCTAATTGACAAGCATCACATATATTATCTACTTTAAAATCCATTTCAGGAGATCTCTTATTAAATCTAGTTTTGAAAGTCTAGTTAAGAGTTTGAAATTCAAATACCCAAATCATTTATGCCAAATCCAAGGGTCACTTGTAATAGCCAAAGATATAGGTTATTATTTGAGATTTTCATATTAAGAATATAAATATTTTTCTTCCTAATTCCTTCAAAGATAATATTTGATTTATCGTCTTCGATGTGACACTTATCCGTTTCAAATTAATTTTGTAGCCCTTATCACATAGTTGACTTATACTAAGTAAATTGTGTTTTATATTCCTAACTAACAAAACATCAGAAATAGTAGGAGTTTTAAAGTTACTGACATTGCCGATGTCAATCACATATCCTTTTGAGTTATCTCCAAAGTTGATCAGTCCACCATCTTCATAAATTATGTCATTCCGTATCTCCAGATTGCCTATCATGTGTCAAATATCACTTTGATAGATAGAGAGACTTGATACACTTATTTTATTATAAATGATCCTATAATTCTGAATAGCGCTGAGATCTTTGAGAGAGAGTGACTGAGAATCAAACTAGATATGATCGAGTTTAATTCACTTAGGATTTTGGGTAGAGTTTTGTTAAAATATAAGAGAACATTTGAGTGGAGAAGGAGTGAAGAAATGAAGAAAAACTAACTTAAAATTCATTGAAAATAATTGGTATTTATAGAAGAACAACAGTCATGTCCATTTGCGAAAGGTTATGATGAATAAACACTTCTTTTGAAAATTTAAAATTTGAATTATACGGTCACCATGTCGACATGGGGGGATGGAGTATGTCGACATGCCTATGTATATTTTGAAAATTGATTTTTGTTTTTAAAAGATCTAAAACTTGTCAAAATAATTGCTGAAATTTATAAACAATTTTGAATATAGTTTAAACTTATAAAAGAGATTTGAAAAGCAATCTTAAAAGTATATAATCTATAATATAAAAGTAATATTAAAAACTAAGTATAGAATATTTTTAAAATTTAAAGCTATAATATTAAAACCAGGAGATAGTTTAAAAACAAGAGATGATTTTGAAATCAAAATATAAAATATGATAAGAATAGTTTAAACTAATATATTTAAACCAAGAGAGATGACTTTAAAAAGTTTTTGAAAAAATATTTCAAATAAATCATTTTGAAAATTTTGTGGATTCTATTGCACTAGAGAAAGTCGTGGGTTCCATCCTACTAAAAAGGTCATGGGTTCCATCCCATTATTAAAGCAAGAAGGTGGATTCCATTTCATAATTAAAACTTGAATAAAGATTTTAGTGCTATTATGAAGTTTTAACATAAATCTAGACGCTGTAACTTATCTTGATATCTTGAACTCTCTTGATATCTTGAACTCTTGATACTCATGAGTCTTCAGTCTTGGTTTCTTCAATTCGTCAGTCTTGAATCTTTATACCATACAGTCTTCATTCTCAGTACCTGCATATATGTCTGGCATATACATATATATCTAGACAATAATATAAGTATATATATTTTATAATCTAAGGTTGTTGTCATCAAAACCACCATCTCAAGAACTAACAACCAGTTTTATTATTCCAATCAGGTTCCAACTTGTTAGAGCTAATATAAAGAATCTTATTTACTCTCCTTCTTCCCTAATGAGAGATTCCACATATTTGTTTAGAAATTGGAAACCTTTGTTCAATTGTTCTCTAAATAATGGGGTTCTAATTATTTTGAATGCTCTTTGTAACTCTTTGCTTCTTAACAAGATCAGAGTTATTCTCTGCACATTGCAATATTTATTCTCTAATTTGGTGATTGTATACCCCTCTTGTAATTTAGTGAAAGGATAAAATATAATTTTAGTTTCGTGGACATAGGATAATCTGATAGAACCATGTTAACTCTTCTATATCCATTTTATTTTCTACTTGTTTGGAGTTTCTTAGTAGTTGGATTGATTGTTGTTATCGTGTTAATTAACATGCTATATTCTTAGTTTCTGTAATAATTATAACATACTTTGCCAAAAGATTGATATGAGAAGGAGTGTTTTGAAAAAAATGTTAGTAGATTCAGTATCAATTATGCAGTTAGCACATTTGATGGAAAAGGGAATTTCGAAACATGGAAGATGAAGTGGAAGTGTTATTAAAGAGACGTTTATGATAAACTAAAAGGCCTAAAACCTAGTGTTTCAGAGAAGATAGAAGAATAAGCTCTTACAACCATCCAATTAAGCCCAACAGATGAAGTCCTCAAAGAGTTTCCTCATACCAAGATAACCAAAGGTTATAAGAGGCATTATCCATGGCCAATCAGAATTACTCTCTCACTAACCGCATCATTTTCAACAGTGACTGTATTCCTCCATGGTGAAGCCTGGAAAAGATGTAATGGAGCTTATGGATGTTGGATATGTAGGATCATGCAACAGAGTAAATGGGCGATCTCAATTTTTTTTACTTTATTCATTTTTACAAAAGGATATTTATTTATTAATATGAACAAACATTTTATTATAATCATATTTTATATATTTATTAACTAATCTTTATTTAAAAAAATTTCAAATTTCAACTCTTCTCTTTCATGGCAGCTAAAGTTTACCCCGTCCTCCTTTAAATCTCCCACTTCTTCTCCGCCATACCCTTCGTACCTCCCTTTCCTGCCTTTTTTGGGTATAATCACTCCACCTCTACGTGATCCTCCTCCTGCCTCTCAGTCAATCCCCTTGCTTTCTTCTTCTTCACCTTCTCCAGTGTTGTCTTCTTCTCCAGACATCCCTGTTCCTCTGGCTGCCCATGTTTCTTCATCCCCTTCTTCCCTTCCTTCTGCTCTTTTTCCATGGAATTCCCTTTTCAGAAGAAAACCCAGGAGTGCTGGCAAATATGTCCTCATAGAAATTCCTCTTATTTTTCTGAGGAGGCTTTGGTACCTCCCAGTGTCATGGTTCAGGCAGGGAATGACGTATGGTGTAGCTATCTAGTCGATTTTTTCCTTAATAAGCCACTAACCTACATGATAGTGCTTAGTCGTCTTAAAAAGATATGGAAATTAAAAGGATGACTTGAAGTGAAATATGATGGAAACTTGTTCTTGTTCCATCTTTCCTCTAAGGAGAATAGAAGGAGAGTTGTCGAATTTGACCCTATTGTGATGAGGAACAAGATTTTTTTTAAGTAGTGGGATCCATTAATTGGTAATAGCATCAGTACCATTAAATTAGTCCTTGTTTGTTTAAAGCTGTCTAACATTCCATTTTATTGGTCTCACCTAGGAATCAATTGGCTAGCTTCTAGGTTAGGAAGATTTCTTTGTATGGATGAGTCCATTGAAATGTTAGAAAGGATTGGTTATGCAAAATGTAAGGTGGAGGTTAAACCAGAGCATGAATTGCCAGATAAGTTCCCTGTTAAGCTTTTGGATAGTGAACAAATGGTTTCAGTTGAGTTTTTATGGAGGCCACAAATTTGTGTTGCTTGCAAAGAATTTGTTCATGTTAGACCTGATTGTAAGTTAGACATCGGAAATGAGGTGGAAGGAGCAGGAAAGATGAAGGATAAAGTAGTGCTTGATGTACCTGACAAAAATATAGCAGTAACTATCTCTGGCAAGGAGCAGGTTCGCAAACAATAGAATATTATTGGTGCTTGGAGAAGCATGCCAGGTAAAAATATTAAAAATGGTAATAATGTTGGAGAGGTGGGACTCAAACCAATTGCAAGCAAAAACTGTAAAACGGTGCAACAGTTTGTGCATGTCAGAAATGATGGAGCAAGAATATATAACGCAACAATGACAAGTGAGGAAGTGAAAATTAATCAAGAAAATGCTTTTGTTGTGTTACAAGAAATTGGGGATGGTAATGGTTGTGACGGTGTGCAGAGTAATGATCTAGAGGAAGGGGAAGTAGAACCGATGGCTGATGATGTGGAAGAGCACTAAGCCCCAGTGGCTGATTTGGAAATGACAATGTACAAAATAAGTTAGATATAATATCATGTGTGCATGTAGCTGAACTGGGTTGTAACAGTTCGTTTAATGCATATGCACACCCTTTACCACAATCACCATGCAACAAACTAATGAAAACCATGCACAAATAACTCATGATATGCACAACTAAGTTGACACTACCTTTATCACTGATCTGCAACAACAAATCTCACTTCTAGTTCATTCAATACATAAACAAGATTCATCCTCTCAACAAATCTCCTCTAATCCAAATTCTCAATCATTTGTTCTTCTCCCTACTCACCTTACTCATTCAATAGCAGTATCCTAGGCTTGAAGTCATCGCCTCTTTCCCCTGACCAGATAACCCACATTTCAAATCAAAAATCTAAAAGAGCAACTAATCTGATAAAGAAAATTAGTGCCGCTTGAACCAAACTTCCTTCACCAAAGAGTATGACAAGTCTGATCCAACAGCCTCAACAGTCATCTTAATGACACACCAAATTGCTTCATGGAACATCAGAGGTGCTCATAACACCAAATTGCCTATCATGTGTCAAATTGCTTCATGGAATATCAGAGGTGCTCATAACAGTCATCTTAATGACACCAAAATCGCGATGACCCGAAATTTTAGGCAATATCAATCTAATAATCTGTATTAATAATTAATTTGATTTGATAATTTTTCTTTATAATTTTAATTTAAATTGATAAATTTAATCTTTTAAAGGTTAATAAATATATAATCTGACAATATAGATTTATTTATTTTTATTTTTTTTACAATTTGAAAATTGATAAGATTTATTTTTCAAAGCTAGTAAAATTTTATTCTATTTATAATATATATATTTGATATATATTATGAATAGAAGATCTTTTGTTTTAAATAAAGATGAATTTTCAAATTGTAATATATATGTATGTATATTTTATAATTTGGAGTTGTTTTGAAATTTAATCTATTAATAATTTATATATGAATTGTAATTTAAAGCTTTGTTTTAAAATTTATATTTTTCAAAGGTTAATTTAAGATTAATTCAATTGTTTTCAAAACATAAGATAATTATTTTTTAAATATGATAGTTTAAAAAGGGTTTAATCAAAATTTATTTTATTTTTCTTTAAAAATGTTCAAATTAAAATGGTTATAAAGTTATATGTATAAAGTTATTAATAAACTTTCTTTTAAAAAAAATATTTCTTAAACAATAAAGTTAAATGTTTTAGATTTTAAAAATACATGTATAAGAATTTATTTGTATTATAACTAGTTTTATAATATTTTCTTTAAAGATTAAACTTATATATTCATACATAAGTATTTATTAATTTAGTGAATTAAATAAGTAAGCTTATATTAATATTTAAATTAAATGAAAATTTATTAAAAATACTTAAGTAACATGTGTAACCATGTTAGCTCTTCTTAATAACATATGTAAGAAAATTAAGTACAATAGTGACAAATGTAAGTTTATATAACAAGTGGCAACATTTTTATTTGTTTTATTTTAATTTTTTTTAAAAGAAGAAAACTAGTTTTTACAAAAACACTTTTATTCTTTTGTCTTCTTTTCTTAACTCAAACAAAAAATTTACTTTCAAATTTGAAAACTAAAAGCAATTGCTAGCTGAAAATATGAAATTAAATCTGCAACTTCAAACCTAAAATTAAAAGGGAAGAACAACTGCAAGTTTCAACATTTTAAATCAACAATTTGAGGCATGCAGTAGGATTTCAACATCAAAACATTTTCCATATTTAAGATTCAAGGCCTGGAAAATCTTAATACTGCTCTGCTTTGTTCGCTGCAAATTAAAAGGCGAGTAAATATTATTTTTTAAAAGTTAATCTTGATTTAACTTAAATGCATGTGATGATCAGTGAATTAATCTTGATGTTGCATGAAGATTCTTCAGTATTTGTATTATTGGATTGATAGATTTGCATATATATGTGTAGTTGGTCTGTGTGTATATATATATAGACTCTGTTATCTGTTTCTTTCCAAAACAGGATCAATTTTTAAAAATTCAAATCTCCCACTAACATCATTATTTGATTTTGATGATTAAATGAAAATTGTATGTTAATGTTTGATAGTAATTTAAAAATAGTTTCTGAAAATTTAAATTCACAAATAATTTTTAAAATGGTGAAACACAATGAAACTAAATTTTTTGTTAAAAATCAACTATCTTAAATTCTAATTTGAACTACATGCATGTAATCATGATGGAAAATCGTGAATTTTGATATGCATTTTGTAATTTTTAGTTGGTTCATTCATGTGGATTCTGGGTTTGTTCGATTTGGGTGTTTGGGTGGTTTGCAGTTGAACGACGTGGCGAAGGAGATCAATTTTTGGTGTGGAGGGGGCTCGATTGATGGCGAGCATGGGAAAATACTGGGGATTTTTCTTAGAGGCCGTGGTGTTTGGATTTGATCGCAGTAGGGTTTCGTCTTTCGTTTTGAAGGGTGATGTTTTTTCGGCCGTCGCATCATCCTAGGATTACCAAAGGCGTCCGCGAGGTGGGGAATGGAGGTAAGGTGTTACGACGATGCTCTGGAGAAGGTAATGAAGATTCCGGTGGAAAGTTCATCAGTGGTGATTGGGTTTTATGGTTCGAGCTTTCTACAGTAATTCGAGCAATAGGTCGAATTTCGATTCGATGATGGATTTTGGATTCTGGGTTGAGGGAAGGCACGACGTGGTCGCCGCCGACTTGGAGATGGCCGGAGGTAGCATCGGAATCGTTTGGGTTGGTCGCGCATGTGCACGCGTGTACGTTTTGTACACTGGAAATATGTGAGTTTGTGGAGAAAGGGTTCTCTCGGGTTTTGGTTCGTGCATGAGAAAGGTTTGACCCGAAGTAGATGGATCTGGGTTTTGCTTCGGGACAGGCTCGTTTGATTTGGGGTTCAAACTCGAGTTTTTGGGTGGTGCTTTTCTGTTAAGTTCTGTATAATGTTAAATTGCAAATTCAAACTTGTTGTTGGATAAATGAAATTAGGCTTTAAATTATAAAACAAGTTTATAAAAGGAAACAAATTTATAAAAGTTAAACTTATTCTATGATGTAAAAGTAAATCAAACTTTTAAAAATGTTAATTGAATTTATTCTCATATTTAAAATGTTTTGAGGTGATTTCTTTTGAAAGTAATTATCTTAAATAAATTTTGAATTTCAATTTAAAAGAATGTTTTGAATTTAAATATTAAATCAAAGTTTTTAAGTAAATTTTAAAAGTAATGTTTTATAAACTAAGTTTTCAAATTTATATTGAAAATGAATAAGTTTGAATTAGATAATTAAAGTGTTTTTAATTTCAAATTGGTTTCTAAATGCTTTATTTTCAAATAAAGTTAATGCTATAATTTTGTAAACCAAATTGAGTAATTTGTCTTTAAAGTTATTAAAATTTGATTAATTCAAATGATTAAATTGTGAGGATAATTAAGGCTAATTTGTTATTGTTATGAATGTAAGAATACTTAATTAAATATGATTTATTAATAAGTAAAAGATTAATTAAGATTTATGTTTTTCTTAATTAATTAAGGATTTTGAAATATAAGAAGTTAACTAATTATTTAATTAATTTTAAATGATTAGTTAATTGTTTATTTAATTTTAAATAATCACTTAATTATGAATTAATTAAGTGTAATTGCTAAATGAAGTAATTAATGGATAATTTCTGAATGTAATAAATGGAAGTAATTACTTATGGAAGTAATTAAAGTTGAAGTGATTAATGGATAATCACTTGATGTTATTAGTTAAGAATTAATTAATATAATTGATTTGAAGTTAATTAATTATGGAGTAATTAATTAATTAAAAAATTAAGGACTATTAAATAATGGGATTAATTACTTGTTAAGGTAATTAATTTAAGAGAGTAATCATCTAATGAAAGTAATTAGAAGATAATTACTTATGTAGGTAATTAAGGGTTAATTACTTAGTTAATTTTAGTTAATTAATTAATGTGATTAATTAATTAATGAATGTGATTAATTTAAGAATAATTACTAAATGTAATTAATTAAAAATGTAATTAATTAATAAAGTAATTAATTAAGGATTTATTAATTAAATTGAATAATAATTACTTAATGAAGTAATTAAAGATTAATTAATTAGATTAATTAATCAAAAGATTAATATAATTAACTAAGAGGTTAATTAATTAAGATAAGTAATTACAAGTTATTAATTACTGTTTATGATTAATACGATGATTAACTACAAGTTAATTATTTAATTATTAAAGGAATTATTAATTAATAAGGATAATTAGTTAATATAATTAATGAATTAATCAAGGTTGATTAATAAAGTGATTAATTAAAATATGATTAATTAATTGTAATTAAATGAGGATTAGTGCAATTAATCATAGTTAATTAATTAAGGGAAACAAATGAAGGATCATTAATTATTATAATTAATGATAGTAATTAACGGTTAATTACTGTATATGGTTAAGGATAATTGCTTGAATGTAATTATTTTATCATGGGAGATTAATTAAGGAAGATCATTAAGAGATGATTTATTTATTTATTTTTGAATAAATTAATGAAGCAGGATTAAGATAATCCAAGTGATTAAAAGATAGTAATTAATTTAATTAAAGGTTAATTAAATTGATTTGGAGTTAATCAAAACCTGCTTATAAAATGACTGATTGATATTGGGTGATGTTTGGATGATTTGGGTATGATATCTATGATATGTGATATGCTGCTTTATGAGATGAATGGTTGATATGAATTATCTATTGTGATAATGTTATTCATCTATCTGTTTATATCATCCTGAATATAAGTTAATTGTTTAAACCCTTAAACAACTTGGACATTAAAATGGCGTTTGGATTCGATGAGACCGGGATCGGGTTTCCATATTTGGATAATCCGAAAACCACATCGATCCAAATTAAACGTTAGGTCGTGAATCCAAGTGGAGCTTAGTGAAGACTCGAAGTGTAAGAACTATTCATCAGTATAACTCTGGGGGTGATTCCGTGATGAGTTTAATGGAGATGGTACTTACAGGTTCGAGATGGTGATTCAGAGTGCAAGGGCTATGACATTGACTCTGAGGGTGATTCCAAAATGAGTGCAACAAGATAGTGCATTCGGTTTCGTTCGAACCCGGAACGGACTTGTATGGATTGAATGCTTTCAGAACATCGTCAGGTGGACGATGAGCATTCTAAGATAGATGTGTTCTTTAAAGGTAATCGCAGCCTCAAGCCTCATCAATCGGAAATGGCTAAAACAGGGGAGGTGCAGCAAAGCTAGGTGGGAAGCACCCATTTCAAGGTGAGGTCATCCCTGTCTAGATGTCCCTTTTATTTCGGCTTAGTGGGTGGTTGGTCACGCCAACCACGGGGTGATCTTACTCGGGACTGTTCAGTAAGGAATGGTCCTGGCTTTGTGTTGCAGGGGATTGGGAGTAATCCTCTGTACAGTGATCTAGGCCATGTACTGTGACGGGCGGTACCCTGATAGCCCTGCCATTGATGGAAACCCATTCTTCCTACGAGAGTTTGTTTGTATTACCCACTTTTATGGCTAGTAGCTGGAATTTAATAATGTAACAATTTCAGCTATTTCTTATTTACTTAAAAACCCTAGACACTATTATAATATCACTGGATTTTCTATCAAATGTTTTGATTAGGTTAAGGTAAAAACTTTTCCATGTTTATGTGTGGGAAGTCTTACGTGATACCTTTTCTTTTCAAAGGTTTTTCTAAAGTTAAGCAATTTTAACTCGTTTACTCACACCATACCACTGTCTGACTCGAGTGTTTATTTTCTGTTTTATTAAACTCTTGGGTACGCATATTATGTATGAGTAGTCGAGGGATTCAGGTTTGCTTGACGAATTCTGGAGGAGATATGGAGCAGGAGGCTTCCACGTGTAGATATGTTATGGTTCCGCTGTGTTTGTGTTGTATTTGTATCTTGTGTATCTTGAGTTGTATAGTTCGACAGATGTTTATAACTGTCTAATATGTGTTGTATAAGTTGTGTACTCTGATGCAATATGATACTATGTAATATTTTATGTGATATATTATATTTCATTCGTTCTGCTGTGAGTATCTGATGTTGTTGTGTTTCTTCTTTTCTTATCTTTTCTTCTTCTATCCCTTTCTTTCTTAAATAGTGATGCGTCTTTCTGGTGATAGAAAGTCGGGACGCTACAGCTAGTATCAGAGCATTAGGTTGAGTGAATACCTAGGCTCTGGAGTGGTTTCTTTCTTGAGAGAGCGTACTTGTAATTTTTATATATAACTATATATATATATCTACCTAATCTGTTGGGTTATCTGTTCGGATTTTTCTACATAAGTTTTAAAGGTAGATGGAGCAGTAGTGTGTGTGTTACACGACTACCAGTAATGGAAGAGGTCCATATGTTGAGGTTGGAAGTATATTTGTCGAGACTGTAGACCCAATACCGTCTCGAGTAAGATTTGTAGTTTGGAGTAAGGATTTCTCTGATATCCGAAGGAAATCTTTTAAAGATTCGAAGCTTATCTTTGAAGTGTAAGTTTGGATCTGTCGAAAGTGCAGAAGTAAGTGATGATATCTTGATAACTGCGTGATGAGATGCAGCATCCATGAATATTTCAGAAGATGTTTTCTCTTGAAGCAGTTTTAGAAGTAGTTGAGGAGCAGTCTTTACCTGCCGCATGGAAGATTCATCTGTGTGGAAGTTATCTGGATTTTTAGCAAGAAGGTTGGCTATTTGGAATATGAGACTAAGGTCTATGAGTTGTTTCGCTTCGGCATGGTCTCATTTGTCATTCCTTAAGGATAGAGAGATGTTGATGCTTGGTTTGGAGCCCAAATTTCTTGAGAGGATGTCTGCCATCTCGAAAGTTCGTTGTGATGTTTGTTGATGGTTTTGGTATTCGAGGAGCCTTTGGATTAGAAGTCTTTGGTTAGCTGTGGTAGCAGTGCAGCTCGAAGTGTTCGCTGTGCTGACAAGAAGGTCTTTTGGCTTTGCAGTATCATCAAGATAGAGTTTGGAAGCAGCAGTGTGGCTCTTTTCTCCGATAGTTCGGGAATCTTAGTGGTTCTTCTTTCAACAGTCCGGGCAGATGATGAAGGTTTTCTTGAAGAGTTAACCTTGTTTGGGGAAGCTTAAAGCTGTTCTAATTGGTAAAGAGATGACAGTTTCTTTGGAATCCGAATTAGGTGGGATCGCAAAAGTGACTTGCGATTACTTTGAGAATTTCTCTTGGGCAATCTTTTGTTTGAGGCTGAGGGTTCTCATGTAGAAGTAGGAGCTACTGAAGTACTCAGAAGTTTGTCTGCATCTGGAGTTGAGTTCCATATTGTTTTGGTTCCAGAAGCGATACTGGCAGTTAGCCTGGTTGTAGGATGGTTCTTCAAGGAGAAGAGTTGGTGTAGCAGCTCAGAAATTTTTGGAGTTTGGATTAGTCAGATTTGGTTTTTGAGTTGGATTTTGCTATAAGGATGGGTGACCAAGTCAGATGGGTAACATAGATTTTATGGATTTGATGAACAAAGTTTCCCTGATATATTGATAAGTTTGTATTCGTGTTCATCAACATTATTCTCATCTATTTCATAATCAGAGTTGTGCAGCGGAAGTGAGGTAGCAGCTGTGCGAGGAAGGAAGCAAGTTCAGTTTGCTATTGCTTGGGAAGTAGAGCTTGTGTTCTGGATTTCGAGGGATCTTGGAAGACCTTTCTGTTGGATAGGATCCAAAAACTGGTTTGTTTTGATCTAGTTGTTTCTGGAAGTATCAGCATAGATTGAGCTGATCAAGAAGAAGATTGACAGCCTAGATTGTCTGTTGAGTTATGCAGATATGAGATAAGGAGTTTGGAATTCGAAGTTGGAGTCTTCATTGTTGTTAAGATTTCTCTGGCTAAGAGAGCAGTAATTGGGTAAGATTGGATGGCTAGTTCTGAGGTATTTGGGATTTCTTATCTGTATTTTTGATAGGATAAGTTCTTTTGTCTGTAAGATTGAATTGCCAGTTTGGATAGCTCGAATTCAATGTATTTCACGTATCTCTGAGGGAGTACGTGTATGATTCATTGTTGGTTGTTGAATCTGCAGTTCAGTTGGATTTGGAAGTTGAGCTAGATTTGAGTATAGTCTGATGTTCTGTTCAGATTAATAGATCTAGAGATGAGAGGAGCTCTGGATTTTAGTGGTGTAGTTTGTTAGCTTCTGTAAAGCAAGTTTCTATACTTGGGAAACTCTAGATAGTATTAAAAGATTTATTCTGATTTGTGTCAGGATAATTAGTTAGGTATGTTTGTTTGATTGATTGCTATGGTTGTTAGTAACTGGATGATAGGTATGCTTTGCTGTTTGAAATTAAAATCTTTGTTGGGTTATTAAATTATCTTTGCTTTTAAATTTCGGGGACGAAATTCTTTTAAGGGGGGAGGAATGTGACGACCCAGAATTTTAGGCAATAAAAATTTAATAATCTGTATTAATAATTAATTTGATTTGATAATTTTTCTTTATAATTTTAATTTAAATTGATAAATTTAATCTTTTAAAGGTTAATAAATATATAATCTGACAATATTGATTTACATTTTTTTTACAATTTTTATATAAGATTTATTTTTCAAAGCTAATAAAATTTTATTCTATTTATAATATATATATTTGATATATATTGTGAATAGAAGATCTTTTGTTTTAAATAAAGATGAGTTTTCAAATTGTAATACATATGTGTGTATATGTTATAATTTGGAGTTGTTTTGAAATTTAATCTATTAATAATTTATATATGTATGAATTGTAATTTAAAGCTTTGTTTTAAAATTTATATTTTTCAAAGGTTAATTTAAGATTAATTCAATTGTTTTCAAAATATAAGATAATTATTTTTTAAATATGATAGTTTAAAAAGGGTTTAATCAAAGTTCTATTTTTGTTTTCTTTAAAAGTGTTCAAATTAAAATGGTTATAAAATTATATGTATAAAGTTATTAATAAACTTCCTTTTAGAAAAATTATTTCTTAAACAATAAAGTTAAATGTTTTGGATTTTAAAAATACATGTATAAGAATTTATTGTATTATACCTAGTTTTATAATATTTTCTTTAAAGATTAAACTTATATATTCATACATAAGTATTTATTAATTTAGTGAATTAAATAAGTAAGTATATATTAATATTTAAATTAAATGAAAATTTATTAAAAATACTTAAGTAACATGTGTAACCATGTTAGCTCATCTTAATAACATATGCAAGAAAATTAAGTACTATAGTGGCAAATGTAAGTTTATATAACAAGTGGCAACATTTTTATTTGTTTTATTTTAATTTTCTTTAAAAGAAGAAAACTAGTTTTTACAAAAAACACTTTTATTCTTTTGTCTTCTTTTCTTAACTCAAACCAGAAATTTACTTTCAAATTTAAAAGCTAAAAGCAATTGCTAGCTGAAAATATGAAATTAAATCTGCAACTTCAAACTTGAAATTAAAAGGGAAGAACAACTGCAATTTTCAACATTTTAAATCAACAATTTGAGCATGCAGTAGGATTTCAACATCAAAACATTTTCCAGATTTAAGATTCAAGGCCTGGAAAATCTTAATACTGCTCTGCTTTGTTCACTGCAAATTAAATGGTGAGTAAATATTTTTTTTCTTCTAAAAAACAGTTAATCTTGAGTTAACTTAAATGCTTGTGGTGATCAGTGAATTAATCTTGATGTTGCATGAAGATTCTTCAGTATTTGTATTATTGGATTGATAGATTTGCATATATATGTGTAGTTGGTCTGTGTATATATACAGACTCTGTTATCTGTTTCTTTCCAAAACAGGATCAATTTTTAAAAATTTAAATCTCCCACTAACATCATTATTTGATTTTGATGATTAAATGAAAATTGTATGCTAATGTTTGATAGTAACTTTGAAAATAGTTTCTGAAAATTTAAATTCACAAATAATTTTTAAAATGGTGAAACACGGTGAAACTAATTTTTTTATTAAAAATCAACTATCTTAAATTCTAATTTGAACTACATGCGTGTAATCATGATGGAAAATCGCGAATTTTGATATGCATTTTGTAATTTTTAGTTGGTTAATTCATGTGAATTCTGGGTTTGTTCGATTTGGGTGTTTGGGTGGTTTTCCGTTGAACGGCGTGGCGAAGGCGATCAATTTTTGGTGTGGAGGGGGTTCGATTGATGGTGAGCATGGGAAAAATACTAGAGATTTTTCTTAGGGGCCGTGGTGTTTGGATTTGATCGTAGTAGGGTTTCGTCTTTCGTTTTGAAAGGTGATGTTTTTTCGGTCGTCGCATCATCCCAGGATCACCGGAAGCGATCGCGAGGTGGGGAACGGAGGCGAGGTGTTACGGCGATGCTCTGGAGAAGGTACTGAAGATTCCGGTGGCAAGTTCATCAGTGGTGATTGGGTTTTATGGTTCGAGCTTTCTACCGTAATTCGAGCAATAGGTCGAATTTCGATTCGATGATGGATTTTGGATTCTGGGTTGAGGGAAGGCACGACGTGGTCGCCGCCGACTTGGAGATGGCCGGAGGTAGCATCGGAATCGTTTGGGTTGGTCGCGCATGTGCACGCGTGTACGTTTTGTACACTGGAAATATGTGAGTTTGGGGAGAAAGGGTTCTCTCGGGTTTTGGTTCGTGCATGGGAAGGGTTTGACCCGAAGTAGATGGATCTGGGTTTTGCTTCGGAGCAGGCTCGTTTGATTTGGGTTTCAAACTCGAGTTTTTGGGTGGTGCTTTTCTGTTAAGTTCTGTATAATGTTAAATTGCAAATTTAAACTTGTTGTTGGATAAATGAAATTAGGCTTTAAATTATAAAATAATTTTATAAAAGGAAACAAATTTATAAAAACTAAACTTGTTCTATGATGCAAAAGTAAATCAAACTTTTAAAAATGTTAATTGAATTTATTATCAAATTTAAAATGTTTTGAGGTGATTTCATTTGAAAGTAGTTGTCTTAAATAAATTTTGAATTTCAATTTAAAAGAGTGTTTTGAATTTAAATATTAAATCAAAGTTTTTAAGTAAATTTTAAAAGTAATGTTTTAAAAACTAAGTTTTCAGATTTATATTAAAAATGAATAAGTTTGAATTAGATAATTAAAGTGTTTTTAATTTCAAATTGATTTCTAAATGCTTTATTTTCAAATAAAATTAATGTTATAGTTTTGTAAACCAAATTGAATAATTTGTCTTTAAAGTTATTAAAATTTGATTAATTCAAATGATTAAATTGTGTGGATAATTAAGGCTAATTTATTATTGTTATAAATGTAAGAATACTTAATTAAATATAATTTATTAATAAGTAAAAGATTAATTAAGATTTATGTTTTTCTTAATTAATTAAGGATTTTGAAATATAAGAAGTTAACTAATTATTTAATTAAGTTTAAATGATTAGTTAATTGTTTATTTAATTTAAATAATCACTTAATTATGAATTAATTAAGTGTAATTACTAAATGAAGTAATTAATGGTGAATTTCTGAATGTAATAAATGGAAGTAATTACTTATGGAAGTAATTAAAGTTGAAGTGATTAATGGATAATCACTTGATGTTATTAGTTAAGAATTAATTAATATAATTGATTTGAAGTTAATTAATTATGGAGTAATTAATTAATTAAAGAATTAAGGACTATTAAATAATGGGATTAATTACTTATTAAGGTAATTAGTTTAAGAGAGTAATCATCTAATGAAAGTAATTAGAAGATAATTACTTATGTAGGTAATTAAGGGTTAATTACTTAGTTAATTTTAGTTAATTAATTAATGTGATTAATTTAAGAATAATTACTAAATGTAATTAATTAAAAATGTAATTAATTAATAAAGTAATTAATTAAGGATTTATTAAATAATTTAAATTGAATAATAATTACTTAATGAAGTAATTAAAGATTAATTAATTAGATTAATTAATCAAAAGATTAATATAATTAATTAAGAGGTTAATTAATTAACATAAGTAATTACAAGTTATTAATTACTGTTTATGATTAATAAGATGATTAATTACAAGTTAATACTTAATATTAAAGGAATTATTGATTAATAAGGATCATTAGTTAATATAATTAATGAATCAATCAAGTTTGATTAATAAAGTGATTAATTAAAATATGATTAATTAATTGTAATTAATTAAGGATTAATGCAATTAATCATAGTTAATTAATTAAGGGAAACAAATGAAGGATCATTAATTATTGTAATTAATGATAGTAATTAAAGGTTAATTACTGTATATGGTTAAGGATAATTACTAGAATGTAATTAAAAGATGATTAATCATGGGAGATTAATTAAGGAAGATCATTAAGAGATGATTAATTTATTTATTTTGGAATAAATTAATGAAGCAGGATTAAGATAATCCAAGTGATTAAAGGATAGTAATTAATTTAATTAAAGGTTAAGTAAATTGATTTGGAGTTAATCAAAACCTGCTTATAAAATGATTGATTGATATTGGATGATTGATTTATATTGGATGATTGATATTGGGTGATTGGATGATTGATATTGGGTGATTGGTTGATGATATCTATGATATGTGATATGCTGCTTTATGAGATGAATGGTTGATATGAATTATCTATTGTGATAATGTGATTCATCTATCTGTTTATATCATCCTGAATATAAGTTAATTGTTTAAACCCTTAAACAACTTGGACATTAAAATGGCGTTTGGATTCGGTGGGACCAGGATCGGTTTTCCATATTTGGATAATCCGAAAACCACATCGATCCAAATTAAACGTTAGGTCGTGAATCCAAGTGGAGCTTAGTGAAGACTCGAAGTGTAAGAACTATTCGTCAGTCTAACTCTTGGGGTGATTCCGTGATGGGTTTGACGGAGATGGTACTTACAGGTTCGAGATGGTGATTCAGAGTGCGAGGGCTATGGTTGTTGACTATGAGGGTGATTCCAAAATGAGTGCAATGAGATAGTGCCTTCGATTTCGTTCGAACCCGGAACGGACTTGTATGGATTGAATGCTTTCAGAACATCGTCAGGTGGACGATGAGCATTCGAAGATAGATGTGTTCTATAAAGGTAATCACAGCCTCAAGCCTCATCAACCGGGAATGGCTAAAACACGGGAGGTGCAGCAAGGCTAGGTGGGTAGCACCCATTTCAGGGTGAGGTCATCCTTGTCTAGATGTCCCTTTTATTTCGGCTTAGTGGGTGGTTGGTCGCGCCAACCACAGGGTGATCTTACTCGGGACTGTTCAATAAGGAATGGTCCCGGCTTTGTGTTGCAGGGGATTGGGAGTAATCATCGGTACAGTGATCTAGTCCACGTACTTCCATTGATGGAAACTCATTCTTCCTACGAGACCCTACGGTTTTGTTTGTATTACCCACTTTTGTGGCTAGTAGCTGGAATTTAATAATGTAACAATTTCGGCTATTTCTTATTTACTTGAAAACCCTAAACACTATTATAATATCATTGGATTTCCTATCAAATGTTTTGGTTTGCGTAAGGTAAAAACTTTTCCATGTTATGTGTGGGAATTCTTACGTGATACCTTTTCTTTTCAAAGGTTTTTCTAAAGTTAAGCAATCTTAACTCGTTTACTCATACCAGACCCCTGTCCGACCCAAGTGTTTATTTTCTGTTTTATTAAACTCTTGGGTGCTCATATTATGTATGAGTAGTCGGGGGATTCAGGTTTGCTTGACGAATTCTGAAGAAGATATGGAGCAGGAGGCTTCCACGTGTAGATATATTATGGTTCCGCCGTGTTTGTGTTGTTTCTGTATCTTGAGTTGTATAATTAGACAAATGTTTATAACTTTCTAATATGTGTTGTATAAGTTGTGTACTCTGATGTAATATGATACTATGTAATATTTTATGTGATATATTATATTTCATTCGTTTCGCTGTGAGTATCTGATGTTGTTGTGTTTCTTCTTTTCTTATCTTTTCTTCTTCTATCCCTTTCTTTCTTAAATAATGACGCGTCTTTCTGGTGATAGAAAGTCGGGTCGCTACAAAATCACACTGTATATCCATTTTTGCCATTCTTGAAACTAAGCTCAGCCTTTCCCTTTCTATCAAAGTAGCAAAATACATCAATCCCACATGGTCCCTTTTCCATAACTTGGATGAGGCTCCTTATGGTAGGATTTTGGTTGTCTATGACCCCACCACATACTCTCTCAACCCCATCCTCAAAACTACTCGGTTCATTCATTTTCATGCTAACAATCTTTATTCTAACTTATCCTTTTATCTCACCTTCATTTATTCCCATAATTCCATTGCATCCATGCAACATTTTCTTAATCTCCTCCCAACAATAACACAAGATTCATCCATGGCTGGTCCTTGGTGATTTCAACCGTTGCTTCAGATCTCTGATAAGCAAGGTGGTCTGCCTCTTATGCTAAGAGACATTACTGCCTTAAACACTGCTATATATGATTCTTCTCTAATTCCTATTGTCAGCAATGGTGCATCTTTTTCTTGGAATAATGGGAGTCATTCTCATGTCAGAACCCTCACCAAAATTAATCACTCCTTTTGCAATTCTAAAGCTTTGAAAATATGGCCTACCATATCTTCTTTTCTGTCGCATCCCGTACTTTTTGACCATTCCCGCATCATTACCAGCCTTAGTCATCTGCCTATGAAAGGGAAGAGAGCATTCAAAATTTTAATATTTGGGTCAAGGAAAATGGTTATCTTAATATTGTAAAAATAGTTTGGACTACTAATTTTTTTAGAAACCCTATGTTTGTGTTATGTAGGGAGTTAAGGGCAGTTAAGGTTGCTATCATGGATTGGGCCAAAGCCATATTTAGTGATGTTTCTCGTCTTTCTACCAGTATTAAAACTCATTTGAAGGTTGCTCTGGAAATTATGATGGCAAATCCAAATGACCAGAATTTTGCTTTAAAGGAGAGTATTCTTTTTTCTCAGCTTAATGATGCTCCGAATAAGGAAGCTAGCATGACGAGATATATTTCATCAGAAATGAACATGTGAGAGAGATAATAATACCTCTTTCTTCCATGCCTCCATAAAAAACAAGCAGATAAAGGAGAAGATTAAATCATTGTATGATCAATGGGGTACCCTTCAAACTCAACCCTGTCAGGTGGATAATATTTGCTTAATTACTTTAGGGACCTTTTTTAAAATTCTTTTGATTTTCAATCTCCCCTTGATTTATTTGATAGTCTTCCTCTGCCCCGTCTCCCCAGTTCCCACTTTTCACAACTAACTGACCAAATAACAGTGGCTGAAATCAAAACTACCCTTTTTTCTATGAATAAAAGCTTGTGTAGGGGAACAGATGGATTTAATGTTTTGTTCTTTACTTCCTTTTGGAATATTATTGTAGATGTTTTCTCTAAAGCCATTCTCAATTTTTTCAAAATTTCAAAATGCTGAAGGAGGTTAATGCTACTAATCTTACTCTTATACCTAAATCCTCCCCTACTATGCTTGCATCTAATTTTATAGCTATTTCTTGTTGCAATGTAACATACAAATGTATCTCTAAGATCCTAGCTATAAGATTAGTTAAAGTGCTTCCATTAATAATCTCCAAAAAAACAAAGTGCTTTCATGTCAAACAGGAATATTTTAGACAATATCATGATTGCACATGAGCTCATTAAGGGATATGGAAGAAATCAAGCAGTTCCCAGTGCCATGATGAAGCTTGACCTTAGTAAAGCCTATGATAGCATCCAGTGATCATCTATTGTCAAGATCATGGCTTTTATTGGTTTTCCAAGGACTTTTGTTGCCTAGGTATACATTTGTATCTCCGCTTCATCCTATTATCTCATTTACAATGGTACTGCTTGTGGTCATTTTGAAGGCAAGCAAGGAATTAGGCAGCGAGACCCATTATCTTTCTACCTTTTTCTAATTATGATTGAATCTCTAACTTGTATGCTCAACAAGAATTTTATTCAATCCAAAATTCATTTCCATCCCAAATGCAAGACTTGGAATGTTATTTCCCTTCTCTTTGCTGATGATATCCTTATCTTCTCTAAATCTAATAAGCAGTCCATTGCAACCATCCTTGAAATCTTGAGTTCCTTCTATCTATCCACCAGCCTCAAACTAAACATAAATAAAACTCACATTCTCTTATCTGGAGTGTCTCCTAGTAATAATGAGGAGCTTGTTGCCTTCTCTAGTCTTCAACCTTTGTCTAGAGAAATGAAATATCTAGGTCTTCCCCTGTGTACTTCTAGAGTAACTATGGCTTATTGCCTTCCTGTCTATGATAAAATCACGAGCATCATGAACCGTTGGTCTACTAGGATGCTTTCTCAAGCTAACAGACTTGTCCTCATCAAACCTGTTTGCTTCTTTATGCTGGTTTATTAGGCAAGAATCTTCATATTTCTAGCTAAATTATTGAGGATGGTTAGGAGTGGATGATAAAAAAATTCTCGACTGGAATCATTCACACAAGGAAAATTATTCCAATCTCTTTCTCCAGAATTGAGCTCCCAAAAAAGAAAGGTGGTGTCAGAGTTTTAAACATGGATATATGGAACAAAGCAGCCATCAGTGTTCATTTTGATACTTTGCTAAGTAGGAAGTGAAGTCTTTTGGCAGATTGGACATGGAGGTATAATATTGGTAGGAAGGACTTCTGGGCTATGGATGTGCCTCAGAGCTATAGTTGGATATGGAGGAAGCTTCGTGGTTTGAGGGGTTCTCTTCTTCCCTACATCATGCTCAACTTGTCCCCTGGTAGTGCTATTGGCTTCTGGAATGATCCCTGGTTGGATGATAGGATTATATTGGCTAGGTTGCTTACCCCTCAGAAGATCCTAAAAACTTCAATAAGTCTAAATGCTAAAACCGTTGATCACATCATCCATGGTAAGTTGCAAGTTCCCAGTTCAAGCAACTAGGTCATTAGAGCTTTGTGGCATGGGTGTGATCATCTTTGCATCCCTCTGGGTCACAGAGATTCACTGCTTTGGAAAGGAAATAGACATAGAATTGATGTTATCTATTCTCTCCTCTCTGGGCATGTTGATGTGCTTGATTGCTTGTGGTCTAATGTTATTTGGTGCCACCATTCTCCAAGCAAAGACAACCTTATGTTATGGAAGACATCGAACAATGCTCTGATGACCAAAGACGAACTTCAGAAGTACGGTATGAATATTGACATTATATGTCTCTTATGTCAGTCCAACTATGAATGTTTAGAGCACTTATTTTTTGCTTGCCCATTTGTAAAAAATATGTGGACCTCTGTTATGTACAAGGTAGGCTTTCATGGCTTTTCTAGAGTTTCAGTTACTAGTTAGTGTATAATCACCAAGGCAACAAGGTGGAAGAAGGAGAAAAAGGCCATATTGTTTTTTGCATTTAAAATATATTTAAGTTTGGTGTGGGAAGAAAGAAACATAAGATGTTTTCTAGGAAAGAGCAAGTCGGCCTTGCAACTGTGGAATGCAATGATGTGGGAAATTGCATATGGCTTTAAAATAAGCAAGTACTTTGATGAAATCCAGCTTGATGCCTGGATGTAATTCTCTCTTTCTCTTGTTTTTCTCGTTTTCTTATTTTATTTTCCTGCCAAAAAATATATATTTATTAACTTTTGTTTAACTGGAAAATAATTTTGTAAGTAAATTAGTTAATAAAATGCGAGTATTAATATACTCAACGTTTATAAAGTGTGATGAGTATGGGATAATATAATAAAAAGGAGTATATGTATGCATAATTTTATAGATGATAATACATACACACACATAGACACTACATACATACACGACACTATATGCATTTACATTTGGTATCTGATACATAATGCATATAATAAGGCAATATATATATATATATATATATATATATATATGTATATATAATTACTTTTGGCCTATTACTAATTTATATTTACACACACACAGTTTGATAATAATATGTGAAAATAATAAATGAATATTTATTTATAATTAAAAAAATTTGAAATAATAATTTATCTAGTATACACTTTAACAAGTATTTATTCGTTGCCTAAAATCGAATTGACTAATTAGTAATTACATGTTAAATATATCCCACAAATTAGGAATTCAATTAATTTAAATATAAAACGACGGCATTTAAATTATTATTGATATATTAATATATGGTATAGGAATATCCTTTTTTCATAAAATTTAATTATATATAGAGGTTTAAAAATTGTTCCTTTTTTGCTAACATAAATCCGCATAAGTATTTAATATGTATATTCATTTTATAGTATTGATATTTGAATGTTTAACAAATTAAAATAAACCTATAAATATTTTCAATATATTCATTTTTTAGGGTTTTAAAGATTTTTTATATGCGAATATATATAACCGATTAAACATATATAATATATATGTGTGCGTGTATTATAAATATTAAATTAATTTCTAGATGTCTTAAAATATTTCAATTCTAAATTTTTTTGCTGCATTAATAATATATACATATTATTAAAATGAGGTGATGTATTTAAAACATAAGGTATAAGATTACTAAGGTGATGTTGCTGATTTCGTACATGTCGAAAATGGAGTTCAATCTTTGAGCTTTTCTTCTAGACTAAACTTTAGTTTGCAACTCTAGGGTTCAAGGAACTTTAATAAAGGAGATGATAATATATTACCTTTGGAATTAAATGAATAGATTAGACAACTTAGGTCTATTTATACTAGTGAGATTACATGAGAAATGTAACAACCCGCAAATTCATCATCATAATAAATAAAGATTATTTTTGAAATTTTCAAATATAAGGATTTGTAACCCCAATATTACATAAGAATATCACTTTTGATTCAAGTTATAAAGTAGTATGGAATCATTAAAACTCTTTGAAATGGTTTTAAAACGATTTAAATATGTTTACTAAACACTAAAAAGAAATTTGTTGAAGTTTGAACAATAAATGAAAAATGAGCCCAAACTAGGCATGTCACATTTCGCACAATAAAAGTTAAATGAGTATATAAAGTGGAATGTAGCTCAGAATTCTTTGTAATAATAATTTTCCAAACTATTATATCCATAGTTTACAAACAAAGGAAAACGATCGAGATTTCAATAAGTAGATTTTGAAATATAAGTAAAATAGGTTTTCAAAATAATCGCGGTTTTACTGTTCGAAATCCAAAAAAGGATTTCTTAAAATTTAATATTTTTAAATGTTTTAAAAATAAGGAAAGTCTTTATAAATATTTTAAAATGTTTTTAAAGATATTTGGGATGTATAAATAAATTTTATAAATGATAGAAAAGTCGTTTTGGTCAATATAACTTTAAAAACACTATTTGTAGCATTATTTGTAGCGGTTTTCAATAACTTTTGAAATATAACTTTAAATTTAACTATTCTTTCCCAAATCTTTTATAAATATTTTAAATGAATAATTAAGTGTTTTAAAGATGATTTGAAGATTTAATGATTTATTTAAAAGGATTTAAATAAAAGAATTAAAGAAAAGCTATTATAAGCAACTGTTTTACTCTTGGCTCCAATAAGCCGACGGGTACTTCTGATTTTTCTATTTGTGAGATCTAGTTGAGGTTCTTAAACTAAGGAAATCTTTAGGATCAACCAATACCCTAGCTCACTTGGCCTTACCTACGCGAGGGATAGATAAGGTTGAAATGTCATAAACGAGTTTAAGTATAAAAGAATAAATTTCCCAACTTTAAACAACTTGGGTTGTATAGAGGCAATCTTTTCATAATTTATATTAAATTCCAAGTGGAGCAGGCAAATTCACTTAGCTTAACACCCTTTCTTGAGACGTACGAGCTTAGGAGCTATACATTTGTAGAAATCGGTTGTGTGATTGTGAAATGACAAAGTGGCATTCAAAGTAGAATATGTTCTATATAAAAGGTAATCGTTACTTCAAAGCCTCACACAGGGGAATGGTGGAACATTGGATGCTTTAAGGCTAAGTGGCCCTCAACCATCAGGGCATGAAATCATCTTCTAAATCTATAAAATTTATACCCTCAATAACATCGGGTATTTTGCATGAGGACCAACATAAGGGTCTTGGGTGCATTCCTCTAGAAATGCATTGTATGGGAGGCAGTCCCTTACCTCGCTATTCAGATGGAAATCCAATCTCGAACAAGTGCCTTCAGTTTTGTTTTATAGAAACTTAAATGATTCGGTTTGAAATTTAACATGGTAACAATTTCGGCTAAGATTCATAAGTTTACTTGCAAATGTTTTCAAAAGAATGCCATTAAAAATAATATTATCAAATTTCCACATAAAAATATTTTGGTTATCATAAGGTAAAAACCCTTTACATGTAATGTGCAACATGGTCTTATGAGACGCCTTTTGTTTTTAAACACTCGTATTTTGACTTTCTCATACCAGTCCATTGACTAACTTGGAGTTTATTTCCTTTTCCTTAAAATCTCTGGGTGCCCTATTTTTCTAAGCAGCCTGGTAGTTAGGATTAGTTAGAAGAAATCTGGAAGAGCCCGGAGCATGGAGTTAGAAGATTCTTTAGTAGACTGTTACCTCTTTCCCACTACACATATGTACTATTGTATTCCGCTTCTGTACGGACATAGATTTATAACTATCCATGTTTAACTCAGAAAAATGTATTTTAAATTCCCATTGTAAAGATTTTATATATTGAAATAATATATGTTATTCCATTCATGTAAGAGTTTGTTCTATGTCTATTTTTCCTTTTACCCTTAAGAAACCGCCTCTCCGACATTCAGATTTGCGGCACGTAAATACTAAGGATGTATTAGTATCGATTTCCAAGGGTCGAAGTAACAGGTCTTCAGATTTAATATCAGAGCTTAGGTTTGGTGAATATCTGAGCCTAAAAGGGGTAAGAACTCATCAGAGATAAGATTAGTAATATCCTAGGATGAGTAACTCATTAGAGATATTGTTAATAACACCCTTGAATGAGTTGAGGGTATTACATATATGAGCGTGTATTTGTCAATATATAAATATGATTTAAAAAATATGTAAATGAAATATTTTTACCTAGAATTATATTTTGAATATAAAATATATGTTTATAAAAGCTAAATAGTAACTTGAATGATTGTTTAAAAATAAGTTAATAAAAAGATTTAAGCCTAAAAAAAATCTTATGATTAGAATTTCATAGTTTGACTATACGATGTTTATTAAATAAGAGTAGTAAGGGGGATGCATATAAAACCAATGAATTTGGATATTGGGAACTTTTATCTAAAAGGGTTTTTGAAGAAAATTTCCAAAAGATTTTTGTATTGGTTTAGAAGTAAGCGTAAAAAATTATCTAACCATCAACTGAAATTATGATACTCAAAGGTTATAAGGTGAAAAATAGAAAGTTTCATCTAAAAGGTTTTCGAGAAAGAAGTTTAAAGGATTTTGAAAGTAGATTATAATAATGTTTGGAAAACATTTTGGTAAGGATTTAACCAAATATTGATCGACTTTCTAAAATTTGATCAAGTATGATTTTAAGGAAATACCAAAGTACCATTACCCTTAACTGTCAAATGAATTTATGATAGGATACATTTAATTTAAACCTTGACATTAGAATAAGTTAGTACCGATATCTGAAAAGACTTTGTTTGCATTGGTTCAAACCATTCATGGGAAAGTATTCGAAGTGGGAGTCCTTAAAGAGAAAGGGGAAGAAGAAAGACAGGCTGATTAATCATCTTTAAATGGACGGCCCACCATAGAGGAAAAATTAGATCAGTATACTAGGTTAGATGAAGACAGCTATCCTATGGCTGCAATGCTTATACCTCCACCTACTCCTGAACTTATCATTGTGTCAAGCGACAAAGAAGTTGCTGCAGCCTCCGGGGAACCGATGGAAGAGGAGGAATCTGAACCTATGAAAAATCCAAATGCCACGATACACAATGTTCAACAACAACATTGACAACAATATGATACGGGATTTAGATGAAGACTATATCGTTTGGCAAGAAGAATATTCAAGCTCGTACATTAACTACTATTAGAAGGAAGAACCTGAGAAAGTGGAAGTTGAAATGTCTAATGAGGAGGAAATGCAGGGGATAGAGGAGACCGAGGAAGGAAATCCATGGGAAATCAATATGCAAGGTCTCAAGAAACAAGAAGCTAGGGAAGTAATCCAAGAAGTTCTAGTAGGAATGGGGCATGTTGCATGGAACCAACCATGGTTGCCATATGAAGAAGATAGGATGCAATAGTATGGGGATGGGAACAAGGATGATAATGAGTAAGGGAATAATGATGATGACGACGACAATGAAGGAAATGATGGGGAGATATTTGATGTTGGTTATTGGAATGAATCAGCTTTAGAATGATGGTGGTGTTTGGAAGCCAGTTGTCTATCTAGTGGTATTTAGTATTTGCCCGTATATGAGCCGAAGATTTGAGGAGATGATATTTAGTGACAGGAGATGATATTTAGTGACATACCATTGTCTGTAGTATGAACTCCTATAGGGTTAGAACGATGTAGAATGTTTTTAGTAGGTATGTTGAGATGGTATGTATGGTGATGTAAGAAGGAATTTTTATCTTTAAAAAAATTGACCTTCATTCATAGCTTTGTTTGCTAGCGAATACATGAATCGCTTTAGAAAAATTTCATAAAACTTTTGGTAAAATATATAAGTAAGAATTTCCTTTGGAAAAGAATAAAACTATATTTTTATGAAATGTTTAAAAAAATTAAACCAAGATTTTCTAAAATATTTTGGAAAATTAAAGTATAAAAGTATTATATACTAACATAATTTGGCCTAGGATTTGGATGTAATATTTTGATATTCAAAATGGATTTATCATTCGATGGTCGAAGGCAAACATTTATAATGGTTTGCAGTCAGATTGCTTACATTTTCTATTATAGTTGAGGGCTATGGAAGGAGAATAACAACCTCCAAGCCTAATCAAGTCCGCACTAGAAAATCAGAGGATCAATACTAGTTTGGAAGAAAAATGATATATTCGAACTTAAGAGCGAATAAAATAAGTGCGTATCAATACATATGTAAGTACCATTTGATGACATATTTGAAATTTCAACTATGGAATAAGTATTACCAACTTCACACTCAAATTCGAGGACACAATTCTTTTGAGGAGAGGATCCTGTAAAGATTCGCAAATTCATCACTTTAATAAATAAAGATTATTTTTGAAATATTCAGATATAAGGATTTAAAACCCCAATAGTAATGTTTTAAACCGTAAACAAAAATGGAAAACCTGTTTTAAAAAACATTAACAAAGATTTGATTGATTTATGACATTATTAGTAATGCCAGTATATGTAAATTAATGATTTTAAATTTAGATTTAATGATTTAACGATTGTTACAAATATTCTAGTAATAGTTTTGATTCGTTCATAATAGTCATCAAGTGATAATAAATCAAATGTGATAGTCTTATAAATTTATAAATAAGATTTGAAATTATAAGTATAATCAATATCGTTTTATCGATATAATAACACTTTTTGTAAACAATCGTTTAATATTGATTTATAGGGTTTTATGAATCAAACATGATCATTTTAATTCATAAATAATAATAAGAAATTAGTTTCCAAACTTTGTTTACGAATATATGTACGTTAACTAAAATATAATCGAAGATTGGAATATGAATTCGTAATGGTTTAACGTATATAAGTTATACAACGTTATTCAAATGACTTGTACGCATTTGTGACATAAACATACACACATTTTCATGTGTACATACACATGATAAGAGTAGAAATTAAATATATTTTTACATAAACTAATAAAATAAATACCTAAAGTAATTATAACTAAAAAGAAAATATCAAATCAACTTTACACCTCACCACATCAACACATACACCATCATCACCACCATCACCTACAACTTGTGAGAAATGCGGAATATGGATCTTAAGACTAGGATTAACACTAGAGGGGGGAGGGGTGAATAATGCTTTAGAGATATTAAATCTTTTTGAGTTTTTGTTAATTTGAACACAAGTGTGTGCAATATTCAGACACAGATATGATCATAGAATCAAACATAGATGCATAAATAAAGTAAAAGCAGTAAAGGAATGAACACACCGGATTTTATACTGGTTTGGAGTTACCTTACATCCAGTCCCACACACAAGTATGGATTTCCTTTCAAAAACAATGTTTACAATTACACCCTCGATTTCTAGGCAATGAGGTACACCCTCCAGATTCACAGTCCTCTGGGTAGAGATACTTGATTTCCCGGGCAACAAGTTCACCCAATTGATTTCCAAGGCTACAATCACACCTTATCTCGCTTGATTGATTTCCAAGGCCACAATCATACCTTTTCTCGTTTAATCGATTAAAAAGAAGCCTATAACTCTGAATAGCACTGAGGATCTTGTTGAGATAGTGATAGAGAATCAAACCAGAAATGATCCAGTTAGATTCAATATTGATTTCGGCATAGTAATGGTAAGAATATATATATATAGAAATGTGGAAGAAGAAGAGGAGTGAAAAACCAGAAAATCTGTATTAAAATTCGTTGAAAACATCTCTTGTTTATAGAAGAACAACAACCATGTCCATTCGTGAAGAGATATGAAGAATAGACACTTCTTTTGAAATTTAAATTTTGAAACCAACTGACAATATGTCAACATGGGTAGGTTGAGCATGTCGACATCCCAAAGGAATTTTTGCTGATTTGTTTTTCTTTGAAAATAACTTCTGTCTTATATTAAAACTATTTTAAAATTTATAAATATACTTGTCTATAGTTAAAATAAATAAGTAAATATATAGAATAATATATACAAAATTTTACTATAATTTTATATTTAAATCTAAGTATAAATATTATTATTAAAAATAATTTAAAACTAAGGATAATTTGATTTTGAAATTAAAGATTACTTTGAGCTAAAAGCATTTGAAATCAGGATAGATGTTTTTGATGCTTTTAAAAGGAAGGTTTTGAAAACATTTTGAAAATAAGATATAATTTTGTAAAAATCATTTTGAATAAAAATTAGCGGATACAAAACAATGTTCCACTAGAATTTTCATAGGTTCCATCCTACTTAGGGTTTCATCTCTTTAACAGGCTCGAAGTGGATTCCATTCCACGAATAAATTAAATTTTAAGATGCCAGTGCTTTTCTAGGAGTTTTAACAAAATTCCTTATTAAATTACTTATTCTTGAACTCTTGAACTCTTGATAATCTTGATATTCTTGATACTCATGAGTCTTCAATCTTGATATCTTGAATCTCTATACTGTACAGTCTTCATTCTTAGTACCTGCATGGTTAAATCCTGCACATACATATATTTCTAAACTATAATGTTAGTATTTATATTTTATAATCTATTCTAAGGTTGTTGTCATCAAAACCATCATCTCACGGACTAACAATCTCCCCCCTTTTGATGATGACAACCTTGGTTTATAAAATATTACTTCTATCTTAATAACTCCCCCTTAATCTATTATATTTCCCCCCTTTTTCAGCAACGAAAACAAACTCTAAATATATATAACTTCAAACTATATAACTCCCCCTCATTCTTGGACTAAAATACCTGCATTAATAAACTATACAATGGAGTATATAATAGATGTATTAAGAGATAATTAAACTGATAGACATGATAATCAAACAAGGATCAAATGTATATTTATACATGTTTTGTGCAACAAACATCAATCCACACCCAATAACAATCCATATCAAACTAAATTAAAGTAAATGAAATCAAATCAACCAAAGCAAACAATTCAAACAAAGTAATCAAATAAAATCAAATGTTACGAGGAACTTCCACCCATCCTTCTTCTCCAAAAATAGGGTCTGCTTTAATAGCATCCCAATTTTCATTGTCATTGGTGAGAGAGGCTGGAGGATGTGCTTCATTATCATCCTTGTGCAAGGAGGAAATCATCCATCGTATTGCATCGAAATGCCTTTCTAGCTCCTTGATCATCTGCATTTGGCTTAATTCTAAGGTCGCTGGTTACGAAGAATGAACGAGAGAATATTCTTAAACGAATTAAGAGTTTCTTAAAGATTCTCGGATAAATTATGAATTGGATTAGCCATATTTGGATTTGGGAGAAGAATGAGAGATAGAGTAGATAAGAAATAATATTCAGTGATGAATTCTAGAAGAAATAGGCATTTATAGGTGTAGAAATTCGTTTGAAATGAATAGACATATGGTAGTTATTCAAATTTTAAATTCAAAATGACATGTCATTTCTGACCAGTACATGTTGACATGGTCATAGGGGGTATGTCGACATGGAGCAGTGAATTTTTATAACTTATTTTGATTTTGTGAATAATTGTGTGTGTGTGTGTGTGTGTGTATATAATATACTAACATTTATTCTGGAGATAAGATAAGCTAGATAACAGAAAAGAAATTCCATTTCATTTCATACTAAGATGTTACAACGATTAATCATAAAGAACTACATGAACTTTCAAATTAAAACAAACTAAAAAATACAATGAGATACGAAAAGGTAGAACTAGTTAGAGGATGATGATGATGAAGATAATCTAAGCTTCTTGCTGACTTTGGAAATAAACTTGTTCATCTTGGATGAAATTTTGTCCAATTTTTTACTAACGGATCGTTTAAGAATCCGTTGATTCTCAACAATGGCCTTTTCGTTTTCGAGAAGGGTTTTATTGGATGGATTAGGAGGATAGTCGATGCTTTCCAAAGAAGTTTCATCTTCTTCTTCTTCTTCAATTTTCATTTCATCCCCTTCTTCTTCTTCCTCTTCTTCTTCTTCTTCCATCTCCTCATGAGCCAAATGCTCTTCCTTTTCGGGAAGAGTCTCATAAGGTTGAAAAATAAATGTAATTTTCATAAGCGAAATGTTGGAATGATTGAAAACTTTTTTAGAAACAAATTCTTCTCTTTTGAAATCCACTCCAAAATAGTTAAAAATCCGAGTGAGATAAATTCCATGATATAAAGTATTCTCACCCATTTCAAGATATTTAGGACGAAGTTCATCCAAAATGACTTGCGCCCAATTAATATCATAGTTTCCAAAAATAGAAAAAAGTGCTTTGCAAACTTTTAAAGTAGGATTATTAAAATTCCCCGATCTTGGGGTCAAAGTATGTTGCAAAAGAAGATTGACAATTCTTGCTTTTGGTCGAAAATTTCGATTTTTAAATTCAAAATCATCATTTCCTTCGAAAATGTGATGAAACGTCTTAAGATCATTTTCATCGATTCTAAAACTAGAAAGATCCATTCCCGTACTTATGCAATTGAGAATGGTACGCAAAAGATCACAATTCAAAACAATTCCAGTGCCTTTGACACTACTCCAAATTTCATCCTCATTTCCATTATAAAATCCACGGTTTAAATTTGCATAGAAAATTTTGACAAGTTTTGGATAGCAAACAAAATCATTTTGAAAAGCATCAATAAGACTAAGAATTTGATTGTTTGTAAAAAGAGAATCAATTTCATAAGAAGAAAAATCTTCAAATATAGCAAACATTCCGGGATGGACTTTTGCATAGTTAGCATAATAGATGTATGCTTTTATTGCCTCCGGATCATTGAAGAGTTGCTTTTTTATCTTTCTGAAAATTCTCATGGTGGAGGGGTTGGTTGAAGAAGCCATTAAAGTAGAGAGTAGAGAGCTTGAGGTTTTGAAGAGAGAGTTTGAATTTGAAAATGAGAGTGAAAAGATATGATAAATGATTGTGAATAAATAGATTCTCAAAGGACATGTTCTCTAGTCAAAAGATGCCTTTTCAGAGAATTGAATGAAGTGAAAAGGTGGAGGGAAGTTCAACCATTTGAATTCAAACTTTGAATTTCAAATTCTGGAACCCATGTCGACATCATGGTAGGGACCATGTCGACATGTGCCTATAAATTTCTATGATTCATTTTTCCTTAGTACTATAATATATATATATACTTATTATTTTTAATGTCTATATATTTGGAATATTATTAGTATTATAGTATTTTCAATAATATATTATTATACTAATAAAATAATAATAAAAATAATAAAATAATAGTAAAAATTTTAAAATTCAAATAACACACCAATTCAAAATCAATCAATCAAGCAATCAAGCATCTAATTCTAAGCTTGCAATTTCAACCAACTGTATTGTAAATGTGTACCTTTTTCTGAGTCAGTTCTCTGAATTTGTTGGAATCGTGAACTGCCGAGAAACACAAATTTGAATTATCTGTCTTCTGATCATCTTCGCTTGAGGACAAATCTGAGTCATCTAGAGTAGCAGTAAATGCACGCTTCCGTTTCTTTATTGAATCATTGTTTATAGGAGGATTTTGCCTATCTGGATATGTACAGTCTCTTTTGATATGCCATGGTTCATCACAGTTGAAACATTTGACATTGTTTGACACTACATTCTAATTTTCAGAGTTCTTATAGTTGTTTCTCTTGAGATTATTCATCTTTTTGTATTTCAAAAATTTCCGAAAATTCTTGGTCATAATGGTTATCTCTTTATCATTATCGCTGTTTGAGTCCGATCTATCAGTTAATGCATTAAATGACATTGATTTCTTTTCAGATGCTTTGCTTTCTCTTCTCCCGATCATTTGGATTTCAAACGACATTAGATTTCCAATTTATTCTTCTATCTTTAAAGTACTGATGTCATTTGTCTCTTCGATTGCAAGTGTCTTTTGATCTCATTCTGGAATAAGAGAATTTAGAATTTTTCTGACTTGATCTTCTTTCAAAAATTCCTTTACCAAGGATTTTAGAGAATGCACAATATCCTGAAATCTACTATACATATCTAAAATAGACTCATTAGAATTCATTTTAAATAATTGAAACTGATTTGTGAGCATGGAAATTTTGGTCTGTTTAACTTTGCTTGTTCCTTCGTGAGTCACTTGCAAATTTTTCCAGATTTCATATGCAGACTTACAAACTGACACTCTATTAAATTCATTCCTATCAAGTGAACAAAATAGAATATTCAATGCTTTAGAATTATTTTGTGCAACAGTCTTTTGCTCAGCGATCCACTGTGCAAAATCAGTTGTGGGTTCAGAATATTCAGTTTGTGTGATATTCCAAGTATCTAATCCTACAGACTGTAAATATATTTTCATCCTACATGCCCAATATGCATAGTTACTGTTATTAAAAAGTAGTGGTTTGACAGTAGACCGGCCTTCTATAAATGAACTAGTGACAGGGATACTAGCGTTAGTAACAGTGCTAGTGTTGGTAGCCATTTTGAAAACTTTTTCAAAAATCAGATTATGAAACTTTGAAAACCTTGCTCTGATACCAAATGTGAGAAATACGGAATATGGATCTTAAGGCTAGGATTAACACTAGAGGGGGTGAATAGTGTTTTAGAGAAATATTCAGTCTTTTTGACTTTTTGTTAATTTGAACACAAATGTATGCAATATTCAGACACATATATGATCACATAATCAAACACAGATGCAGAAATAAAGTAAAAGCAGTAAAGGAAAGAACACACCAGATTTTATACTGGTTTGGAGTTACCCTACATCCAGTCCCGCACATAAGTACGGATTTCCTTTCAAAAACAATCTTCACAATTACACCCTCGATTTCAAGGCAACGAGGTACACCCTCCAGATTCACAATCCTCTGGATAGAGATACTTGATTTCCCGGGCAACAAGTTCACCCAACTGATTTCCAAGGCTACAATCACACCTTATCTCGCTTGATTGATTTCCAAGGCCACAATCACACCTTCTTGTTTAATTGATTACAAAGAAGCCAATAACTCTGAATATCACTGAGGATCTTGTTGAGATAGTGATAGAGAATCAAACGAGGAATGATCTAGTTAGATTCAATGTTGATTTCGGTAGAGTAATGGTAAGAGTGTATATATATATATAGAAATGTGGAAGAAGAAGAGGAGTGAAAAACCAGAAAATCTGTATTAAAATTCGTTGAAAACATCCCCTATTTATAGAAGAACAACAGCCATGTCCATTCGTGAAGAGATATAATGAATAAACACTTCTTTTGAAATTTAAATTTTGAAACCAACTGACACTATGTCGACATGGGTAGGTTGGTGATTTGTTGATTTCTTTTGAAACCAACCGACCAAAGGAATTTTTGGTGATTTGTTTTTCTTTGAAAATAAATTCTATCTTATATTAAAACTATTTTAAATTTTATAAATATACTTGTCTATAGTTAAAATACATTAGTAAGTATATAGAATAATATATACAAAGTTTTACTATAATTTTATATTTAAATCTAAGTATAAATATTATTATTAAAAATAATTTAAAACTAAGGATAGTTTGATTTTGAAATAAAAGATTATTTTGAGGCTAAAAGTATTTGAAATAAGGATAGATGTTTTTGATGCTTTTAAAGGATGGTTTTGAAAACATTTTGAAAACAAGATATAATTTTGTAAAAATCATTTTGAATAAAAATTAGCGGATACAAAACAATGCTCCACTAGATTTTTTGTAGGTTCCATCCTACTTAGGGTTCCATCCCTTTAACGGGCTCGAAGTGGATTCCATTCCACGAATAAATTAGATTTTAAGATGCGAGTGCTTTTCTAGGAGTTTTAAAAAAATTCCTAATTAAATTACTTATTCTTGAAATCTTGAACTCTTGATAATCTTGATATTCTTGATACTCATGAGTCTTCAATCTTGATATCTTGAATCTCTATAATGTACAGTCTTCATTCTTGGTACCTGCATGGTTAAATCATGCATATACATATATTTCTAAACTATAATGTTAGTATTTATATTTTATAATCTATTCTAAGATTGTTGTCATCAAAACCATCATCTCACGGACTAATACAACTCACCACCACATGGATAGGGAGAAGGGCGGCTGCCATGTGTCCTAGGGAGGGGATGGATGGGATGGGCAAAGGCATTAGGTCGTTTAGTATTAAGATATTTTATTCTCTGAATTTTCATGTAAATACCCCACCTCTTATTCATAATTTCCAAAGTTTTTTTCTTTATCTTCTTCTTCATTTTAAAGCTATTTCCATGGCTTCTCCACTTAATAAAATAAAAAAATATTAATATAAATAAATTGAATTAATGTAATATAAATATATAGTAGTATATACACCTCAAAACACTTCAAAATCACTCCTTTTCACCATCAAAACCCATTGTCACCATCATCCACCACCTTGGCCATGAACAACCACCACCTCTATGCATGGCCGTAGGCACAATATCTTCCAAGGACTAAGGTCGAGCCACTTCAAGGCTTCAGGGATCTAGTTCACAAAGTTTTAGTTCGAGTTAGCAAAGCTATAGCAAAATATAGTTAGTCTGTTATCAAATGAGGGCGAGAACTTCGTTTATATATACACTATATATCATACATATATTTGGCTATGGTTGTTGTAATGATTGTCTATCATGTTTGGATGTTGTGAAAATATTGTTGTTTAGACACATAAACAAGTAACGTTAAATACATGTCGATATTACACAAGGAAATCACTTTTCGAATCAAGTTATAAAAATAGTATGAAATCATTAAAACTCTTCAAAATGGCTTTAATATGATTTAAATATGTTTTATAAACACTAAAAACAAATTTGATGAAGTCTGAATAAGAAATGAAAAACGAGTCAAAAATTAGGCGCGTCGTATAATGGTAGTTCTCGATTTCACGCAGTAAAAGTTTAATGAGTATATAAAGTGGAATATAGCTCATAATTATTTGTAATAAAAAAATTTCAAACTATTACATCCATAGTTTTCAAACAAAGGAAAAAGATCGAGATTTCAATAAGTAGATTTTGAAATATAAGTAAAACAGGTTTTCAAAATAATTGCGGGTTTGGAAATCGAAATCCAAGAAAAAGGATTTCTTAATATTTAATATTTTTAATTCTTTTAAAAATATGGAAAAATCTTTATAAATATTTTTAAATGACTTAAAATAGATTTATGTTGTACAAAATTTATTTTCAAATGATAGAAAAGTCGTTTTGGTCAATATAACTTTAAAAACACTATTCATGGCACTATTTGCAGCAGATTTCAATAACTTTTGAAATATAACTTTAAACTTAACAATTCTTTCCCAAATATTTTATAATTTTTTTAAATGAATAACCGAGTATTTTAAAGATGATTTGAAGATTTAATGATTTATTTCTAAAAGAATTAAATAAAACAAATAAAGAAAAATCTGTATAAGTGATTGTTTTAATACTGGCTCTAATAAGCTGACGAATACACCTGATTTTTCTATTCATGAGATCTACTTGAGGTGCTTAAACTAAGGAGATGTTCAGGATCAACCGGTTCCCTGGCTCACCAAGCCTCACTTAGGCGAGGGATAGATAAGGTCGAAATGTCAGAAATGAGTTAAGTATAAAAGATTATAATTCCCAACTTTAAACAACTTGGGTTGTATAGAGATAATTTCTCATAATTGATATTAAATTTCGACTAGGGAGTTTTTCTTGCTCATATGAATTTAATATGTGATTTCACCATTATTCGTTGGATAGTACTTGTTGAATACAGAAATTAACATCAACTATAATTTAAAACAAAAACTATGGATCTGTTTCATTCAAATATTAACTAATTTGGATTTACCATCTTAGATAACATGGTTTCAACTTACTAAAAATTTACATTTTTGGAATGGAGAAATCTTTGTTAAAGTTTAAGTAAAATGATTTGGAATTATTCTAAGTTTTAAAAAGAGTTTAATTAAAATGAAGAATTTGACAGAGAAAGTTTTAATGAATCCATATATATAGAAAAGATATGATTCTAAAAGATAAATATCTCTAGAATATATTTGGATAGAAAGATATTAATAAATAGAATATTAATCACCTATTTATAAACCATCTTTTTATCGGTGATTGGTTTGATGGAAACAGGGTCGAATTTGGATGATTCCTATCCGAAAACCACTTTGAACCAATTTACGCGTTTGAAAATGAAGATATATATTGAAAACCAAAATTTTAAAAGATAGAGGACTTTCTTACGGCAGGACTACTTGTTGATAATCAATAGGTGGCTCCCAATATTAATAAATAGCAGTGTCCCTTCATTCTAAAAATCTTCGAAACACGAGGATAATTCGTTGCTAATTCTAGGAGCAATTCCCAATAGGATGTGGTAGGAAAGTACCTTTGGTTTGTTCTATTCCTGGATAACTTATATGGACGAATGTCTGACGTTGCATTTTTGGATCATATCAATTGATCTCTATGAATATATCATCTGTTTGGTGGTGGAGAAGGCAACTTCTCTTAGCTTAACACCCTTTCTTGAGACGTACGAGCTTAGGAGTTATATATTTGTAGAAATCAGTTGTGTAATTGTGAAATGAAAAAGTGATATTCAAAGTGGAATATGTTCTATATACAGGGTAATCATTACCTCAAAGCCTCACACGTGGGAATAGTGAAACGTCGGATGATTTAAGGCTAAGTGGCTCGCAACCATAAGGGTGTGAAATCACCTTCTAAATCTATAAAATTTCTACCCTCTGTAACATCGGGTTTAAATTAAGTGGTGTATGCTATGAGATGTCTCAGATAGGTAGGTAACAGCCGGATAATGTAATACTTAGTGCTATTTGTTTAATTTTCAGATAAGTTGGTCAAAATTCGCATGGGAACAAACATAGGGGCCTCGGGTGCATTTCTCTAGAAATGCACTATACGATACCTCGCTGTTCAGTTGGAAATCCAATCTCCAACAATGTCTTTGGTTTTGTTTTGTGGAGCCTTAAACGATTAGGACTAATTTAATGTGGTAGCAATTTCGGCTAAGATTCATAAGTTTACTTGCAAATGTTTTCAAAAGAATGTCATTAAAAATAATACCAAATTTCCACGTAAAAATGTTATGGTTATTACAAGGTAAAAAACCATTCCGTTTTTATATGCAGCATGGCCTTATGATATAACTTTTGTTTTTAAACACTCATATTTTGAGTTTCTCACACCTGTCCCATGACTGAACCGGAGTATATTTCCCTTTTTTAAAAACTCTAGGTGCCCTATTTTTCCAGGCAGCCTACTAGTCAGGTTTAGTTAGAAGAAATTTGGAAGTCCTCAGAGCATGGAGTTAGAATTCTTCAGTATACGATTACCTCTTTCCCACCACACTTGTGTACTATTGTATTTCGCTTTTCTACGAAAAGAAATTTATAACAGTCCATGTTTAACTCTGACAAATGTATTTTGGATTTCTGCTATAAAGATTTTATATATTGAAATGATATACGTTATTCCATTCGTGTAAGTTTATGTTTTATATCTATTTTTCGTTTTGACCTTAAGGAACTGCCTCTCCGACACTTGTATTTATGGCACGTGAATACCGAAGATTTATTAGTGTTGATTTTCAAGGGTCAAAGAAATGGGTCCTCATAAGAAATATCATATATTTCCTCGTATATCTTAATCAAGACAAAATAAACGTTATTTACCTATACCAATCAATGGGGCATAATATTTATTTAATATATATATATATAATTTCAGTTCACGTGTTATATATATATGTATAATAACCGTTTTATTATTTATTAATTACGTCTTTATAATTAGTTACATATAACAATTATGCACAATTATATATTTTATTTTGTAATTGAAAAATAAAACTAATTTATATATCAAACATATATATTTATTTTAATGATAATTTACATTTCTTTATTGTGTGACTCATAAGTGTGACTTGGTCCACAGTTACTATTTAAACTGTTTAAATATTAAAGCCTGTAAGGACTTTGTAGAAGCATGGTATAAGGCTCGAAACCATTGCTTATCGATCATCTGTATGAAGTCCCACTTAATCATTTTATGGCTGCACCCTTAACTAACGATATATTGTACATGTTTCTCTCCTCGTCATCACTATATCACTTAGACATCTAAGGTTAGATCTCAGCCAAAATTTTAATGATGTCCATAGTTAATTGTGAAGTTGGTCTTCAAAGTCAATTAGTTTAATCGATAATATTTATCGATTAACCAAATTTATGTTGACCGCATATTTATAATGTCGAGAAAAAATCCAATTATAGTTATGCTAACCTTTTATATCGAAGGAGATGAATTCTCTCTTAAGTAGCGATTCACTTCTTACACTTCAAAACATACCCAATAATGGTCATAGCTTGAACAAATAATAAGTGGAATTCCAAAACCAAAGTAAGGTATCATGTAAAAGAACCACAATACTTTGAAGTCAAAAGACTATGCACTCATCACATAAGATTCTCTATTTTAACTTAGATATATTCAGCCTAGAAGACTCTCGATGAGTCATTCTATAGTTGATGCACAATAATTATAAGTACATAACCCCTTGTTGTCCCTAATGATCATGAGTGAATCATTACCCAACTTTTAGAGCACTACATAAACTAATCCTAATGACTAAATCCGTATCCCCTTCTCGAAACATCTTGACTAGGAACATTTAAGGATTAATGTGAGTGCATGTGTGTGTAATCAATTCACTACTTGAGATTAAAAATGTTTTCGTAATTATAAGTGACCTGAGTACTTAGTCCTACAGATTTCATATTGGATGTATTAATGTAATCACTAACATTCAATTTAATTTTAGAAATATGCGCATACAATAGAAATAGAAACCAGAAATCATAATTTTATTTCGAACAAGATTCATCTAAAAGAGTTAAGTGTACATTATAATAAAAATTACATAATTTCCCCTAGGGCATACCTCTAACTCCATCAGTCTTCCACTTGCACTTCATGCCAATTATGGTACATCATGCACATGCACTCGATCAATTTTCCTAGATTAAACTAGGAGAGTGCCTTAATGAAAGGATCTGCAATATTATCCTTAGTGTCTACTCTTTCAGTAACTAATTTTTTGTCATTAATAAATTGTCTTATCATACATAACTTGTAAAGAATACATCTTGGCTTCATATGAGCTCTTGATTCCTCGGCAATATGTATTGGTGCATTGTTGTCGCAACAGACTGACATTGGACTTTTAATCATTGGAATGGCTCCCAATAGTTGAATAAATTTTCTCATCCATATGGATTCTTTAAAGGCATCATTAAGGCGACATATCCTGCCTCCATGGTGGAGTCCACCTCTACCTCTTGCTTGGAACTTTTCAAACCAGTGGTCCCTCCATTGAGGGTAATGACAAACCCCAAAGCTAACTTGCTATCACCAATGTCATTTTAGATGCTCGTGTTCAAGCAACCCTTCGTAAGGAACGTGTAGTTTCCGTACATGTTTTCAATATTTGCAAATACTTAAGATTACTCTTTACTATTGTCCAATGGTTTTCACTAGGATTAGGCTGATATTTACTAACTATGCATTGGGTATATGCATTGTCGAGTCATGTACATAGCACATCATACATAATGGATCCTATCAGCGATGTGTATTTAAACCTTTTCATTTGCTCTTGCTCCTCATCAGTATATGGGAAGTCCTCCATAGAAAGGACAATTCCATGACATACAAGAATATTTCCTTACTAAGAATTTTTCATACCAAACCTTTTTAGTAGGATGAGCAATTATATTGATTGAGACAATCCTAACATCATTTTTGATCTATCTCTATAGATTTTTATATCAAGTATATAGATTCCTTGCATATGTCCTTAATCGGAAATTTTGAAATACCCATGCTTTTATTGATTACAACATTAGAATATTATTACCAATAAATAATAAGTCATCAACATATCACTATAATTGTTATGGAACATCTCTTTTCCTTTTTATATGCACATGCTTCATCTATGTTTTGATCAAAACCAAACAATTTGATTACTTTATCTAATAAATTGTTGCAACTCCTAGATGCTTTTTTGAGACCATACACTGATCTCGAGCGCCTACAGCTTTATTTACGATGCTACTAAGCTTGAAACCCTTTGAAAATGACATGTAAACTATTCCTTCTAAATCGTCACTTAGAAAAGCTATTTCCATATCCATTTTCCATATTTTATAGTCATAGGATATAGCTATCTCTAATAGGATCCAACTAGACTTAACCATCGTGATTTGCAAGAAGGTTCACTCATAGTCATCACTTTGAATTTAATGGAACCCTTTAACCACTAGTCTAGCTTTAAGTCTCTACTTTTCCATCCGTTCCAGTCTTCTTCTTGTGGATTCCACTTGCATTATATAGGTTTTATCCCTTGTACATCCTTTAAGTCCATATTTTATTGCTGTATGCAGAATCGATTTTGGATTTCATCACGTTTGGCCAAAAGGCTAAGTCGTTACTCTCCATGGCTTGTTAGCAACAAAGGAGATCACTTTCTTGTAAGATGCAGCCCTCCATCTCGCCATCAATGAGAAATATGTATTATCTCTATATTAGATGAGACTTTCTATTAGACTTTCTAGTAGAAAGTGTTTCCTGGGGTGTAGTTAAATTCATTTCATCCACATGATCTACTTCCATATTAGTTTCTTGGATCTTATCCAAGTCTATCGCACTGCCACTAATTTCCTTATATATAAATTTCTTCTCTAAGAAGGTGGAATGGCTTGAAACAATGATCTTTTCTCCCTTGGTATGATAGAGTATATAAACATGTGTATTACTTGAATACCCATAAACTTAGATAGAGTGGATCTTACCTTGAGTTTACTGGGGCTTACTTTCTTAACGTAGTTGGGACAGTCCATATCCTAATGTAATTAAAGGTAGGGCTTGTTCCTAATCCATACCTGGAAGGAGTCGAGGGCACATATTTAGATTGAAATACATTTAACGTACGCGTTGCTCTTTAGTATATATCCCTAAAATGAAAGAGGTAACTCAGTTCCAATCATCATTGATCGATCCATATCTAACAAGATTTGATTTTAACTTTCCAAAGCGCTGTTATGTTGCATAGTATAACGAATAATGACTTGAGAGATAATCGCACTATCTTTTAGGTATCCTTGAAGTTCATATCCAAGATACTCACCGCCTCAGTCAGATCGAAGAGTTTTTATTTTGTTGAACTTTTAGTTTCATACTTCTGTTTTAAAGTCAAAGAATTTTTCATAGAATTAGGATTTTTATTTCATAAGATACACATATCATACCCAGAGTATTCATTGGTGAATGTTATAAAATAGATTGCTTCATTTTTAGTTACAGTAGAGAATGAACCGCATGCATCGGTATGTATCAGTCTTGTGAGCTCTTTCATTGCTCCAATTAAAGAGTAGCTCCAATTAAAGAGTTGCAGATATCGTAGATGATAGATCTTTTTTTAGCAATATTACCAAATAGAGAACATAGCTATCTACAATATTCTTCACTATCTGAAACTCATAGCGAAAGGAATAAAATATAATAATCAGTAATACAATCCAAGATAAATATCAAATGTAATATCAATATACTCCAAATACAACATCTTTCATACCACCAATGAAAAGTAGTCTAATGTTTGGAATAAATAAGATAACACAAATAATAGATGGCTGATAGATGAAGAAATACACGTCTCTTTCAAACCATCGTCCTCTGAGCCACAACTACCACTCTCTATCGACCTACCAGAGTATAACTAAAATGAAGAAAATGATAAAGGGGTTTAGACATACATTTTCCGTGTGAAATGCATCATATAAGTGTACAATACTAATAATCTAGTAAAACGACACTTATGCTCAAAAACCATACATTACCCTATGTCACCTACACAAACAAGTCAGTTAAACATAATATAATACTATTAGTAAGATTTTTCATCTTACAACACCCAATTGATTATAGAATAATTATAGGGCTAATCAATTATGTAATTAGGAGTCAACAGTTTTAAATGGTATTACATTTTCCTTAAAGTAGTAATTACGTCACTTTTTGCTTACACAATTATTAATAGACACTTCAAGTATTTGTAAATGCCTAGTTAGTTTAATACCAAATTTAGCATAGTAAGAACTAAATGGAATCCGTTAAAAACAAGGAATGATAAGTGCAGTAAAGTAAAGGATACGGAAAATTATGTGGTTCGGATTTTAAAGAATCCTACGTCCATAAGTCGAATCAATTATTTTCTTTCTTCTTCCTCGTAATTGATTTTAATGCAAGAAAGAGTACAAGAATATAAGGTAATTTTTCAAAGAATTAATCCAATAGTTCCTTTCTCTACTAGAGTATTTTTCTAATTATAGCATACAATTCTCTCGTGGATCGCTAACATCATTTCTCTATAGTCTTTCTTGGTCGTTTGATGTTGCCACATGTCTTCCATCTGTTGATTGTTGCAATGCGCACAGATTGCCAATGTGGCCATGGACGGGAAGATTTTCTTTTGGCTGGAAGATCTGAATTGAGGCAGTATAATTTGAAATGATGTGTTTGGAATTGACGAATTGATTAGTTAGTGGTTATTATAGTTCCTATACAGCATAATGGGTTACTTAATGCTTTATTCGTTTGGACATTGTTTTAATACTAAATGGTGATGCAGTTCAAAGTTTTTGTGGCAATGTGGTTTGGACTAGATCTAAATGATGTGATCCAGCCTTCACATGATGGTGAAGTTTACTTCTGAGGTGGCAAAGCAGTCTCATTTTGGGATGATGACATGGTTTGTCTTTACTTTGGCTATTGCAGTGCAACACATCTTCAGGGGTGCAGGCACGGTTCTACTTAGCCTGAATATATTAGCAGGACTTTGACAGAATAATGGCTAAGCTGTTTTGATCATTGAAGTGGTTTCTTTCTTTGGTGTCGTCGATGCACTCGACTAGTTTGGTTGTTAGGTGCAGTGCAGTTCCTTTGTTTTAACCCTTATTGGAGTGTTTAATCTGACCTTGATGCTATACCATATATACCTTGATGACTTGCTTCTACACTGGTTATTTGAACAGTTAAGTGGATTATGAACACAATTTTAGTTTTGTTCATTTCCTTGTTTGTATAAATATTTTGATATTATGGCACGGTAGTATATGATGGAGGCATATTTCATGTAGGAGTTACATTGTGATTTTATAGTAGGCTGAAGATGGATTCCCAAATGATGATGTAGGTTCTAGAGATGATTTGTGGCTTGGAAAATAATGGCGCCATTCAAGGGCGTGACGATGTAGCGTTTGTTGAAAAGGGCGGCGCTATGCTGGTATAAGGAAGTTCGGGAGTTCATTTCTCTTTATAGTAGTGTAGTTCTTATTCGCCTCTTTGTTTTCTATACGAAGAGATTATTGTGTTATTGTATTGGTGACCTTTTCACATGTTTACTTCGTCTTGCGTGAAGTGTTTTCTAGGGATCTGCCAGTCCATTACATGCATTTTAGGTCATTCCACTATAATTTGCAATCCTTTTACTAATTGGGCTACGCTCCACACATTGTGATCAAAAATGAGTGTAACAATTCTACCCCAAGTCTGTGCTAATGCATGTTAGTGTGAACTTGATTTACGATACCCGTTTTATGTACCATCTAATCAATTAATCGCCTCACATTTAATGCTCCGTACACACGTTCACCATATAGGTGGCCATGCTCATTGCATGTAATCAAACACGCCAATTTGGTTTTCAAAGATTCACTTAGTTTTTCATGAAGATCCCTTCTTATCATTATCAGTTAACTATTTTGATCAACCGTGTCGTTTGAATTTAAGGGTTAAGATCTTCCCAATTATCTCTTACTTATTTCTCCTTCTTGTTCCATTTTACTTTCACATGCTTGACAAACTTAAAAGAAAATTTGGGTGATTTTACAATTTTTACTTTACCTTCCGCTTACCAGACTTTGACCGACGTTGATCTGTATGACATTTATTTCGCTTCTTCTTTTTGTGTTTTAGGTGGTCGATTATATTCATTTGTTTATCAATGCCATTAGAACAAACTGATGCAATTTTTCAAATTTTTTTAAAAGAATAATTCTTATGGTTTTATTGGCTTACCACTTGATCTTTTGTAATTGTTTATGCAAATATGTATGCTTTCAAGTTGTTGAACATCTTGGTTTTATTTGCTTAATTAATCGGCTTTGTTCTTTGATTTGGAATATTTCTCTTACATATGTGAATTCCTTGTTTTGCTTATTTGTTGTTTGAGTTGAAGCGGTTTTTCTAGGTTTTGACTTTAACTCGCCTTTCTTTTAGTTATCAACGGCCTCTACGATCTTCCCAGTTCATCAAGTCATAATATATCCTTTTTAAACCTAACTTCGACCATCTGTGAGAAAAGCGAAGTTAAAGAAATCTTAATCAAATTTGGAATTGAGGACTATGAGTTTAAGGACCCTACACCATTAGGGCATATTCACCTACCCCAGAGGGGTATATTTCCCTTACTTCAGAACACATTAGATGTGGCATATATCTTCCTCTACACCCCATTAACAAAGAATGATTAACTATGGTTGGTCTATCCCTCATTAAGTTTGCACCTATATCTTATCATCTCCTTATCTACATCCGTATTTTATACACTTAAAACTCGACCCCTCTTAGTCAGGAACTGCTCTTTTTATATTCGTTATGTAAGAGCCTAACTTCGAGATGCACTGGATTTTATCATATTCAAGCCACCAAATCTCTTTTTTGACAACTCCATGCTAGACCTATAAGTGGGTAAATAGGTTCTTTTTCATCTTAAACCAAGATGGCTTCATTGGTTTTGCCTTGTTTTTCTTTCCTATTTCATCTCCTAAAACTTCCTTCACTGATCTGAATTTTCCTCCTTTTTAGCTAATTTTCATGATTTTACTAAGAGGGAATAAGAGCTATTTTCATCTCATAGGACGGTAGTACTTAGTGGTGGTACTGAGGTTTGTAAGTGCTTGAATTTGTTCACAGTTGACCTACTACATAGACATAACTTCCTCCATCCACATCACCATTTTTTGTTGTTCTCTTTTCGTTTACACTTTTGAGAGGCTGCACCAGTGGTCCACTGGTTATATGTATTTTAATTAGTTTTTTTATACATATGTGTGTCTTTTTCATCCTTTTTTATGCACCATGTGGTACATTAGGTGCATCATTGCTTAAAAATGTGCAGGTACCATGTCTTTGAAATTGGTCGCTGCTTTGAAGAAAAAAAAGGCACAAAGAGACTCAAGGATGGCCTGATTGTGATTGATGATTCGACCAAGAGGTGTAAGGCCGATCCTTCTTATTCCAAGGCTATTCCTTTTGCTCCAATCCAAGTGTCTCATGTTTGTTCGCTTCCTCCTCCTTTCCATTTCCTACTTATCTCGGGGGAGGTGCCACTCCCTATTTGATCAAACGGATGGGTTCCCTTCTCACCGATGATGTCACTGCCTTGCCTTCGACTTGGCATCTCCTCCTCCATTACCGAGCACCCTTTTTCTAACTTTAATCACGGTGTTTTTCAAGTAAGTTTGTGGTTATCCATCGGTTGATTAAATTTAGTGGAAATTCAAAAGTATTTCTTTTGCTTCGTTATTTTGTCGTATATAAGGGGCGGCCTCTGTGATTGAGTTGCATAATCGAATCCTAGATCTAGAAGCGAATTTAGCCAGGGATAAGGTAGGGATTACTCGATTGAAATTGGACATCAAGGTAGGTATGAAGAGGGAGAGGAATGCTAAAACAAGATTATAGGAGGTCAGTAAACAACTTGATGGTGTTAATGAGAAAATTAACGAAGCTGGGTAGCTTGCTGCTAAGGCGGGGGAAAGAGTTAGTAAGTGGAAGGAGAAAGCAAAAGAGTTTAAGAAGAAATTCGTTGAAATGGAGAAAGATCTTGATACCACCACCTTAATGTACTATAAAAGATTTATGCTCGGGTGAAAAGGCAGTTATTTCTAGACCGGCCTGATGAGATGGGTGCGAAGGTTAATCTGGATTTTCTTGGTGACCTTGAAGCCATAATAGGCAGTTTGGAACATTATAGGAGATAATTATCCCAAGAACATAAGGGGATTCTCGATTCCCCTTTCAAGGAGGTTCAGGTGGAGGTGGAGCTTGATATTTTGATGCAGAGCAGAACCCGACGAATCCAAGAGAAAAATCTGGACTCAACTTATAGGGATCTTCTAATTATGAGTAATAAATGTTTGACCATTCTTTTTATCTTGTTTTTCGTTTTTTCGACTTAGTTTACCATTATATATTTTATCTGTGTACACGGTGGATTTATAAGATGTTGGTTGTTCGTCTTATTATATTTTATCTTGTTTTATTATGCGTAGTATTTTATTTTGAACTTGAGTTCTCCTACCTTTTCCTTCTAGGTAAGAGAAGTAGGCGCTGTGAAAACATTATTGCGAAAGTTTTGAGGGAGATAACTTAGTTCAACATTAAGGAAGCATATCGAGTGTCTTGAAAAACAAGCTATAGAGAGGTTGTCATTGATAATTAACCTTATATATAGGAGGGAAAATAAGCTTGAGTGGTTGGTAGCACAACTAAAAAGAAAGCCTCAAGGGCTTCTATTTAGGAGTAGTCATGTCAACCATGAGAGAAATGTGCTTTGTGACTTCGTACTGTGTAGATGGAGTTCTTTACTGAAGAATAAGTCTCTTCCTTTAGGACATACCCATCTGTCATGGTTCAAAAATAGACTTAGTTGTTAGCAAGTGTGGCATTTGTTCCTATGTATCTTTAATCCTTAACTGAATAAGACACTTTCTTTGTTATATATATGTATGTGTGTGTGTGTGTGTGTATATATATATATATGTTTGTTTGGTTTGACTATTCATTGGTTTGCATCTTGTTTACCTCATATATATTCCTCTTAGATTGCATTCACTTCTCAAACCATCTTTAATTTAGAGTAACTATCCTTTGCATGCCTTTCATAGTCCTCATTGAAAGAACCAATTTCTTCATTTATCATTGAAGATTATGAAACCTAGGTCTAAGAACCCAATGCTTCTAATGAAAATCTTATTAGGGAATAAGAGTTCATTGCTAATGATGCTCAAAAGGAACTATGCGTTCAGTATGATGAATAAGCATAGTAGTTGGAAGAATATAAGCAAGCTACTCTTCAGCAACATGCATGCATCACCAAGCAATGTTCAGAGTTAGCTGAATTGGAAGAGAAACATAGTTGTTTGAATCGCATTACTAAACTGGAGGGATTACTAAAAGAGATGGAGAGTGTTACAGGGTTATTTATGAAGATAAGATCAAGGAACTTAAAAAAGAAAATGATAAACTGTCTCAGAAGGTTGCTATCCATCTATCTAAAGAGGACGATCCTAACACCCTTCTCTCTCAAGCTGCTCCTGCACCTCCTTTGGGTATGGAGAGGATAAGGCTTCTTAGTGGAAGAAGCGATTTGCGGAAAACTACCAAAATAAAGTTGATGAGTTGAAAGCTATCTATGAAGAACATCTAAAAGGATTAACTAGTGCTGTGAAGGTAGAGAAACGCTCTTCTACCTATAACTTGTTTAACCCATTTTCAAAGAAAACTAAAAAGATGATAGTGGAGACCTTGGATGATTTTGAGTGCATGCATCATACTTCTATCGAGAGGATTAATTGTCTCAAGGAGTAGATACTGAGCTCATATTTTACCATGTTGATTTTGACCATGTCTTCCCTTATCCAACTTCATTTACGCCTTTGCAACCTGATTTGGTTGGGAAACTTAAATAAAAAGGATTAAGCATGTCATGGCAAAGATTTTCTTGAAACATGTGATTGACATCTTTTCACAATTTACACCAACTTTGGACTTAAGTATTCTCTACAATCGCGACGACATGCGAACTTGGTAATTATTAGGCGAGGGCCAACTATGATCCCCGTGTCACTTTTAGCAGTGTTCAACGTCGCTCGTTAGTGGTAATTTCTGACCCGCTAGGTCTTCCCCAACTTTCTAGCTCAAGAAGAGACTCCATATTACCCCCGACACTCACCTCTTAAAGGCAGGCTAGCGCTCAGAGTCATTCCTGTGATAAAACAGTTATCGTTAACGATCCTTTTGACTCGGATTTGGATTGGTAATGTAACTTATTTTGTAATATTTTTTTATTAAGTGAACGTAATTTTTTCATTGTTAAACTCGAGTTTTGACATCCTATGTATGTGTATGGTGTGTTAAAGAGTTGGTGTAGACAAAAATAGATTGCAACTTTGTGTTTACTTGGCAAGCTTTGTGTAGATTCTAGGATTATATTTGACCTGTTTATCATACTATATTCCATGCATTGCCTTTTTTCCACCATTTTTGATTGGTTTTTATATGGATATTAGTGTCATCCATATCATTTTTATGAACTTGGTTTTTGGCATTCATGCCTTGTCATGCACTAGGCATGGTCTACCCATCAATAGTGCAGACAACTGTGCTTTGACTGAGAATTAGGGTCATATATTTAAAACTTTTTAATTCATGTGCTATTTTTTAATAGCTAGTTTGGCTATCTAATATCTCTACGTCCAATATGGTAAGTGGCTAACAAGCCGAGCTTCAGAATTGAAGTTTACATAATTTCTACATGTATAAAAGAAAATGGTACATACAAATTATTATATTGGTTTAGGCCGTCTATTATCCCTATGTCTAGTTCGTCGTATTGTTACTTTTCATAATAATTACAATATTTATTATTTTGTTATACAAATAACACTTCTTATACAAAGTAAGACCTACGATGCTCGAAATGCCAAGTTCTCGGATTTCCATTAGGTCCCGAGATTCGGTAGGCCCCATTAGCCAAGACTTCTATTTCAATCAGTGGGCCTTCCCAATTTAGGCCAAAGCACCATCTACTAGGTCCTTAAAGGTAACCATCACTCTTCATAGTACTAGATTCCCTTCGCATAAGTTTCTTTCTCTAAGCCTAACATTCTAATTCTTTGCCATCCTTTGTCAGTATGCATTGGATCAGATTGCTACCTCGTCTTTTCTTTCTTAGATAAGATCGAGGGAAGCTTATTTCAATTCCTTGTTCTTCTCTACCACATACTATAATCTTCTATTTATCTAAACTAGGAGCATTGATTCATAGCCATAGGTTAAGAAGAAAGGTGTGTGGCCAATTGCGGATCTGGATGAGGTTGTATAAGCATATAGTACTAGGGATAACTCCTCCACCTACTTTCCTTTATCATTTTGCATTATTTTCTTAAGCAGTTTCTTAATTGTTTTGTTTACTGATTCGACTTATTGTTCGCCTATGGGTATGCATAGAAGATAAACTTTTTATTATCCCATTTCTTTAAAAAAGTTCTGAAAATTCCTTACTCTCAAATTGGGTTCCATTATCATAAATTATTTTATGGAGAATCCCAAACCTAGTAAATATACTCCTCACGGTAAAAATGACTATATTCTTCATAGTAATGGTAGCTAAGGGTTTCGCTTCCACACAATTGGTGAAATAATCTATCGCCACTCTAGCGTATTTTGCTCCTCCTTTATATATAAGAAGTTGTCCTATCAAATCTACCCCTCATATGTCAAATGGCCATGTGCTTGCTAACAGGATGAGCTCGTGAGTGGGTAGTCTTGGAATGCTGGCAAATCTTTGGCATCTATCACATTTTGTTACGTATTCCTGCGCATCTTGAAGTGCGGTGTGCCCGTAGTAGCCATGTCTTAGCACTTTCTTTTCTAACTTAGCTCCTCCAAAGTGATCCCCGCATCTACCTTCATGTATTTCACCTAAGACTCGTATTCCTTCTTCTATGAAAACATGTCTAAGATAAGTGGTAGAATACCCTCTCTTGTATAATATGCCATCAAAGAAGGAGAAGTACGGAGCATGATATCTTATTTGTAGGTAGGACTCTGCTTACCAAGAATTATTTGATAGGGTTCATCCATAAGTTTTCCTTTAGGATATAGGCACAGATGGAGTCAGTCCTTGATCTTCATCCGTTCCTTGGTTCTGAGTTCGTCTAACCATGGATTGATGTACCTAGTTACGACTAGTATTTGGTTGGCCTCAGTAATGCTTGATCAACTTGATATCCTATTGGGACAACTTTTATATCCTATGCCACTTTGGTGCTAGCAAGTTTAGCTTATGAGGCCGCAAAAGAATTATTCTCACCTAGGATTTTCACTATATCAAATCAACAACCTTTTGGACAATTCAACATACTTGGCTAGGATTTGATCTTTTGATTGGTAATTTCACTGCACTTGATTTACAACTAATTGGGAATCACTATGAATTTTAACAGGGGTTACTTTCATTACATGAGCCATCTTGAGCCTACGAGGAGAGCTTCATATTCTTCCATATTATTTGTAGCCTTGAATCCAAGCTACATTGCACCATACAATTTCTGCTTATCTGGAGTGATTAGTACATATCTGATACCTGCCTAATGTAAATTTGATGCCTCATCCAATAATTTCTAGAACCGTGGAGTGGGCGTCCAATCCATAAATTGGGGCTCCGTAGGTAGCATGCATTAAGCAATGAAACTTGCTTGTGCTTGTCCTTTGATTGCCTTTCTTGGGCAGTAGGAGATATCATATTGACTAAGCTCCATTGTCCATTTTAGCAAGTGACCAGACGTTCTGGTTTTTGCATATTTACTTCAGCGGTTTGTCTATGAGGACTTTAGTGGGATACGCTTGATAGTATGGCCATGATTTTCTTAATGTAAGGAGCAAGTTGTAGGCTAACTTTTAAATGACTTAATAGTTGAGCTCTTCCTCAGATAAACGCTTTCTTACGAAGTGCATAGGCCTTTGCGTCCCTTCATCTTCTCGGACTACTATGGCATTAACAACACGATCAGTTACCGCTAAATACACCTATAAGTCCTCACCTATAACTCGTTTTAATAGAATAGAAGAACTGAGTTGGTGATCCTTCAAATTCTAGAATGCGATTTGCACTATAGTCCATTTGAAATTCCATCCCTTTTTCACCTAGTCGAATAATGACACGCATTTATTAGTTGCTTCGAAAATGAATCTGCTTAAAGCAGCTACTCTGCTGATTAGGTTAATGATATCCTTTGACTTTCTAGGAATCCCATCTTCCATACGACATCAATCTGTTTTGGGTTCGCTTCACTGCTACGGGCGCTTACTATGTACCCCAGAAATTTTCCTAATTGAATGGCAAAAGTACACTTCAAGGGATTAACTTCATGCAATATTGCCTTAGGATTGCAAAATTTTCCTCCAGATCTCGTGTAGCATCCTACCTTCTGAGGCCCAAAATAAATCACTACTGATGCTGCAGTCATCCGAAGTTGTTATTTCTTAATGATTAAATGTGGCATAATTAATATTGATACACTGGAACACATGAATATGAAAAAAATTAAACTTCCAATAAACAGAATTTCCCGTTTCATGCAAATTACAATTCAAAATTTAATTACATAATTCGAAACGTTAACCACGTTCAGATCACATATACATGTACAAAATACGATAAGAGCGACATATAAAGATGTCCCCTTATGGTGATCAGAGAACTAATAAATATGAACTTTACAGTTCTTAGTACATCACATTGGAAAACATAAAATAGCTCGTTTGTAGGTAACACTGCCTCCTGCACGTTTCCGGAAGCTTATTTTTTCAAAAACCTTAAAGTCTTCCACTCTCGGACTACTCAAATTAATTTTAAGTACCCGAGAGTTTGTGGAGAAACACAAACTTCGAGTCAGACAATAAGTATGGTATGAATAATCCCCTATCATCTCTTATCATAAATAGATAGCTAGTGAGACCATGCGTCTTAGCAGATCGGGTTTTCCCCTCACTAGTTTCCGAAACAAAACATGCAAATCATTTTCTATGCTCCTGCATCCAAAATGATTAGTCTTAACATAATATGAAATAAAGCCATAAATCATATATATATATATGTGTGTGTGTGTGTGTGTATTGGATATCCCATTCACCCATTTGCTAGATATCCCATCTAAAAGCAATTTAACAGATTTTCCATCTAAAATCCATTTATTAGAGTTCCCCTCTAAAATCTTTAAAATGACAATCCTTAAAAACTTAAATAGGATTATCCGTCCCAAATTCATCAAAATAAGTTCAGATTATCCATCGTACATTGCTTTATAAAAGTTGTTGTGGGATATACGTTGCACACCCCATAATTTTCCTATGATGACTATGAACCCTTGAGTGCCAAATCCCAAGGATAACCACCTCTGGCAAAACATTCTTTACTTTAGAAATTTGATGTGGGCTATCCATCGCACATTCTATGTTTTCCTAGGTTAACCAAGAATCCAACACTTGGCCAATTGAAATATCATGATCCCCATGATTATTTATTAAGATTCATGATCCCCATGAATATTTATTTTTCCAATGTATCCTACATGTTTAACCTATTCCCATTGGTAGCCCCACTTAGGTTAAATTAAATAAAAATACATTAATAGCCCCAATGTTTATTTTCGAAAGCCTATTTCTGTTTGTAACCTCAAACTATGTATCGAAAACATTAAACCCACCTCGGTGTCCCCGAGATTTAATAACATCTAATTTATATAAGGATCCCCCTTACATATTCAAATCAAGATAAGTATTTTATGCTATAACCCTTTGAAGTACCCCTTTCAAATTAGCAAAACTTTACTCAAGAAAAATGGCTAAAAACAGCACTTTGAACCCCTTCGAATGACACTCTATTTGAAAGCAAATAAACATACGAAGTTAGCCTCTTCGGAAGCCTTCCTTTTGAAAGCATAAAAAAATCATACCTTTCGACCTTGTCAAAAGGTCCCACCTTTCGACCTTGTCGGAAGGTTACTTTTCGACTTAGTCGAAAGGTTCCACCTTTCGACTTTGTCGAAAGCCTGGTGTATCCCCCTATAAAACCATTTATAAACTTATCAAAAGCAATGAAACTCAAAACCTTTCGAAATCATTAAAACTCAAAACCTTTCGAAATCATTGAAGGTAACCCCTTCGAAACCTTTCGAAATCAAACCTTTTGAAACCAAAACCTTTCAAAACCATTAAAAAAATAGTGAAGTGTTGATGTTGGAAACTAAACTTTGAAATCAATGGAGAGAAGCGGCAATTTTTATAAAACAAAAGATAACATTTGAATCCATCTGGGTCGAAAAGTTTGGAAGCGACAGCTATGCTTCCGACCCTGTCAAAAGCTAACCTTTCGACTTTGTTGAAAAGTTTCATTTAAAAGAAGAAAGTAAACCAATCAAAACATTTTTATTTTAAACCATTTGACAATGTCGAACGCTCTTTATCGAAAGCTAGCAAGCGTATTTTCTTTAAAACCAAAACAAAGTTTAATCTCCTTCCAAAGCTCTAACCTTTCGTCCCTAAACCTTTCGACCCCTTTCAATTCACTACGTACCAGCCGTCTGATACCATTTGAATTGATTTTTTACCTAGTAGATAGGTTTGATACTTTTCGGCCTTGTCCGAAGGTTTGGAATGGAGGCGGAAGGTCTTTCCGAAAGAGTTAAAATAGTGAAAATTATAATTTAAATAGTTCTTTTGTACCCCACATGCCTTGTTTGTCTAAATCTGATTAGTCGTCAGAATTTTTATATTCAAAAATTGCTGCTAACTTTCCTTATTTATTAATTTGAATAAATTTGAAAAAGCCCATTTCTTCTTTATAATAATACAAAACATTTAAGCCTCATTTCTTAAACAATTTTATATAACTATTAAAACATTATGAAAAATTTTGGAAAATTTTCAAAAAATCAATTAATATGTTCTCTTCAATGTATTAAATTTCAAAGCATATGAAGATTAAAAGAATTCTAAATTTAACCAAAACCGAATAAAACATGTTACTTAGCCCATTACATTTAAAAACACCTATGTCATATCAAAACAAAGGTTTTAAATGGTTATATCCTAACCAAAACACAAACATGAATCATGTATAACCCATAGCCGATCAAAATAGAGAAAATGAGATGATAAACATGATTATTCAACTTGATTAGTTGATTGGAGAATGAGATAATTTCCTAGCTTTAATTCCTTAGCTTTCGTCTTCAATTTACATTCTTCCTGGAGCTTTTTATGGCCGAACGAAAGTTGGTGAGGAGTTATGAATGGGAAAGTGAATGTTTAATAAGGAGGAGGAAGAGATATATACCAAGAAATGTAGCCCCATTTCCAAGTTTACCCCTTAGCAAAATCCCTTTTAAATTTATTTGAGTTTTATTTTAGTTCATTCATTAAGACACGACCATTGGATTTATTAATCTCATCTCCCTAATTATTCTATTAATTTATCCAATTAAATATCCCAAGTAATGTTAATTAAAATTCAAGATCATTACAGGCCCTACCCTCCTCTTAAAGAATTTCAACCCCAAAATTTCAGCAAGGACACAACAACAAGCATATAGCCCGTGCAAGCAAAGCTAGTATAACCTACCAGCCAAATTTAATATAAACCCTATATAGAACATACGTCTAAAACAGCCAAGGAAAAGTAGCCATAATCTTGTCTTCTGTCTCCTAAGTACAATTCTTCACGTTGTTGCTCCACTGAACTTTCATCAACCTGACTGTCTTGTTTCTTAACCTCTTCCCATCTTTTTCCACAATACAAACTAGTTGCCTCACAAAAGTCTTTTTCGGTTCCACCACTAAGTTCTCCAGTGTCGTCAGAGCGATAGTAGTTTTTGGACCATGAACATACTTCCTATTTTTATGAAACACATTATGGACCCCAGTCAAACTTCTCGGTAAATCTACTCGGTATGTGAGTCTCTTATTCCTCTCTGATATAGGAAATGGTCTGACATATCTTGGTGCTAGCTTTTCGGTTTTCCCGAACCACACTTTTCATCGGGATATCTTGATGTAAACTCTATCTCCAACTGAAAAATCTAGTTCCTTACGCTTTTGTCTGCGTAGCTCTTTTGCCTATACTGAGCTTCCTTCATTCTTTCCCATATCAACTCGATCTTTTCCATTGCTTCCCTCACCAAATCTGGACCAAGGGCCAATTTGTCTTCAGTCTCTAACCAACATACTGGTGATTAGCATGGCCTTTCATACAATACTTCATAATCCGCCATTCCTATAGTAGTCTGATAAATATTATTATAGGAGAACTGCACTAAGTGGAAGTGATCTTCCTAAGAACCATTAAAATCCAGCATACAAGCTCTCAACAGATCTTCCAATACCTTGTCGACTCTTTATATCTTCCCATCCATATGAAGATGATATGCGATACTCATTTTGAGCTTAGTTCCCAACATACTATGCAGGTTCTTCTAGAAATCGTTAGTAAACAAAGCATCTCTATCACTGATGATACTAATAGGAATTCCATGCAGCCTAACGATGTTCTTCATGAACAATTTAGCCAAAACAGGTGCCGTCATGGTTGGCCTTACAGGAATGAAATGGGAGTTCTTGGTCAATCTATCCACTATGACCCATATACTTTCATTACCCCGGTTTGACCTTGGCAACCCGTCAATAAAATGCATGGATACCGAGTCCCACTTCCCAACTAGAATATCCAAAGGCTGAAGCAAACCACTTGGCTTCTGATGTTCGGCTTTTACTTGCTGACATTTCAAACACTGTGTTACCACAAGTCAATATCCCTCTTCATTCCTTCCTAGAAGAAACTTCTCTTCATATCCCAATACATCTTGGTTCCCTCATGATGAATCGTAAATTTCGGCCGATGACATTCCCTAATAGCTTCCTTCCTAAGGTCTCCAACATCTGGAACACATAATCGTTCCTTCTTTTTCAACCAACCCCTGTAGTCAGGAATAAAATCCTTCAAATCATCAATCTTGGTTCGAGCTTCTAATTTTCTAATCCTCTTGGCTAATACTAGATCCTCTTTCTTCCTAGAAGCAATCCGTTCGATCAGAACTGGTTGAACTTCCAAACAAGACATCATGGCGATATTCCGACTAGATCGAGCAGTCGACCTCAACTGAACACTACAAGCAGCCTGTGCTTTCAAGCCTTTCCATTCTACCAACATAGCTAACACCATATTCGGATGTTTCCTGCTAAGTGCATCAGCCACCTTATTTCTTTTTTCCAGTGTATACTCGATGCTAAAATCATAAGATGCAACAAACTCCATCCATCTATGCTGTCATATGTTCAGCTCCTTCTGAGAGAATAAATACCATAAAGACTTATGATCCATGAATAGCTCATACCTTTCTCCCAAAAGATAATGCCTACACACCTTCAATGCGAAGATTACCGCTGCCAACTCCAAATCATGAGTAGGTTATCTCACTTCATGTGGTCTAAGCTGTCTAAAAGCAGAGGCAATAACCTTCCCATTCTGCATTAGCACAGCACTTAACCCGGTACCACATGCACCAGTGTAAACTACCAACCCCTGATTCCCATTGGGAACTACTAACATGGACGCAATGGTTAACAAAAGTTTCAACTTAAGGAATGACTCATCACATTTGTCAGACCAAACAAACTTCACACCCTTCCTGGTTAGCACAGTCAAGGATGCCGCAATCTGCGAGAAATCCTTAATGAACCTTCGGTAGTATCCTGCAAGTTCAAGAAAAATTTCTAATCTCATTTACCGTCTCTGGTCTCTTTCAATTTCTAATAGCATCGATCTTATTTGGATCAACTGCAAAACCCTCCTCAAAAACTACATGACCAAGGAACTTCACTTCCTTCTTCCAGAAATGACATTTGGAGAACTTCTCTTTCAGCTGATGTTGCCTTAGCATCTCCAACACTATTCTAAGATGATCTATATAATCCTTCTCATTCTTAGAATACACCAAAATGTCATCAATAAAAACCAACACGAACTTATCCAAGTGATCATAGAAAACTCGGTTCATCAAATCCATGAAGAAAGCTGGTGCATTAGTAAGCCCAAATCCCATAACCAACCATCTGTAAGACCCATATCTGGTCCTAAATGCTGTCAAAGGAATGCTATCCTCTTATACTCTTAGTTGATGGAAATCTATCGCCAAATCCAACTGGAAAAACACTCTGGCTCTACTCAACTGATGGAATAAGTCGTCGATTCTTGGCAAAGGATATCTATTCTTGATTGTCGTCTCATTCAGCCTACGATAGTCGATACACATCATTAACGACCCATCTGGCTTCTTCACGAATACCGTGGCCATTTCCCAAGTTGACCTGCTTGGCCGGATGAAATTCTTTCCTTCCGATTCCACTAGCTGCACCTTTAAATCCTCCATCTCGGTTGGTGACATCTTGCAAGGCGATCTACTTATGGGTTCAACACCCGGTATGAGATCTATTTGAAACTCAATTTCTCTTTTCGACGACAAGCCGGAAACTGGTACAAACATATCTGCAAACTCTCTTACAATGTAAACCTACAATAACTCTGCTTCTGTTCCCATGGCATCCAATAACACATAAGCATTTCTCGAACTTCTTACTGAGCAAATAACATGGTTACGGCTCTTAGGGTACTTTAATGATATTTCCGCCTCCTGGCAAAATATCCTAGCATCATATCTATCTAACCAATTCATACCCAATATGATCTCGAAACCCAAGAAATCAAAAACATATAAACTGCATGCAAACATATGACCTAAAAAATCAAGTTTTAAATGGTCATATCTCGTTCCCAGAGTTGCATACCCTCCTATAGGATTCGCAACCCTTAAAGGAGTAATAAGGCATAAAGGTTCCATACATAAGCAATCTACCAAATACTGAGATATAAATAAGTGTGATGCACCAGTATCAAATAGTATCTTAACTAGAGTACTAAGAATCATAAGCATATCTTCCATCACAGCTTTTCCTTTCTCAGTAGCCGTTGGTCTAGAGGATGATGGTTCTAACGCAAAGACCTTTCCTTTTCTAGGTTTAGCAGCCTCGGGATAGTGTCCTTGTAATGCCTCATCTAGCAACAGTTGTAGCACTTCAAAATAGACCTCACTGCAAGTGCTCTTCCATCACCCGAGCGACACTCATTAGCATAGTGCCTGTTCTTGCCATGCTTGTAACAAACAATATCGGCCTTGCTCTTTTTAGCTGCTACCCCCGACTAGGCACCTTTCTTCTTGAATAACTCCCGCTTCCTACCCTAAAATTTTTGAACCTCAGCTAGTTTCCCCTTTCGAAAAGTAGAAAGCATCTCTTCATTTCTAATAGCCATCTCAACAATAATATGACACGGATCGTGGAGGTTTGGCATGGTTACTCTAGTGATCTCAGGATTCAACCCCTTGATAAACTTATCATTCCTCTAAATGACTGTATCTAGAGTAGCATATCCATAATGGGACAACCCATCAAACTTCGTAGCATATTCAATCATCGATCTATCCCCCTGGTCTAAATCTGCAAACTTCCTTAGCAACGTTGACTTGGCAAACTCTGGTAGAAATCTTTCTTCGAACCTCCTTCGAAATTCAGCCCAAGTTAGGTCTCCCTCTGGCTCTCCAACGGTAACTCCGTTCCACCAAAACAATGTTTCTACATGCAATTTCCTTAAAAGCAAGTCTTCTCTTATCCATCAAGTAAAGATCTGCAAATATCCTTTCACAATGCAATAGCCAGTTCTCTACTCTTACTGCATCCTCAGTTCCCAGAAAAGGCTTCCCTCCAAGACTTGAGTAATCCCTGCTCAGCTTGGCATAGTTATTGCCAATTGGGGCCATCGGATTAGCTCCTCCAGCATTCCCTACAGCCACTCCTACAGCTGCTCTAGCTTGCATCATATTCACGAAGAACTGATACATTATCCACATATCAACCGACGGAATCTCAACACGAGCATTAGCATTTGCGTCTGAGTTTGCATTTGCCTGTCGACCCTGGTTGCTCCTAGTATTGGGTCGAACAATTCCACTGGTTACGGTGCATCTTCCATCTAGATTTACTCTTCCGTTTCCTGCCTCCATATCTTACTTCCCTACTACTTGAAACCCAATCTTTGTAAGATACAGAAGAACTGTCTAAGAGAGTGGGGAATACATACTAGGTATTTATAGCAAAGTACACATATGTTACTATAGCACTTACCCCAGCCCAACTATATTTTAGATTCATTAGATAATGCTTTAAAAATCTTTTAAGGTTTTAAATTCCTTCCAAGTATACCAACTTTGTAACATCCTGCCTTCTGAGGCCCAAAACTAACCGCTACTGATGCTGCAGTCATCTGCAGTTGTTATTTCTTAGCAATCGAATGCGACTTAGTTAATATTGATACACTGGAACACATGAATACGAAGAAAAATTTAAACTTCCAATAAACAGAATTTCCTATTTCATGCATTTTACAGTTTTAAGATTTAATTACGTAATCGTAGACGTTAACCCTGTTCAGATCACATTTACATGTACAAAATATGATAAGAGCGACATATGAAGATGTCCCCTTATGATGATCAAAGAACTTATAAATGTGAACTTTTACAGTTCTTAGTACATCACAGCGAAAAACACGAAGTAGCTCCTACATAACTAACATTGCCTCCTACAAGTGTCCGGAAGCTTATTCGTCCAAAAAGTTGAAAGTCTCTCACTCTCAGACTACTCAAATTAATTTTGAATACCCGAGAGTTAGTGGAGAAACACAAACTTCAAGTCAGATAATAAGTTTGGTATGAATAATCCCATATCATCTCTTATCATAAAAAGATAGCTAGTGAGACAACGCCGCTTAGCGGAACGGGGTTTCCCTTCAGTAGTATCTAATGTTTATTTTCGAAAGCATATTTCTATTTGTAACCTCAAACTATGTATCAAAAACATTAAACCCACCCTGTTATCCCCAAGGTTTAATAATATCCAATTTATATAAGGATCCCCCTTACATATTCAAGCCAAGATAAGTATTTTATGTTATAACCCTTCGAAATACCTAATTCAAATTAGCAAAACTTTACTTAAGAAAAATAGCTAAAAATAGCCTTCGCACCCCTTTGAATGAATCCCCATTCAAAAGAAAATAAACACCGAAGTTAGCCCCTATGAAAGCCTTCTTTTTGAAAGCATCACAAAATCATACGTTTCGACCTTGTCGAAAGGTTTCTTTTCGACCTAGTCGAAAGCTTCCACTTTTCAACTTTGTCGAAAGTCTGGAGTATCCCCCTATAAAACCATCTATAAACTTTTTGAAAGCAATAAAATTCAAAAACTTTCGAAATCGCTGAAACCCAAAATCTTTCGAAATCATTGAAGGTAACTCCTTCGAGACCTTTCGAACTCAAACCTTGAAACCAAAACCTTTCAAAATCAAAACCTTTCAAAACCACTCAAAAAACAGTGAAGTGTTGGTGTTGGAACAAACCCTTCAAAATCAATGGAGAGAGGCGGCAAGTTTTATAAAACAAAGATAACCTTTGACTCCATCTATATCGAAAGGTTTGGAAGCGACAATTATGCTTCGGACCCTGTCAAAAGCTAACCTTTCAACTTTGTTTAAAGGGTTCATCTAAAATAAGAAAGAAAACCAATCGAAACCTTTTCTTTTAAACCATTTGACAATGTCGAAAGCTAGCAGGCGTATTTTTTTTAAAACCATAACTAATTTTCATCTCCTTCGAAATCTCTAATCATTCATCCCTAAACCTTTCAACCCCTCTCAATTCACTACGTACCAGTCGCCTGATACCATGTGCATTGATTTTTGACCAAGTCGAAAGGTTTGATACCTTTCGACCTTGTCAGAAGGTTTGTAATGGAGGCGGAAGGTCTTGCCAAAATGGTTAAAATAGTGAGATTGTATTTAAACAGTTCTTTTGTACCCCACCTGCCTTGTTTGTCTAAATCTGATTGGTTTCCATAATTTTTTATTCAAAAATTGATGCCGACTTTCCTTGTTTGGAAATTTGAATAAATTTGAAAAATTCCCTTTCTCCTTTATAATTATACAAAACACTTATGTCCCATTCGTTAAACAATTTTATATAATTATTAAAACATCATAAAAAATTATGGAAAAATTCTAGAAAATCAATTAATATGTTCTCTTCGACATATTAAAATTTCAAAGCATATAAAGATCAAAACAATTCGGGATTTAACCAAAACCGAATAGAACATGTTAATTAGCCCATTAATGTTTAAAAACATCTATGTCTTATCCAAACAAAGGTTTTAAATGGTTATATCCTAACAAAACACAAACACAAATCTAGTATAACCTATAACCAACCCAAACAGAGAAAAATAAGACGATAAACATGATTATTCAGCTTGATTAGTTGATTGGAGAATGAGATAATTTTATAGCTTTTATCTTCAATTTATATTCTTCTTGGAGCTTTTAATGGCCGACTGAAAGTTGGTGAGGAGTTATGAATGAGAAAGTGAAAGTTTATTAAGGTAGAGGAAGAGATATATTCTAAGAAATGTAGCCCTATTTCCAAGTTTACCCTTTGAAAAATTTCTCCTTCTAAATTTAGCTAAGTCTTATTCTATTTCATTTATTAAGATACGACCATTGGATTTATTAATCTCATCTCCCTAATTATTCACATTATTCTATTTAATTTATCCAATTGGATATCCTGAATAATGTTAATTAAAATTCAGGGGCATTACATCTTGTACATAACTCGATGTTGCTTTTGACTTAGCGAACATGTCATCTACATATAACTCAACATTTTTACCATTTTATCTAAGAACATCATATTAACTAACCTTTGATAGGTTGATCCAGTGCTTTTGAGTCTAAATGGCATGACTTTGTAGCCGTTTATGCCTTTATCCATCACAAAATTGGTACGCTCCTGATCTGGCTAAAACATAGCTATCTGGTTGTAACATGAACATGCATCCATGAACGAAAGCAACTCATGGCCGCTAGTTTCATCCATCAACTAATCAATCTTAGGTAGAGGAAAGATGTCCTTTGGGAAGGCCTTGTTAATATTAGCATAGTCTACACAAGTTCTCTATTTCCCGTTAGACTTTTTAACAAGTACAGTTCTGGCAATCCACTTCGGGTAATACACTTTACCGACGAACCCATTAGCCTTTAGCTTCTTAACTTCTTCATGTATGACATTATATCTTTCCTAATCTAAAGTCATGTACTTTTGCTTGATTGGATGAGCATTAAGTTCGATGTTTAGTGCATGGCAGATGGAAGCCGGGTCTATTCCTACCATATCTGAGTGCGTCCAAGCAAAAACATCTATTGATCTTTTGAGGTAGCCTATTAACTTTATTTCGACTTCCACATTTAGTTTTTTTGCTATCCTGAGAACCTTCAAAGGATCTTTACGATCTTTTTGTATATCGTCGAGATCATCTAATAGCTTCAATTCAATCCTTGTCTTCACTAATCTTTGATTTATTTCGCCATCTACTTCAACTTCTTTAGGTGAATTTGCAGTCCTCTCTCCTAAGGGATTATTTGATTGATACTTCACATACACCGAGTCATATTTATCTATTTCAATCATGCACATGTAGACCTTTTAGAATTTCCTGTAGGTACTGTGGTGGTAGAATTACCTATTTCAGTATCTACTAGAATCTAATTCCGGTGCAGTTATTTAAACTGGCTGTTCATTTTTTCTTTCATTATTATTTAGCTTAAGGGACAAAATTATATAGTTCTAAATAATTTCATTAGCATAATTCATGGTTACATTGTAAAGTTCCATAACTAATAATTGCTCTCCTCTCATAATTCCTATTCCTACTGAGATGGGGAACTTCATGAGCAAATCCTTATGCGAGATGACTGGGCATAATTCTATTAGTATAGGTCTCCCTAAGAAAGCATTGTATAGAGACTGTTGGTGAATGACCAAAACATCAGTGTAGAAGGACTTACAAAAAGGGAAAGCTCTAGCTTTCACGAGCAGTCTTGCCATACCCATTGGGGTTGTCATCTTAATATTGAAATCATAGATTGGTTTGGGGTTCCGTTTCAAAAATTTTGTTAGTAAAAATCCATTCTATCAAAAGCTGGTTTGAAGATTACATTCATAGACTACCTAAATCTAGAAAGACCTTTTTAATTACAGGACTGGAGATCTGGATGGTTATTATAAGTGGATCTTGATGTGGAATATCACCCCAGCTAAGTTTGAAGATGTAACAATGATGTCTGGAACTGCTTTCTGCTTGATGTGGTATATGGTTCGATGCTTTGTATGGGCCTCTTGCATGTAACTTTCTTGTGCTTTTTTGTTATGTCCCACTGGATAAGGCTCTCCAAGTATGGATGCAATAAGGTTGGTCGGGTTCCCTACCAAACTTTCATTAGGGTCAGGGGTATGGTTTTGTACTAGGACAATGGACCGTCTTTCACATAGATTCCTAAATATCCCTTTTGGATTAATCTTTCTATTTTAAGGTGGCGATAATTATCGGTATGGTTCCTGTTGACTCTATCGAATCTACTATATATGCCTCCTTTATTGGGCTTTTCCATCTTATAGGTATATTATAAGCTAAATCCATCCTCGTTGCTTCGTAAATCTGGCTTGGTGCATGAGTGAAAGAAGTTTTAATTATGAAGTTAAATTTCCTTGGTCTCTTCACTGGAGAGTTGTTATATGCTTTTGCCCCCCATTTCCTTCTCTCAACAGTTTGAGCTGTCCTTTGGACCGAAGTGCTTCCTGAAGCTTTAGCCACTTCGGTTCGAATGTAACCACTAGCCCTATCATAAAAGGCTTCCAGGATCCTGCATGGCTTTTTGCAACTTTTTGTCCCACATGTAAATATTTCTTCTTATTCAAGAATGCACTGCCATTAGAAGCGCTTCTTCATTTGTAACCCCAATCCTTATTGCTCCTTCTTTGAAATGCTTAATGAAGATTTGCTAGCTTTCACCCCCTCATTGCTTTATCGAGGACAAAGTATAAGGATCTGAGGAGCTTTCGTGGCCAGCGTGAAACTATCTACGCAAAACTATAGTAATTGTGCCTAATAATGGATTTATCCTGAGTTATATCTTCTAAACCATGTTGATGCTACCCTTGTAAGGTATACTAAGAAAATTTGCAGTGGGCTAGCCTTCCGACCTTCAAGATTTTCATATCGTACTTAACGTGCACAGATGATCAATCAGATTTGTTAACCCATCATATTTTTCAACTGTCGGAGCCTGAAAGCTATATGCAAAATTTGTTCAATAATGGCTTCGCTGAATGGAGATGAGCACTTCTCCTTTCCATCCCCCATATTTCCTTATTCACACATTCTTTCCAAATATTCCATGCGAGCCTTTAGTTCTTTTATCTCCTCATTTTTCTCACTAATGCATGATGAGGCGCCCATATAGTCTAGACTGGCTTCATTCTCCTACGTCGTTTGGTTCTTGTTTTTCTCCTGCAATAATGGGTTGATATTTGCAAGTTTTCCTACAACGTTTAGGTTTATTGGTTTTTTTCCTTTCACTTTTGTTCCTAAGCTGAATATACCGATGCCACTATTCTAATTGACGAGAGTGTCGCTTCCTCCTCCTACATGCACTTTTTTGCATTAGAAGAAGTTTGGCGATGAGCCATAGAGCTATGAGATTTTGAAGATCTTTTCTGATTCTAAGCCACCAACTTCTCAATGTTTGCCATCTTTTCATTAATTTGAGCAACAATGGTGCTGAGCGTGTCAAGGAAGGGATCTGAGTTATTTTTTTGGGTGGATAGCTTGTTTTTTATGAGATGGCAGCGGGTTTGTTCGGTTTCGTAACTAAATGTTCATGCTCTTATGGCAGGGGAGTAGAAAAGTTTCATGGCTGCATTGTTCAGGGTTATTTAGGTAATTTGGAGGAATGGGTTAGGGTATGATTTCACTATGTTTGTTGGGATGATGCCCTTCTCTTAGTGCCAAAATGTTAGCAAGATTTTGTGTCCGACAACATTCAATTGATTACAAAATAATTACGGGGCTAATCACTTCTGTAATTAGGAATCAACAAATTTAAGTGGTATTAAATTTACCTTAAGGTAGTTTTTATGTCACTGTTTGCTTACACACTTATTAAGAGACACCTAAACTATCTGTTAAAATGCCAAAGTTAGTTTAGATACCAAATATAGAAAGTAAGAACCAAATGACATCTATGAAAACAACGAATGATAAATGCAGTAAAGTGCGGTAAAGTAAAGAGCATAGAAATTTACGTGGTTCATATTTCAAAGAATCCTACATCCATGGATCAAATTCATTATCTCTCTATCTTCTTCCTCATACTTTAATTTCAATGGAAGAAAAGAGTACAAGAATATAAGGTAATTTTTTAAAGAATTAATCTAAAAGTCCCTTTCTCTACTGCAGTACTTTTCTACTTATAGCATACAATTCTCTCACGGATCGCTAACAGTATTTCTCTACATTCTTTCCTAGTGTCTGATGTTGCTACGTGTCTTCCATTTATTGATTGTTACAGTGTGCACATATAGCTTATGTGACCATAAACGAGAAGGTTTGCTTTTAGTGAGAAGATCTGAATTAAGGTGGGATGTTTGAAATTGAAATGATGTGTCTAGAATTGACGAATTGATTGTTTAGGGGATACTATGGTTCCCTATGCAAAACTAACGGGTCAGTATCGCACATCGTGGGCGGGTTGTTTGGATTTCGTTTTAATAGGAACGGTTCAAATTCGTTGTGGTAATGTGTCTTGGACTAGGTATGGATGAAGTGATCCAGCCTCCACAAGATGGCGAAGTTTACTTTTAAGGTGGCGGTACCGTCTCATTTTGTTGTTCATTTAAATAAACAACTGGATTATGAAACATGGCTTTAGCTTTATTCATTTTCGTGTTTGTATAACTATTTTAATATCATGACGCGGTAGAATATGATGGAAACATATTTCGCTTATGTTAACCATAAAATATTCAAAAGAACGAAGGTATAAAGAAGGCTCATGAAAGCATGAGGAAAGATCAAAAACACGGAGATGTTCTGGATAATCATACCTTCCGATAAGGAGCTTTTGACAAAGTCCAAGGCTATCTTTCATAGTCTATAGGCAGGATGATGCTCTAAGAATCCACCTTTCGACTAGAACGAGAGGTCTTTCAACAAAGAAAAAGGAGAAAGAGCTCAAACCAAACCTTTCAAAGGAGTCGAGAGGATGTAGCCACCAAGATCTAATAGCTTTAAACCTTCCAAAGAAGTCGAAAGTTTCCATTCAGGGAGTTCTTACCTTTCAAAGAAGATGAAGAAATCAAAGCAAGCAGGTGCAGCTCCATGATGACCATTTCGAAAGCATAGCAAGCCTTTCGAATCGGTTGGAGCACATCTAAAATACCTTTCAATTAGGTCGAAATGTTTTTATGAAGAAATCAATGCTCAAAAGTTAGCAAAGAATGGTAGATAACCGTTACTCGAAAAATTCACCTTTCGCTTAAGTCGGAAGATCTCAAACAAAGAACAAAAGAAAAGGAATCCAGATCAGGCCTTCCGCAGAGGTCGAAGGGATGCAGTCAACAAAATGAAGCGGCTCAAGACCTTTCGGAGAAGACGAAGGGTATTGTTCCATAATATCCAAGAAGCTCTTACCCTTCGAAGAAGGCAAAGAAGTCAAGACAAGGGCATGCGACCCTATAACAACCTTTCTGAAAGCATAATAAGCCCTTCGGTTTGGTTGGAACACATATTGAATACGTTTCGACTGTGTCGGAGGGCCTACAATGAGCAACATTCATAAGTCAGCAGAGAACGTAAAGAAACCTTCCGACAACATTCAAGGAAAGCTCGGCTCTCGGCAACATCCAAGTAAAAAGCAACCTTCTGACCAAGTCGAAGGGTTCATAATAGCCAAGAACCTTCCGGCACATCCGAAGGGTTCACATACTGTACAGATGACAAACCTTCCAACAAGGGAAAAAGGTTCCTAAAAACAAATGAAAGAAAAGACCCTTCGACAGTGTTCAAGGATCCATGGTGACATATGAAAGGAAAACCTCTCATTGAAACCGAAAGGTTAGCAAATGTATATAAGAAGGGAACCCTTTGATATAGCTGAAAGCATAGGGATGGAAGCATGGCCGCCGACATCTATAAATAAGACCCAATAGGTCCTATTTCGGGGATGGATTTTTCCTCATTCCATTCTTGTAACTTCTAAAATCAATGCTCTATAACCCTAATTAGGTAGGGATTTGGGAAAACTTAATAAAAAGAGAAGTCCATTCAAGGATCAAAGGGAAGTCTTGAATTTTGTACATCTTCTTTACGGTTTACATTAATCTTTGCTAATTTAATTACAACTTTCAGGTAAATACCTACGAAAGGTTTATATCAACAGAAACAATGATGTTCTTTCTTGAGCGGTCTTCAAAACCCTTCAGAAACCTCTGGTTTGTAACCTAAATCCTTCGGACCTAAAGGGAGCTTATTAGTGTTGGTATGCCTAAAACCCTCCGGGGTCATAAATCCTGAAGTTCAAACCTTTCACGGAATATCATAACCTGTCGGATCCCATCAACCTTAAAATCACTCTGAATCCCAAACAGATGATTGTCCAACCTTTTGACAAAGAACCAAATTAACTCTCTAAGTAAGATAAACTAAGGAAATCTGATCTTGGTCTAGGAAAAAGCTTTCGGAAGGAGACTTATAAAGGTTTAACCAAATCACATACCCCTATATGCTAATTCAATAAGACCGAAAAGACTTTTCTCTTTCCAAATTTTGTATCTTAGCCTTCTTGACCCTATCGAAAGGTCAGGTTTTAAGTCTAATCCCAAGTAGAGAAGTAAAGACAATTCTATGCACCATTAACCTTTCGACATAGATCGGACTAATCCTGTCACTCAAAATAGCTCGGAGTTATCAGTTGAATATTCGTCAATCCCTTTAGAGATTCCATCTTCCATCTTTTCCAATAACTTCTTCTTCTTGGATTCTTTGGAGCGTCGACCGTAAATTTAGTTAACAAAAACTTAACGTAACTAGAGTAGAAGGCTTTTTTGATGACTTCAAGCAAGCTCAACAAAGCCGGAAGGTCACCTAGCCCAAGTTTCAAAACCTTTCGATGACAAAGGAAGGTTTGATATAAGACATATCAACTAATTAAGTTGAATTGAAAGGCAATCAATAAAAGGAATCACGTCTTTTGTCCTCATAAGAAGAAATAAATCCTTCTTATCATATCTTTTGGGTGTTGACAAGAAATCTTGTTAACATTTTTGACGCTGGAAGGAGGGATTGAACCTCCGATCTCCGATAACTTTCATCACTAATCAATTATATAAAGAGCCCTGACCAAAAGAGGAGTATTGGCAAAGCTAAAAGTAGTAGCAATAATCCAAACAAAGAGGCTACATCACATTCAACCTTTAAACATCACATGGTCTCAAATCCTAACTTAGCAAAATAGAAGTTGGGCGACCTTCAACCCTAAAAAAATTGGAAAGCAATATGATCAAGGTTCAGGATCAACGGCCACAAAAGATGATGATAAAGGAGTATTCAGAAAGAGCCCTAACCCAGGAATCAAAAAGGAATATGGAAATGGAGAATGAAGTTCAACCTCCAAATGAGATAGAGGGTCAAGGGTTAAACAGAGATTGCCAAGTAAATAAATCTCTTGAGCAATCAAATAGCCTTATCCTAGAATACAACAGGAGAAGTTATAGAAGTGAGACCAACCAAATGACAATCTACACCATATAGTGGTTATGCACTTAGAGAAAAAGAAATGCATGATCCTGAAGAATATGTTACTCTGCAAAAGGCCTCCTTTTATAAAGAAATAACGGCGATAAATCTTCCTCCACACATTCAAATTCCTTCATGAAAATATAATGGGACAACTGATCTAGACGATCATTTTGTCGTCTTTGAAAACTGGATGAACTTATATAATGCGCTGGAGGTAGTTCGCTGTAAACTTTTTCCCATTACTTTTCAAGGAGCAGCAATCAAATGGTATAGGAGTTATCGAATGGGAACTATATATTCTTGGGAATAATTTACTTACGACTTTGTGGTTCAATTTTCTATATTCAGAGATACAACTATGGGGTTTAAATTGCTAGCAACTATCTGATATAAGCCAGGGGAGATACTTAGCGAATATTTAAATAGATTCAGTGCAGAAGCATTAAGGGCAGAAAGTACAACTGATGGAGAAAGCTTATGGCAGTTCGATCCGGTTAATTGAACAAACCCCATTTTAGAAAGACCATTATATCAATGGATGCGAAGATATACAATATTTCTTTCTCTGAGCTGAGAAATTTATTCAATTGGACGAGATGAACCATGCTAAGAAAGAATTCCACCGAGAATCCAAGGAAGAGAAATCTGATTTTAGGTGCCTTGACAAGAGGCCAAGGGAAAGTGAAAACCCAAAGGGAAGTCGAAGAAAGAGTTCTAAAATGAATTGTGTAGTCCTAAGAAAACCCCTCTCCTACATATATGCTAAGATAAAAAGAAATGAGAATTTTATTGCGCCTCAAAAAGTCTGGAGTGCCCTAAAGCCAAATAAAGGAGGAAGTTACTACAAGTACCATAAAGCAACTGGACATGAAACTAATGAATGCCGTGTCTTGTCAGATAAAATTCAAGGCATAGTCAGATCAAAAATTTTATAGGAGTTTGTCAGAGAAATTTGAAAGAAATCTTATTCAAAATAAGAGGAAAACAATTCAACAACTCCAAAATGCAGATTCCTATCAAATCCTGAGTATTCGCGACATCAGTTCAACTATGAACTTTCTCTCTTTCTTTTCATAGCTCTTTGACTTGATACTTAAATTTTTATTGTGCACTAATCATGTAGTGCTTAAAATTTGAGTGGAATTACAGGTAAAAACAAAATCAAACCGAAGCACTTGACAAACTCCAGAATACTTAAAGAGGACAACTCAAATGCCTTACACGAGGAAATTATCAACAGTTTAGTCAACACCAAGGCTTTTCTATAAGAAATGTTGAGCCAATGCTAAACACAATTCCAATTTAGGAGAAAATTGAAATATAACAAATCTATTTTTTGTTAGTCCCTTAGAAGTTGGTTTTGATGACAACAACCTTAGAATAAGATTATAAAATATAAATACTAACATTATTGTTTAGATATCTATGTATACGCAGGATATATATACAAGTACCAATACAGTATAGAGATTCAATAATTGATAAACTCAAGATCGAAGATTCAAGACTCATGAGTATCAAGATTATCAAGTGTTCAAGATTTCAATATAATTAATTTAGTTAGGAATTTTGTTAAAACTCCTAGAAAAGCACTGATATCTTAAAATCCATTTTATTCGTGGAATAGAATCCACTTCGATCCCATTAAAGGGACGGAACCCTAAGTAGGATCGAACCTACGAAAAATCTAGTGGAACATTGTTTTGTATCCACTAATTTTTATTCAAATGTTTTACAAAATTATATCTTGTTTTCAAATGATTTCAAAATCTTCTTTTTTAAAACAAAAACATCCATCCAGGTTTTAAAATACTTTTAGCCTCAAAATAATCTTTATATATCATATTATCCTTGGTTTTAAACTATCTTTTAATTATAATATATTTAAATTTTAATATTTCTATTTAGATTTAAATATAAAATTATAGTAAAATTTTTTATATACCAAAATATTATTCTGTATACTTATTTATGTATTTTAACTATAGTTAAGTATATTTATAAAGTTGAAAATAGTTTTAATACAAGATAGAAGTTATTTTCAAAGAAAAAAAAATTACCAAAAATAACTTAGGCCTGTCGACAACCCCAAGGAACCCTTGTCGACAAGGTGACAATTTATTTCAAAAGTTTGAATTTCAGAGGAAGTGTCTATTCGTCGTATCCTTTCACGAATGGACATGACTGTTGTTTTACTATAAATAGAGGCTGTTTTAAACGAATTTATATTCATATATTCTCTGATTTTACTCCTCTTCTTCTTCCACATTTCTTTATATACATTTTTACCATTACTCTGTCGAAATCACCATTGAATCAAACTAAATCATATCCGGTTTGATTCTCTATCACTATCTCAACAAGATCCCAGTGCTATTCAGAGTTATAGACTTCTTTGTAATTAGTCGAGCGAGAAAAGGTGTTATTGTAGCCTGGAAAATCAATCAGGTGAACTTGTTGCCCGTAAAGTCAAGTATCTCTACTCAGAGGATTGTGAATCTGGAGCGGTGTGCCGCGTGGCCTTGAAATCGAGGGTGTAATTGTAAGAATTGATTTTGAAAGGAAATCTGTACTTGTGTTGCGGGACTGGATGTAGGGTAACTCCAAACCAGTATAAAATTCGGTGTGTTCTTTCCTTTATTGCTTTTACTTTATATCTTCATCTATATTTGATTCTGTAATCATATGTGTGTCTGAATATTGCATACATTTGTGTTCATATTAATATAAACTCAAAAAGAATTTGTAATTCCTTAAAACACTATTCATCCCCCTCTAGTGTTAATTCTAGGCTTAATATCCATAATTCACATTTCTCACATTTGGTATCAGAGAAAGGTTTTCAAAGTTTCATAATATGAATTTTGAAAAAGCTATTAAAATGGCTATGTTTAAAAAGCTTGTTAATACTAGTTTAGAAATATTCAGATCATCATTGTCTCGTGAGTTTGCATATAATCGACATTCAAATTCAAGTTGTCTACCAAAATTGTATGATGTGCAGGAAATATGTTTTATGGGTGTTGAGGAATCAATCCACAATGGACAAATTGTGCAGATCAAAAAGAATAAATGGATACTCGATAGTGGATGCTCTAGACACATGATTGGTAATCCGGATATGCTGAATGATATAATATACAAGACGGAGGGCTGGTTAACTTTGGAGACAACTCAAAAGGATATGTGATTGGCGTCGGTAACACTGAAACTACTATTATTACTAATGTTTTGCTAGCTAAGAACCTGAAACATAATCTGCTAAGTATTACTCAGCTTTGCGATAAAGGATATAAAAATTAAATTTGAAAAGATAAGTGTCACATTGAAGATAATAATTCAAACATAATATTTGAGGAAATTAGAAAAAAGAAAATTTATATTCTTAGTATGAAAGTTTCAAATGATAACCTGTGTCTTTTGGAAAATACAAGTGACCCTTGGATTTAGCATAAGACATTTGGGCATTTGAATTTCAAACTCTTATCTAGACTGTCAAAACATGATCTAGTAAGAGGTCTCCCTAAAATGAATTTCAAAGTAGATAGTTTATGTGATGCATGTCAATTAGGAAAACTTAAAAAAAGTTTCTTTAAATTAAAAGATATGATTTCAACTTCAAAATCTCTTGAATTACTTCATCTTGATTTATTTAGTCCATCTCAAATTTAGTTAATAAATCACAGTAAATATGTTTTTGTAATTGTAGATGATTATTTTAGATTTACATGGACAATATTTTTGAAACATAAAAGTGATACTTTTAAATGTTTTGAGAACTTTACAAAAATATTCAAAATCAACTTTCTGTAAAAATTATAACCATCCACAGCGATCACATTGGTGAATTTAAAATGAAATGTTTTAGGAATTCTGCAATAAAAAGGGAATAACTCATAATTTTTCATTTCCAAGAACTCCACAACAAAACAGAATAGTAGAACATAAAAATAGGACTATTCAAGAGTGTGCGAGAACTATGCTTTCAGATAGTAAATTAACAAAAAAATTAGACAGAAGCAGTTGCTACCGGCTGTTATATTTTAAATAGAATTTTAATTAGACCTTTAACTGATAAGACATCTTATGAACTTCTTCGCATAAAGAAACCTAAGGTATCTTATTTAGAATTTTTGGAAGTAAATGTTTTATTTTAAATACAAAAGATAACTTAGATAAATTTGATACTAAATTAGACAAAGGTATTTTTATCGGATATTCTAATAGAAGTAAAGCATACAGAGTGTTTAATTTAAGAATTAACACCACCGAAGAAACAATGCATGTTTCATTCGATGAAAGTCTCAAAAATTTTGAAGATACAAATGATGAAGAGGATTTAATCACTCAAAATCAAGGGTCAACTGAAACTAATAATAAAATTAACCATCCTAATAAAAGATTAAACTTTTAAAATATCATCCTATAGAAAATATACTAGGAGATATGCAATCTATTGTTACAACTAGAAATCAACTAAGTAAAATGAGCAATGTAGCCTTTATATCAACTATTGAACCCAAAAATCCAAAAGAAGCATCAACTGATGATTCATGGATTTTGGATATGCAAGAAGAACTAAATCAATTCACTAGAAATGATGTTTGGGAACTTGTTCCTAGACCTGAAAATAAAACTATAATTGGAACTAAACGGGTTTATAAAAATAAAATGAATGAACAAGGTGAGGTTGTTAGAAATAAAGCCCGGTTAGTCGCTCAAGATTATTGTCAAGAAGAAGGAATAGATTATGATGAAACATTTGCTTCCGTAGCAAGATTAGAAGACATTAGGATTCTACTTGCTTTTGCAAATCATAATAATTTCAAATTATTTCAAATGGATGTTAAAAGTGATTTTTTAAATGGATTTGTAAAAGGGGAAGTATGTGTTGAACAACCACCACTTTTTGAAAATGAAAAATTACTGAATCATGTTTACAAACTTAAGAAAGCTCTATATGGTCTAAAACAAGCTCCTATAGCCTGGTATGATAGACTAAGATCTTACTTATTACAATCAAACTTTGAAATTGGTAAAGTAGATAATACTCTTTTACTAAAAGAAACAAAAATGATATTCAATTAGTACAAGTTTACGTAGATGATATCATTTTCGGATCAACTAATTTTGAAACGAATAAAGAATTTTCTGAAATAATGACAAAAGAGTTTGAGATGTGTCATATGGGTGAATTAAATTTCTTTCTAGGATTGCAAATAAAACAATTAGATAATGGTATCTTTATCAGTCAAGAAAAATATGCTAAAGACCTAGTTAGTAAATTTGGTTTGACTACTGCAAGTGGAAAACCCACTCCCATGGCAACCAATGAGTACCTAAGTAAAGAAGATCTCTCGAAAGATGTAGATCAAAATTATATAGAGGAATGATTGGATCACTACTCTATATCACTACTAGTAGATCTGATATCATGCATAGTGTTTGTCTCTGTGCAAGATATCAATACCAACCTAAAGAGACCCACTGAAAAGCTGTAAAACGTATCATAAGGTATGTTAAACACACATTTGATTATGGCTTATTTTATCCTAAAAATGATTCTTTTGAATTAATATCTTACTGTGATGCTGATTATGCTGGTTGTAAATCAGACTGAAAAAGTATAAGTGGAACTTGTCACTTTTTGGGGCATTCTCTGATTTTCTAGTTTAGTAAAAAGCAAAACACAGTTTCTTTATCAACAACCGAAGCATAGTATATTTCTGCTGCTTTGGCTTGTTCTCAAGTAATATGTATGCAACAAACTTTAAAAGTTTTTGGTTTAAATATCTCAAAATCATCAATTTATTGTGATAATATAGTGCAATAAATTTATCCAAAAATCATACTCATCATGCTCGAACTAAACATATTGATATCAGATATCATTTTCTCAGAGATAATATAAGTAAGGAAGTAATTACTCTCGATTATATCAAATCCGAGAACCAAATTGCTGATATCATAACAAAACCCTTAAATAAATCTATATTTACTAAATTAAGAAGAGAATTAGGTATTTGTTAAATAACTGAAATATAGAATATAAATAACAAGTATAATTAAAAATTAAATTAAAATAAATCAAATAGAAAAAATATAAGTACCTTGTCGACAACCCTCCTTTACCCCTGTCGACGTATAACGATTTTTTTTTTTTGAAATTTTCCCACCGAAATTCAAATGGGTGGTTATATATTCTTCTTATTTTGAAATTTTGTTCATTCTTTCTGTTCTTTCTCTGATATAACTTCTGAAAATAATAAAATAAAGGCCTCTTCCTCCAAATAAAATAAAAATTCAACCTTTTCGTTCCCTTCTCCTTCTACTGGACCATTTCAACGAACTACGCTTGCACGAGTGATAAAAATGGAGGTTTCCTTGAAGGATGCACTGCAACTTATGATTGAAATTCAAGTAGTGCAAATCAGAATGGCCAAAGAACAAGAACGGAAAGGCAAAATCATTAGAAACTTGCAAAAGTTTCTAATGGACAATCACGCCAATACCATCTTAATTGATGAAGAATCTTCAGGTGTTCAAGTGCAAGAGGATAGCGAGGAAGAAGAAGAAGCCCTCATGGAAGAAGAGCACGCTGAAGATGACGACAAAGTTGTTTGCGTTGGCGAAGTATGCTTTGACAAGGATGGAAATCTAGTCGAGCAACGTGGAAATTTCTGTTTCCACTATCCAATTGCTCGGTTCATTGATCTCCCATTGTCAAGGATACACATTAGTTTCTTTTCTCTCTCTCTTATCGTTATATGATCTTACTTACGTTTTCTATGCAAATGTAAATATAACAATATATAATTAATAAATGATTTGTGTTCTTATATTTGAATTCTCACATTATCATTATTATAAGTATTATCATGTATGGATTCTTAGCTAGGATAGTTAGTAATTAAGGGCTAATTTTTAGTTTTAGAATTAAGTGTTGATTATTTATGATAACACTCTCATTATAATTACATGTCATATAATATTAGATTAAGGGGGAGTTGTATAGATTTAAACTTTGTTTTTGTTGATGACAAAGGGGGAGAAATATAAAATAGGATAGTTAGGCATAGATTAAGGGGGAGTTATTAGTTTTAGGGGGAGTTATTAGGATAGAAGTAATATTTTATAAACAAAGATTGTCATCATCAAAAGGGGGGAGATTGTTAGTCCCTGAGAAGTTCGTTTTGATGACAACAACCTTAAAATAAGATTATAAAATATAAATACTAACATTATTGTTTAGATATATATGTATATGCAGGATATATATACAGGTACCAAAGAATGAAGACTGTACAGCATAGAGATTTAAGAATTGATAAAATCAAGATCGAATATCAAGATTCAAGACTCATGAGTATCAAGATTATCAGGAGTTCAAGATTTCAATATAAGTAATTTAGTTAGGAATTTTGTTAAAAATCCTAGAAAAGCACTAACATCTTAAAATCCATTTTATTCGTGGAATGGAATCTACTTCAAGCCCGTTAAAGGGATGTAACCCTAAGTAGGATGGAACCTACGAAAAATCTAGTGGAACATTGTTTTATATCCACTAACTTTTATTCAAATCTTTTACAAAATTATTTCTTATTTTCAAAATGATTTCAAAATCTTCTTTTTTAAATCAAAAACATCCATCCTGGTTTTAAAATACTTTTAGCCTCAAAATAATCTTTATATATCAAATTATCCTTGGTTTTAAACTATCTTTTAATTATAATATATTTAACTTTTAATATTTATATTTAGATTTAAATATAAATATAAAATTATTGTAAAATTTTATATATCCAAAATATTATTCTCTATACTTATTGATGTATTTTAACTATAGTTAAGTATATTTATAAAGTTTAAAATAGTTCTAATATAAGATAGAAATTATTTTCAAAGAAAAACAAATTACCAAAAATAACTTAGGCATGTCGACAATCCCAAGGAACCCTTGTCGACAAGGTGACTGTTTATTTCAAAAGTTTGAATTTCAAAGGAAGTGGCTATTCGTCATATCCTTTCACGAACGGACATAGCTATTGTTCTATTATAAATAGGGGCTGTTTTAAACGAATTTATATTCATATATTCTCTGATTTTACTCCTCTTCTTCTTCCACATTTTTTACATACATTTTTACCATTACTTTGCCGAAATCACCGTTGAATCTAACTAGATCATCTCTGGTTTGATTCTCTATCATTATCTCAATAAGATCCCAGTGCTATTCAGAGTTATAGACTTTTTTGTAATCGATCGAGCGAGAAAAGGTGTGATTGTAACCTAGAAAATCAATCGAGTGAACTTGTTACCCGTGAAATCAAGTATCTCTACCCAGAGGATTGTGAATCTGGAGCGGTGTACCTCATGGCCTTGAAATCGAGGGTGTAATTGTAAGAATTGATTTTGAAAGGAAATCTGTACTTGTGTTGCGGGACTGGATGTAGGGTAACCCTGAACCAGTATAAAATTCGGTGTGTTCTTTCCTTAATTGATTTTACTTTATATCTGCATCTATGTTTGATTCTGTAATCATATCGGTGTCTGAATATTGCATACATTTGTATTCAAATTAATATAAACTAAAAAAGAATTAGTAATTCCTTAAAACACTATTCACCTCCCTTCTAGTGTTAATCATAGCCTTAAGATCCATAATCTGCATTTCTCAAATTTTTAAGCGATTTCAAAAGGAAACTTCTCAAATTATATCCTCTTAAGAAACTATTTTAAGTCACCCCATGGCTTGGGGGAAACAAATACTTATCTCAAAATCATATTTATGCAACTAATTTGAGATATTATATAGCATTAATAAATGCACACTAAAAGACTTCAAACTGAGCAATAGTAATGTTTCAAAGTTTACTAAAATCATGGGCGAAGATAAGCCTATTCATACTTTTTCAAGATAGATTTTGAAAGCACAAAAAGTTTATTGAAACTCAAACTAGAGAAACCTATTCTCGACTAAAAGGCTGTTGGTTCGTGAATCATGACCTAACCTTCTATTTGAGATTTGTGTCTCCATTATGAGAACATCAAGAAAGTTCTTACAAAAGATTTTTTAAAAAAAACTCTTTCATAAAAATGATTCATGAGTCCAAATATTTTTCAAAAGAAACCCTTCAATATAATTGAAGGGTCTAATTACAAAATTATTTCTCTCAAAGGAGGCTCAATTTTAATTGGCCAAAAGTTATTTTCATATACGAATACTCAAGCCTATGATGTTATTCCGTAGCACCTCCTAGAGGGAGGGACATAAGCCTACGACACTATTTCGTGGCACCTCTTAGTGGGAGGGACATAAGCGTACGATGCTATTTTGTAGCATCTCCTAGAGGGAGAGATAAAAGCCCTTAACGTCTATATCATCTCTTAGGGGAGGGTCAAGATAAGCACCCGTAAATCAAGAACCCCTAACGTCAATATCACCTCTTAGGGGAGGGTCAGGATATGCACGCACAAAATCAAAAGCCCCTAACGTCTAAAATACCTCTTAGGGGAGGATCCGGTAAAGCGCTCATCAGTGATCTTTTGGAAAAAAGTCAGCTAAGTATATATCCCTTTGGGACAAGGGAATCCCAAAGAGAGGCTCATCAAACAATGGACTAAGATGTCTAGCCCAAAGAGGGGCTCATCAAACAATGGACTAAGATGTCTAACCCAAAGAGAGGATTTTGATAGATTAAGATGTCCGAGCCCAGAGAATGGCTCATCAAAGAGTAGAGTGAGACGTCTAAGCCTAGTAGGGGCTCCAAATAAAAGACTAAAGACAAAGATGTCTACAACTCAAGAAGAAAGTCAAAACCCAAGAGAATTAAGGGTTAAAGAAAAAAAACCTATCTGTCACTTGAGGAAAAGTTGGAATCCTAGAAATTGATACGCACAGAAGCAAAGGATATGCTAATGAATTACACAACTTCCAATCATAGGAAAATGATTCCTACATCAAAGGATTAAGAAACATTCATACCACAAAAAAAGCACGAGACAAGAAAATGGAATAAGGAATCCATAACATGGAAACAAAAACAAAGACTGATACGAAATCTAAAGGAATGGAATAGATAATAAATTTTTAGTCACAAAGATAAAGTACTTCACTCCAGGACCAGGTAAAAAAAGCCACTCCTAAATGCTTTGAGATAAAGTGAACGATCGGATAGAAGAGTTTATTATACCTATATATACAAATATACATATACTACTAACTTATAGGCACTTTAGGAGCAACATATTATTAACAGGAAACTTTCCTGTGAGTAACCTTAGAATTAAGGTTAGACCAACTTAGTTATCTTTTATTTGTAATCTACTAAATATGCTATTATTAGATATATCTATGGCTTCGTACTTATATTAAATGGAGCTTTGAATATTTAATTCGTCAGATGAGATCCTAACGAGACTTTGGATAAGTTCTTGATTTCATGAATTTTGAGTTTCACCACTTCTATTGATGCAAATTTCAGCTTGGATTTTGTGAATTATGAATTTCCATATTGCTTTTTATAATGATTTATAGATTTCATACTCATGTTGACCATATCAAATTTTCAGAAAACTTTTAATTGAATACCTGATTTCATGAATTTTTAATTTCCCTATTGGTCTCTTATGATGGTTTGTGAACTCCAGATATTGAGTTTCTCCCCATCGAATTTTAGCGATGATTTCTTATTAGTTGCTTGATTTAATGAGTTCTTGATTTCCCTGATGAGTTTTTATGATGATTCGAAGATTTCCATTTCTAGTCTACTTATTGAATTTTTGATTTCTATTTTTGTGAATTCTGGATTCCTATGTTAATTCTCATAATGATTTAGGAATCTTGTATTTTTGGTTTCCTTATTGATTTTTTGGTGATCTTGTTGGTTTTCAGGTTTAGTGAACTATACTTTTCCTATGGATTTTAGTGATGATTTGCTAATCTTGCATTCATGATTTATTTATTAAATCACCGTGGTGATTTATTACTGAATTATTGGTTTAATGAATTTCTCCACTGATTTCTCTAATGATTCATGAATTTTACATGTTATAATTTCCCATTATTGAATTTCATGATTTCTTCGTTCCCTTTATTGAATTTTATGATGATTTATGAATTTTTCATTGAATTCAAAATACAAGACCTTTATGACACCAAATGGAAATATTATTAAAGTACTTTCCACTTTTCCGCTAAATGAGAATTACCAATCAATGGTTTAAGGTTGAAAATGGAGGAAACTTAGAGGGACAAGGAAAGGTCTCCGATAGCATAAAATTGATTTCCACATGTCGAAAAGGTTTAACTGGAGAAAGAAATATTAAGGGTCTGTAATAGATATTCTCCAAAGATTCATTTATTTGAACCGGTATCTACAAATCAGGTGATGTTACTCCATATTCTTAAGGAAGTTTAATTATGGTCATTACAAAGCAACTTATCTGGAAGTATTACTATAATGACATCTGGAATATTAGCTGTGTAAATTTGAGATTGCTCATTAAGAATTCGTAACAAAGTCACAACCTTAGTAGAAGTTATAATCAAATTTGTAGAAAGCAAAGAAGGAACTTCATTGGATTTTTGTCCTAAAGAACAAAAGCTTTTTTCTACAAGGGCGGCTAAATGTTAACTATAAAATATTCAGAAGAACGAAGGAATGAAAGGAGGGTCATGAGAGCATGAGGAAAGATCATAAAGCACTGAGATGTTCTAGATAATCATACCTTCGGATAAGGAGCTTCCGGCGAAGTCCAAGGCTATCTTTCAAAGTCCATAGGCAGGATGATGCTCCAAGAATCCACCTTTCGACTAGAACGAAAGGTCCTTCAACAAAGATAAAGGAGAAGGAGCTCAAAACAAACCTTTTGAAGTAGTCGAGAGGATGTAGCCACCAAGATTTAATAGCATCAAACCTTCCAAAGAAGTCGAAAGGTTCCGTTCAGGGAGTTCTTACCTTTCGAAGAAGATGAAGAAATAAAAGCAAGCAGGTGTAACTCCATGATGACCTTTTGGAAATTAAAGTAAGCCTTTCGAATCGGTTGGAGCACATCCAGAATATCTTTAAACTAGGTCGAAAGGTTTTTATGAAGAAATCAATGCTCAAAAGTCAACAAAGAATGGTAGATAACTATTATTCAAAAAATTCACGTTCCGCTTAAAGTCAGAAGATTTCAAACAAAGGACAAAAGAAAAGGAATCTAGATCAGGCCTTCCGAAGAAGTCGAAGGGATGCAGTCAACAATATGAAGCGTCTCATGACCTTTCGAAGAAGACGGAGGCTATTGTTCCACAATATCCGAGAAGATCTTACCCTCTAAGAAGGCAAAGAAGCCAAGACAAGGGCATGCGACCCTATAACAACCTTTCCAAAAGCATAATAAGCCTTTTGGGCTGGTTAGAACGCCTACTGAATATGTTTCGAGGGTGTCAGAGGATCTATGATGAAAGCAACATTCATAAGTCAACAGAGAACGTAAATCATCCTTCCGAGAACATTCAAGGAAAGCTCGGCTCTCGGTAACATCCAAGTAAAAAGCGACCTTCCGACCAAGTCGAAGGGTTCACAATATCCAGGAACCTTCCAGCACCTCCGAAGGGTTCACATACTGTATAGACAAACCTTCCGACAAGGGCAAAAGGTTCCTAAAAACAAATGAAAGAAAAGACCCTTCGGCAGCGTTCAAGGATCCATGATGACATGTGAAAGGAAAACCTGTTCGTTGAAATCGATAGGTTAGAAATTGTATATAAGAAGGGAACCCTTCAATCTTGCCGAAAGCATAGGGATGGAAGCATGGCCGTCGGCATCTATAAATAAGACCCAAGGGGTCCTGTTTCGGGGGTGGATTTTTTTTCTCATTCCATTCTTGTAACTTCTAAATCAGAGCTATGTAATCCTAATTGGGTAGGGATTTGGAAAAACTTAATAAAAAGAGAAGTATATTCAAGGATCAACATTTTCTTTACAGTTTAGATTAATCCTTGCTAGTTTAATTACAACTTTCAAGTACAGTACCTCCGAAAGGTTTATATCTACAGAAATAATGATATTCTTTTTTAAGTGGTCTTCACAACCCTTTGGAATCCTTTGGTTTGTAACCTTAGTCCTTCAAACCTAAAGGAAGCTTGTTAGAGTTGACATGCCTAAAACCTTCCGGAGTCATAAATCCTTAAGGTCAAACCTTTCGCCGAGTATCATAACCTGTCGGATCCCATCAATCTTAACATCACTCTGAACCCCAAACAGCTGCTTGTCTAACCTTTCGCAAAGAACCAAGTTAACTCTATAAGTAAGATAAATTAAGGAAATCTGATCTTGGTCAAGGTAAAAGCTTTCAGGAGGAGTCTTATAAAAGTTTAATCAAATCAGACACCCTTCTACGCTAATTCAACTAGACCAGAAAGACTTTTCTCCTTCCAAATTTTGTATCTAAGCCTTCTTGACCCCATCGAAAGGTCAGGTTAGATCCTAATCCCAAGTAGAGAAGTAAAGAAAGTTCTACAAACCATTAACCTTTCGGCATAGCTCGGACTAATCCTGTCACTCAGAATAGCTTAGAGTTATCGACCGAATATTCGTCAATACCTTTAGAGATTCCAACTTCCAGCATTTCCCAATAACTTCTTCTACTTGGATTCTTTGGAGTGTTGACCATAAATTTGGTTAACAAAAACTTATCCTAACCAGAAAATAAGGCCATTATAAAGACTTTAAACAAGCTCAATAAAGCTGAAAGGTCACCTAGCCTAGGTTTCAAAACCTTTCGATGACAACGGAAGGTTTGATATTGGGCATATCAACTAAATAAGTTGAATTGAAAGGCAATCAATAAAAGGAATCACATCTTTTGTCCTCATAAGAAGAAATCCATCCTTCTCATCATATCTTCGGGGTGTTGACAAGAAACCTTATTAACAACTTAGGATTTACATTGTAATTTTTTAGTAGGGCGAAGAAGGCTTTCCAAATGATGCTGCAGGTTCTAGAGATGGTTTGTCGCATGGAAAATGACAACACCATTTGACGGCATGACGGCTAAGTGTTTGTTGAAGGTGGCGACACTACGCCGGTATTAGGAAGTTTAGGAGTTCATTTCACTTCATGGTATTGTAGTCCTGTTCGCATGTTTTTTGTTGTATGGAGAGATTACTGCATTATTGTCTTAGTTGACCTTTTCATCATATCTACTTTGCCTTGCATGTAGTTTTGTCTAGGGATCTATCCAGTATGTTACAAGTGTCTTGGGTTATTCTGTTATACTTCGTGGTCTCTTTACTAATTGGGATGTGCTCCATACAATGTAATCAACAGCGGGTGTAACAGTACTATAGTGACATCATATGCTAAGGTCTCATTGAAATATATTATATGCACATTCATATGCCCATGATGTACCCTAAAATCTTAACTCTCTATCCATAAATCGTATATTGAGGAATGTGCTCTTCTAACCATGCCATGATGCCATGAAAATCCAACTCCTCGAACTATTATATATTGAGGACTCAACTTTTCGGATTATCTTATATTGAGGACTCGGATCCATGAATTAATTGATAGAAGAGGGTTTATTGATATTTTCATCCATGAATTAATTGATAACTTCGTACAAAATGAAACTAATTTTGTTATTCATGGTTTGCCTCATTAATTCATAACCTTGTTTTGTTGTTCTAAATTTCAATCCATTAATCATTAATTTTATCCAACACTTTAATAACTCATAACTTCAATTATACAATCAAAAAAATTAGTAGCTTTATTTATTCAATGCAACCAAAAAACATTGAATAATTCACCAATAGAAAATATTTTTCTCCTAATAGCCAATTCTATAACAAAATAATATTCAATTGGTAAAGTTGAACATCAAGCAAATGTTTAATCAACAAAATTTATGTCAACAAGTAAAATTCCATCAGGAAAAATTAATCAACACAATCAAATTTCAAATTGGAACTCAAACAATAACTAGTTTTGAATTCAATATTTTTAGAATTTTAAGAATCCCTTGAATTCGAAACTGTTGGGATTCATATTCATAGGAATTTGAGCAAATTCCTCCATGTTCAAAATTGGTAGCATAGCGGTGGAGAATTGTCTTACCTATGATTGACAAACGATGTTGAGATGGAGAAGTAGGGTTGTAGTTGATCGTCGGTATGATTGGGTTTGTAGATCGTTGAACATAAACTCCACAAAAAATAAACAAAGAAGAAGGGCATTTTAGGTAGCTCTAATTTTATCGCTTATCTTTGGAACTAATAAAATGTTAACCGGAATACTTGGATTTTAAAATTTACTTATTACTTTCGTGCAAAGTTGATTATTTGAACCACAATCCTAGAAATTAATGTCGCTCCACATAAGGGAACTTAAACCTAATTTCCACTATTTGTTAAGAAAAATTCTATTTATACTCCAAAAATCACTTAATATGCTTCATTATTTTGCTAAGAAAATTTATAATTAAATTACTCTTCTTCTTAATTGCATTTTTAGTCCTTTCCTTATAACCCAACAGGCTAAAGACATTAAAATTAATGATATTTGATCAAACCTTTACATCTTAATGAAGAAACTTATGACTTTTTTTATCGTCAAACATAAAATATTAGTTAAGGCAAAACTAACTACTTTAATTTAAAAGTTCTTAACTTTTTTTCCTAATATTAAAGTTCATTTTGTTGGAATTAGTAAAAATAAATATAAATTAAGCTATAATATTAATTCAAACAATTAAAGTACATTTTGTTAAATTTTAACTTAATTTAATATTAAAATTTCCTAGTTTCGTGTTAATGAACTTTAATTTTTAAAAAGGAAAGATAATGAAGATGAAAAGAATGGTAATTTTGTAAAACAAAGAGCATATGTAAAGTAATCTTTGGTGTATGCTACCTTGGAAATTGGTGATGCATCCTTATTTCTAATATCATATTGTTTGCACCCAAAAGTTGGCACAAACACCCAATATAAATTTTAAAGAGAAATAAATAATGAATATAAAATGAAAATAGAGGAAAATAGTAGTGAAATAGAAGTAAATCAAAGCAATAACATGAGCACAATGATTTGTCGTGGTTCAGCATTGTTTGCCTACGTCCACTTTGAATAAATTGCTTTATTAATCACTTTGTAAATTGAGTACAATAGGGATTGGATGAAAATCCTTGGTTACAATATAGTACAAGCGTATAGGTCTTGAAAATGAACAACCAAGCCTGTATTTATAGAGGAAGACGGTGAAATATCTTCTTGAAAATTCAGTAGAAGGATCTCCAAAACCATGTGGACCCATATAAGGGATAATATGGACAAAATCCTGAGAAATATGGATCGTTGTCGATCCCTATTTTGGAGGAATTTAGTGGTGCGATCCATATGGTAGCCTTCCCATGTTGTAGTATGCTTTGCCTCCAATTGGATAAGTGGAACTTGAGTTATTGCTTGATCTTTTACTCAATGTAAGTTGTCTTCTGATTTTAACCGTTCCTTATTGAGGGAAGAGGGTCGATCCCTCTTATTTCACCTTTTAAGGTGCATTCCTTAAGGTAGGCTCCTTAGGGTCCCCACATCTTGCTCACAAAATTTCATATGCATTGGACTTATGGATCTTGGGATGTTGATTATTTTGTATTAAATTGCACTTTCTTTCTGAAACATGCCAATCCCTATATTGGAGAATGGTTATAGCCGATCCCACCTTTATATTGAACTATATTCCATACTTCAAACATTTTGCATTGCATTATCATCTGTATTGATATTTAGACCCTACAATCCTCGTTCTGGACTTACTGGCCTCGATGACAGTCAGATCTAACTTGTCTAATCAGTTTCGTATAGCTTGGTCAAAATACTGGATAACACTTGCCATCCAAAGTATGTCTTATGCTGAGCATAATGTGCATTGAATCGAAGAAATTTAGAGTTATCGACAGGGAATCCATCTATTTTTCTTTTGAATAGTCCATATCCTTCCATTAAACTATTTTCCTAAAGTATTGTGTCTCTCTTTGATCGTCATGACACTCGATCGATTTCCAATAGTATATTAAGTTCAAGATTATATTTCATTAGTTGATATCAAAGTCTAGCTCTACAAGACCAGTAAACTTTGTCTATTTGATATGGTTTTGACCTTGAAAGCTTCAGGTTTGAATTCAATTTATGTCAATTTTAAAATTTAACCTTTTGACTATATACATGCACATTTAGGTACACGTTCTTGTTGTTGGTTCCTGGACGCGTTTGTACGCTCATGGATTGTCCCCAATTTTTGTTGAGTTATATGCTATTCCATTGCACTTTATGTTTATTTGTATAATTTTAATTTTTTTTGACGTATGTAGGTAGAGATCGGATGGATCCCCAAGTCTAGGGATCGTACCCGATCCCACCTCATCATGTTGGGTACTCAACTCATTTGGCCTTGTGAAAGTTTAAAAGTCAAGACTAACCCTCAAACTTCATATATAAGCCAACACTCTCCTTTCCATCCCCTACTTCATTTCATTTCATTTTCATTTATCTTCATTTTCTTCATGACCGAACCTTCCTTTCCATTTCTTTAGAGCCGAACCCTTCATCTTTCATCAACCCGATCCCATTCCTTTGAATCAAACATCTCCGCCCTCCCTTGATTCACGAACTTTTCTTGCTCCAAGCCATCACTCCATCTTCAACCTGAATCGAAGTCAAATTCTTCTCTTGAGCAACTTGCATTCTATAAACTTAGGTAGATTTTTTTGCTTTTAGCCTTTAACTTATGACGAGACGATGGATTCTATCGCTTTGGTTTGACACTAATGGAGTCGTAACTTTGCAATAAATGGAGAGGTGATGGTCAAAATTATTTGGGGATACGAGACATATGCATTAGGTGAGGTATCGGTTGGAACACCGGTGAATGGAGAGGGTTCGGAGCAAATGTTGGAGGTAAGTGGGATAACGTTGAAGTAGAGGGATCAGTATTTGTAGTTCAAAGAGGGGTCAGTTATGTTTGGTTAGGCATAATAGTTGGTTGCATTACTAAGTAGAGGGATCAGCTGTTCACTATAGGAGGAGTGTGAATGTGGCTAAGTGAAAGGATCAGTGGTTTTTTGTGTGTGGATGGAAGGATCGATTGTTATCAGGGAAAGGATCAAAACAAATAGTTTAGATAGATGGACCGGTTATTCTACTTTGTAATAGGGATCGACTGTTGGCCTTATAATAGGGATCAACTATTTTGCATAAAGATATTGGCTAGGGTACTTAGCCAATTCTAAGCTTTGAACTGAACTTGGAAACCAATCCATATTCATTCGCATAAACGATCAGAACAAATCACATTCCAATGAACTTAAACATATGATGATAAGGAACAACAGGACTTACATATCCAATATCGAACTCAGAATCAAACGAACAAACTTTTGGGACTTAGAATATGAAATAAAACTTAACATATGGACTTAATAATAGACTTCTCACTTCGATACATTAATGGTCAATCCCAAAGCTTACATAATCGATCAATCTCAATGACAGTTGAGACCGTCAGTGATGACGGTCACTCTGATCGAAATCCAAAGTCTCGTCACTTACTTTTGCTTTCAGTTTCTAACTTTTTATCTCTGCTATGCACTGCACAACACTGCATCACACTAGTTCACACTTTGTATGAGGGGACAGGTAAAAAATTTTAATCTCAATTATCTACTTAGTTTAGTTGATATGGGCTCCAGGCATTCAAAGTACTTAGGTGCAAGCCTTCTGGTCAACCTTCACAACATAGCAATCCGAGAGCCGAGTCAAGTTCTACAAATTTTTCTTAAAAACTCTCCCCTGATCGTCGGTTTGAGCAACCAAAGGTAATGCGCCTGTGGTCAACCTTCACAACATAACCATCACAGTGCCGGGTCAAGTTCTACAAATGTTTCTTACAAACTATCCCCTATGGTCGAAGAGGGTGAAATTAGAGGCAGTGAAACCAAGAAGCCTGGCGATGTTGACGCTGGTCTGGGTAATGCGCCTGTGGTCAAACCATCATAAGACGCATAATCTCCATGCCTACAAGAAGAGGAGAAAAGGTCGCTTATGATCTCCGTAGGAGAAAACTACCAAAGAGCCAGAGTTCATCACCACCTCAGTTGATGAAGAATCTTCTTCCTAAAATTAGAAAGTTCTATGGAAGGGTTCTCGAATCTTCCGATATCTGATGATATCATGACTTATGAATTCCCCAACATCAGTATTGGAGGGCTCAATTCTCCCATCAAGAGTGGTGACAACATTCCTCCTACTAGTAAAAAGCATAAAACTCCTATGAGCAAGGCTGCAACAACTGGTCCATCGGGGGGACAATAGGACACTCACAATCAAATGCACTTCACTATACAATTTTTATCTATTATTTATTCAATGGTCACTTACACACTCTTGTTTGGTTTGTTGGTGCAATGTCTTAGCTCCGCACCTTCGATCGCTTAAGGAGCTCGTCAAAAAAGTACGGATCCAATCATGGTCAAGGATCGGATAGGCGTAGAGAGAGAGAGAGATGATGGTCGGGAAAGAAGTCATCATTCGAGAGAGTCTTCATCTTCCAAACATAAACCCCAATCTCAGTCTTCTCATCCAGAAGCATAGCCTAATGTTCCTGTACATTGCAGTGATCAGACTTCTTTCCATGCTTCTCAAATTGCTGTGTCGCCTAGGCATTATTCTGGTTCATTTGGTTCTAGATAGTCTTATGATCGTTGGTCAATCAAATGCCAATTGTTACTTCTAATCTCGCTTTGCCTACTGCAGCTCCTAAGGTTTCCACGGTAGAAAATTTGGCTGAACTTAAGGTCAATTTCCCAAAGATCTGCTTTGACGGGCTTAAATTCCTTCCATTCATACAATTTCAAGAAGCGGTAAAGAGAGTTCCCTTGCATGCGTCAATGACTTTTTTGTGCAACACAAAGCATTCTTGCATCTAGCCGAAAAATTCTTCAAGGTGTCTATAGAGAGACAACATGAAACCGATCATCTCAAGCTAGAGGCGATCCATGACAAGGATATAATCAAACATCAAGACAATAGAATCTCGAAGTTGACAATGAGGCTAACTGAATCAGAAAAGAATGCTAAAGAAACATCTGAGGCAGTTAATCATATAGAAGTGACTCACAAAAAGGAATTGGATGTTTCCCTTAATCGTAGCTGTGTGCTTGCTTTGAAAAAAGATACACTACAAAGAAGAAAAATATTCTGATCTGCCATGTCGAGGAACACGAAGAACACCTTTAAAAAGAGAAGGAAGAGAAGCTCAAAGTTCAGGAGGAGTTGCAAAGATATTGTGAAGAGGCCGTCAAGCCCAGGGACTGAAAATTAAGCTTGAGGAACAACTCGCTCAAATTGAAGTTCTCAAAAAAGAGGCAAGAGAAGCGGGCCGCAATGTGATCAGAGAGTAGATCCAGGCTCAGTTAAAAGATACCAAAGAAGCTGGTCGAAATGAAATTAAGGACATGTTCGATACTCTGATCGTGATCTAAGTCTCCTTGGAGAGGGATGTCTTGAATCACTCACCAAGGCTTGGGAATACATTGTTGAAATGAAGAAGAAAGCCTTCGGTGAAGCTGATTTAGATGAAGAGAAGCTGGTAGGGGAAATTCTTCGTGGGGATGAACCTTTAGACCTTGCAACTGTGAAACACTAACACTTTGATATTCTAACACCCTCCTAGAAAGGGTAAAATATTGCTGAGTCTTTGGAGTCTGATCCTAAAGTTCCCCATCTCTTCAAACCGCCGGAGCGTTAGTTTCTCTTGGCTCGAGACAGGATTTGAGCTATGATCCAGACGGACTTCGCTATCGATCAAAGGTGCAAACTCCTAATATTAGAGGGGAGCACTTCATCGATAACTAAATGTTAACCAAACGCAGGTATCCCGCTTTATTCCCCATTATTCGAGAGATTTCGTTCCTCATGCCCAATATCATGTGATTACTTCTGGTTTTCGCAAAATTTTACATTTTCGGGTTTCAGCCAAACTTAGGAAGCGGTGCCATCATGGAGCAACAATTGACATCTACTAAAATTTCGATAGCCACTTACATTCTAGGGCCCGATGCCCAAGTCATTGGAGCAGTTAATGATGAAAAAGATAATGACCCGCCGTTGCCAGATGAATCAGATGACATTGTGATCATTGGTGCTATCAAACATATTGATGGGCTTAGATTAAAATATCACATCGAGAGAGAGGAGCTATTAAAGAAGGAAGCTAAGGATGAACCCTCTAATATGGACATTGATAATCCAAATCTCTTCCCATTACAAGTCATTCCACCTTATGGATCGGTTCTTGAAGAACGTCCTCCAACTTTGAAAGGTCACCTGCCAAGGGAAGAAAAAGATCAAAAAGGAGAATAGGTGGAAGCTTGGGTGGCGCCACTCCTAAAATATCCTAAAGAGAAAAAGGACAAAAAAATAGCCGCTCAGTTTATACATAGCTTGTATAACTGTTTTTTCTCTTTTTGTTGGCCTTGATTGTGTGAATATGACCCACACTTTTGAACAAACTTTGTACCACAACTTTGAAGTTTAGCATGCAAATAAAAGTTCTTTATTTTCCGTCAAACTTTATATGAAATTTTTCAAAGTAGTCGAGCAATTACTTTTCCATTCAATGTGCTTGTAATTCGTTGCTCGTTAATTCGGATAAGTCCATTATTTTTATTTAAGGCCTCCATGTGGTCGTGGCCTTAAGTAAGGTCAAACACTGGGCTTAAGCCTTAGTGTTACACCGTTGTATTTAGCAGTTTATGTGATTACACTCCTGCCCCAGGTCTCAGGTCAGTGGAGCGAGATAGCAAATGGTCGAACTCCATACTTAGCGAGTTTGTACTCCTCCTGCTGGTTTTAGGCCAGAGTTTATGATCCTCGTGCCGGTTTCGGGCTAGAGTTTATGGAATAGTGAGTGGTCGAACAACACTCGTCTATTTGTTTATACTCATTTCCGCACTCGGGATAAGATTTAGTTGGCAGGTGGTCGAATCGCACCCAATTCATGTTTATTCTCTATCTACACTTCGGGGACTTAGAGTTATTTTGGATAATAGTCAGACCGTATTTTCTTTGATTGATTGATTTCCCTTCAAATCTAAGGTTTAACTTAGTGAGCGATCGGTCATATCACGACCGCTTTTGATTCATGTTTGTCCTATCACTAGATAGGATTAACTTAGTCATCGGATGGTCGAGTCTCATCCATTACTCATTAGATATTCAATCCATTGGGTTATGAGCGGGAATCCTTATATGAACGGTCAAAGCATGTTCATTTTGTTTAATTCAATTGTGAGCTTCTCGGACATATCAATGTTAGTTAGTCGTGTATCGTAACTAATATGCGATGTTACAACAATCACAAATATGAAGGGAGTTTCAAACTTTATTTGCCAAACAGAAAGAAATGACATAATTTGTCTTATTACTCATCAGGAAAATCAAATGCTAAAGAAAACTCAAAAATTGAATACAACTGAATAAAAATGAATAAACTAAGCGAAATAGCGTCGTAAATGCTTGGTATTCTATGCATTTGGGAGTATGAAGCCATCAACGGTCGCTAGCTTGAATGTTCCCTCTCTAAGCCTCAGTTCAATGACACATGGTCCTTTCCAAGTATGATTTATGTCCGATGGGGCAGGAAAAACCCATTTTAAGATGATATCACCAATTTCAAAGGTTCTAGGTCAAACTTTAGTGTTATAATATCAGGCGACTTGGTGCGTTGTGCAGCTTCCCTGAAATCAGCTTCTTCATGCTTCTCATCTACAAAGTCTGGAGATTGTAAAATGAGATTTATATTTATTCTAGGATTATAGTAGGTTACTCGATGAGAAGGAACTTTGAGTTCAACTAGAATGTCAACTTCGGAGCCGTAAGCAAAGGCGAATGGAGTATGGTTAGTCATGGACTTATGAGTGGTTCTGTAAGCCCATAATGTTGTTGGGAGTTCATCCACCCACTTGCCTCTAGCCATTTCCAAATTCTTTTTTAGAATGGACTTCATGATTTTTTTCATAGCTTTAACTTGTTCATTTGCTTGAAGGTGACCAACTTCTACAAATCTCTTCTAAATATGATGCTGACGATAGGAGCCTTTGAATTCAGTGCTATCGAATTGGGTTCCATTGTCAGTTATAATGATTCATAGAAGGCCAAAATGACAGATGATGTTTCAGATGATGAAGTTGATTACTTTTTTTTGTCGTGATCATGGATAAAGATTCAGCTTTAACCCAGTTGGTAAAGTAATCAACTACCACGATGGAGTATTTCGCGCCACCTTTAGTGATCGATAAGGAACCGATAATATCTATGCCCTATATGGAAAATAGTCATGGATTGACTATTTGTGTGATTTCTACTGGTGGAGCTCTTAGAACTTGGTCATACATCTGGCACTTTTTGCTTTACCTAGCTTAATCTGCAGCATCATGGTTAATAGTCGGCCGATAATACCCATAATGGATTATTTTCTTTGCTAGGGTCTGCCCCCCATTGTGATCGCCACATTCCCATTCAAGAACTTCCTTTATGAATCATTTCTTCTCATGAGCGATACACTAGAGTAGAGGAATGGACAAAAAATTTCTATATATGTATCCTTTCTGAATGAAATATCATAAATATTTGCGAAGGACTTATTGCCATTTATTTCTCCGTTCGGGAAGGACTCCTAGCAATAAATATTAATTAATTGGAATCATCCTGTTAACCTACCTTCTGGAAAGGCAACATACCGACGGATTTAACCCAATCGACTGCACAACGATCGAAGCTGGATTATCACGAATAGTAAGCATGATCTTAAGGCCAGGATATAGCATAGTCGATGGACAAGTAGCGCAGGATACTTAAAATATAGGTTTCGAAAAAATTTGAGTTACTTCAAGTCGTTTAGAGTTTGCTTGAGTCTTCCTTAGGCTTACTTTAGGTTTTTGGGCAGGTTATTTTGGGTCAGAGAAGGGCTTGTTTCGGGTCTTTGAGGGATTGGCAAATTTACAAGGGCTCGGCAACTACTTCGGGTCATCTCAGTATTTACTTCAAGTCATTGGAGGGGTTACTTCACGTCAGAGTGCTTCAAGTTCATAAGGTCTACACCAAGTTCACTTCCATCTACATCGAATCCATCCCCTTCGTATCCATGCATTTTGTATCGATCGCTACTCACCTAATTCCTATCGATTAAATTCCGCCTTGTTTCATATCACTCAGTCAAGTGATCGATACGAAGCAACAAACCAAGCATCAATACGAAGCACATAAGGATTCATGTGTAGGATCGATTTCACCCTAGAGGGGGGTGAATAGGGTGATGCTATTAATTATAAAAATTATTGCGAAAGCTTATAAAATTATTTCAAAACAGATATATCAAAATAGCAGCACTGATAATAGTAGAATAATAAATGCAGAAATAGAACGACACAGAATTTACCCAGCTTTGGCAAAACCCTGCCTACGTGCTGCCCCCAAGGTTTCTACAAGAAATTAAGTAGTCACAAGCTTACACACGTAAACTCACGACACCCGCTATCGACTAGCCTTAACTCTACGCTCAATACCCTGCCACAACTCAGCCACTGAGTTGTGAATTCTCAAACTACGCCACGTAGTTTGTCTCCTAGTCACACGACTAGAAATTACAATGGTTTAAAATGAAAATAAAATTTAAACACAATTTAAAACAAAAAACCCTAATTATAGCCCTTTTATTATAAACCAACACTAAAGAAAAAAGGTCGGCCCAATTTGAAATATTATTCCCTTTATTTTATCGGTCCGCTTCCTTGTGAAAAATGGTGGCTTCCTGTTCTTTCTCGTTAGTTCCTCTTTGATTAAAAATTAGGGTTTTGAACAAATTTGAAGACGCCGACTTTAATCAGATCGAACGAGTAATTGATTTCGATTTCCTTGCTCTGCCGATTGATCGTTTCTTGAGATGCTTTCGGCTGCTTCTATTTGATTGAGTTCGACTTTGATTCGGGTATGTAATTTATGCTTTTTCTCTCTGGTTTGAATATTTGAACTCGATCGATGATTCGAGTTGAATGATTATTGTTCTCTGTTTTTGTCGAACTCGGATGATCAAATTTGCCGATGATGTTAATGTTTATATAGGGTTCGAATCCCTATTTTCTCGTTCGTATATATTTGTTTGAATTTATCAATTGATTTGCGTTGGCCATTGATCTTCGTTTGGACGCTTGAGATGATTAATGACTTTTTCAATTTACTTGAATAACACGGTGTTGATTTTGAACTGTTCATTTTTCTTGGTCATCACGGTTTCGATTCTGGTTTGACGATGTTGATTTCATTTGTGGCCACCACGATTTCGATTTCTGTTGACTTCGGTCACTTGATTTGATTATGTTGATTTTGGCATTAACCTGTTCATTTTGAAACTGTTTTGGTTTCTGGCCCTTTGTTCATTTTCGGCTTCATAAAGTTTCTCAACATCACCTGACTTTGGCTTGTACCTTATTTACTTGCATCCTTGATATCTGATGCATTGTGGTATTGTGTATGTCATCTTGTATCTGTGTCACAGTGATGCATCAAGTTGTTGTGTTTGAAACTTGAACTCTGTTGAATTTGTTCGAACTTGATACTGTCTGGAGCTTCTGGCTTCACTGAATCTTCATGGACATGTATACTTGTTGTTGCTTGATGCTTTGTTCAAATGTGATATTCTTTTCTCTGGCCTATTTCACTGTCATGTGTGAGATTGTTTATTTGAGCTGCTGTGGCCTCCACTTCATATTGTCTCAGAGTTGGTGTATCACTTGGTGTTGTAGTTTGCACTGTGCATTTTCTTTGTGTATTGTCACTGCATACATGTTCATCATGTCGTTAACTGTATCATGAGTTTGTGGTTGACTTCATTCTTTGTGCTTTCGTGCCATAGTTTGTATTCTCTGGTTTTCATGTTGCCACCTTTAGTTTACCTTGAACTTCAATTGTGCTCGAGTCTGGTTCATGTTGTATTTGCATGCTTAGGTTGTAACTGGAACCATATGTATGCTGTATATTTTCTCTTTGTATTGCTTCATGCCTCTGAGTTGTGTGTTCATACAGTTGAACTATTCTGGTTTACTTTGTGCACTGTGTATTTGATAGCCTCGAGCCTTTGTGACATTTGCAGTTTGATTATTCATGTTGTTCATTGGTGTTGGCGTCTTGGTTTCTTGTGCACAGCATATCGAACTGGTTCACTTAATACTTGGTGCCTGGTCTTTGATGTATCGCGTTGCATCACTGGTCTTTGCATTTGTTTTCATTTACTTCGAGACAGTTTCAGTTGCAAGTGCATCTGTAGTTTAGCTCTTGTTTGGTTTTTGGTGCACATGCTTGTTTCCCTGACCCATTGCACTATAAGCTTCATGTGTACTTCTGGTTAGCATATTTAGCTTGGTTGTCTTAAGCACATTTGTATATATGATGCTTTGACTGTTGGGGCAGTGGCATTGATATTTGAATCTTCATTTGCTCTTCATTATTGAGGCTATGCATTTGTTGGATATTGAACTTGGTTAATGAACTTGAAACTGTAACTTTGGTTCCATACCTGACCAGCTATATTTTATTCTTGTGCTCGTCACCTTTTCATTTTTGTTTTCACTTGTACTTCATCTTGATTTTTGGAATTACACATGTGTTGAATCCAGCTTTAAAGCTCGGGTTTGACCTTGTTCTCGTTTGTGATTTCACTTGAGTTGAACCCGACTTTGATTTGGGTTTGACCTTGTGCTCACCTATCCCTGCAATTTTATCAAGTGTATATCGGTGTGCACGACCTTGTGGCATATACAGTGATACACTGTGCATGTCGCAAGCTGTTCATGTATGATGAATTCAAATTTAAATGATGACGAACAACCCAAATAACTGATGCATATATTATTTTCAAAATCCACATTTTATTTTATACTGCAAAAATATTTTATTTTTCAATTTTACTGCGTCAATGTATATTTTTGCAGATTGCACAGATGCTGGATTCACATTGGAATGAAGTTGAAGATAAATACGAGCGTGAGTGATATGTAGTGAGGTGCAAATGTAAATGTGAATAGTGATGTAATCAAATTTGTATGGTAATTGCAATTGTATATATATAGTGAGAGCTTGAAATTTGTACTATTCAAAAATTATAATAAATATTTGTTTGAATAAAATTTTTGTTTGAATTCAAATTCTATGTTATTTATTTTATTCAGCAAATATTTATTTAATCTATGAAAAATAAAATTGTACATTAACAGATACATTTAAATGAATGTATATATGTTTATTATCATCAAACAAAAATCATATACTCGCATGTTCAACATCATGTGCCCCACAACTGCCTGTTTCGTATCGATCCCATTTCCGTACACTTCGTATCAATCGGTCAAATGGTCTATATGAACCGATGGTCGTTTGATCGATATGAAGGCGAGGACATTGCATCAATACGAAGGGCAGAGTGCCAGGTGGATATGAAGGAATGGATCAAAGCAAAAGAAACGATCCACTAGCATGAAAAATGGATCTACATGTAATTGCCACTCTATGCCATCGATGCAGGATCGATCGATACGAAGTCTACCGATACGCAGTGGTCGATACACAACCATCAGCCAACCTACAGATCGAATCTTGGATCAACCATAACTCAAAACCTACAGGTCCAAATACCATGAAATTTTCACAGGTGGTTTCTTATTCACTGAAGAATGTCTCTGGTCGATCGCAGCCTAAATGGACAAAATCTTGATCAATACCAAAGCTATGGGGATCGATCCCAATCGATACTAGATGACCCCTGATCGATCTGGTAAGCCCACCCACATGTGAGAAGAAGTATTTTAAGTTTAGAGGTACATATTTCCAGACCTATGCCTATAAATAGCACTCCTACGCCTATAGAAAAAGGACCTTTTTGACTCTTATACGCCGTTACTCTGCTGAAACTCCATTGTAACTCGAGTGTCATTGATTGTATTGTTGTAAATCAGTTGAGAATCATCAAAAAAAAACAAACTCTTCAAAGTGGACATAGGCTACAATGCCGAACCACTATAAATCTCATCTTTTTACTGCTTTCTTTTTAAATTCTGATTGTTCTTAATATTTATATCCTTTACATATATTCTATCTGTGATCTGTGACTGTGAGTTGGAGCTTTCATCTACAATTGGGTGTTTGTGATCAATTTTGGAGAAATTTTTTTGGTGCTTTCATTGAGAATAGCTAACGCTCAGGGCTTCTGAAGATCGGATTTTGAATTTAAAATCTTAGGAACTTGGATCTGGGAAGCCATGGCTAAGCAATCAACAAGGAGATAGAGAATGGAGAGGAGCCATCATGAAGGAAGTCAGGAGGCTTCCTCGGAAGCTAATCAAACCTCAATTTTCATCACCAAAGATGAGATGGAGATGATGATGGATGCTATGTAGGAAAGGATGCTGGAAAGGCAAGAGGAACTGATGCAGAACCTACTCGGACAGGTTGGAAAAGCTGGAGTGCAAAATCAAGAGAATGGAGCAGCGGGAGCAGAGGGAGTCCAGAACTAGAGTCAGGGGAATGGAACAACCAGGATTCCGGATAGAACGAGACCATCAGGAACAGCCCCTAGGTTTGGAGGCACACCTCCAAATCATGTTGGCTCAATTCCACGCAGGAAATTGGGAAGTACTACGCAATTTGGCGTTGATAGGGAAACGAATGCTCGTCCAAGAGAGTAGATTTTGGGATCCAATCACGAACTTGGGAGGCAGGTCAAAGGCAACCGATAAGGATTACCACTTGGTGACAATGACATATTGGCAGAAATGATCAGACGGGCCATGGGAGGAGGGTTATTGAATAAATATTTGGAGGATGAGAATAGGAGCCCCTTCGCTCCCACAATTAGGTAGGCTAGGAATCCACCTGAATTTAAGCTACCAACGCTGGAGGCGTATGATGGAAGGACAAATCCTACCATTCATCTGATAAGGTATATGAGGCACATGGAAGTACCAGGGGCATCAGAGGAGGTCATGGTCTGGTGCCTTCGTATTTGACGGACATAGCAGCACTGTGGTTCAAGCAATTGAATAGTGGCTCCATTGGAACATGGACCGAGTTGATCGAGAGGTTTATGAGACAGTTTAGAGTTTATATCTCAAGACCATAAAATGTGATGAGTTTGACAATACTGAAACAGAAGACCGGAGAATCTATCAGGAATTTTTTAACGCGATTTAATGCAGTGGCGACATTAGTGGATCGCCCATATCTGTCTATGGTTTTGATGGCAGCTGTATCTGGCATAGATGATGGCATGAAATTCAAAAATTCATTGACAAGGGATCCACCTATGGATCTAAGGGAGTTTTACCATAAGATAGACAGGTTTCTACAATAGGAAGACACGAAGGCTAAAAGAGAGGAAGGAGAGGAAGTTGATGTTTATGCTGTCAAAGACGAGGATCCGCCCGAAAAAGATTCAAACAAGGATAACGGGAAGGGAAAAGCAGAGAATGGCTTTGACGAATCGAGGCGATCATGAAAGGAGCTAAGATTCACCTCTTATACGGAGTTGAGTGAGGCTTTAGAACGAATATAACAAGACAATAGGGGGCAGCTTACCTACCGAAGGCATATCGGGAAGGAGCCAACTAATAACAAGAGGAAATCAGACAATTACTTCCAGTTCCACAAGCTAAGCGGCCATAGTACAAATGATTGCAGGCACTTGATGGATAAGATCAAAGGACATATCTGGAATGGCATGATGTTACAATACGTAAAAAGACAAGTAGCGATGGTGGAACAGGAGCGACCACCATCTGCATCAATTGAGGACGGCCCCAGATCAAGGCATCGGCTTATCATCAACTGATCGGAATGATGGGGAATAAGTAGTAAAATCCACATTAAAACGGTTAATTCACTTACACATGTACGGGATCACGAACGATCCTTAGGCATGCTCTGAGATGGCTATAAACCGCGACCGTGGAGATGCTAGCACTTTGATGTTTCTGCTTGCTTTTGTTTTCTCTTTTTTCGCATCTGGACTTGATTTAGTTGGACAATTTTTATCGTAAGACTTATTTGAATGTAAATTTGATGTTTATAATTCCAAAACCCGACCTCGAACCGTCATAATTCGCCTCCAACAGCAACCGACCTCGAACGTCACAATTCGTCTCGAGGCCAGCGGACCTCGAACGGTCACAATTCGTCTCGAACGGCGCCCGACCTCGAATGGTCACATCTCGCCTCGAACGGCATATGATCTTGAATGATCTCTATCCACAATCAGGTAAGATTATCGATCATTTCATAGGTCATTAACAGGATATGAATATTAAGCTTACAGCACTACAAAACACGCCTTCCTATCGCAAGGCATGCTTTAGGGGGCAAAGTGTTAACCGCCTTTTGGCAAGGCAACATACATGTGGATTTAACCCAATCAACCGCACAACCATTTCGAAGCTGGATTGTCACAGATAGTAAGCATAATCATGAGGCAAGGATATAGTATAGTCGATGGACAAATAGCACAGGATACTTAAAATATGGGTTTCGAAAAAAGTCGAGTTACTTCAATTCGTTTGGAGTTTGATTCGAGTCGCCCTTAGGTTTACCTTGGTTTTTCGGGCAGGTTACTTCGAGTTAGAGAAGGGCTTGTTTTAGATCTTTAAGGGGTTGGCATATTTACAAGGCCTTGGCAACTACTTCAGGTCATCTCAGCATTTACTTCGAGTAACTGAAGGGATTACTTCGGGTCAGAGTGCTTCAGTCCATATGGTCCACACCAAGTTCACATCCATCTACTTCAAATCCATCATATCAATCACTACTCACCTACTTCATATCGATCAAATTCCACCACGTTTCGTATCAATCAGTCAAGTGATCGATACGAAGCAACAAACTAAGCATTGATACAAATCACATAGGGATTCATGTGCCGCGCAACTGCCTGCTTCGTATCGATCCCATTTCTGTATACTTCGTATCGATCAATCAAACGATCGATACGAACCGATGGCCATTTGATTGATACGAAGGCGAGGACGTTGCATCGATACGAAGGGCAGAGTGCTAGGTGGATACGAAGGAATGGGTTGAACCAAAAGAAACGGTCTCCTAGCATGAAAAATGGATCTACACATAATTGCCGCTCCATGTCATCGACGCAGGATCGATCGATACAAAGTTTACTAATGCACAGTGATCGATACGCAGCCATCAACCAACCTAAAAACGGAATCTTGGATCGATCATAACTCAAAACCTACAAGTCCAAATTCCATGAAATTTTCATAGGAGGTTTTTTATTCACTCAAGAATGTCTCTGATTGATCGCACACCAAATGGATAGAATATTTATTGATACGAAGGTGATGGGGATCGATCCCAATTGATACCAAATGACCCCTAATCGATCTGGTGGGCCCATCCACATGTGAGAAGAAGTATTCCAAGTTTAGAGACAGATATTTCTAGACTACGCCTATAAATAGCACTCCTATGACTATAGAAGAAGGACTTTTTTAACTCTTCTATACTGTTACTCTGCTAAAACTCCATTGCAACTCGTGTGCCATTGAGTGTACTTTTGTAAATAAGTTGAGAATCATTAATAAACAACACACTCTTCAAAGTGGACATAGGATACGACGTCAAACCACTATAAATCTCGTCTTTTTACTACTTTGTTTTAAATTTTGATTGTTCTTCATATTTATATCCTCTATATATATTCTATTTGTGATCTGTGACTGTAAGTTGGAGCTTTTATCTGTAATTGAGTGTTTGTGACCAATTTTGGTGCAAACACATCCATGACTCTTTATCAGGATTCGTATCTAGTACCCGCTTGACTTCCACCTGGTTTATGCTCAGAGCATCTAGTACTTCGACTGGAACTAAGCACATCTGTAGTGCATCTTTAGTGCTAGTAAACTTTTCAGCTAGTCAGCCTCCTTGTTTTGATCCCGGGCAATGTGTGTGATGCAATAATACTCAAAGCTAGTTAATATCGCTTTGACTTAGATAAGGAATGGGGAAAATCGCTATCCTTTAGCTTGGTAATCTCCCTGACTTGGTATACTACCAATTGTGAATCATAAAAGATTTCAAGAGATTTTATTCCCAGATCCCTAGCAAGTTTAAGTCCAGCAGTGAGAGATTCATACTCAGCTTTATTGTCCGTTGCCGGGAAGTCAAGCTTCAAAGCATAGAAATTGATCAATCTTTCAAAGTTACCAACACAATTCCAGCTCCATAATAGCGATCATTGGATGCTCCATCCGTATACATTTTCCACCGAATGGTTATGGCTCAACTGTACTCTGGGAGATCATCTTGTGAAGTGAATTATGCTATAAAGTCCGCTAGTGCCTTTCTCTGGATGGGTCTCCAAAGGAGATAAAGTGATGTCGAATTGACTTAGTTCGATGTTCCACTTAAGTAACCTACCAGATGTCTTAGGTCGTCGTAGGACCTATCGTAACGGCTGATCGTTGTAAACTGTAATGAGATGAGCTAAAAATAGGGGCGGAGCTTACATGAAGCAATCAACAAGCAATATGCAAATTTCTCTTTCTTCATATATTTCCTTTCAGCTCCTATTAATCGTTTGCTAACATAATAGACCGACATGACGAAATAGATATACAAATCTTCATGATTCACCGGCTTTGACAAGATGGACGGCTACTCTAAATGGTTCGCCAAAGCTTGGAATGCATCTTTACAATCCTGCATCCATTCAAAGTTACTTTTCCCTCTTCTAATCAAGTCGAAGAAAGTAATGTATTTATTGATAGCTCTAGAAATAAATCAACTTCGACCGGCAATCTTCTCATTCAGGCTCCGTACTTGCTTAATGGTCTTTGGCACTTGGATGTGGCAAATTTCTTGAATCTTCTCAAGATTTCTTCAATTCCACGGGCATTGATGATGAAACCCAAAACCTTTCCTGATGCAATGCCAAAAGGACACTTCAGAGGATCGATCTTCATTTTGTAATATCGAAGGATATCGAACATTTCTACCAAGTCTCTAATATGGTCGCTTGATCATCACGACTTTACGAGCATATCATCCACTTGTACCTCCATTGTCTTTCTAATCCGATCTTTAAACATTCTGTTGACTAGGCATTGATAAGTTGCTCCAGCATTCTTTAATCCAAGTGGCATTACCACATAGCAATACAATCCAACATCGGTAATGAAGCTGGTGTTCTCCTGATCGGGAATGTGCTTCGAGATTTAGTTATATCGAGAGTATGCATCCATGAAAGATAGCAATTCTTGTCCTATGGTTGAGTCTACCAGCTAGTCGATCCTTGGATGAGGAAAACTATCTTTTGGGCATGCCTTGTTCAAGTCTGAGTAATCAACGCATGTCCACCATCTTTCGTATCTTTCTCACAAGTATAGGATTATATACCCATTTAGGGTAGAGGGCATCGCGAATAAACCCATTTCTTTTGAGCCTATCCACCTTTTCTTTAAGGACGGAAGATCTCTCCAGATCCATGCCATGCCTTTCTGTTTCATCGGGACATGCTTTGGATTGATGTTTACTGCTTGACTCGCAATGGCAGGCGAGATCCTACACATGTCAGAATGAGTCCAAGCGAACACGTCAAGATTTTCTCGGAGAAAACCAGCAAGTTATTTCGTCATAGGGGGGATGAGGTGTGGTCTGATCTTTAGGGCCTATGATGGGTCGTTGTGGCTGACCGTTATGTCAATTGTCAACTCAACCGGTGCAGTCATGGTCTCTTCAGGCTACTTCCTTGCCATCCCTTAGATTTATATCATTATAGAACCAACTATGGTGCCCAAGCCAAGGCCCAGGTGCTAGTTGTTAATCTTTGGCAGTTTGGATGCGGAGAGACTCATCCATACCCTTACCTTTCTCCTTCCATTGAGCATCTCTTAATTTAGCTACATAGAAGGCAGTCCGGTTACCTGATCGCTATGCACAACTCTAACACCGTTATCAGTTGGGAACTTCATCAAACACTATGGGGCAAGAGCTGCCCGGGATTCAGCTAGGGCCGATCGGCCTAGAAAGGCATTGTATGGAGGATCAACATCCAAGACAACGAATGGTAAAATCCACACTCTCCTATGGTCACCTTCTCCTAACTCCACGGGCAATTCGACATATTTGACAGCTTTGGTCACAACAGTGTTAAAGTCATGAATGCGAGCTTTAGATGGTTTCAAGTCCTTGGCTTCCATCCTCATCTGATTATAAGCCTTTTTGAAAATTATATTAACGGAACTTCCACAATCTACCAAAATCTTCCTTATGAAGGTGGGGCTGATCTTGTTCGAAGTGACCATTGGGTCGATCGTTGGTGCCTCCACCTTGTCTACGTCTCTGTTTCTGAACACAATGTCATCTATCATTGCACACTGTTGTTTTGCCGCAACTCCATCTTCTGTACTTAAGCAACATTCAAAACTCATGTGCTTGATCGCGCTAGCATAGCTCTCCATCAAATGCCAACTTTTATCAGTTGGATGCGTCCTCCGACTATCGTATTGATTGCTAATCTTCCACCAGTCTACGCAGGCTCCTCGACCCTATTCAGCGCTTGTGATCGGTTGGGGTCAGATGTCCCATGCTCGCCATCCTACGGGGCTTTAACAAACTGCTATAATTTTCTTTCCCAAGCTAGTTTCTCGATAATATCCTGAAGATGCCTACATTCATTCGTGTTATGACCGTAGCATTCGTGGAACCGACAATATTTTTCCAATTTGTTTCTGTTTCTCCATTGATTCTTTTGTAGGTGGTTTCCTATACTACATGGTATTTCATGTAGATAAGTAAACGTTCTCTAGATATGTATAGTGGTATATAGGTATCATACATTAGAATTCTAGGCTTTCCTCTTCTAGAATCCCTTTTTCATTCACAGTTCCTATCTTCGCCTTTCTTTTGCTGATACGGTTTATTTTGGACACTCACTTGAACTTTTCCTGAACGATCACCAGGCTGCTTCACTACAATGTTACTCTGCACTCACTCTCCACTTGGTCCCCACAACATTCTTATTCCTAGAGCTCCCAGCTTCCTCTGTCCTCAAATACTGAACTACTTTCGCATATAAACATTCCAATGTTGCGGGTGCTTTGCCAGCTAACCAATCATCAAAGTCAAATTCCGGATCAATCCCTCTAATTAACGCCATCAATATGGAATGGCCATACAGATGACTCTATAATCACATTGGATAAGGAAATTATGCCTTTGGGACGAGTTGTGTGCATCTGGAACTGCTCCAAAAACTTTGTTACCAAATCGTAAAATCAAGAGATTGATTGTGGGGTTAATCTCATAAACTTGATCGTCGTTATGCCAGAGAAAGTATTAGGAAAATATCTACACTTTGTTGCATCATTAGCTTGTGTAGAATCTATCAGCCATTCATATCTCATGATGTGCTGCCTGAGGTTGGTTTTTCCCTCGTAGGCAGGCATTCATGGTATGCTGAACCTCCTTGAATACTCCACATGTAAGATATCGTTGGTGAAAGGGGTATGGCTTCTCAAGATTCCCCAATAATCATTGGTTAATCCTTGGCTCTCCCTCACTAGCGTCAAACCATAGCCGACAAGTCCAGCATTTGGATAGTTGAAGCCAAGCGATGGTCGTGCTCCACCTCATGTTAATGGTTCGGTCGATGTCTACGGGCCGTTCCATGCCTTGTTGGGCTCAACATCCACTCGATGTATATCATCTACATTCACTTCATCCTCATTCTGAGGAAGTAACTAATCTACATCCGTCTAAACTCCAATATCCAAATCAATCATAGTAGCTCTAGCTTGGAATCCTGAATGGAAAAATAGGCTCTCTCCTCTAGAGGAGGGAACAGGACCAATCGGTCTTGACAAGTGATGTTGGCTTGCCTGTTGATGTCTAGAAGCTTCTGTGTAATATTTGCTGATTTTGCGATCTTTGCGTCTGTGATATTCATCTGATGAACTAAAACACTCCAATATAGAATAAGGGGTTGGATACCTCATAGCTTTCCCACGCTGTTGCTGACCAAGTTGGTTCATTAGATCGATATTGGCTGAAATCTACTGATTTAACTACTGGCGGCTATCCACTTGCTCTCTCATTAGATTTTGAAATTCATCTCTACGGTGGAATCATCCAGATTCTGGACATTAACTGGATTGGTAGCATTCACATCTGCTAGTAGATTACTCGGGCCTCCTTGAAGGGTGCTAGCATTCTCGTTTCATTCTACGTTTCGAGATATAGATCTGATATTCCTAACCATTGTTAATAATTTTCCTAGACTTTTGCAAATCTGAATACAACGAACAAGCTTCTTGAAGATAATTCCGGATCTCTTCGGGGGATTTATGCAATCCAGTAGCAACAAAGAGATCCAAATAAGGCTTAGAATCTCCTTCTCAGTGGAAGCATCAAAACGTTTACATCCAAAATTTAGCACAAACACCCGATAATTATTTTTAAGTTAATTGAACGAAGAATATAAAATGAAAATAGAGGAAAATAGTAATGAAATAGCAGTAAATCAAAGCAATAACAAGAATATAATGATTTATAGTGGCTCGGTGTTGTTTGCCTACGTCCATTATGAATAGAATGCTTTATAAATCACTTTGTAAATTGAGTACAATAGGGATCAGATGAAAATCATTACAATAGAGTACAAAGCAACTAGCAACATAAAGGTCCCGAAAATGAACAATTAAGCATGTATTATAGAGGAAGATAGTGAAGTATCTCTCTAAAATTCGGTAGAAGGATCTCCAAAACCATATGGACCCATAAGAGGGATCGTACGACCCAAATCCCAATGAATAGGGATCGTGCCGATCCCTATTTTGGAGGAATTTAGGGGCACGATCGCTAGGGCAGCCTTCCTATGTTGTAGTATGCTTTGCCTCCAAGTTTCATGCCAATTGGATTAGTAGAACTTGAGTTATTGCTCGATCTTTGCTTCAATGTTAGTTTCTTCTAATTTTAGCCAATCCCGATTGAGGGAAAAGGGCCAATCCTTCTTATTTCATCCTTAAGGTGCGATCCCTATGGTAGACTCTTTAGGGTCCCCACGTCTTGCTCACAAAATTTCATATGCATTGGACTTATGGACCTTGATGTATTGATTGTATTCTATTGAACTGCAGTTTCTTCGTGAAACATGTCGATCCCGATATTGGAGAATGTTTATAGCCGATCCCTCTTCTATATTGAACTATATTCCATACTTCGAACATTTTTCATTGCATACCTCTCAATTCCATTTGATCACGACTTTATATTATCATATGTACTTGATATTTAGACCTCATACTCCTCTCTCTGGACTTACTGTCCTTGATGACAGTCGAATCTAACTTGTGCAATCAGTTCAATATAAGCGGGTCAAATGCTAGATAACACTTATAAATTGCATCCCTTACATTTTTACATTATCTTTAACATCCATCCTTGTGCTTTTCGAAAGTCCAGTTGTACCCCTTTCATTCGAAAATCAATGTCCCCCACACATTGTTTTTTTTCCTCACTTTCAATTTCACAAAGATCCACTTTGTTCATCTCGTTCTAATTCTTCCATCTTGTGCTCATCGAGATCTCGTGTTTTTCCAGATCTCTTGCTCTTCTACATCTACAGCCGTTTCCAAATTTAGTGAATATAATTTGATTTGCACATCTTCTTCTTCTATTTTGCATCGTTTTAATGGATTCAAGGTTAGTTATTTTTGTATAGTTTTTTGTTTTCTTAATGTTAGTTATAACATTATGTTGAATTGAATGTGGTTCTTTTATTGTGTTGTAACTTGTTAGCTTAATTATGTTGTAATTTTTATTGTTCAACTATGTTGTTGGTATAGTATGACATGAAAAGTATAGTGTTCACGATGGAAAATTCTATTGATTAGAATACCGAAGAAAATGTAATAATAAAAACCACAAGTGCACGGCGTGCAATCATAGTACATATGCGAGTACAGATCGATCCACGGGGAAAAAGTAATAAAAATCACAATCCCAGGTGTACAAACATAGTGCGTATGTGAGTACAGATTGACCCACATGGAAAGCATTAATTCTAAGATTACTCAATCAAATTATCCTAAAGTTGAAAGGAGACCGTTAACTAATTTTTTTAAAAAAAATGCAGCTAAAACTGAGTGAATATAAGAATAAAACTATGAGATTAAGGAGCAATTTAGAGTTAAATCCACTTCCAATCATTCAAATAAATCAACAGAAAATTAATCTATAATCTCTCATTTTAATTTCTAGAAGTAGTTGATGTTTTTATTATAAGTATGGTATATTTGTGCTATTAATTAGCACAGCTTAAACAATCAAACTCTAACACACCATTCAAACTCACTTCTAAAATCTCTTGAAAATGAACATATAATCAAAAATAAAACCTAATTTAAGCAGGATCGATTTACTATTTTGAGATTAGTACTATAGGACATAAAATATTGATTCTACTTTTAATTTCACGATCAAAAGTACTTAGGCAAATGATCTAATAGTTTATGCTCATATTGGATTAAGCATAGCCTATTTGAGATATCAACACAAGCTATCAAACTCGCTAAAAAAAATAAGATAGCATTGTTATTAATTTATATTAAGCACCAAACAAGAGACTACACATGAAACCATTCTATGTTGATTTAGTATGATTCATGACAACTTCATTATCCCTAAAATGAAGGGGTTTAGCTTCTCATGATTGAAATCATCTCAACACAATATGATTTAAACATAAAAGGTAAGGAAAATGAGAGCTAATCAAAAGAAAAAAGAGTTAACTATTTGCATGGAATGAAACTGAACTAATTGCATAAATTAAACTAACTACTAACATGAAATAAAGAAGCGTAAACTAACTAAAGAGCATGAAATAAAATAGCATGAAAGGAAGAAAAGCATGTAGACAATAAAAATAAATAAGAAGAGGTTTAAAAAGTCACTTTAATTATCATTGATTCAGTGACTACAACTTGCAAAAAGGATGAGAAGAAGAACTCCATTACATGAAACATAAGTGGGTATTTATACATGCCTAAAACCCTAAGCAACTTTTTAGGGAACTACCAAAAATGCCATTGAGTTTGTATAGCCTCCAAGTAAGCATTAAAGAATTAATTAATCACCATTAACATGTGCTTTTGCTTTTGATCTCTACTAACATGCTCGTTTACTTTTAATTATGGTCCATTAGTTAGTGGGTAGGTGGGCTCCTCCATGTTTCATGAATTCTTTTATTTCCTTCATTCTTTTGCTTTCAACACATGTGCATGCATACATCCATAAAGACTACTGAGCAAAAGACGGTTGCACAAAACAATTCTAAGGCTATGAATATACTATTTTGTTCACTAGATAGGAATGAGTTTAATAGAGTCTCTGTTTGTAAGTCTGCATTTGAAATCTGGAAAACTTTGCAAGTAACTCATGAAGGAACAAGCAAAGTTAAACAGTCTAAAATTTCCATATTAACTAACCAGTTTCAATTGTTTAAAATGCATGAAAATGAGTCCATTTCCGACATGTATTGTCGATTTCAAGATATTGTACATTCATTGATTTCTTTAGGAAAGGGTTTCTCAGAAGAAGATCAAGTCAAAAAGATACTCAATTCACTCACTCCAGAATGGGATCAAAAGACACTTACTATTGAAGAGGCAAATGATGTTAGTCAAATGAAGATCGAAGAGTTAATCGGTAATCTAATGTCTTATGAAGTTCAACTACAAGGGAGAAAAGAATCTAAGGCAACGGAAAAGAAATTGATCGCATTCAAAGCAACAACTGAAGATTCAGAACAAGATAGTGATGAAGAAATTGCTTTCATGACCAGAAATTTCAGAAAGTTTCTGAAGTATAGAAAGATGAATAACTTTAAAAGAAATGATCAAAGGAATTCCAGAAATACTTCGCAGAACAACAACAATCACAACAACAAAAACAATGGTGATAGATGCTACAACTGCAACAAAACATGGCACTACAAGATAGATTGTCCATATCCAGACAAACTGACATTTCAACCAAATAACAAGCAACTAAGGAAAAGAAAGAAGGCATATGCAGCAACTCTTGACGATTCAGATTCATCTAGTGATAACGAGAAGAAAACTGATAATTCAAATCTATTCTTCACTGCTATTCTCGAACCGGAAGATGATCGGAGTTTGGATCTAAAAATAGGTAAATCTTTTATTCCTTTTTGCTGATGTCAAAGGGGGAGAAAGTTATAAAAATATATGTGCTTGGTGTAAGGAGGAGTCATGGAGTAAGGGGGAGTTGTAGTTTTAAGAAGAAATCACGGATTAAGGGGGAGTTATGGTATGGTAAGAATATTTTATAAATAAAGGTTGTCATCGTCAAAAAGGGGGAGATTGTTAGGAACTAAGTTGATGATGTTTTGATGACAACAACCTTATATAGTTATTATACTTTACTTTATAAAATATATACTAACATTTCCATATATATATATAAATATATATATATATATAGGAAGTATATGCAGGTATCATCGAAGATTGATCAGTATAAAGACTCAAGCATCAAGATGAAGATTAGAGATTCAAGATTCAAGACTCTAGAGAATCAATATTTCAAGATCTCAAGATAAGTGTCTAGTATTTTGTTAAAACTTCATAATAGCACTCTCATCTTTCTTTCAATTTTCTTTTGGGATGGAACCCAATTTCCATCGAAACCAGTGGCTTACAAACCCATGACAAGTAGCTTACAAACCTACGACAAGTGGCTTACAAACCCACGAAAATCAAATTCATTTAAACTACTTTGTACAAGTTCTCGAGTCCTATGGAGGAGCTCTGTAGGAAGGTTCTTGCAATTTCAGTTTGAATATATTTTTCAAAATGTTTTTAAATTTGTTTTCAAAATGTTTTAGCTTTCAAAATCATGTTTTCAAAAATATTTTCAAACTTTGTTTTAGCCTTGAAATATTCCTCTATTCTGATTTTAAGAACTTCTATTTTTAAAAACATCAAAACTTATTCTGATTTTAAATATTACTTATATAATCGACGGTCTATATCAATTATATATATATTTAAAATAATGTTTTATATTTATTCTCTATCTCAAAATATTGTTTAAACACTTTACTTTGCTTCAGAGAAGTTTCAACTTGTTTTAAATTCAATTGTCTTTACAAAACAACATCTCTATAATTTTGAACTAAGGGATGTCGACATAAGGGGATACCCCATGTCGACATGGTGACAGTTGGATTCAAAATTCAATTTTCAAAAAAGTGTCCATTCGTTCGAAAACCTTTCGCCAATGGTTATAACTGTTGTGCATCTATATAAAGGCTTCCAAAACAAATTTTTTTAACAACTACTTTCTTATTTTCTTCACTCTTTCTTCTCCACCATTCCATATCCATAAAACTTCATATTTTCAAGATCCTGCCATCATTCTGCCAAATTCTCAATAGGAAATCATTTAGATACTCTCTCTATTTGATTCTCCATCATTCTACTAAAGATCAAAGTGCTATTCAGAGTTATAGGATTAATTTGTATTCAAAAAGTCGATAGAGTCTGTCCATTCAAAAGGATTGTTATTAAGAAGTATTAGGGTGATCTTGTGTCCCGTAAATCAAGAGAGTTTACCCCAGACTCGGAGATAGAAGGGTTCCTCAAGGCCTTAGAAATTGAGGGTTGTAATTTGGTTATTGGCTTATAAAAATCTGTACAAGGATATTGCCTTGGTGCAGGACTGGATGTAGGAGGATTCCGAACCAGTATAAAATCCGGTGTGTTCTTTCCTTTTACTTGCTTTACTTTACTATTTGCATTTGTTATATGTTCTGTGATCATTCTGTGTTAGAATTCTGTTTAGATCTGTGTTGAAAGTTTTAATTTAGTCATATAGTTCATATATTCTTTAAAACACTATTCACCCCCCTCTAGTGTTATTTCTTCCTTAAGATCCTTAATCCGCATCCCTAACATAGATGAGTGAATGATGGTTTGAAAATATTTTTGTATTTTGGTTTAAAACATGTAAAAACACCCTAATTGCCATTTATTTATTAAAGCAGATTAAATATGAGAGTAAAAATATACCTTTTTATGTGCACATCAACTACCACCACATTTATCTTTTTATTCGTACTCAAATAAACTATAACTTGGATAAATCCACTTTTGTAGAAAGCACAATTGCATTGAGCGTATACAACAAGCCATTAAACTTTTAGGTGTCCCTAATAGGACGAGTGTTGTCTCTTTAGGGTTTTCAGTGGATACTACCCACAAAATACAAATGCGATATGCAAAGTTCCTATTGCAGATTTATTTACAAAAATATGAATGTAAGTTTTTTGATTTACAAAATGAAAAAATTTACTTCTAAATAGGAATGAGATAGTAATATACAAGTCTTGGTCATCATCAAGAAATTTCATCCTTTTACTAATCAAAACTTCCAATAAGATACGCTTTCGTCACATTTCAACTCTAGTTTGGCTAATTGTTTCGGTTGATAATATAGTGCAACTATGAAATAAATTCTTTAATTGATTATCAGAATTTGCAAAGTGATATCTTCCTTTCTATTTGTATAACAAGTCAAATCAGTAAATTCAGGAAAATTCTTGGATTTCAATTGCTTACTCTCTCCTTATTTGGAAAAAATATGTATTAATATTATTATTTATATACACCTATGAAGACTGAGATCAAGTATAACGTTCGTGCACTGCCTTTCGGGCTTACATGAGAAGTGTACGGAGCATGGCGAGTGTCCCACCTAGGTGCGTACACTTGACTCTAGGTGGTTATTATTTTTAACTTTTATATACATATACCTAACTCAGAATACCGAGGCCAGATATACCGTTTATGCATTACCTACCGGGATTACGCGAGTAGTGAGACGACCCGACTTTTTCTCCACAAAAAGTCGTATCATCATTAAGAAAGAAAGGGATAGAAAAGAGAAAAGAAAGAAGAGAAAGAAGAAACAACACAAGAATCTCAACAGCGGAACGAATAAACTATATTAATAACATAAGTATTACATAGTATACAACAATTATCAGAGTTACACAGACATAACAACACATACTAGACAGTTATAAACACCTGTCTAGTTATTACAACTCAATACATAACAGAAGACACTCAGAGATACCAACACAGCGGAAACTATATATAATTATACGCAGAAGCCTCCTGCTCCATTGCTCCTCCACAATTCGTCAAAGCTAACCTGAATCCTAACCTGAATTCCCTTGGCTACTCGTAAAAATTTGAGTACCCAAGAGTTAAAGAAAAACAGAAATAACTCCGGGTCAGACATGGGCCTGGTGTGAGTAACAGGTTAAAGTTGCTTAACTTTGGAAAACCTTTGAAAAGAAAAAGTATCACGTAAGACTTCCCACACATAAACATGGAAAAGTTTTTACCTTACGCTAACCAAAACATTTGATAGGAAATCCGATGATATTATAATAGTGTCTAGGGTTTTCAAGTAAATAAGAAATAGCCGAAATTGTTACATGATTAAATTCCAGCTACTAGCCACAAAAGTGGGTAATACAATCAAAACCGTTGGCACTTATTGGATTTTGGATTCCATACAATGGCTGGGCTACTGGGGTACCGCCCGTCACAGTACATGGCCTAGATCACCATACCGAGGATTACTCCCAATCCCCTGCAACACAAAGCTGGACCCATTCCTTACTGAATAGTTCCAAACAAGACAACCCCGCAGTTGTGATCAGCAACCGCACCACTAAGCCGAAAATAAAGGGACCTCTAGACAGGGATAAATCTTTCTCTCAAGTGGGGGCTACCCACGAAGCTTTGCTGCACCTCTTCTGTTTTAGCCATTCCCGGTTGATGAGGCTTGAGGTTAGATTACCTTAATAGGACATATCACTTAGAATGCTCATCGTCCACCTGACGATGTTATGAAAGCATTCAATCCATACAAGTTCGTTCCGGGTTTGAACGAAACCGAAGGCATTATCTCGTTACACTCATATTGGAATCACCCTTAGAGTTAACGACAATAACCATTGCACTCTGAATCACCATCTCGAATCTATAAGTACTATTCCGTCAAACTCATTACGGAATCACCCACAGAGTTATACTGACGTATAGCCCTTACACCTCGAGTCTTCACTTGCTCCACTTGGATTATCGACCTAACGTTTAATTGGAATCGATGTGGTTTTCGGATCCCAAATATGGAAACCCGATCCCGGTCTCATCGAAATCCAAAGCGTGTCTTTTAAGGCCAAGTTGTTTTAAGTTTAAAACAATTCAATTCATTATCTATATATATACAGATAGATAATTTATAACACAATAGATAATTAACATTATCATTATCAATAGATAATTCATATCATAATCAGATAATCCATATTATCATCCAAAAGCAACTAATGCATCCATATCACATACATCACTCATCTCATAACTGAGATTATAAACTATACATGGCAATCAATACCAATCATCAAACATAAGCAATGATATAATGATCACACCATTTATAATTAATTTAAAATTAATTAAATTAATTATTTAACCTCTAATTATTTTAAAATAAATTAAATTAATTACTTCATCATTAAAATTTTGCTTAACTTAATCTTCAATTGATTACAAATCAATTAAATAACCACCATCTCAATATTCATTTCACTTAATCCTTATTGATTAACTATCTCTAATTACAATAAGTAATTAGCATTTAATTTTAATTACACAAGTTAATTATATTAAACCCTTTCGCAAATAATTAACTTGTAATTTCTTAATTAATTAATTGGTTAAAATTAATTACATTAATAATTTATTCATTATTAATTATACCTTAATTAATCAATTCCAAATTACATCATTAATTAATTAATTAATGATTTCTGATTACATTTAATCAATCTCTATATAAATTAATTACATAAGTAATTAATCTTCAATTTAATCCATATATATTAATCACCCATGATTAATAATACTAGTAATTAACTACTTTAATTACTCATCCCAAAATTAATTTATCATAATTAATTACTAAATTAATCCTTGATTTATTTCAAATAACTTAAATCCAGATTACTTCTATAATAAATATCCTTAATTACATTCAGTAATTATTAATTAATTACTTCTCTAAGTAATTACAATCCATAAATTACATAAAGTAATTATCAAACAATTCTCAAATGTTTAAATTAATTTAACTTGATTTATCTAAACTAATCACATAAAACAAATTAATTACACCAAGTAATTAATTCATTAATTACTTTCATTAAGTAATTAACATAAACAATTGATTATTATTAATTAATTAATTTAATTAATTATCAAAATTAATCACATTAATTAATTGTAATATAATCTTAAGTTAATTATATTTCTTAATTACTTAATTAAGAAATTGACTTATATTAATCATTATTAATGAACTATTAATTAATATTTAATTATCATTTAATTAATCTCAAATTATTAAATAATTAAGTGTTAATTAAAATCATTAAATAAACTTTAATCATTAATTAAAATTTAATTAGCAATCTTTAACTATAGATTAATTAACCTTAATTAATTAATCTCAAATCTTAATTAATCAATTTAAAAACTATTAATTACCTAATTAATCATCCACATTAATAACTAAGTAATAATTAATATTTCATTTAAATTAATTTAATAATTTAAATGAAACCAATTTTCTTAAGTTCAAAATTAAGAAACATTCTTCTTTATACAAAGTATTTTAAACACTTTATTTCAAAACAAAATTCAATTTAAAAATTTCTTTTTAAATTTCAAATTGAAACACAATTCAAATTTTCATTTTGGATTAAATCTTTAAAATTTAAAACATTACTTACTTTTTCATCTTCAATTTTAAATTCAAGTTATTTAACCTTTTCTAAAAATGGTTAAAGCAAATTTAAATTTAAAAACTTATTTTATTTTAAAAACTGATATTAAAGTCAAATCTCAGGTTTTTAAACTGAATTTAAACTTATTTTAAACTTTATTTCATAAATTTAAAACTTATAGTTTTAAATTCAAAACAATGTTCTTTATACTGTAAAAGTTTAAAAATCTAATTTAAACTTTCCAGATTTAAATTAAATTCAAACTTGAGCTTCCAAATTCTGTTCCCAGATTTTAAACTTGTTTTAAAATTTTCAGTTGCATTTTAAAATTTTACTTTTAAATTGAAACAGAAAAACAGTTTTCTGTTTAGTCTAACATCTTACATTTTGAATTCAAAAATGTTTCAAAATCCAGGATTTAAATTATTGAATTCATAATTAAGTTTCAGGTTTAAAAAAAATTCAAATTGAATTTCATCCTTCAAATTTTTAAATTTTACTTTTAAATTTTTAAAACAGAAAGACAGTTTTTGTCTAAAACCAAACTTGAGTTTAAAAAGCATTTCAAATTAATTTCAAAAATCTAAAATTTACACTCAGTTGAATTCAAATTCAATTCTAGATTCAAACTTATTTTCAGATTTTGTTTGCATCTTACCTTCACTGCAATTTTTTAATAAACCTGGAAAACAGGTTTTTGATCAAACTTTAAAACCTGAAATACTTACATTTTAAGAACTCAAATTATTACAAAATAAATAGAATTCAAACTTTTGAATTCATATTTAAATTCAGTTTTAAACCCTAAGTTAAATTCCAGTTTAAAATTCAAACTTCACTTTTTAATTCTTTAAAAACTGTAAAACAGGTTCTGTTTTTATATGAAAAACCTGAAACAATAAATACTCGAGCAAACCCATTTTTACTTCGAGACAATAGCTTCCCTGCTTCGAGTCATTTATCAAAATACCCGAGACCATCACGGGGTATAAACCCTGTGAACAAAAATCAACACCACCATCATCACCAATATGCACAACACCCCTGTGCACCCTTAAACCAACTCCGGCATCACTGGCCATTATCTCTGGCCATCCTCCATCGACCAAAATCCCCACATCAACCTTCATCCCTCAAAATCCCAGAATTCAACTTGAATTTGAATTCAAGTTTTAAAACCAAAACCTGGAACATCAACCCCTTCCCACTGCCTGACCTGTCAACGACAAGGCCTCCCAGCTCCGGCCACTATCGCCCTTGAAACTCCGTCAACATCTTCGCCAACCCATCATCTACCATTACCCAAAAACAACATCGAACTCGATCAACTGAAATGACCGAAAAGTTCGATCTTACCCAATCCAGAAAAACTAGGGTTCCTGACTATAATTCCTAAATTACAACACCAATATTGAAATTCAATTCAATCCAGTATTTTTCCCATAATCTTTGATAGCTGCACAATCTTCAAAATCAAATTCAACCAAATTAAAAGCAAGTATCAACTGATCATAACCAATAAGTAGAATACAGTAAATTCAAAACTGATCTTCCTTTAAAACAATAAAAATTGTAATATTTTATTTAAAATTCATGAATTCACTTGTTGTATCTATTAATAAACCTGAAACAATAAATCAAAATGTTTGAATTTTTCCTCTTATATTAATGTTTGCTCTGTTATTAAATTTTCAGGCAATTCAAAATTTATTTAACCTATATAAAATGTTTTAACTTTACTTTATAAACATATTTCATTCAAATACTAATTCATAACAACAGCCAAATCAGAAGGAAAAAGAATTTTCACTCTAGGCAAATTTACTCTGTGTAACTTGATTATCCAGGTTACAGAAAATTTTGTTTAATTTATATAAAATTTTAAACTTACTCTATTCTAAAGTAAGCAGATTTTATTCAAATGTTCAAGTTATACAGCAAACAAATCAAGAAAAGAATTCAGTGATCAATCATGAGTTTGAAATTTTGAAGATTAGGCATGCAACAGTCATTATCATATATACAGTCATAGGTATAATATTCACAACTATTTCATATAAACTCATTTCAAATTTTAAAAAGTATGAACAACTTAACCTATTTAATAAATTTATAAATGAGTTACTCACCTTAAATAGAAATGCAGAGAGAACCCAGACTTTTAAATATGCAGAACACAGTTTGAAATCTTTGCAGAAAGCTTGAATGCTTTTAAAAAAACTGGAATGTTGCTTTAAAAAAATGCTATTGCTCCTTAACCTTACATGCATGCTGATGCTTTACATTTGCATTTGTCCCCAGGTTCTACATGCAAGTAGCCTAATTCCCAGACTTTAGAAAAATGCAGGATCTTGCATGTTTCAGATTTTTGAAAAAAATGAATGCATGCTTTAGTTTGTAGCTTGCAGGTTTGTTGAGTTTGAAAAGGAGGAGTTTGATTATAGGTTTTTGAAGGAGGTAATGGTTTTTGCATAGGATGGTTGCAGATTTGTATTTTTGGGTTTGAAGAGTTACATGGTAATGATTTTGAAGAGTATTTAGAGGAAAAGTTTTAGTTGAAAAGTTTCTTTAATTAAGAAATGAAACTGAGAAAAATCAGGAATAAAAGAATGCAATGTTGTAAAAACTAAATTTATGATTTATTAAAAACAAAGAAAAATAAAAGATAAAATTTGACACTTGTAAAAAGAAATGGACACTTGTTAATTTACTCACTTAAATATTTAACACATGTTAACTCATATTCTAAATTACATACACATGTCCTCTTAAATAAATTAGCATTTATAATTAGAGTTAATGAAATATTAAGCTTAGTTAATTAGTTTTATAAGTACTTAGTTATATATAGATAAATTAATTTCCAAAGAATAAATCAAAGTGTTATTTTAAATGAAACAATATACAAATTAATCATTTGAAAAAGATACTTTTAAATAATTAAAATAAATTTATAAAAGAGTTTGTAACTTAATGAATACATGTTTCATATTTTAAATTATATTTTAAATTTCATATTAAACTTACAAATCACATTTTATAAATCAATATTTTAAAAAGAATAAAACAAACATTTTATAACATATTTTAAATATTCAAACTTAAGTAAAAATGAATTTTAAACCAATAGAACATTTATCTCATATATTTAAAATCATATAGTATTTTATTAAATATTTTTGAAAAGCTTAAATCCAAAAATAAATCACAATTCCTAAATTCAAAATATTAAAATTATGCTATACTGATTTAACAACTTATCTATTCAAAATATGTACAAATACATATACATTATTAAATAGAAAACAATTTTATCAGCTCATTAAAAATAATTTCACAAATTAAATATTTAAATAAAGAAGATTATTAAATCAAATCAAATTTATTAACAAAAATTATCAATTCAATATAAATTTAAACATAGATTATTAAATTTATATTGTCCAAAATTCCTGGGATATTACAAGTACAGTATAGAGCATGGTGAGTGTACACAATTATGTGTAGACACATGACTCTATGTCTGTTTTATTTCTCTTTTCTAAAAGGAGAAAAGAGAGTTATGCAAAATCATCTTAGCATCATTTAATTTTGAAGATTAAAAATGTTAATGCATGTACGTTAAATCAACCACTTTTTAGACGACGACTACAATTTAGAATAACTTCTTAACCATCACATATGAATCTCCCAAAATACTAGTTACACCTAGTTGCTTATAATTCAAAATTTTCTTTTTATTAAACATTTAGGTAGGTACTTCTCCAAAAATTCAGTCTAATGACCATAGCAGTATGTTTACTTTATCGTGCCTATTCAAAAGTAAATTAAAATGCAAATTCTTTTTTTTAACAAATTAAAATGCAAATTCTTTTTTTAAAACAAATTAAAATGCAATTTTTTTTATTTTTTTGCACAAAAAGGAATGTAAAATGAAAAAAAACAAAGTATGTAAAATCAAATAAACATGAGCACTCCCCCCGCACTTGTTTTTTACCGTGTCCCTATAGTCAACCCAAGTGAAAGGAGAAAGATAGAAAATAAATAAAAATATGACCTATATTTACATAAACATGGAACAATCATTATTCACACTACATTAGAAAATATACTATCAAGGAGTAAATGGAACACACTTCTAAAGACCAATTCATTTGCCCCATCAAGTCCGAGAACATAGCTTAAACTCAGAAAACTAAACCACAAAAGACTTCAAAATTAAACATAACTTTGAAAAATGAATGTCATTTATTAAATATCATATAAGTTGTTTTCTTTTCGATGACTTTTATAGTAGTAGATAGAATAATTGGTTGAAGTTCATGTTTATTTTCACCAAATTTAAATTCAAGCCGATTATTGAAAAATTCTTCTAAATGATTGATTTTAAAATCAAAATGGTGATTTAAATCTACTCCTTCAGAATTCAACAACTCGTCTTCGAAAAGTCCAAAAATTTTGTGTTCACTAAATTCATCTTCTTTTCTTGAATTATTCACAACTTCATCATTTTCAATTTGTAAAGTTGTTGTTTGAAATTTGTTATGGTCAGAAAAAGGAAGACCGAATTTAAAAACGAGTTTCTCACCATCAAATGAGTTGAAATCCAAATCAATTACCACATTTTCAATAACTTCATTAAGATTGTCCTTTTCAATTTCAAAAGTTGTTATTTGAAAATCGTCAATTTTGAAAAAAGATGGATTATCATTTGACTCGTCACATATTGGGATTTGATTTTGTTGCTTACATTGTTTTATGTAGTGTAATGACCTGATTTTTCGACGCTCGAAAATCGACATCAATACGTCCACTGTATCAAAGTCGAACAATAAATTGCCTTAAAATCGAACCATTAGGGTTAAAGAAGAAGGAGGTAGAAGAAGAAGTAGAAATAAAACAAGAACAGAATCTTACCATCGCAGCGGAATAAAATATAATAGGAAATAATCGATCTTTACAAAAAAACTATGTCAGTTTTTATACATTACATCATCAGAGTACAACAAAATCAAAACAATTACTGGACAGTTTTATTAACTTGTCCTTACAAAAGCTGACTATACAGCCTTATACTGCACAGCAGAATATACTTCAAATACGTATGATACGTCTCACCATCTAGCTCGACTCCTGAGCTCCAGCAGTCCATCCAGAATCTGTACCCTATAATACTCGGTCTAACCCGAGCATTAGTTAAATAACATCCAAGTCAGTCTTGAAAACCAGCGTGAGAAAACACACTCAATTGGATTGTTAAAGTTTTCAAAATCCTTTGAAATCAAAGATATCTCGTAAGATCACGCCACAAATAAACTTGTCGGGTTTTTACCTTACGATAACCAAAACATTTCTTATAAAATCCTCTGATATTATAGTAGTGTTTATATACAAATACTTGTTCAAATAGCTAAAATTGTTACATTATTAAATTCCAGCTAATATGTATACAAACAAAACCGTAAAGGCACGTAGGGAGAATGGATTTCCATCAATGGCAGGGCTACTGGGGTACCGCCCGTCACAGTACGTTGTCTAGGTCACCGTACCAAGGATCCACCCCGATCCCCTACATCACAAGATCGAAGCTACCTCTTACTGGATAGTCCGAATAAGTTCACCCCGCGATTGGGATTAGCAAACGCCCGCACAGCCGAAATAAAGGGACATCTAGACAGGGGTGACCTTACCCTAATTGGTTGCTAGCCACTTAGCCTTGTATGCACCTCCCCTGTTTTAGCCATTCTCGGTTAATAAGGCTCGAGGCTAAGCGTTACCTTTTTAGCACAAATTCACTTAGAATTCTCATCATCCTCCTGATGATGTTCTGATAGCGTTCATCTATACAAGTCCATTCCGTGTTCGAATAGAACCGAATCACTACTCTTACTACATTCAATATATATACTACTATATATAATATCAATTCAAGCAAACAATTCAATAAATAAAATTTAACTATTTAAATTTAAATGGCAATCCGAATGAGTGAGATTAACTCACCTTTGATTGTTTGCAACCCATCCATCTCGACTTGTTTCCCTCACAATTTGGACCTTGTATAACATAGATAATTTTTATTTATATTCGAATGAATCGAACAATTAAGTTTCCATTCGATAAGTTTAATTAACCAATTGTTTCATTTTAAACTAATAATTAAATTTTAAACTAATTTCCTTTAATAAAATATTTTTAGCAACTAAAATAATTAAATAAGTAAATTAAACAAATTAATCTCCATAATAAATTATTTTAAAATGAACTAGTATATATAAAATGTATATTTATTCTCTTTTGAAATTACATGCACTAAGAATATTATCCTATATACATTTAAAAATCAAATCTTTATACATTCTACAACATTTTAGAAATTTCTATTTCTTCCAAAAATATTATATATATATATATATATATATATATAAATTCAAACAGAATTGTATTATATATCTTACTTTAAAAATATATTTTCCTAACACACACACACATATATATATAGAATTAAAACTACAATAGGTTTATACCTTACTGTAACTATTATTTTTCTACTTCCTGTAGGCATTATTTATGTGTAGGTATATTAAACCAAAATTAATTGGAAAATTAAAACAAGAATACCTCACTGCTAGCTGCCCACTCACTCGCGTGCCCACCAACACACACGCTACTCACCGCCTCGGTCTACGACCATACTGTAAGACGTGGCGCCTCATCATCAAGTCACCCTTAGATTGCCACATGCCCAAATCACGAATCTCGACAGCACATTTAAGCCAACCCCATGCTGCGCCAGGAATGCATCGCGACCCTCACTCCAAACTCCATTCCAACGTCGTGCTCGACTTCCCCTTTCGTCGGCGCCCTTGAGACCACTTCCATCGCGATTGCAGGCATCGCGATTGTAACTCGCGACTGCTAATTCGATTCAAAAGAAAATCATCACGTCGCCTTCAATTCATAAGCGACTCTTTTTTTTTATTTTTTTATTTGACTGAAACGATTGAGAATTGAGAGGTAGAGGGGATGCAAGATTCGATTTGAGGAGGACGAGAATTCGTTCGATCGAGGAGAATAGGGACGCGTCCATGGTTTTGATTTCTATTGATTCATTTTCTCTTTTTTTTTGAATTGATTTTTGAAAACCAAGAGAGCTCGGCCACTGCCCTTTTTCTTATGCAATAAAGGTGCGTGTCCAAAAATTTGCCAAATGTTTGAAGAGAAAAGAAACGTGTAAAATTTTGTCTTGTGAAAACATTATCATATTAAATACATAAATATCAGTTTAAAATTTAAATTTAAATCGTTGAGAAAATGAAGCTTAAAATCTCAATCTCCTTTCGAGTCGTGCCACTAGGCATTATAATGTTATACCGCTGTTCCGAACGCAATGGAAAAGGTTTCGAGTCCTAATTCGATCGTATGGAGAAGATTGTTTCTTTTGGACCCAGTTATTGTATTAAATTTTCGATATAGATTTCCACGTATTTATCTATCATACTGCCAAACGATCATTCCAAACACTTAAAAAATTGAAATCCGATAATAATACACTATTATGGATCCAACAGAACTGCTTTCGACGAATTCCGAGACTGTGCCTCGGAAGGCAATTTTTAAATATCAATTTAAACAATATATTTTTAAAACTGAGAAAAATATTTTCAAACTCAAATTTAAAACTTCTATTATCTCCAGTATTATAAACGTAAGTTTTCCAAGCCCTTGAAATATTTATAACCAGCTTAAAACCAAGGTTTACTATATCAATCAATTTCCAATTATTAGATTCAAAAATTTAATTGCCAAATTCATAGTGATATTTGAAATCCAAGTTAAACTATCTTGCAAATATTTAAAATCAATTAAATATTTTGATTTCAAATATCTAGAAAATTCCGGATCGTCGCATGTAGGTTTCAAACAACAAATCCATGTGAGTTTTTTTTATTTTCTTCAATTTGCTCAACTAAATCAAATTCATGATTACTAGTTTGAGAATTTTTAATTTGAAACTGTTGAGAACAAAAATTGTCAATCGCACCATAATTGGAACTACTCCCATAGCCAAATCATTTAAAAAGTGGTTCACATTTCCATTTTGATTTTGAAATTCATTTTGGAGTTCGAAATTGCAATGACATGGGTTATAATCAAAATCATTGGAATTTTGAAATGAATTAAAATTTTGATTATTTTGAAATCTTTGACTTGAATTATTGCACAGATATGAATTATACAAATTATTTATCATTTGATTTTGTTGTATAGAAATTTCAAATAAAGATTTAATAGTTTCAACATTCTTTTCAAGAGTAGAGGGTTGACCATTATTTTGAAACCTTTATGGTGTAAAATTCGAATTGATTGTACAATAGATGTTATTAAAGCATCCAAAAGAATTTGATGTGTAACCATATGGATTATATTGATTATCATAACTATTGTAAAATCCATGCGAGTAAGAAAATTTAGACATTTTCAAAAATGTTTATTTATTTATTTTGAATTTTGGATTTTTTTTATATATGCATGAAACTAATACAACTAAATGAATGCAAAGACTAAATTAAAAAATTTCTATCCTTAATAGTTCTCAACCTAAAATTATATAGTCACACTTTGACTTAATTCGACAAAATAGTTCTTAGCTAGGTAACAGACATGGGTTATCAGTGCACCATGAATCACTGTAGCAATGCGACTGAAGGTTTAAGTATCTTTAGAGAAACAATAATATCTTACGAATCACCATTATAATTATAAATTATTATTGCTATTCCTTTGCCTTAGACCCAAGAAATAATTTGTTAAAATAAATCAACTTGTCAAAATACAAATTTTTTCTAGATGGGATCGTGACACCCTTAAGTCCAACGTCTAATCTTTATTACTTAATCAAATTTTCTATGATGAAATGCAATTTGTGGACCAAAGAAAGAGTGATGAAATCCCCTACCTTATGTGAATTTGGATATTGCCCTTAGAAAATAAAATCAAGATGAAATTATACACAACTAAAATTAAACGTGAGTTAACAATGCAAATACAAATGAATTTTTGTTTTAGTTATTTTTTGTTTTCATTATTTTTTTAAATGCAAGTAGCCGACAATGCAATTAAAATAAAAACAGGAGATATGAACACGATGGCAGAGCATGCAGAATTATTATCAAGTTTATTTTAAAGGAGCGACTTTTTTAAAGCAGCGATTTTTAGCAGGCTATTTACTTTGGGAAACCAGAGCGGTTTTCATAGCGAGTAATCCTTCACTTTTTGCATTCTGAAAAGGAGCTGAAAATGATTTTTTTTAAGGATAGATTGAAAATCAAAGAATTTTTTTTTGTAATGCTAAGAAAAGTTTCATAAAATTAAACAGACAACGCACTAATACACACACCCATAGAAGTAAAATTCCATAAAGAAATTTATAAACAATTGTTTGTTAACGTGAAGGTTAACAAAGGAAAATAAAATGATCCAACCCGAATTAAAATGCTATCCGGATTTCCTAAACCCAACCCAAAAGAAAATACTTCCCTCAAAATGCACCAACGCTGAACACTCAAAACACTCGCACTAAATCAAAGCTAAAAAAATTCTAAAATCGATGAATTCCTAAATCAACAAAATCCAGAATTCCAAACTCCCAACGTGGATGTTTGGAAGAGCATGGTGGGTATGACTCATGATGAAATGATGAAATTACTGATGGAGAATAATGTGTTTGATGAAGTGGAGGAATTGATATATGGGAAGAATATGAAGAATTGAACAATTTTATATACACAGATGGAAGAATCTGTGCACAAGTTACATGTATACATCAAGAAATGATGTTCAGAAGGTGAATTTGTATTATAAATGAGTTATTGAACCAAGAAATGAAAATTTTGGACTTTTACCGGGACAATGAATGAGACAATGCAATAATATGGATCAAGAACTTAGGTATTGAATTGCAGAAAAATGATTGATCAGCAGTTATGAAATATAAATCTGGACAGTTACACATACCTATACCAAACACAAGGTTGAAATATGCAAGAGCAACAGGTTTTACCTTTAAACTGATACAACAGAGAAGTATTTAACAAAGATAATGGAATTATCAAATTGCCTTCAGGAATTTGTAACAGGTAACACTGATATCCAAACTAATGAATATCAAAACAAGGAATTAAAGATCAAAGCAAATTGAGGGCAGATTCAAGAATGGAAATCTTTGGCATAAGAATGATCAAGATTTATAACTGGTATCAATCTTCATCAAATATTGATATATATTAGCAAGTATATGGAACACAGATTCAGTTTTGCAGAGTTTACAAGCAAAAGAAAAGATAAGCACAAGAATCAACAACTCATGATATTTGTATACAAACTGAACAAGAATTAAATTCTAATTGAATAACAGAAATCAATTAGTAGCCAAAGAAGATAATGCATCAAAATCTGAAACAACTAATAACAGAAGTATACTAGCAGTATATTGCACATGAATGATCAAGAACTTGTGAAATGATTTGCAGCAGAGAACTTATGAAATTCATCAAGACTATAATGTTGATAATTGATGTATTTGATAACAACAGGATATAGATCAAGTGATATCTATTGTCACATTCAAGAACAAAGATTATATTGCAATAGGATGATCAAGAACAGATAATATCAAATCAGGTAAGTGCTAATAAAACTGAAACCATCAATATGCAGAGAACAATACTTAACTGAGCAGATATGATTTAATAAGAATGAAGCATATAGGTATAAGCACAGAAATGAGCAATATGAAAAGATTAAAGAAGTCAAGTATCACTAATGGCAATAGCATCAATATAAAATGAAAAGCAATTTTATTTCTGAGTTTTTTCTTCTTTTCAACAGTTACAAAAACTGCTTATATATATGCAGTTTATCAAAATGGACCCAAATTATACAACAATCTTCAATAATGGCCCAATTAACTCACAAATCAATTATACAACAATATTACGCTGAAATTCAATGTTATAAGTCCTGCAACTTGCACACACATGCACAGCTTCAGGTCTTGTACTCTTGCACACATGTGCACATATGCCAACTGTTTCATCCCATTATTCCACTGCACAAGCTTCTTCTTCCTCCTTGCTTTTAATACTCTCCTGAAGAAGATGACCTCCTCTCTCTTCGAAAACCAGTGCTAACATTCCTCTGTTGTTACAACATTCGGGTGAGGCTGAGTGGATGATTGGTTGACGTTGATTTGTATATGAGTAGGCGCGGGTTTCGGGTGTTGGAATTGTTGTGATGGGAGGAGTATCGGAGGGGAATTTGCGACGTAGGGTTTCAGGATTGTCGAGTGGTTTGCGAAAGTAGGCTATGAAGGAGATTGATTGAGTTGGTGATTGGTGATTTTGGGTCGTTTTAGAGGATGGTTGTCTAAGGGTGGCAGGAGACTTCGATTTGTTGCGTGATGGAAGGAGGAAGTGTTGTAAAATTTTCAAAAGCTTTGGGGTTTGGGTTTTTGGTTTTGGAAGAGAAGAGGTAGAGAGGAAGAAGAGAAGTCCCACATTGTAGAGAAATGAATGCTATACTTGTATAAGTATAGCTTTCTCAAGTGGATGATGGGGCCTTGGGGCTCCCACATGTTTGCTTTGTTGTGAGGAGAGAAGTCATGCAACACCACACGCGCGCCGCCGCCGTCCGTCCGACAGAACCGAGCCGGCCCGGGTTTCGGGTTCCGAAAATATTTTTGGACCATATATGTACAGTAACGGGCCAGATTTCGGCCCGTTAAGGATCCAGAACCGGAATTCAGAATTTATATAATGGTGGGAATTTGTAACGTTTTCTGAACGTTGCTAATGTGAATGGACGCGACGTTTGAATTAGTAACGTTTTACTGAACGTTGCAGATGAAAGGTCGCAACGTTTAAGAACCGTTGCAAACGGTCGTGACTCTTGGCGAATAGACACCTCCTCATGTATATAAATAGCAACGCCCAGAACAGTTGCAAAGAACAGTTCCGCATCTTCTTCTTCTTCCTACAGCAGTTCTGCGACGCCGGGATAGCGTTACTAAACGCTTTGTTTTGTGACGCCTCCAAGGTGTTGCAAATTCAAAAAGCGTTGCATGATTGTATTCTTCTTCCTCTTCATTAATTCTATATATATTGCATCATCAGATACATTTTCTGAAGTGTTCTTGGTCGGATCAAAGTCGTACAAACTTTGAATCCGATTACGCTGTTATAGGGCTTCATTGAATCTTGAAAGTCGATAGTTCGATAACCCGTTTGTACCTGGTGGGTTGAACTATTGTCTGAAAGAATCTATTCCATAGATCCTTGAAGTCGGATACAACATTGTTTTCATCACCATCGCTGTCAAATCCGTCTTGAACCGCAAAATCCCCAACAAATTTTCAGACAATACTCTTCAACTATGGAAGGTTTGAGCGCTCTACAAGTTATGAATCAGCATCTAACTCGATTGGAGCGTTTTGATGGTGACAATTTCACTCATTGGCAAGAGACGATGAAATTTTTCCTAGTCACTGTCAAGTTGTTCTACATCTTGGAAGATGACTTGGAAGAAATCCCGGAGGAAACTGATAAGGACGATGCTGCTCTAAAGGCTAAACGTGCAAAGCGCAAAGAGGACGATTTCCTATGCAGAGGCCATATTCTGAATGCGCTATCTACCCCAGTCTACAATGCTCATAGGACCTTGGAAACAGCGAAGGCACTCTGGAGAATAAATACCGCATATCCGAGGCAAGCAATAAAAAGTTTCTTATTTCTAATTTTATGGATTTCAAAATGGTCACCAATAAGTCCATAATTGGACAAGTAAGCGAAATCTTGCTGTTGGTGAATCAACTTAAAGATGCTGGAATTGATCTCCCTGAATCTTTTGTTGTTGGAGTTATAATTTCTAGACTTCCGCATAGTTGGAATGATTATAAGAAAAAGATGAAGCATGCGGAAACGGATTATAATTTAGACGGTTTACAGCGTCATCTTCATATTGAAGAAGACTCTCGCGAACGCGATCTAGATGATAATCCACCAACTGAGTCCCATTCTAAGGCAAATAATGTTGAAATTACTGATAAATTAAAGCCAAAGAATGAGACACGGTTTAAGAAAAATCATTCCAAAACTAACAACAAAAATAAAGGTGCTTGTTATTTTTGTAACAAGCCCGACCACTATGCCCGAGACTGCCGTCTGCGGAAGAAACAACAAAAAGTGAATGTGGTCGAAGACTCGCTTGTGGCTGTAGTGCAAGAGGCAAACTCCGTTAGTGGCAATGATAACGATTGGTGGTTCGATACTGGAGCAACCATTCACATTTGCAAAGACCGTAATCTTTTCAAGAGTTACGAAGAAAATAAAGGAGAAGCCGATGAAGTTACTGGAGCAAATAAGGTTCCAAGTAAAGTTCTGGGAAAAGCCACTATAGAACTTCCTCCCACCTCTGGAAAAGTTCTTACATTAGTCAATGTATTTTATGTACCTGATATGTGTAAGAATTTGGTTTCTGGATAGCTTCTTAACAAAGGAGGATTCAAGATGTTGTATGAGTCTGATAAGCTAGTGTTGTCTAAGAATGGTAAATTCATTGGACAGGGATACTCTTGTAACGGCATGATTAAGTTGAATTTAATAAAGAAATCTTCTGTTTATATTGTTGATTCTATTAGTTTATGGCATGGTATATTAGGACATGTTAATTATAATTCCATTAGGAATATGAATAAATTAGGATTAATTTCTGATTGTGATTTCGATACCATCTCTAAATGTGAAATATGCTTTCAAGCAAAAATACACCGGAAATCCTTTAAATCCGTAGAAAGGAAAACTGGTTTGCTTGATTTGGTATATAGTGATGTGGGTGACTTAAAAAGTCATATCACCTATGGTGGTAACCAATACTATATAACATCCATTGATGATTATACTAGATATGCATATGTATATCTAATGAAAACTAAAGATGAGGCTTTTGATAAATTCAAAATTTACAAAGCAGAGGTCGAAACACAATTAGGAGTTAAAATTAAAATATTACATTCAGATTGTGGTGGTGAATATTTCTCAAATGAATTCACCTTGTTTTGTAAACAACAAGGTATAATTCACCAATGTACTGCCCCATATACACCACAACAAAATGGTGTTGCTGAAAGGAAGAATAGAACTTTAGCAGAAATGGTTAATTCCATGCTCATAAGTTCTAATTTACCTTATAACTTATGGGGTGATGCTATGTTATCTGCATGTTATATTTTAAATAGAGTACCACTTAAAAGGAATAATATTTCCCCTTATGAATTATGGTTTAATAGGAAACCTAACCTAGCTAGACTTAAAGTTTGGGGTTGCTTAGCTTATGTTAGAAAACCAGACCCTAAACGACCAAAGTTAGGAAATAGAGCATTTAAATGTGTTTTCATAGGATATTCACTTAATAGTATAACTTATAGATTTCTTATTCTTGACACCCTAGAAGTTATAGAATCTGTAGATGTAGAATTTTTTGAAAATCAAACTGTTGAGATCCCATTGAGATCATCTAGTCCAGAACGTAGTATGACTAATGATATCAATGACGATGATTTTTCTCCTACTCAAAACAGCAAGGAAGTGTCAGTACCAGATAATAGTACTGAACAACGGAGAAGTAAAAGAGCGAGAATAGAGAAGGACTATGGTCTGACTTCATTACATATCTTGTAGAAGGGAGTAAGGACAAAGTCCTTAATGTGACTAAATATGTAATGAACGTTGATGATGATCCTAAAACTTATTCTGAAGCTATGAGTTGCAGAGATTCAAATTACTAGAAAGAAGCTATCAATGATGAAATGAATTCCATAATGTTAAACCAAACTTGGGTTTTAACTGATTTACCTCCGGGTGCTAAACCTATAGGATGTAAATGGATATTCAAGAAAAAGTTGAATACAAATGGATCCATTGATAAGTTTAAAGCCAGATTAGTTTCTAAGGGATATAAGAAAAGACATGGAGTAGATTATTTTGATACATATGCTCCAGTTGCTCGCATATCTTCTATACGATGTTTAATTCCACTTGCATCAATTCATAAATTAGTCATACACCAAATGGATGTAAAGACTGCTTTTCTAAATGGAGATTTAGAAGAAGAGATATATATGGAACAACATGAAGGTTTCAAAACCCCAGGCCAAGAAAAGAAAGTTTGCAAATTAGTAAAATCTCTTTATGGCCTGAAGCAAGCTCCCATGCAATGGCATGAGAAGTTTGATAAAGTTGCACTGTCATATGGATTCACTGTTAATGATGCTGATAAATATATTTATAGCAAATCGGATAACAACGGTATTGTTATAATATGTTTATACGTTGATGACATGCTAATATTTGGTTCCAATATATCCTGCGTGAATGAAACTAAAAAATTTCTGTCTTCTAAATTCGATATGAAAGATCTAGGAGAGGCTGATGTAATTCTGGGAATTAAAATTGTTAGGAAAGAGGGGGAGTTATTACTAACCCAATCCCATTACATAGAGAAATTCTTACAATAGTATGGTCATTACGATGATAAACCAGCACCAACTCCTTTAGATCCTAGTATTAAATTAGAAAAGAACACTGGACATACTATCTCTCAACTAGAGTATTCCAGTGTTATTGGGAGTCTTATGTATGCTATGCATTGCACTAGACCAGACATCGCGCATGCTATAAGTATATTGTGTCGATTTACGAGTAATCCAGGTTTCGAACATTGGATAGCCATTTCCAGAGTTTTAGCTTATTTGAAAGGAACCATTGAATATGGTTTATCTTATAAAGGATATCCTGCTGCAATAGAAGGATATAGTGATGCAACCTGGAACAATGTAGAATCCAAATCCAAGTCTACGACTGGATGGATCTTTACATTAGGAGGCGCTGCTGTGTCTTGGGCTTCCAAGAAGCAGACCTGTATTTCTGACTCAACAATGTTGTCAGAATTGATTGCATTAGCAGATGCATGTAAAGAAGCGGAATGACTTAGGAATTTATTAATGGAAATCCCTTTGTGGAAGAAGCCATCTCCAGCAGTCTTGATTAACTGTGACAATCAAGCAACAATATACAATGTGTCTAATAAGACATATAATGGAAAGTCTAGACATGTGAGTCTAAGACATCAAATGGTGAGACAGTTACTCAAAAGAGGAGTTATAACTGTAGACTACATAGAAACGAAGAAAAACTTGGCTGACCCACTTACAAAAGGTCTTCCAAAGGCAATGGTTTCTATAAAGTCACAAGAAATGGGACTAAGGTCTGTGAATGAAGGTTGATCATCCTTAACAGAAACCCAACTTATGTCTTGAAAAGGATAGACAAAGTTCAATGGGTACCAACAAGTTAAGAGAATGATTATGGAACACTAAATTGATAATCCATAATATTTAGTGTTGGATTCTACAAGAACAAAGGATGGATATATATCCTTAATAAGTCTAGAAACCTTAAAAGGTGTATCGCAGAAACACCTTAAGAGACTTACCTACATGAGTATGGAAATCAGGTCGTTTCCTAGGAAAGTAAGACTGCTTTCTAAGTAGACTCATGAACCAGGATTTAAGCACATGGTCATTAACGTGCTGAGCAATACAGAACACTTTACCTAAGGAATCAACATGTGTGATTGTTCCGGTTTTATCATTAGGGATACTTGGTTCAAGATTCGTTCACCATACAATCTCGATAAGGCTTTGAATGGTTTACACTAAGTAAAGGTTCAAATCCAAAAGATACCTTTTATTTATGTGTTGGTTTTCACGATGATGCAAAACTTGATCTTAGAACTACATAGGCTTGATCCCACTTGGGTATGTAGGAAGTCACTCTAGTGATTCAGCCGTCCTATTATTTAATTTTTTGAAAATTGGGGGAGATTGTTGTAAAATTTTCAAAAGCTTTGGGGTTTGGGTTTTTGGTTTTGGAAGAGAAGAGGTAGAGAGGAAGAAGAGAAGTCCCATATTGTAGAGAAATGAATACTATACTTGTATAAGTATAGCTTTCTCAAGTGGATGATGGGGCCTTGGGGCTCCCACATGTTTGCTTTGTTGTGAGGAGAGAAGTCATGCAACACCACACGCGCGCCGCCGCCGCCGTCCGTCTGACAGGACCGAACCGGGTACGGGTTTCGGGTTCGGTTCCGAAAATATTTTTGGACCGTATATGTACAGTAACGGACCAGATTTCGGCCCGTTAAGGACCCAGAACCGGAATTCAGAATTTATATAATGGCGGGAATTTGTAACGTTTTCTGAATGTTGCTAATGTGAATGGACGCGACGTTTGAATTAGTAATGTTTTACTGAACGTTGCAGATGAAAGGTCGCGACATTTAAGAACCGTTGCAAACGGTCGTGACTCTTGGCGAATAGACACCTCCTCACGTATATAAATAGCAACGCCCAGAACAGTTGCAAAGAACAGTTCTGCATCTTCTTCTTCTTCCTACAGCAGTTCTGCGACGCCGGGATAGCGTTACTAAACGCTCTGTTTTGTGACGCCTCCAAGGTGTTGCAAATTCAGAAAGCGTTGCAGGATTGTATTCTTCTTCCTCTTCATTTATTCTATATATATTGCATCATCAGATACATTTTCTGAAGTGTTCTTGGTCGGATCAAAGTCGTACAAACTTTGAATCCGATTATGCTATTATAGGGCTTCATTGAATCCTGAAAGTCGATAGTTCGATAACCCGTTTGTACCTGGTGGGTTGAACTATTGTCTGAAAGAATCTATTCCATAGATCCTTGAAGTCGGAAGTACAGCATTGTTTTCATCACCATCACCGTCAAATCCGTCTTGAACCGCAAAATCCCCAACAGGAAGTCGCAATTTTTGGGAGGTGGTTTGTGAACTGAGGGAGGCGATGGAAATGGAAGTTGGTGGCGTAATGGTGAAGGCTGAAGCATAGATTTTGAAGTGGTGGATTGCAGGATTTGGGTACTGCAACTTTGACAAGGGAGTGCTGCGGAGGAGTTGGTAGTGGAATTCGAAGGTGTAGTTGCGTGTGGTCGGAGGTAGTGGGTGATTGGTTAGATGTCGATGGGTTTGTAAGGTTTATGGTGAATGTGTTTGCGAATTTGGTTCAGGTAGAGGAAGGGTGATGTAATTTTGGTTATAGAAAAGAGGAGCAGGGAGGTGGAGTTTGACGTTGTTGTTGGTCAGTTTTGGCAGTTATAGGATGAAGGTGGTTGGAGAAGCAAAGAAGGTTATGTAAGAGGGCACTTGCAGTGTTTCGGGTTTTGCGATTTGTGCATAGTGTTAATTGAGGAGTTGCAGTGGTGGGTGGTGACAGTAAGAGTGGAATTGGTTCGGACAAAGGGGAGGATTGTTTAAGTGAAGTGTGGTAGAAGTTTGATGTTTGTGTGCAGGTTTATGATCTTGATGAGGTTGTTGAAGGTTAGTTGTGATGCAAGGCTGAAGATATAAGTTGAATTGTAGATGCAGGCTTGTTTGTTTGGGCAGGAATGTGGTTGAAATTTAGAGGAGTTGGTGGAGAGTGAGTAATGTTGGTGACTTGAGGAGACGGGGGTTTAGAGATTACTTCAGGAAGTGATGAAGTTGTAGGTGGATGGAAAGGTGGATGATTTAGCAGAGGAAGTGATGAGGTTGCTTGGCACTGCTGTTAGTGTTTTGGGATTAGAAGGTGGAAGTGATGATGTGGGTGGTGCAAGGAGTTGTAACAAAGAATAGAGATGGAATTTTGATTGATGAGGTGATGCAGTTGTTTGGTTACTGGTGGAGGGATGAAACAAAACAAAAACCAGAAGTGATGCAAATTAAACGAGATGAAATATATTTAACAGAATGCAGTGGAAATTAACAAAATGCAATGCAATAGAAAATTAATTGAAGATAATGCAACAAAAAAGAAAATTAAAATGCAATGCAAACTTTTTTGTATCATTTTTAAAAAAAAAATGCACAAAGCACACTAAACAGTGAACACTAATGTGTAATTGATGGTAAATGAAAGACAGAAATAATGAAGAATAGAAAACAGTGAAAAATGAAATGCAGGCTTTTTTTCATAGAACAACGCAAATGTGAAATGTAACAAAACGTACAGCAAATTTTTTTTTGTTTTAATAACACAAAATAAAAGAAAAATAATTCAATGAGTAAAATTAAAATTAAATTGCACTTCTCGGCAACGGCACTATAAGCTTTTTCAAAATTATATCGATTAGGATAACGTCGAAAATGTAATAATAAAACCCGCAAGCACACAGTGTATAAGCGTAGTACGTATGTGAATACGGTTGATTCACAGGGAAAGCACTAGTTCTAAGATTACTCAATCAAATTAGCTCAAAGTTGAAAGGAGATTGTCAATTAAAAATTGTTTAAAAATGAAACAAAAACTAGAGTGAATATGGGAATAAAACTATGAGATCAAGGAGCAATTTAGAGGTAAATCCACTTTCGTTCATTCATATAAACCAACACAAAATTAATCTATAATCTCTCTTTTAATTTTAAGTAGAAACGATTAATATATTTATTGTAAGTACTAGTATGGGCACATGCTTCGCACACGGACTGTTTGTGTTATTATATACGTTGATATTTTGTTTGAGCGCAAATATGTAAATGGAAAGCAAGGGCATTTTTGAAATTTCAAAAAGACACCGAGTAAATTAGTTTAACGAATTTTCTTTATTAGTAGTAGAGATAGTTTATTTGTGCTATTAATTAGCACAACTTAAACCATCAAACTCTAACACACCATTCAAACCCATATCAAATATTGATTCTACCTTTATTTTCATGATAAAAACCACTTAGGAAAACGATTAAACAGTTTATGTTTATATTGGATTAAGCATAGACTATTTGAGATATCTACGTATGCTATTAAATTCACTAAAAAATATAAGCTACCATCATTATTAATTTATATTAAGCACCAAACAAGAGATTCACATGAAACCATTCTATGTTGATTTAGTATGATTTATGAGAGCTTCATTACCTCTAAATTAAAGGGTTTAGCTTCTCATAATTGGAATCATCCCAATACAAAATGATTTAAACATAAAAGGCAAGGAAAATGAGAACTAATTGGAAGGAAAGAGAGTTAACTACTTGCATAAAATGAAACTAAACTAATTGCATAAATTAAAACTAACTACTAACATGAAATAAAGAAGCATAAACTAAATAAAAGAGCATGAAATAAAATAGCACGAAAGGAAGAAAATCATGTAGACAATAAAAGGAAATAAGAAGAGGCACAAGAAGCCATTTTATTTATCATTGATTTTGTGACTACAACTTGCATAAAAGAAGAGAAGAAGAACTCCATTACATGAAATATAAAAGGGTATATATACATGCTTAAAACACTAATCAACTTTTTAAGGGATTACAATAATTCTCTTGAGTTTGTGCAGCCTCCAAGTAACCATTAAGGAATTAATTAATCTCTATTAACATGTGCTTTTGCTTTTTATCTCCACTAACATATGCATTTGCTTTTAATTGTGGTCCTTAGTTAGTGGACGTGGGTTTTTCCATGTTGCATGATTTCTTTTATTTCCTTCATTCTTTTGCTTTCAACAAATATGCATGCATATATCCATGAAGACTCTTCATATTTGCATCCCATTTTCTACAAATTAAAATTAAAATGTGAAAATAAATATTCTCAAAATTAATTCTTACATAAAATGAACATTTTTCCTAGTTTTAGATGAGTGAATGATGGTTTGGAAATATTTTTTTATTTTGGTTTAAAACATGTAAAAACATACTAATATGCAATTTATTTATATAAAAGAAGATTAAGTATGAGAGTCAAAATATACATTTTTACGTGCACATCATATAAGATAGTACATATTTGTCAAATAAGTTTTATATAGGCCGTTAGTCCTATCGAAACTTGGAATTTTTTTCTACCTTTTGTCTATGTTGTTGTTCTTTTATTTTAATATTATATGTTATTTTTGCAGACCTGATCCTATTGATGTTTTTGTCTTTTTTTATGTTGGGTAATGACACTTATAGTTTTTGGCTTGGTTTGTGTGATTGTGTGCTGAGATTGATAAATGATATTTGACTATTTGCTTGAATTAACACATGGTTCTATTGATTTGGTTTTCGAAAAAGATGATACGAAAGAGTGTTTGAAACTAATTCTGATTTGCATAGAATACTGTTGCTTATTGCTGTGATGAATTTCTACTTGTTACGGTTATGTCTAAGCGATATAAAAGTAGTTCGGTCGATGTTGGTTCTTATGGTTCTTCGTTTGTTGGTTCTTTTACTGAGGGTGGTCCATCTACTTCTTCAATGGTTGGTTCGTCACTTGATTTTAGTTCTATTTGTAAAAAGTTGTTAAAGATGATTCTAGCATTCAAAGTTTACTGGTATTGTCAAAGATTCTTGTGGTGTTGAAGAGTTTCGATTGTATATTATGTTATATAGCATTAAGAACGGATATAAATTTAATGTTATTAAAAACAATGGGGTGCAAGCTATAACTAAATTTTATGCATAGATTGTACATTTTTTGTTTATGCTTCTCATAAAATTAAGCTTTTGGGTTTTGCTGTTATTAAAACTGTGCAACCAAATCATTCTTGAAGAGCTGTATTGTGACGACCCACCTTTCGGACCCTGGAAACAACATTTAATACACCCACGGTATTCGTATGATGTTGCCCAAGCATCCAAAAGACACGTTGTTATAAGTAAAATAAAAGAACAGAACAGAAAAGTTCATAATGGAATGGTTAATTATAATATAACAATACAATAGTACATAAGGTTACACCTTAACATGGAGTTATCAGAGTTACAATAAAAGTCGTAACGACTCGTAATTTCGCTACTTCAAAAATGAGAGATTTCGTTTAAAAAGTCTAAAACTTAAATAAATAAGTTAAATATAATAGATAATAATAGAGAAGTTATTTACTCTTATAGTTAATAATTTAAAAAGTATAAATTTGGATTTTAGAACAATCAACAATATTAAGTTTTGTTAAAAAGTAAATAAATGATTAAATAAATAGGTTTAAATATTTATTTGAAAAGATAAATCTTATTGAAAACATCTAATAAAGATAATAAAAGTATATTAAAATATTTAGAAGTATGTTAATAATCATTTTACAAAATTAACCAAATTTTGTCGCATTTTGTTAGTTTTACATACATTGTAAAATTAGAGATTTTGATATTATTTAAATATGATTTTTAAATATAAAGAGACATGTTTTAATTTATTTAAAGAAGTAAAAAGTTTATTTTTAAATTTGGTTTACATAAATAAATATTTTCACTAAAACGTCAAAATGTGACAGTAAAACATTGTCGATTAAAAGTTGTCGCAACATCGTCGCACCTTTATTTTCTTATATAGGAATATATATGTATTCAAGTAGTATAAGTATTAGTTAATTCACTAATCAAGTTTAATTTTACTAAACAAGGTTAGAAACTTCTAAAGAACAATTAGAAAAAGTAAACATAAAAGGACAAAAATGTCATTTCAAAGTAAAAGGTAAAACATTAAATCAAAGAAACATAATTATTACTTACTTTACTTAATATCTAAGTGAAAATAACATAAAGTAACGATTTGAAATGTGATGTTAAGTGTTGAAAAAAATAAGATTACTTTATAAATAAAGGTATTTTGGTCTTTTTACAAAATATTATTTTAATCCAAAACTTTTCTACAAATAAGACCACCATTCTTCCATTTTCTTTCACACCATTTTCTACCTTCTTCTTCTTCTTCCTTGAAGCTCTCTTTAATGGTTTCTTCTTCTCTTCCAAATGTTTACTAACTTTTTAAAAACCATATCAAATCAACTCTAAACACCACCAAACTTTGCCAAAGACCTTAGAATATCATTAAAACATGGTTTAGCACCTAAGAAGTGAAGAAATGATGGAGGAAGGGGGGAAATAGATGGAGACAGAACATATGTAAGAGAAGGAGTAAGCGTGAAGCTTTGGAGCAAGAAAAAGAGAAGGAAGTGCCGCCGATTTCATTACAAGGAGATAGGAGCAAATTCAAGGTGCCGTGGAAGCTCTGTCGAATTTTTTGAAGTTGATTAAAGTTAAAGAAAATAGTGAAGTGTTGGATGATATGAATGTTGGTAGGTTGTGAACAATTTGGTTAAAAGTGAGTACTCTTATTTACTAATAAATCCATAAATTATTTCAAGTTTAATGATTTAGATGTTTAAATATGTTGGATGATTAAATGTTTGATAATTTGATTGATATATTGTTGATTATATGTTTGTGATATGGATGATAACTTGGTTTGGTAAATGATAAGAGAAATGATTAGTAATTAACCAAAGTTAATTAAATGAGAATTAAATCTATACAAATATGTGTATGGAAGTTATTTAGCCTCTTAATGATTTTAAATAAGTTAAAATAGTTAAAATATGGTTCAAAACAAATTTGAAATGTTTCGGACAAGTTTCGAAGCAATTTATAAAATTGGTCAAAATCGAGCTCGTCGCGTAGCGGTAGTTTGTAAATTTTGACATGTAACTTCAAACTAGTGTAGAGAATGATTTATAAGTCGGATTTCTTCGAAATAAAAATTCTTTAGTCCACAATGATAATAGTTTTCCAATGAAGAAATAAAATCAAGATTTCATTGAGTAGATTTTGAAATATCTTCAAAACAATTTTCTAAAAACATCGCGGTTTTGCAGTTCGAAATCCAAAAGGGGATTTATTTAAAATCGATGTTTGTAAATGATTAAAAATATGAAATAAATTTGATAATTCTATTAAAATGGTTTAAAAGAGATTTGGAATGGAAAATATTAATTTTCAAGTATTAAAAATTTTTAAACAAGTAAGCTTATGCAGCACTTTCCGCAGCACTTTTATACTGCGCATTCTATAACCTTTTGAATATGAGTTTAAACTTAACAATAATTTCCTTAATCTTTTTCGAATGACTTTAAAGGAATAATTAAGTAATGTGAAGATGATTCAGGAGTTTATTAAGAGTTTGAATAAATGATTAAGAGGAATTATTTATAAAACTTAAACAAAAAGAGAAGAATATTAAATGTAATAACAAACTGAGTATGCGGAAACGCCTAGTATATTTGTCCCGCCTGTGAGATCTGGGAAGATAAAACAAGGTGTTTGTGTTTAATTAAGGTTAGGGATGGAGCAACAAGTGCTTTGAACTTACATGGCCTTTGGTTTCTCTTTTTAGGGGAGAGGTGGTGTTGATACACGAAGATTTTGATCAATGACAATGAGCTTCAACAAATACGAAGAGAATGCAAAAGCTAGAAGAAGATAGATGAAGACCAAAGTATAAACATTAGTATGATTTTTCTATGTGTCTTAGTCTAGATTATTTGTTAAAATCTATCCTCAAGAGATTTGCACGAACATTAGAACACATTCATAAAAACTTCATTCACATGTTCACTGTGCATACTTTTATACTTCAGTCGACTGAACAGACATGGCCAGTCGACCGAAACTGTACACATATACAAAATTGCACAGTTTCAGTCGACTGAATTACCTGTGCAGTCGACTGAAATTGTTCCTGAAAATTTTTCTTTGTATTTTCATTCAACTGAATCTCCTGCTCGGTCGACTGAATTTAAATCTGCGAATTTTCTCTGAAAAGACACCTTCTTGTTCCCAAGAGTTGCAACCATTCATCAATGGAAATGGAAGCATCTCTTGTTTGCAACCTTTGATAACTTATGCACCTCTTCTACAAGTATATATACATGATTCTAACATCATTTAATTTACCGAATTCTCTTGCTTTAATCTTACTATTCTCTTGTTCATATTCTCTAGATATTCTTAAAGCAATCACCAATCTATTGCTTGAATCATTGTTTTTGTTTATAACATTCTTTTGATTCATAGCAATTCACATTTCCTAAATCTTCACAAACACATTGCATATTCTCGAGGATAAGATTATATGAATATTGTACTACATTAGACTAATTAGTGTTGACAAGAACACAACAAGTCGAATATTGTATTTTAGTAATTGAGTTGAAGTCCTCTTCGGTAGTTGAGGCAAGAAATCCCGTTCGGTTGTTCGGGTAAGTTGTAAACCTATTCCTCTGGGTGAAGTGAGGGTGTTAGTTAGTGAAATTCCTAAGAGAAGCTTAGGGACTGGACGTAGGACGAGAGGTCCGAACCAGTATAAAATCCTGGTGTCTCCTTGCATTTACCTACTTTATCTACCTAGACTATTTCATTATTCCATATTACACGATCCTACCGCATTGCCCCCTCTTTCAATTGGTATCAGAGCAAGGCCGTCCTATAACCATAACACCGTTATTAGACATATTGATAATATGGAAATTAACGCAAGCACAAGCACAACATCTGCCTATAGTTCTACATTTGCGGAAGGACAATCCACCCAAAGGCCTCCTCTATTTAATGGACTAAACTATAACTATTGGGCTACAAGGATGGGAATTTATATGCAAGCAACAAGTTTGGAAGCCTGCAATGCTACTCAAGCAGAGTTCGTTGTACCCACAACCGATTATCCTACATGGACACAAACTCAAAAGAATGAAGCAAGTGCAAATGCTAAAGCTATGAATATGTTGTTTTGTGCCCTGGATAGAAATGAATTCAACCGTGTTAGCATATGTACTACTGCATATCAGATATGGAAAACACTTAAAGTCATACATGAAGGCACAAACAAGGTTAAACAAACAAAGATATCCATGTTGAAGTATCAATTCCAAAACTTTAGAATGCGACAAAATGAATCCATCAATGACATGTACTCAAGATTTCAAGACATTCATCATGCTCTAATCAGACTAGGAGAAAGATACACGGACTTTGACATTGTATCTAAAGTTCTAAATTCACTCACTGATGAATGGGAGAGAAAAGTACTAGCAATCGAGGAAGCAAATGATTTATCTACAATGAAACCAGAAGAATTGATTGGAAATCTTATGTCGTATGAAGTAAATATGCAAGCTAAAAAGGATCAAGCTCAAGAAAGAAAGAATATTGCTTTTCATGCGGAAAAGGAAGAATCAGAGTCTGAAGATGAGGATCTAGCATATATAGCCAAAAATTTCAAGAAATTCCTAAAGTATAGAAAAGAAAACAAAAACGGATTCAAAAAGAATTTCTTGAACAAACCATCATCCTCAAATATAGAATGCTTCAATTATCATAAGAAAGGACATATGCCAAAAGATTGTCAAGAACAAATAAAGGAAAATCAGAAAAACTTCAACAACAAAAACAAAAGGGATAAATTCAAAAAGAAGGCATTTTCTATAACATAGGATGATTCAGATTCATCATCATCCGAAAGTGATAGTGATAGCGACAATGAACAAGCAAATGTATGCTTCATGGCTCAAGAATCTGAGGTAAATAATTTAACTTTCGACGATTTAATTGAAGTAAACACTGAACTTTTACGCACAATAAAAATTCTTAAAAAGAAAATTAAGGAAATTCGTGAAAATCAAAACAAAGCTGAGTTTGAGAGAGGTATGTTAAATGATGAAAAGAAAATTCTTGAAGAAGAACTTGAAAAAGTTCAAGAATCTTATTCAAATTCGAAAACTCAATTATCACTTTTAAGTCAAGAAATTGAAACTCAAAAATTAAAGAATGATATAATTATTTCTGAAAATCATGATTTAAAAACTAAAATTAAACAAGTTGAGTTAGAAAATAATAGTCTTCAAACTAGATTAGAGAACATCACTAAAAATGTTTCTAACTTTAACAAAGGAAGAGAAAATTTATCTAAGATTTTAGAAAATTCTCAATCCTCTTCAAATAAACATGGATTAGGATATAATAAGGAGTCAAAAATTCCTAAAAAGAAAAATACAAATTTTAAAAGAATATGGATTCAAAACAACAAAAATTAATTAAGAAACCTATTAAAACAAAAGTACAAAACAAGGTAGTTACAATTTGGGTACCAAAAACTGACAATGTATTAATAAGAAATAAATATATTAAAACATTTATGTATAATGTTCATCATAATAAAAACTATATTTATAAAAAGGACACTAAACCAAACTGGGTTTGGTTTCCTAAAACTCTAACTTCTTAGGACCCTATTAAAAAGTGGGTACCAATAATTTCATATTTATTTTCAGGTCCCACTTAAAAAGAAGAAATAGATAATAGACAATGGTTGTTCAAAACACATGACCGGAGACAAAGATATGCTTACAAACATCACATACTTTGATGGAGGCTCGGTTACCTTCGGAGACAATTCAAAAGGCTATATCATTGGCAAAGGAGATGTGGACAATTACGGTACATCAAATTTACCTTTTATAACAAATGTTTCATTAGTTGAAAATTTAAAACATAATCTACTTAGCATAAGTCAACTGTGTGACAAAGGTTTTAAAATAACTTTCTCGAATAATAAATGTAGTATTTTTGATCAAAACCAAAATCTTATTTTTGAAGGAAATAGAGATAGAAATATTTATGTTTTAAATATGAATATTAATCTAATTCAAGTATGTGTTTACTTGCCAAAGATAATGATCCTTGGTTATGGCACAAAAGATTTTGTCATATGAATTTTAAAACTATTAGAAAACTTTCTAAAAATGAACTAGTAAGAGGATTACCCAAAATAAATTTTAAAATAAATAATTTTTGTGATGATTGTCAAAAAGGAAAATTAACGAAATCATCTTTTAAATCTAAGAAAAGTATTTCAACTTTACAACCATTAGAATTACTACATATGAATTTATTCGGACCAACTCAAGTTCAATCCATTAATCATAGTCGATACGTATTTGTAATTGTTGATGATTTTTCAAGATATACATGGAATATTTTTATGAAAAATAAAAGTGACACTTTTGGGCATTTTAAAACATTTGTCAAAATAATTCAAAACATTAAAGATTTGAAAATTAAAAATATTCGAAGTGATCATGGAGGCGAATTCGAAAATGAAGTTTTTGAAACATTTTGTAAAAAGAAAGGAATTAATCATAATTTTTCTTTTCCTAAAACTCCTCAACAAAATGGAGTTGTAGAAAGAAAGAATAGAACATTACAAGAATGCGCAAGAACATTGTTAAATGGGTGTTCTCTACCAAAACATTTTTGGGCAGAAGCAGTTGCTACTGCATGTTATATATTAAATAGAATTTCAATTAGACCTTTAACTAAAAATACTTCTTATGAACTATTCAATAATAAAAAACCAAATATATCTTATTTTAAAATATTTGGATCAAAATGTTTTATTTTAAATAACAAAGATCAACTAGGAAAATTCGATTCAAAAGCTGATAAAGGAATTTTCGTAGGATATTCTGAACGAAGTAAAGCATATCGAGTATTTAATAAACGAACAAACTTAATTGAAGAAACTTTACATATATCTTTTGATGAAAACTTTAATAAAAATTTAAATATAAAAGATGATGAAGAATTAATAAATATAGAAGAAATAAACCCTGAAAATAATAATGAACTAAGATCTCCTCCTAGAATATTACGAGATCATCCAACTCAAAATATAATAGGAGAAATAAATTCTCAAGTTAGAACAAGAAATCAACTAAATCAAATGGGTCATGTGGCTTTCATTTCATCTATAGAACCTAAAAATCCAAAAGAAGCATCAACAGATGATTATTGGATTATCGCAATGCAAGAAGAATTAAATCAATTTGAACGTAACAATGTTTGGGAATTAGTTCCCCGTCCTAATAATTAATCAGTAATTGGAACAAAATGGATTTACAAAAATAAAGTAGATGAACAAGGTAATATAACAAGGAATAAAGCAAGACTAGTAGCACAAGGGTATAATCAAGAAGAAGGTATTGATTTTGAAGAAACATTTGCTCCCGTTGCAAGATTGGAAGCAATACGTATACTATTAGCCTTTGCTTGTTTTCATAATTTTAAACTTTATCAAACGGATGTTAAAAGTGCATTTTTAAATGGTTTTATTAAAGAAAATGTATATGTAGAACAACCTCCGTTATTTATACATGAAAAATATCCGGATCATGTATTTAAATTAAAGAAAGCGCTATATGGTCTTAAACAAGCTCCTCGTGCTTGGTATGAAAGACTTAAAAGTTATTTATTAAACTCAGGATTTAAAATTGGAAAAGTAGATCAAACACTTTTTATTAAAAATACTGCCAAAGATATTTTAATAATTCAAATATATGTAGATGATATTATTTTTGGTTCAACAAATGAAAATTTGTGTAAAGAATTTTCAGATATAATGACTAATGAGTTCGAAATGTCTCATATGGGAGAACTATCATATTTTCTCGGACTTCAAATCAAACAATTAACAAATGGAATTTTTATAAACCAAGAAAAATATTGTGATAATTTAATAAAACGATTTGGTATGGAAAACACTTCTGCTAAACCTACTCCTATGAGTACCACTACACATCTCGATCGAGATGAAAATGGCAAAAGTGTAGATCAAAAATTGTTTAGAAGTATGATAGGTTCTTTGCTCTATTTAACCGCTAGTAGACCTGACATAATGATGAGTGTTTGTTTATGTGCACGTTTTCAATCCGATCCTAAAGATTCACACTTAAGATCAGTAAAACGAATAATGCGATATCTTAACCAAACTAAAGATTTCGGTCTTTTCTATCCAAAGGAATGTTCGTTTGAGTTAGTGTCATTCAGTGATGCTGATTTTGGTGGATCCCAAACGGATAGAAAAAGTACAAGTGGTACTTGCCATTTCATTGGAAAATCACTTGTGTCTTGGTTTAGTAAGAAACAAAATTGTGTCTCACTTTCCACATGCGAAGCAGAGTATATATCAGCTGCTTTAGCTCGCACACAAGTTATATATATGCAACAAACACTTAAAGATTTTAATATAAATTTAACAAATTCTACAATATATTGTGATAATACAAGTACCATAAACTTATCTAAAAATCCTGTTAATCACTCTCGTACAAAACATATAGATATTCGCCACCATTTTTTACGAGACAATATCGAAAAAGGAATAATTAATTTAGAACATATTTCTACCGAAAATCAAATTGCCGATATATTTACTAAACCTCTATTAGAAAACTCTTTTATAAAATTTCGACGAGAATTAGGTATAATATCCTTTAAAGATATCAATTAAATATAATTTTAAAATATTCAATCATTTCAGTCGACTAAAAAAATCTGTTCAGTCAACTGAATGAAAATATCCAATATTTTTCAGAAATGTTATATGTTACATTAATTTTTAAACCACACGTTTTAAAACTGAATTATTAATATGAACCATACTTTTCTATCAACATTCTCCTAACCACTAAATCATTGTGCGGTTACAAATTTTAAAATAAATTATAACCATTAGTTATTTAGTAAAGCTCGACTATAAATAAACTCAATTTTTTTATTTTTTTTCACATCTCAATCTTACAATTAAAAGCTTAATCAAATTTCAATACAAAATGTCGTCAAACAACTCCTTCTCTCCAATCAATATCACCTCGTCAGTTGATAACACTCCAACATCACCAAAATTTCCCACACCAACACCTGCACATGAGCCGGTTTACAAATGGGAAAATTATCATACTGGTTTCACACCAGAATCTAAAAAGGCAAAACGAGGACTATTTATTTTCCCTGACACAAAAAGAAAGATTGATGAAATTCATCACTTTCAATAACAACAAATAGATCTTCAACGAGAGCTATACTTCGAGCAAAAAGTTACGGCAAGACGTTTGAGTTTTCTAGAACAAATCGGTTTACGCTTCTGTGGATCAAAAAAGAACGAAGTGGCTGAACCCCTACCTCGCCCTGTTAGCTCACTTGATCCATCTTCATCTTATCGTACACCAGTCGATCCTATGAATCCTTGGGCGTCTCCTAAGACTCCTCAATATAGTCCGAATTCATGGGATATAAATTACATGAAGAATGAAGGAAAGAAGACTCCGAGTCCATCCCCAAAGAAATAGTTGAATTTTGAAATATTTATATCAATATTTTTGTAACTATTCCTTTAAATAAATGGTTTAATTTCAAAAATTAACTGAAACAACAACATTGCATGTTTCAGTCGACTGGATTCCTCTGCTTAGTCGACTGAAAATATGACAGAAAATAATATATGCAAAGTTCAGTCGACTGGAAACATCTGCACAGTCGACTGAAAATTCAACAGAAAATTTCAGCAACAAAATTCAGTCGACTGAATGTACTGCTCAGTCGACTGAATCTATCACAGAACACTTTGGCCTTTGATTCAGTCGACTGAACAGAACATTCAGTCGACTGAACGCTGCTTCCCACGCAGAATTTCCCCTTTTAACCACCAAAATTTACCATACCTATTCACTTTTACCTCCTACAAATCTTCTTCCCCAAATCTATTCGAAACCCTAGCTCTCAAATTCCTCAAAATCAAATCAATTCTCACCAAAATGGCACCAATAAGATCAAGAGCCTCATCTTCTTCATCATCCGAGCCAATTGATGCTCAAATAGCACAATGGCTTTATGATGGAACCGCTGTCACTCGATGGAAAAAGATGAAGAATTCTCGAATTTTTGAGCATTCTTTCGTTGATTTTCAAAGCTTTCAAACCTACAACCTTCAAGCATTAACAAATCCGGCAGGTTTGACTCCACTTCTAGATTTGAAAAGAAATGATCATGCCATTAATCATGTAATGGTAAAATTATTTTATGCTAATCTTAATCTTGGACACCAAACTCCAAGAAATCCAAACAATAGTGTTTGGAGTATGGTGTGTGGAAAGAAAGTTTGGTTCTCCTTGGATAGAATAGCACACATTTTAGAGTCCCCAAATGTTGGAAGAAAGCTCAAGGAGATAGAATTCAATCCACACATTCGTGACAACATCAACCATCGATTTATGGAGGATAATATCAACTTTAGGGATTTTAAGCCCACCTCCCTTCGACCTATGGCAAGAATTCTCCATAAATCCCTAATGAGAACAATTACACCTCGTACGGGATCGTACGAAATTGTCTACCAAAATAACTATCGAGCACTATATGCTATTTTTGGCAATATACAAGTTAATTGGGTACAGCTTATTCTTGATGAGTTTCTCACTTTCAACAATGGCAAAATGCACACTATTTACTTTGGAGAGTACATCATACGACTTCTCCTAAATGTCGATACGCCATTACCTGAATCAGAGAATACAATGGTCCATCAGATTAACCATCGGACCATAAGCCTAATGCAACTCCCATCTCGACCTCCTCGCATAATATCACTTGCCGAATGGGAAGCAAGGCATCAAGAACAACAACAACAACAACAACAACCTCCTCAACCTCGCCACGAAGAACATCTCGAGCAAGATGATGAAATTCGTCTTGTTGAGCCAAGCTTCACTACCAACCAATCCTTGGGGATATTGTCAAGAAATCAACAAATTCTTGACACTCGTCTTAAAAAGGTAGATCATAAGCTTGATAAAATCAAAGGATTCTTCAACAAGCTTTGGGATGCAATCTCATGCTCAAGCACCACTACTGCTTCAACATCTCGCGGCAAACGTCCGGCACCCACGTTTACATGGACGACATCCGAAGAGCATACAAGTAGCAGCGCAAGCGGAGCTAGTTGTGGCCAAGGAGGAAGAGCACCTAGACCACCAATAGGAGGACCCGTCATACGTGAACCAACTGGAAGGGAAGGTTCATATGACTGGGATAAGGATGAGTGATTTTGTTGTTTTGATGTCTATTTTTAAAACTTTCTACTGCTTGTATAAATAGCCATTTTATGCTTGTCTGTCATAACATTTTAATTTCTCTTAATTCATGCTCTATGATTTAGTGATTGTTTTGATACATTATTACTGCTGTTAGTTCTTCCTTCTTGTCGATGACAAAGGGGGAGAAAATCTATGGTACTAACTTTGTTTTGTAGAAAAGATAGTGCATACATTCAGGGGGAGAAAGTAAGTATATACATCTCTAGAATAGTATTGTCATCAATCAAAAAGGGGGAGAATGTTGATACACGAAGATTTTGATCAATGACAATGAGCTTCAACAAATAGGAAGAGAATGCAAAAGCTAGAAGAAGATAGATGAAGACCAAAGTATAAACATTAGTATGATTTTTCTATATTTCTTAGTCTAGATTATTTGTTAAAATCTATCCTCAAGAGATTTGCACGAACATTAGAACACATTCATAAAAACTTCATTCACATGTTCACTGTGCATACTTTTATACTCCAGTCGACTGAACAGACATGGCCAGTCGACTGAAACTGTACACATATACAAAATTGCACAGTTTCAGTCGACTGAATTACCTGTGCAGTCGACTGAAATTGTCCCTGAAAATTTTTCTTTGTATTTTCAGTCGACTGAATCTCCTGCTCAGTCGACTGAATTTAAACCTGCGAATTTTCTCTGAAAAGACACCTTCTTCTTCCCAAGAGTTGCAACCGTTCATCAATGGAAATGGAAGCATCTCTTGTTTGCAACCTTTGACAACTTATGCACCTCTTCTACAAGTATATATACATGATTCTAACATCATTTAATTTACCGAATTCTCTTGCTTTAATCTTACTATTCTCTTGTTTATATTCTCTAGATATTCTCAAAGCAATCACCAATCTATTGCTTGAATCACTGTTTTTGTTTATAACATTCTTTTGATTCATAGCAATTCACATTTCCTCAATCTTCACAAACACATTGCATATTCTCGAGGATAAGATTATAGGAATATTGTACTACATTAGACTAATTAGTGTTGACAAGAACACAACAGGTCGAATATTGTATTTTAGTAATTAAGTTGAAGTCCTCTTCGGTAGTTGAGGCAAGAAATCCCGTTCGGTTGTTCGGGTAAGTTGTAAACCTATTCCTCCGGGTGAAGTGAGGGTGTTAGTTAGTGAAATTCCTAAGAGAAGCTTAGGGACTGGACGTAGGACGAGAGGTCCGAACCAGTATAAAATCCTGGTGTCTCCTTGCATTTACCTACTTTATCTACCTAGACTATTTCATTATTCCATATTACACGATCCTACCGCATAGCCCCCTCTTTCAGGTGGAATAGATCGAAAGGAAAGCTTGGACGCTCTAAAAGATCATATTTAAGTTTTTCCAAGATAAAAGAAAAGAAATAAATTCTTTGAATGTTAAATAACCACTTAACATCTTTTATCCGATGGTTTGTACAAAGGAACCGAGATCAGATTTGGGTGATTCCTATCTGAAAACCCCTACAACTAATTTTTGATATAAAACATATTGAAGACAAAGATCGTTAAAAGACAAAGATATTCATGATGTAGGATTACTTGTCATTAGTCCCTGGAGGTGAAATTTACCATATCTAAGGTGGCAGTAGTACTATGTTACGAAAATCTTCGATTTGCAAGAATGCGATTTGAAGTTAAGAAAGAAATCTTTGATTAAGATTTAATGAATGATTTGAAAAAGTTTTCCTAAGTAAAAGAGAAAATGATTTGGAATTATTCCAGGATTTAAGAAAGGTTTAAATAAATCAAATGGTTTGATAAATAAGGCTTAATTATTCCATATACATTTGAAAAGAAAATGGAATAAATTGAAAAGAATATATCTAAGAAAGATATTTGATAGAAGATGAAGTAACTGATTAATGATTGATATCTACGTATGAACTTAACATCTTTTTAAGTGATGATTGGCTTCGAAGGAACCGAAGTCGGATTTGGGTAATTCCTATCCGAAAACCACTTGGCACCAATGTATACATTCGAAAGCGAAGACCTGTTGAAGATGTTGATTATTGAAGACTATGGACCATTATAGCCTGAAGACTTCTTGTTGAACATGCTCTGGGTAGCTCCCATTATAGCTTATTTATAGCAGTGGTCTCCCCATTGTGGAGATTTTTTGAATTGTAAGGGCTTCTCCCCTAGTAATTGCCGAGGAAAGTGCCTTCGTTTCGTTCAGTCCCAGAGCAAACTTGTATGGACGAATATCCGACATTGCATTTCTGAGACACAATGTTTGAATTTTACAAATATACATCAGTGGTGGCGGAGAAGGCAACTTCTCTTAGCACAACACCCTCCTTGAGACGTATGAGCTCAAGGGTTGTATTTTTTTGGAAGTCAAATAGTGATCAAAGGAATGACAATGTGGCATTCAAAGTGGAACCTGTTATGATCAAATCATGGTTTTGTATGAAAAGCGTGGCTTTGAAGAAATTGAGCGTAGCCTCGTGAGCCTCACACCCTGGTTATGATGGGATTCTATGCGGTCAGATGTATGCTTGCATTTCGGATAATTGTGATTTGGGTTATCAGATGTTCTAAGCCATAGGCACCAGATACGTCTGGGCCTCATGGCAGGGATGCACGAAGTCCGAGTCCTTGGATGTTATTCGCAGATTGTATCCACTTTTAGCCATTCGTTTTGTTGTATAACGGCGTCCGAGTCTTGGACGTAAGCCGTGGATACAGATTGATCTTTCCACTATTCCCTATCATGTTGGAAATGCAATCCCAATACGAGATTTACAATTTTGATTGTATTCCCAAAATAGCTGTAATGACTTACAAACATTTCAGCTATCCCTTTTGGTATCATATATTCCGTTAGGTACATTTCGTTGACCTAGTCCGGATATATTACCTTAGACTTAGTCCGATATTGATACCTTATTTGAATAGGTATATTTGAAAAGTTTTTTCAAAAGAATGTCATTAAAAATAATATCAAGTGTATTTTGGTATAAATGTTTTGGTTATCATAAGGTCAAAACTCGTCCGTGTTTATGTGTGGGCGTGGTCTTATGACATACCCTTCTTTTCAAAGGTTCTGATAACATAGTCATTTTAAATTTCGAGTATCTCACACTGGTTTATCAAGCCCAATCCCGGTATTTTAATACTTGGGTCAGATCCGAGTAGTTTCAGGCTTAGCTGAAGACGGTTGGAATTTCCAGAGTAGAGCTGGAGATCTTCATCATCGTGTGGACGTATTCTATTATCCGCTACATCTATTGCATTTGTTTTATTGTTTGTCAACATTTGTAAGGGCAGGTTTTATAACTATCCAGGCTGAATCTAGGTTAGACTCTGATATTCTATTTAAAATTTCCGCTGTAAAGATTATTATTGAAATAATATATGTTATTCCATTCGTGTAAGATTCTGTTCTGTCTATATTTTCCTTCTACCCTTAATGATCCGCTTATTCGCACAATTTGAGTTGGACATGTGTGGTTTATCGTCGATTCAAAGGGTACGAAAAAATGGACCATTACAAAAGTACTACCATCGACCCAGGCAGTTATAACAACCTGCATTTACACTTGCTGATACAAAATACACATAAATAAATAAACAGAATAGCGAAAATAGATAGCTAGATAGTTAAGGAGTCTCCTGCTCATCCATCATCTTTAAAAGAGCCCAAAGAAACCCGCTACTCTCCGACCACTCAAATAATAAATGAGTACTTGAAAATTAGGGAAAACAAACAACCTGGGTCAGACAATAAGTCTGGTATGAGTAAACTCCAAACAAAGGATGGAAATAAAAAACAATATGCGAGACATGCCGCCAAATGCAAACGAGTTTCCCTTACAAGAACAACATACAACCACAAGTAATGGGTATAAATTATCAAACATCGCAAGTGCATAAGACACTTCCAGATGCAATTAAGGAAGTAATAAATTCAAGGGTTTGAATCCAAAACAAGGAAAGGGAAATTTCCAACAATAACTAGGAGGCTTCACCTCCTCTTATCAAGAGTATACCTCTCGAAAATACACTTGAGAACTTTGATGGCTCTCAGACATGTCCAAGCCGAATCCCACCAACCTTATCGAATATTCGAGTATTTCACATCTAAATGCATGTATAACCAAAACCAATCTAGAGTAGATGTGATAATACCATAATGGAAGCAACCTCATAGCTTGGCATCTACTCGCTCTTTGGGTTTTGTCATTTCCAACAAAGGATATCAACGCTCAAAATGAGCAATAAATCACCTTAGATTAACAATACACAAAGAAGATAGACAAATCGATAGTCAACAAATCAACTATCGGAAATAATCAAAATGATTGTGTATGGAAATTAAATCTCATACCCTTATCACTACTCGTCGATTCCAAACTTGTACTATCCCTCGGTTAAAAATGAATCGGGCAAGTGGAGGTAGTATTACCTCTAAACTTTGCCTTGATGACGTTTTTAGCCCTTGAGATAGAGACGAGCTTCCCTACCTCAACGTTTAGTTATGAGAATCCAACTAAATCCTTTACCAATAAGCGATATCGTTTATGGAAATGAAATTTCTTATCTTTCCATAACCGAATTAAGCTTGTAAAATTTTAAAGCCGAACTTGTGCTTAGATTTCGCATCACAGGTATTAACTTTAAAGAGCATTATTAAAATGGTCAATTAACATTAAACATGATTAATTTCTACAAACACCATTATTTTAAATGTTTTATTAACTTTAATCATCATTATTGAAATGATTAATTATCTTTAATGCATCATTATTAGAATGGTTAATTACCTTTAAACCATCATTATTAAAACGATTAATTGACCTTAACATCATTACTAAGAAGGTTAACTAACTTTTAAAACATCATTATTTAAAATGATTAATTAAGTTTAAACATCATTATTAAAATGATTAATTAACTTTAAAACATCATTATTAAAATGATTAATTAACCTTAACCACCACTATTGAAATGATTAATTAATTTTAAACATCACTATTAAAATGATTAATTAATTTTAAACATCATTATTATAATGATTAATTAACCTTATTTTTGTTTTGTAAAAACCCAAGCAAAAGATCAACCAAAAGATTGTCCAAAAGAGATGATATTTTCAAAGTGTTGATACAACGATAGTCGCTATACAGACACTTCCATAAACATTTTATATATCGTATATTCATCCAAACATCTCATAAATATAATCATATACATATATATAAATACAAATAACATCCATAGAACATAGAGAGAGAAAGAGCATAATTTGTAAATATTTATTTAAATATTTTGACTAAATCTAAGTCATAACTAATTATTATCAATGTCATCTACTTCAAACAGGAATCAAACCAACCAATCGATACTTTCCAACACATATGAACAGAAGTAACTAATATCCATTATTAAAAATAATAAAGTTTAAATCTTTCTTCATAAAGCTGAGATTTACTTAGTGAAATCAACCCGAACTTGGACTAAACTAGACAACTTTTCAATCGGTGAATGACCTAGTTTCGGCTTGGAAAAACTTAACTTTAAGGGGCTAGATGGGACATTTGTTTTTGGCCAAGGGGGGTTATGGTGTTGGATCAAGACTTGGTTGAGGGGTTTTGGGTCTTGCTTTGGTGATAGGGTGATGTAGAGAAGAAAGGAAGAAGTTTCAGCAACTTTACTGAAGGAAAAATGAAAAAAGAAGTGATTTTTAATTTCAAATCTTTTTGGAAGTCATGAATGAAAGCTTGAAAAAGAAAGGAGACAAGAATTTGAAAACGATAGAAATGAAGTGAGAGAGGTGAGTTGTTTTTATAGAAAATAAAGGGAGGTAAATTTCTCAAATGACCTTTGTAGTCCCTAAGGAGATGGTTTTGATGACAACAACCTTAGAATAAGATTTTAAAATAAATACTAACATTATAGTTTAGATATATATGTATATGAAGGATTTAACCATGCATGTACCAAGAATGAAGACTGTACAATATAAAGATTCAAGACTGAAGATATCAAGATTGAAGACTCATGAATATCAAGATTATCAAGAGTTTAAGATTTCAATAATAAGTAATTTAATTAGGAATTTTGTTAAAACTCCTAGAAAAGCACTGGCATCTTAAAATCCAATTTATTCGTGGAATCGAATCCACTTCGAGCCTGTTAAAGGGATGGAACCCTAAGTAGGATGGAACCTACGAAAAATCTAGTGGAACATTGTTTTGTATGCACTAACTTTATTAAAATGTTTTTACAAAATTATATCTTGTTTTCAAAATGATTTCAAAACCTTTATTTTAAAAGAATCAAAAAAACATCTATCCTGGTTTTAAAATACTTTTAGCCTCAAAATAATCTTTATCTTCAAAATCAAATTATCCTTGGTTTTAAACTATCTTTTAATAATAATATATTTAACTTTTAATATTGTACTTAAATTTAAATATAAAATTATAGTAAAATTTTATATATACCAAAATATTATTCTCTTTATTAATTATGTATTTTAACTATAGTTAAGTATATCTATAAAGTTTAATAATACAAGATAGAAGTTATTTCAAAGAAAAATAAATTACCAAAAATACCATAGGCCTGTCAACAACCCCTACATACCCTTGTCGATAAGGTGGCAGTTGATTTCAAAATTTTGAATTTCAAAAGAAGTGTTTATTCGTCATATCCTTTCACGAATGGACATGGCTGTTGTTCTACTATAAATAGGGGCAGTTTTAAATGAATTTATATCCATATTTTCTTTGATTTCACTCCTCTTCTTCTTCCATGTTTCTTTATATATATTTTTACCATTATTCTGCCGAAATCACCATTGAATCTAACTAGACCATCTCTGGTTTGATTCTCTATCACTATCTCAATAAGATCTCAGTGCTATTCAGAGTTTTAGGCTTCTTTGTAATTAATTAAGTGAGAAAAGGTGTGATTGTAGCCTGTGAAATCAATTGGGTGAACTTGTTGCCCGTAAAATCAAGTGCTCTACCTAGAGGATTGTGAATCTGGAGTGGTGTACTTCGTGGCCTTTAAATCGAGGGTGTAATTGTAAAATTGATTTTGAAAGGAAATCTGTACTTGTGTGCGGGACTGGATGTAGGGTAACTCCGAACCAATATAAAATCTGATGTGTTCTTTCCTTTATTGCTTTTACTTTATTTCTACATCTGTGTTTGATTCTGTGATCATATCTATGTCTGAATATTGCATACATTTATGTTCAAATTAACATAAATTCAAAAAGATTTAGTAGTACCTTAAAATACTATTCAGCCCCCCTCTAGTGTTAATTCTAGCCTTAAGATCTCTAATCCGAATTTCTCACATTTGGTATCAGAGCAAGGTTTTCAAAGTTTCACAATTTGAATTTTGAAATTTTTTCAAAATGACTACCAACACTGGTACTGTTAATACTACCAACACAAGTTCTATTATCCCTGTCACTAGTTCATTTGTAGAAGGTCAGTCTATTGTCACAACGCCACTTTTTAATGGCAGTAACTATGCATAAGGGCAGTAGTATGAAAATATATTTACAATCCATAGGACTAAACACTTGGAATATCACACATATTGAATTTTTTGAACCCACAATTGATTTTGCACAGTGGACTGCTAAGCAAAAGACCATTGCACAAAACAACTCTAAAGCTATGAATATTTTGTTTTGTTCACTTGATAGGAATGGATTTAATAGAGTGTCAGTTTGTAACTTCATATGAAATCTGGAAAAACTTTGCAAGTTACTCACGAAGGAACAAGCAAAGTTAAACAGACCAAAATTTCCTTGCTCACAAATCAGTTTCAATTATTTAAAATGAATTCTAATGAGTCTATTTCAGATATGTATAGTAGATTTCAGAATATTGTGCATTCTCTAATATCCTTGGAAAAGGAATTTTCGAAAGAAGATCAAGTCAGAAAAATTTTAAATTCTCTAACTCCAGAATGGGATCAAAAGAAACTTGCGATTGAAGAGGCAAATGACATCAGTACCTTAAAGATAGAAGAATTAATTGAAAATCTAATGCCGTTTGAAGTCCAAATGATTGAGAGAAGTGAAAGCAAAGCATCTGAAAAGAAATCAATGACATTCAACGCATTGGCCGATGGATAAGATTCAAACAGCGATAATGATGAAGAGATACCTTTATGACTAAGAATTTTCGAAAATTCCTAAAATACAGAAAGATGAATAATCTCAAGAAAAACAACAATAAGAACTCTGGAAATCAGAATGTAGTGGCAAACTCTATCAAATGTTTCAATTGTGATGAACCAGGCCATATCAAAAGAGACCGTCCACATCCAGATAGGCAAAATCTTCCTATAGACAATGATTCCGCAAAGAAACGAAAATGTGCATTTACTGCTACTCTAGATGACTCAGATTCGTCTTCAAGCGATGATGATCAGAAGACAGATAATTCAAATATGTGTTTCGCGGCTGTTCACGACTCCGACGAATTCACAGAAACAGACTCAGAAAAAGGTACACATCTACAATACATTGGTTGAAATTGCATGCTTAGAATTGAATGTTTGATTGGTTGATTTTGAATTGGTGTGTTGTTTGAAATTTAATTTTTTTTATTTTTTTACTGTTATTTTATTATTGTTTTTATTTTCAATAGTATCATAATATTTTATGAAATATGCTATAATTCTAGTAATATTCCAGATATATATAGACATTAAAAATATAAATATATATATATATTAGAATACTTAAGAGAAACAAATCATGAAAATTCAGATACACTTATCGACAAGGTCCCCACCATATTTTCGACAAGGGTACAGAAATTTGAAATTCAAAATTTGAATTCAAATGTTAATTTTCCCTTCATCTTTTCACTTCATTCAAGTCTCTGAAAAGTCACCTTTTGACCAAAGAACATGTCCTTTGAGAATCTATTTATTCACCATCTCTTATCACAACTTTTCACTTTTATTTTCAAATTCAAACTCTTATTCCAAAATATCAAGCTCTCTACTCTAGTGGCCTCCTCAAGCAACCCCTCCATAATGAGAATTTTCAAAAAGATAAAAGAGCAACTGTACAATGATCCGGAGGCTATAAAAGCATATATCAACTATGTTAACTATGGAAAAGTCCATCCTGGGAAGTTTGCTCTATTTTAAGATTTATCTTCTTATGAAATCGATTCTCTTTTTGCAAACAATCAAGTTCTTAGTCTTGTTGATGCTTCACAAAATGATTTTGTTTGTTATCCAAATCTTGTTAAAATTTTCTATGCAAATCTCAACCGTGGATTTTATAATGGAAATGATGATGAAATTTGGAGTAGTGTCAAAGGCACTAGAATCATTTTAAATTGTGATCTTTTAGGTACCATTCTTAATTGCAAGAGCATGGGAATGGATCTTTCTAGTTTTAATATCGATGAAAATGAACGTGAGACATTTCATCACATTTTCGAAGGAGATAACTTTGATTTCATAAATCGAAACTTTCGACCAAAAGCTAGAATTGTTAATCTTCTTCTACAACATACTTTGATCCCACGATCGGTGAGTTTTAACAATCCAACTTCAAAAGTTTGCAAAGCACTTTTTGCTATTTTTGGAAATTATGATATTATTTGGGCGCAAGTTATTTTGGATGAATTTCGTCCCAAAAATCTTGAAATGGGTGAAAACACTTTGTATCATGGACCTATCTCACTCGAATTTTTAATTATTTTAGAGTAGATTTCAAAGGATAAGAATTTGTTTCTTGAAAAGTTTTTAATCACTCAAACATTTCTCTTATGAAAATTCTATACGTTTTTCAACTATATGAAACTCTTGCCGAAAAGGAAGAGCGTTTGGCTCATGAGGGATGGAAGAGGAGGAGGAGGAGGAGGAAGAAGGGGATGAAATGGAAATAGAAGAAGAAGAAGAAAGTGAAACATCCTTGGAAAGTATTGACTATCCATCTAATCCAACCAACAAAACCTTACTCAAAAATCAAAAGATCATTGTTGAGAATCAACGGACACTTAAACGATCTGTTGGTAAGAAGTTGGATAAAATGTCATCCAAGATGAACAAGTTTGTCTCCAAAGTCAGCAAGAAGCTTGGGTTATCTTCATCTTCATCATCCTCTAACTAGTTCTACATTTTCATGTCTTGTTGTATTAGTTTTAGTTTGTTTTGATTTGAATGTTCATAAAGTTCTTAATATTTAATCATTGTATCGTTCTATTACGAAATGAAATTGAATTACTTTTCTATTATCTAACTTATCCTATCTCCAGAATAAACGTTAGTATATTATATAAATATATATATATATATATATATATACACACAATTATTCACAAAATCAAAATGAGTCATCAAAATTAACTGACCCCTGTCGATAACCTCCGTAGACCCTGTCGGCAAGTACTGGTCAGAAATGACTTTTCATTTTAAATTTGAAATTTGAATAACAACCTTGTGTATATTCATTTCAAACAAATTTCTACACCTATAAATTCATATCTCTTCCTGTATTCATCACTCAAAACCATTTCTTATCTACTTTATCTATATTTCTTCTTGCAAACTCAAAAATGGCTAATCCAATACATAGTTTGACTGAGAATCTTGAAGAAACCCTTAACTCTTTCAAAAATATTCTCCCTTTCATTCTTTGTAATCAGCGACACTTAGAGTTGAGTCAAATGCAGATGATAAAGGAGGAAGAAAAGCATTTTGATGCGATACGATGGATGATTTCTTCCGTGCACAAAGATGATAATGAAGCAAATCCTCTAGTCTCTCTCACCAATGAAAATGAAAATTGGGATGCCATTAAAGCAGACCCTTTATTTGGAGAGGAAGGATGGGTGGAAGTTCCTTGTAATGTTTGATTTATTTGATTGCTTTGTTTAATTTGAATTGATTGCTTGGTTGATTTAATTTGATGTGGTTTGGTGTGGATTGATAATTGGTGTGCAAAACATAATATGTATACACATTAGTTTCTTTTCTTACTTATGTTTTCTACACAAATATAAATATAAAAATATATAATTAATAAATGATTTGTGTTCTTACATTTGATTTCTCACATTTGTGTTCTTATATATAATTATCACTATTATAAGTATTATCATATATGGATTATTAGTTAGTATAGTTAGTAATTAAGGATTAAGCTTTAGTTTTAGAATTAAATGTTGATTATTTATGATAACACTATCATTATAATCACATGTCATATAGTACTATATTAAGGGAAAATTATATAATTTGGAGTTAGTTTTTGTTGATGACAAAGGAGGAGAAGTATAAAATAGGATAGTTAGACATAGATTAAGGGGGCTTATTAAGATATAAGTAATATTTTATAAATAAAGGTTGTCATCATAAAAAGGGGGGAGATTGTTAGTCCCAGAGGAGATGGTTTAGATGACAACAACCTTAGAATAAGATTATAAAATAAATACTAACATTATAGTTTAGATATATATGTATGTGCAGGATTTAACCATGTAGGTACCAAGAATGAAGACTGTACAGTATAGAGATTTAAGACTGGAGATATCAAGATTGAAGACTCATGAGTATCAAGATTATCAAGAGTTCAAGATTTCAATAATAAGTAATTTAATTAGGAATTTTGTTAAAACTCCTAGAAAAGCACTAGCATCTTAAAATCCAATTTATTTGTGGAATCGAATCCACTTCGAGCATGTTAAAGGGATGGAGCCCTAAGTAGGATAGAACCTACGAAAAATCTAGTGGAACATTGTTTTGTATCCACTAACTTTTATTAAAATGTTTTTACAAAATTATATCTTGTTTTCAAAATGATTTCAAAACCTTCCTTTTAAAAGAATCAAAAACATCTATTCTGGTTTTAAAATACTTTTAGCCTCAAAATAATCTTTATCTTCAAAATCAAATTATCCTTGGTTTTAAACTATCTTTTAATAATAATATATTTAACTTTTAATATTTATACTTAGATTTAAATATAAAATTATAGTAAAATTTTATATATACCAAAATATTGTTCTCTATACTTAATTATGTATTTTAACTATAGTTAAGTATATCTATAAAGTTTAAAAATAGTTTTAATACAAGATAAAAGTTATTTTCAGAGAAAAATAAATTACCAAAAATACCATAGGCCTGTCGACAACCCCTACATACCCTTGTCGACAAGGTGGCAGTTGAGTTCAAAAATTTGAATTTCAAAAGAAGTGTCTATTCGTCATATCCTTTCACGAATGGACATGGCTATTGTTCTACTATATATAAGGGCACTTTTAAACGAATTTATATAAATATTTACTCTGATTTCACTCCTCTTCTTCTTCAACATTTCTTTACATATATTTTTACCATTACTCTGCCGAAATCACCACTGAATCTAACTAGATCGTCTCTGGCTTGATTCTCTATCACTATCTCAATAAGATCTTAGTACTATTCAGAGTTATAGGCTTCTTTGTGATTAATTAAGCGAGAAAATGTGTGATTGTATCCTGTTAAATCAATCAAGCGAGAAAAGGTGTGATTGTAGCCTGTGCAATCAATTGGGTGAACTTGTTGCCCATAAAATCAAGTATCTCTACCCAGAGGATTGTGAATCTGGAGTGGTGTACCTCGTGGCCTTGAAATCGAGGGTGTAGTTGTAAAAATTGATTTTGAAAGGAAATTCGTACTTGTGTGCGGGACTGGATGTAGGGTAACTCCGAACCAGTATAAAATCAGGTATGTTCTTTCCTTCATTGCTTTTACTTTATTTCTGCATCTGTGTTTGATTCTGTGATCATATCTGTGTCTGAATATTGCATACATTTGTGTTCAAATTAACATAAATTCAAAAAGATTTAGTAATACCTTAAAATACTATTCATCCCCCCTCTAGTGTTAATTCTAGCCTTAAGATCCGTAATCCGCATTTCTCACAACCTTAACCCATATTGTCCATAAATTTTTGCCACCTCATCCTTTCTTTACCAACTCCACATGCAACCAACCACTTCCCCTAGTCTCCATCACATCCCACTTTACATGACTTGATGTATCCTTATTTTGTACATTTCACTTTTTAATTTTAAAAGATAAGTCAAAATTTATTGAATTAACTTAAGTAGAATTTTAAACCAAACTATATTCAAATTATAACATTAACAATAGCCTATGTTATTTATATAAATGTGTATACATGTGCACAAGTGTATACAATACATTCCGACAAATTTTGGGTGATGAAAAGTTGAAAATCCAAAAAATGATTTTTGGTCACATTTTCAATTTTTCTCCGAACTATTGTAAACCAAGTTTTGAAACAACTTTATCATCGTCGGTTATTACTAAAAAGAGGTATATTTGATTATAAATTCCATTATTAAATATTTAAAATATTTGAATCCAAAGTGATTAAATTGCAGGTCATTGCATCCTCACTTCCTTACAAAAAATTTCATCCCCAAAGTTAATCGTACACAACAAATGATATCAAACGAAACCCAAATGATATCACTCAACAAATAGGTACAAAGAAAGTGATTCCAACACAACTTGGTGAGTACACTAATACGACAGAACAAAATACAAACAACTACAATAATTACTCAGGATAAGAACCTCGAATATAGTCCTTGGTTTCCTATGTACAATCCCTATCCTCCCTACTACATTGAACCTTAACAAGGTTCACATCCATCGTCCTTAATCGCTTTATACTAGAGCGATGATACGAATAGGCCGTCCAAGAATGGTTAGGTTAGGTTGAACTTCCAAATCAACTTATTGTATCAGTTCAACTATCGTTGAAGGGATATATACGTAAATACAAACAACAACAACAATTACTCGGGCTAAGAACCCCGAATATAGTCCTTGGTTTCCCAAGTACAATCCCTATCGTTCCTACTACACTGAACCTTAACAAGGTTCGCATCTTTCGTCCTCAATCGCTTTACATCTCGAGCGATGATACAAACAGGCCGCCTAAGAATGGTTAGGTTAGGTTGAACTTACAAATCAACTTGTTGTATTAGTTCTACTATCATTGAAGGGCTATGTGCGTACTTACGTAAATAAGATACGCGAAGTACGTTGTTTACATATGATAGTCTATCTAGTAACTTTACTCTATATGAAAGTCTACCAATCTGGTCCAATATGGGGAAAGGGTCAATATATTAAGGGGATGGCTTCTCTTATTTCCTAAACCTTACAACACTTCTCAATGAAGAGACTTTCACAAGTACCGAATCTCCTATTGCGAACTCTAGGTCCCTGCACTTTCTTTCTGCATTACACTTCTACCAATCCCGTGTCTCCATCGTCCTTCTAGTTTCAACTACCTTCTCATTGGCTTATAAGATCATGTGCGGCCTAAGAACAATTCTATCACTAGACTTAATGCAATATGAAGGAAAACGACATGGATGACCATATAGAGCTTTGAAATGAGCCATACTAATGCTTTCTTAATAGCTGTTGTTGTAAGTGAACTTGACTAAGGGTAAATGATCTTCCTAAGAACCCCCAAAGTTGATAATGCATGCTCGCAATAATTCTTCCAAGTTCTGATTCACTCTCTTTATCTTTCTATCTGTCTGGGGATGGTGAGATGAACTCAGACTTAGCTTGGTCCCTAAAGTAGTTTGTAGTCCCTCCCAAAACCTATGAGAATATTGGGTCCCGTTCACTTACAATACTACAAGGAACACCATGGAGTCTCACACTCTCCTTCATATACAAATTCACCAGACTTGTAGCAGTCCTAGTTGGCTTAACAAGAATGAAATGAGCACTCTTGGTCAGCCGATCGATTATAACCCAAATGCCTTCATTCCCCTTTCTTGACCTAGGAAGCACTGTCCATATACATATGCTCCTACTTCCACTTCGGGATCTCGAGAGGCTGAAGTAGTCTAGCTCTCTTCTGCTGGCAGTTTGCATATTGACTCGCAAAGATCAAAACATCTCGCTTCATCTTCTTTCACCAAAATATTCCCTTCATACCTTTGAAATCTTGATCACTGCTAGATGGAAAGATAACTTTAAATGGTGGCATTCGGCTAACACTTCTTGCCTAATTCTATTAACATTTGGAACACATATACGCCCGTTCATTTTCAATAATCCCCGGAGATCAATCTTAAAATTAGAAACAACACTTTCTTGAACATCATTCTTGAGTTGAGCCAAAATAGGATCTGCTTCCTAAGTAGAGGCAATCCTTTCCATTAATACTAGCTTAACTTCTAAGTTAGCAACCATTCCGACATTTCTACTCTACAATCCACAACAACATTTGCTTTCCCAAGGGTATAAAGAATTTCTAGATCATGAGAAGCGAGAAATTCCAACCATATCTACTGCCTCAAATTCAAATCTTTCTAAGTAAAGAGGTATTTTAAGGATTTATGGTCTGTGTATAACTCGAACTTTTCACCCAGAGGATAAGACCTCCACATCTTCAGTGCGAAGACAACAACCAAAACTCTAAATCTATGTAGTATAATTTTTCTCATATGACTTTAGCTGTCAACTCACATAGGCAATAACTTTCTCATACTGCATCAGAACTGCTTCCAAACCCGTAACACAAGCATTCGTATACACGATTAAACCTCCACTCCCACTTGGAATGGTTAAAACAAAAGCACTGGTCAACTTCTCCTTCGATTCATTAAATGCTTGATCACATTTAAACCGCCCTACAAACTTATCTTTGTTTGTTAACTTTATCAAATGAGAAGCAATTTTGGAGAAGTCTTTGATGAACCTACAGTAAAAACCATCCACTCCCTAGAAACTTATAACTTCCATCGTATTTTTAAGGTTCTTCCAGTCCTGAATTGCAACATCTTTAGCTGGGTCAACTGATATTCCTTCTCTTGAAATAACATGACCCATAAACCGAACTCCAAATTTCCAGAAATGGCACTTAGATAACTTATCCTTCAACGCCTGGCTTTTTAAGGTATTGAGTACGATACGGAGATGATATTTGTGCTCCTCCATTTTCGAATAGACAAGAATGTCATCAATAAAGACGAGAACAAGTTTATTAAGAACATCCCGAAATACTTAATTCATTAAGTCCACAAAATAAGCAGATGTATTAATAAGCCCAAATGGCATGACAACCATAACAGAAATTATCCAGAGTCCTAAAAGTTGTTAAGGGCATAGCCTACTTGCTACCCTTAATTAGGGGAAACCGGTGGCAATATCTGATTGAGAAAATATCCAAGCGCCATGGAGCTAATCAAACTTATCATCGATCCTTGGTAAAGGATATTCTTTCTTGATAGTCTTTTTGTTCAACTCCTGGTAGTCTACATATAACCTTAGATAACCATCTGCTTTTGTAATAAAGACGACTGGCGATCCCAACTCGAGGTACTACATCAAATCAAACTCTTCTGCAACAAGTCATAAGTTTGCCCTTCAAACTCCCTCCTTTCTTCGGAGCCAACCTTCGTGGTGGTGGTAAAATAGGTCTGGTTTCTGGAATTAAATCAGTAAGGAACTCCACTTCACACCGAGGTGGTAAACCTTGTACTTCATCAAAAATATCGGTGAAATCCCAAACAACAAGTATATCCCTAAGATCCTCTTTAGTTACTTTGAGTGAATCAAGAAAATTGCTCATCAACTCGTTAGGCTCTTCACAAAATATATCAACGCTTCTTCCTACTAAATCCTTTAACATGATAATTCTCTTAACACAATCAAAGATAGCTCTAAACTTAGATAACCAATCCATTCCCAACAACACTCCAAAAACCATGAACCCTGGAACAAACAAGTCAAAAGGAAAGAGATGATTTTGATAAGAAATAGGAAAATATGGACATATACTTTTAAGATTTGTCTGGCCCCCAATAGGGTTGACACACTAAGAGGATTATGCAAAAGGGTGGATTCAAGTTAAGTTTATCAACAAGATCAACTGAAATAAAACTAATAGAAGCACTAGCATCAAATAATACTCTTATAGGAATATCATAGATGGAAAATGTACCTTGCAACACCTGCTTGCCCTTCTCTCCTAAAGAAGTGTATGGTATCTCTTCTATGTCAAAAGCATGTCCTTGAAATACCTTCTTTGGAAAAGTGCACTCATTCTTCTTGTGTCCTTGCTGGCCGTAGTAGAAATAGGTAGTAATTGGGTAATGGTTTTCAAAGCCCATATTATTGCACTTGAAACAAAGAACGTTGATCAAGTTGTGCTGCTTCTTCTTTTTTGGACCACCACTTTGGGTTTCTTTCCTATCCACTGCTTCTTCCCCTTAAACTTACGCTTGACATTTTTTTCCCTCCAACTGGTATCACTTACAATGACTTGGCACTACTCCCTTCTAAACTCCTTTCATGATATCAAAATCTTCAAACCTCAAAGCCATACTAATAAGGTTGGTGAACGTACTTGTAACATGATAGGTTATCTCACGCTAGAACTATGGTTACATCCCATTCATAGACATTTCGTTCTTTTTAAGCGGTAATCCTAGCCCGAAGAAGGACAATGCACCAAACTTATGCTCATATTGCGCCACCATCATACCACCTTGCTTTAAATCAAGGAAATCCCTAAACAACTGATTCCTTTTGGCTTCTGAAATAAACCATGCTTCAAAAACATCCTTGAACTGGGCCTAAGAAAACTCCTCCTTCGGAGTATGAGCTGTTACTAAATCCCATAATCCATCGCTGACTTTTAAAGTTGTCGCGATGCCAACAATCACTCTTCGCATCTTCTAACCAAAGATCTTCAAATATTATTTCACAAGATTGGAGCCATATCTTCACTCCAAGAATATCTTCATTTTCATAGAATAGTTTCTTTCCTAAAGAGGTAAAAAATTTACATAAAGCCGCAAAGTTCATAGGGAATGAACTTGCACTTCCGCTTCCTCTACTGGATCTACAGCTGGCATAGTAGCATTTCTGGGTACTCTGCCATTGGTAGTCATGCTAGTTTTTGATCATCTCTTTCCTCATGTTCTCGTATTCACCTTCTACTACCTGAATAAATAATAGTTATCTTTAGAATACAAGAATTAGATTAATACGGTTTAAGGAAACAACATCAAAGGATTTAAAATGAGACTTTAGAGGATAAATTTCATTATTATAGAAATTACAAATACGCTCAATCAAAATTTACTCATCCTAGGGAATCACTTACCCTATCTCTAATGAGGTGTACCCTAATCAGGCTAAGGTGTTCGCTCAACCAAAGCTCTGATATCAACTGTGATGACCTACCTTTCAAAACCTTGGAAGTGACACTTAATACATCCATGGTATTCGTGGGTCATTTCTAAGCGTTTGAAAGACGAGTTATCGTGGGGTAAAATAAAAGAACAGAAAAGAAAATCCCACAAGGAATGGTTAATTATAATATAATAATACGATAGTACATAAGTTTACTCCTTAACATGGAGTTATCAAAGTTACAATGGAAGTACAACCGTCGGCCTAGGAAATTATAACAACCTACCTTTACACTTGTAGATACAAAATACACATAGATAAATAAACATTACAGCGAAAATAGCTAGCTAGATAGATAAAGAGTTTCCTGCTCATCAATCATCTTGAAAAGAGTCCAAAGGAACCTGCTACTCTCGGACTACTCAGATATAAATAAATATTTAAGAGTTTAGGAAAAACAAACAAATCGGGTTAGATAATAAGTCTGGTATGAGTAAACTCTAAATGAAAGGTAAAAATAAACAAAACATTTGAAACCACACCGCCAAATGCAAAATGAGTTTTCCCTCATAAAGACAACATCCAACTATAATTAAATATTGTTAACGCACAAGATACTTCCCGATGTAATTAAAAAAGAAATAAATTCAAGGGTTTGAATCAATAACAAGGAAAGAAATTTTTTCCAACAATGACTAGGAGGGTGCACCCCTTAATACCGAAAGTATACCATTAGAAACTATACTTGAGAACTAAGCTGGCTTAAGTATATGTCCAAGCGAGACCCACCAGCCTTACCGAGTATCTGAATATTTCACATCTCAGTACGTATATAACCGAAACCAATCAAGAGTAGAAATGACAATACCATAATGAGAGCAACCCCACACAGCATGGCTTCTATTCGCTCTTTAGGTTTTGTCATTTCTGACAAAGGATGTCAATGCTTAAAATGTGTAATAAAGCATTCTAGATTGATGATACACAAAGAAGATAACTGAATCGATTGTCAATATATCAACTATTAAGAATAATAAAAATGGTTGTATACGAAAATTAAACTCATACCCCTACCACTACTCGTCGATTTCAAATTTTTTCTATCCCTCGATTAAAAATGAAGCCGAGCAAGTGAAAGTAGTGTTATCGCTAAGCTTTGCCTTGACGATGTTTTAACCTTCAAGATAGAGACGAGCTTCCCTGCTTCGACATTTAATGTTGAGAATATAACTAAATCCTTTCCATATAAGCAATACCATTCACGGAAATTAATTTTTTTTATCATTTCCATAAACGAGTAAAACTTGTAAACTTTTGTAGCCGAACTTGTTCTTGGATTTCACATCACAAATATTAACTTCAAACAGCATTATTAAAATGGTCAGTTAACTTAAAACATGAATAATTTATTCAAACATCATTATTTAAAATGATTAATTAACTTTAATCATCATTATTAAATTGATTAATTATCTTTAACACATCATTATTAGAATGGTTGATTAACTTTAAAACATCATTATTAAAGTGATTAATTAACCTTAACATCACTATTAAAATGACTAATTGATTTTAAACATCATTATTAAATGATTAATTAACTTTAAATCATCATTATTAAAATGACTAACTAACCTTAAACATTATTATTTGAAATGATTAATTAATTTTAAACATAATTATTAAAATGATTAATGAACTTTAAAACATCATTATTAAAATGATTAATTAACCTTAAGCACCGTTACTTAAATGATTAACTAATTTTTTAAACATCATTATTAAAATGATAAATTAATTTTAAATATTATTATTATAATGATTAGCCAACCTTATTTTTGTTTTGTAAACACCCAAGTATGAGATCAACAAAAATATTTTTCGAAGGAGATGATATTTTCAAAGTGCCGATAAAGCGATAGTCACTATACTAACACTTGCATAAAAAATTTATATGTCATATATATTCATCTAAAAATTTCATAAACATAAGTATATACATATATATAAATACAAATAACATCCATACAACATGGAGAAAGCATTACTTGTAAATAATAACTTAAATATTTTAGCTATCTCAAGTCATTAACTAATTATTACCGATGTCATTTGTTTCAAATGGAAACAAAACCAAACAATAAATACTTTTCAACCAAAATAACTAACATTCATTATTGACAAAATAATAAAATTTAAATATTTGTTCTTAGAGGTGAGATTTACTCACCGAAATCGGCGAATGAACCTAGCTTCGGATTGGAAAAACATGAGTTTAAGGGACTAGAGGGGACATTTATTTTCAGCAAATGAGGGTTATAGTGCTTGGCAAAGACTTGGTTAGGGGTTTTTGAATCTTGTTTTGGTGGTGGAGTGATGTAGAGAAGAAAGGAAAAGGTTTTAGCAACTTTGCTTAAGGAAAAATGGAAAAAGATGTAATTTTTAATTTAAAACCTTTCTGGAAGCCATGGATGGAGATAAGAATTAGAAAAGGAAAGAAATGAAGTAAAGAATGAAGTGAGTAAGGTGGGTTGTTTTTATAGAAAGTTAAAGGAGGTAAGTTACTAAAATAACCTTAACCCATACCTTCCACAAATATTTCCACCCTATCCTTCCTTCACGAATTCCACGCGCAACCAACCTCCTCCCCTCACTCCATTACATCACTACTTCACATGACTTGATGTATCCTTATTTTGTACATTTCACTTTTTAAAATTTAAAAGATAAGTCAAAACTTACTAAGTTTACTTAAGTATGATTTTAAACCAAAATAAAAATCAAATTAATTCATTAACAATAGCCTATGTTATTTATATAAATCTGCATACATGTACAGTAGTGTACACAACACATTCTGACAACTTTTAGACATTGAAAACTCGAAAATCCAAAAAACAATCTCTGGTCACATTTTTTATTTCTCTCCGAACTACTTATTTTTGTAAACCAAATTTTAAAACAACTATATATTCAAATTCAAAGTGATTAAATTGTGGGTTTTTACATGTATTGTAGACGTTAACCTTCCACCCGTTTCTAGTAGATTAGTTAAAAAGTTAGTTATTGTTTTTTCCATTCGAATCCTTTGAAAATGAGATATATTGTTCATTTATTTCAGATCAAGTACAATATAGTGTTTAATTACTATTTTGCATTTATGGGAAAAAGATTGGTTGTTGTAGAAATACCTTGGAATGATTTGCTTTAGTATCATCATTTCAATTCCTTTTTGTGAAGCTTTTGTTGTTGTAATCCCTCTTATACTATTGAACTTCAAGGTGATCTTGTTGGTCATGAATTTGAGAGAGTTTTCATTAGTATTGAAGCATGCAAATATGGATTTGATTATTGTCATCCTTTGATTTTTCTTCATGGGACTTTTGTGAGAGGCAGAGGATAAGGTAGTTTTTTGTCTGCTACTGCTAAGAATGGTAATCAAGGTATGAAATAATTTTGAATTAATACTATAATTATTCAATATTTCATTTTTTTAAATATTTGCATGTTAAATATTTGCCTTATTTAGTAGGCAAATATTTGATAGAGTTGTACTATTATAGTTCATTTATTTTGTCTATTTACTTTGTTTTATTTATATATTTTTGTGATTTAGTTGTTAAATTAGTATAATAATTGTTATTTTATTTAGTTGACAAACTTTTTTTTAGGTATGTTGCAACATCTTTGTTATATTTGAAAATTTCAACTTGTCAAATATTTCTATGTCAAATATTTGCCTTATTTTAATCGAAAATATTGGACATACCCGTGTCATCATAATTTGTATATTGTCCATCAATTATTATTTCATGAATGTGACATGTATTTTTCTTTATTTTTGGTTTTTTCCACTAGTTGTTGCCCTTGTATTGGTGAAGATAAACCTAACTGGTATTGGTTTTTAACAAAGTTTAGGGAAATTTTATGTGGCTGATGATTATGATTTCACCTTTTTATCTGATCAGCATCCTGGTCTTTTGGTTGTTGTACCTCGAGTTTTTCCAAGTTTAGCTCATGATTCTTGATACTATCATTTAAAGATTTTTTTAATAAAAAGAAATTGATTGTTTCTTTGTTTTTTCGAGTTGCTAATGCTATTACAAAAGATGTGTTTAATCAAGCTTTTTCTTAGTTTAGGAGCGTCAGTGAGGTTGAAGTAGAATTTTTTGCATGGTTTGCCATTTGAAAAGTATGCTAATGTTTTTTTATTGAAAATTGATGTGGTAAAGTGAGTTATCATTATGTGGAAAAAATTTCATAATTGTACTTTGAAGGAAAGATATCTACCTACCACTGCATGTTTAGATAGAATTCATTTAAAGTCATAAAACTTGTGTTAGATCGATGTAAATTAAGTAAAACTTGGAATAGTTAATTGTTCCTAAGTTATGGAAACATGTTTAAGATATTTATAACTTAAGTTCAATCAACTCAATCTTATCATGTAGATTTATGTAATGAACCATAAATTCGCACTATTTAAGCTGACAATAAACCATACATGTCCAACCTAAATTGAATAGAAAGATGGATGGTCATGGGATAGAAAGAAAAGAAGAAAGAAGAGAATCTTACTCGAATGGAATAACATATATTATTGAATAATAATCTTTATAGCGGAAAATTTTAAAATACGCATATCAAAGTCTAACCTAGATTCAGCTTGGACAGTTATTATACTCTTCCTTACACTTGCTGAAAAACAAACAATTAAAACTTGGAATAGTTAATTGTTCCTAAGTTATGGAAACATGTTTAAGATATTTATAACTTAAGTTTAATCAACTCAATCTTATCATGTAGATTTATGTAATGAACCGTAAATCCACACTATTTAAGCTGACAATAAGCCATACATGTCCAACCTAAATTGAGTAGAAAGATGGATGGTCATGGGATAGAAAGAAAAAGAAGAAAGAAGAGAATCTTACTCGAATGGAATAACATATATTATTGAATAATAATCTTTATAGCGGAAAATTTTAAAATACGCATATCAAAGTCTAACCTAGATTCAGCTTGGACAGTTATTATACTCTTCCTTACACTTGCTGAAAAACAAACAACACATAATGCAGCGGAAAATAGAATACGTCCATATGTTGATGAAGATCTTTAGATCTCCTTTGGAAACATCAAACGTCTTCAGTTAATCCTAAAACTACTTGGATCTGACCAGAGTATAAAATACCCAAATCAGTCTGGCAAACCAGCGTGAGAAACACGAATCTTAAATGACAGTGTCATAAATCAGAAATTAGTGAAAAAAACCTTTTTAAAAGAAAGAGTATCTCATAAGACCACGCCACACAAGAACACGGATGTGTTTTTACCTTATGATAACTAAAATATTTTTATCAAATCGTCTGATATTATTGTTAATGACATTTTTTGAAAATATTTTTCAAGTAAACATATTCAAATAGATAAAATTGTAACCATTATTAAAATATAGCATACTAGGCTCTACTATCAAAATTGATAAACTCATATTGGAGAATGGATTTTCAATGAATGAGCAGGTAAGGGACTACCTTTCAGTAGTACATCTCTAAAAGAACATACCGAGGCCTAATTGATAATCCTCTACCAACACAAGACCAGCCTACCTCTAACTAGATAGTACTGAATACGTCATTACCCCGGTCATTACCGACCTATGTGAGTACGCTCTAGCATACAATACATAATTTAAACCCGAATGTCATAGCAGATAGAAATATATTTAGAAGGGAATGATCATGTACTAATGGTTGCAAACCACACAGCCTTGTGCATCACCATGTTTTAGTCATTTCCGGGGGCGAGGCCTGAGGTAATGATTACCTTTCACATAGCTCATCATCTTTCTTCCTTGAATGCCTCATTACTATTGCATAAGTACACAATTAATTTATACAAATGAATAATTCTTGAGCTCCAACGAATCATGACAGGATGTTGAGCTTAGAGAAGTTGCCTTCCTCGCTACCAAATAGGTGATACGTTTTATGGAGATCTATCAATGTGATTTAAAATGCAATGTCATACATTCATCCATACAAGTTGTTTAGGAATAGGAAAACCCGAAAGCACTTCTCCTACCACATCCTGTTAGGAATTACCCCTAGGATTAGAAGCGATTATTCCTTGCAACTCAAAGATTTTCATAACAGAGCACTACTTCCACCATAATATGTGATATGGTAAATTTCACCGAGGGTCTAGTGGAAAGTAGCCCTACATCATGAAGATCTTCATCTTCAATGATCTTTGATCTTTGCCTTCAACACGTTTTATTTGAAAGTGTAAATTGGTTCGAAGTGGTTTTCGGATAGGAATCTCCCAAATCGAATCCTAGTCTCTTTGAAATCCAACCATTGATAAATAAATTGTGAATATGGGTATACATGATTGTTAAGACTCTTTTCATTTTAAATTTTTTCCGGTTAATCAATACCCTTTTAACTTAGAAATCTTCAAGTCATTACTTAGGAAAATTTAATAAAAATTTTCATCTTTCTAAAACATGTCTTAACCGGGTCAAAAACAAAGTTATTTAAGACATCATTTACTGTAAACACAAACTAATTATATTAAGTAAAAGATTAGACTAATAACACTTAGATTAATTTACGTACTCAACTTATACTATTCATGAAATAACGGTGAAATCACCTTTTAAATTCACGTGGATAGTACAAATTCCCTCCTCAGAACTTAATACAGAATTTGACTAGATTATCCTCTATCTGGTTTAATTAACTCTTTTGAAAATTCCTTGCTTTTGAAAAAAAACTTAAATGAGATCTTTTTTTAGAATATCATGGCTTTCCTTTTGATCGATTTAACCCCTCGCCTAAAAGTGAAGACAAAGGCCAGGTAAGTTCTAGGCACTTGTTGCTCCATTCCTAACCTTAGTTACACACCTTGTTTTACCGTTTAGATCATGTACTAGTCGTTTTTGCATACTTAGTTTGTTATTACATTCAAGGAAATGATTTCAATTATATTGTTTAAGTGTTATAAACGATTTCCCTTAACTTCAGACTCTTACTAAAACTTCCAAATCGTATTTAAAATACTAAATTATTGATTTAAAGTTATTTATAAAAGATTTGGGAAAGAAGAGTTAAGTTTAAATCAATATTTCTAAAGTTTATTAAAACTACTGTAAAAAAGTGCCGCAAATAGTGTTTTAATAGCTTATTTGATTAAAATAACTTTTCTATCGTTTGACAATTCATATTTGCAACTCAAATCTCTTTTAAAACATTTATCAAATTTATTTCATATTTTTAAACATTTAAAATATTCATTTTAAAGAATTTTACACTTTGGTCACTTGACTGCAAAAGTGTGATTTTTCTGAAAATTTGATTTGGTCATATCTTCAAATCTACACGATGAAACCTTGGTTTTACTTTTCCATTTGAAAACTATAGTTATAAGGATCCAGAAAATTCTTATTTTGAGGAATTCCGACTCCGTTTCTATCATGCACATTCATTTAGCTTTTCTAGTGCGAAATCGCGAACTGCCATTACGCGGTGCGCCTTATTTTAACTTATTTTTTCCTATTTCCCAAAAATTCTTCGAATTGGGTTTTATTATTTATAAAACATTTATAAACCATTTTAAATCGATATATTACTAATTTATTTAAAAACTCATTTTCACTTTGTTTTCAAATATTTCATATTTCATTAATATTCATTATTTATCTTTTAAACTTAAATCATAAGCTATTTATTTTTTCCACATTCTAAAACTTTAGAATTCATTAACTTTAAAATCTTAAAACACTAACTTCCCTTACCAAAACAATTTCGAAATCTTATCTTTAACTTCTCATTTTTCAAATCAAAATTCTATCTTTCCAAAATGAATTCTTTTTACATATAAATAAGAAAACAGACTTAACTATTCCCAGTATACCACATATGATTTTTAAACGAGTGTGATCTCAAATCACCTATAATTAATTACGACTAATATTGTAGTCATAACTAACTTTAATTAAGGTGTTGATGTTTTCAATTACAAATTCATCCAAATTCATCCATACAACCAAATTCATTCAAGTATCCATATTACAACTAAATGGAGTCAAATCATGTAATATCCCGCCCTTTTTGGACAGTTTAAGCAGACACACGTGCCAACTCAAACCATGTAAAAAGGTGGATTGTTACTGGGGAAATAAGAAAAGTAGAGGAAAAAAAAAACAGAATCTTGCAGCAGAACGAAAAATATACTAATCAAATAATAGTTCATGAAGCTGTTTACAAAACATTTGATTATACTTATACAACAAAAAATCGGAGATAAATAAATAATAATGCAGCAGAACAGTGTGATACAATGGAATAATATAGTAAATAATAATAATACAATCTTCGTCTTCGTCCTCCAGAAATAAGGTCTTCAAATCCTGAAATGCTCAGGCTAACCCGAGCGAATTGAAAAGACAAAAACACTCGAGTCGAAACTAAAAGATCTTATATAAGTTAAATCAACAGTAAATAAATATGAGTGGAACGGAGTCAGAGATGTTTACGGGGTTTGACATCTCCTATCGAGTGTCTAACTGAGTGCAGTAACTTAAAATACGTTTGGAATTGACATCTCTTAAGGATCCATTAAACTATCTGCTACGTAGTACAACACGCTACTATAATATGTCTATAGTAAAGTAAAGGTATTAAAGTAGCGTTAAGGCTTTACATTTTCCATCTTAACACATTTTACATATTCCCACATTCTGTACAGTACCGTAATCCCACCCGTACGGGATGCCATCAGAGGACACTCCATAGGTATGGTACAAAACAAACTCGTAGAAGGCACGCTAGGGTAGGCGACATGGCACAACTAGGCAATGCCAGGGTAGATATACCAATTACGCATCCGGACTGATGGTAACGCATAGCTCCAACTTCCGCCCAACTCGAAACACACTCTCGAGAAAAATCGCCGGGGGCCACCAAATAAATTAAAAGTCAGAATATAGTATCGATGGAATGTGTCTGATCGGAGGGGCTACCTCACTTGGCCTGGAATCGCTCCTGTTTTAGCCACCTTATGCTAACTCATGGGAGTTAGATCCACGTAAATGTACCTTTAGGATCTTCGCCACCATCCTACTTCATTCTAGAATCTCCACCATGTACACAGTTTTCAAAGTGGTTTTCGGTATTGGCAGAGAGTATGACAACATTCGATCCCGGTCTCTTTGACAACAATCACTTATTACACAACGGATGGTTCTTTTACATTTCCAAAATCATTTCATAATTGATATCAAAATTTTATATTCAATTCAAACCATATCATTTTCTAAATTATTACTTACTTTCCAAATCATATTTGCCTTTGAAATCATAGTTCGATAATTATATTTCTTTTCAAAGTCAAATTCACAATTTATATAAAAAATCATGTTCTCAAAAAAGAAAACTATACCACTTTCAAATCATATTTCCTCCAAAAATCATATTTCCAAAACAGGTCAAGTTCTTGCTTCAAAATCATCATATCGATTAGTTAACATTTTAAATCCCAACTTTGGTTATAACATCATTAACCATATTCACTTTAAAATCGAGAATTTGAATATAACCCATCCATTTTACTTAGTTTGGAATGTAGAAGAAAATGGTCTTAAATAGTTATAAATAGTTAATATAGATTTAAAATAGATTAAATATAATTAAAATAGATTAAATAGCTTTAAAGTAGATTAATTATATTTAAAATAAATTAAAATGGTGTAATTCGTTTTAAAATAAATTAAATGATTTAAAATAGGTTAAATTGATTTAATATAGTTAATATTGGTTAAAATAGTTTATAAATATGAAAATCTTAAAATTTAGAATCGTAAAATAATATAATTTAAAACAGTTTATATTTGAAAGCATGAATTTGGAATTTATATCAATTTAAAACTATTTATTTCATTCCTACAAAATCAGGCCATTTCCATTTAATTTCTTAAAACAATTCCTTTTAAGCAATTCAATTCAACACAAAATTTGATTTTCCAAAATACTTCAATTTATACAAATCAAATTTTACTTTAAAATATCATTTAATTTTATTCCGAAAATTAAGTATTTTAAAATCATTTAATTTAACCAATCCGGTGTCCGTATATAATTCTCTACCTTAGAGTCAACTGATACGGATATTTATCATTTCAATCCATAATTTAAAAATTTATGGTTATATATATCATTTCAAACCGCAATCTCGAATTAATATAAAGTCCATAAAATCGATCAGGTCTATCATTGCAACCCATAATGATTTCTTTCTTAATTTATTGATCATTCGGGTATGTATCATTTCAACCATAGTGAACTTGCAGTTTATACTGATATAAAATACAACATCCATTCATCCAATATCAATAATCAACGTCCATCACAATCATCATCTAAATCAATCAATAAATATCAATGTAGAGCTGATAATCAATACAGGTATTTAACTGGCAATTTATATTCAATAATAAATTTAATAACGATTTAATTCAAATAAATTCAAGTTAGCTGAGGTGATGATTTAAAATATACCAAGCAGTCATAAATAAATTCCTATCACATTATAAATTAAATTTAACAAACATAAGAAATTTTAGAAGTTGTGAGTGCGTTAAAACACTCACCTTTGAATTTAAATCAAATTTAAATCCAAATTAGGGCCCAAGTTCAAATAGTCTTCGAATTCGTCCAAACTAGCATCAAAATGTCCGGAATGTCAATACGATCTCGGCGGATCAAACCACGCATGAATTGGACCTTGTATGTGAAAGTTATTAGCGTTAGAACGATTGGATTTAAAATAAGATAACAAAATAACAAACAAAACAAAAGAAGAAAACACGTCAGCACCCAACCTCGTTCATGCGACCCAACTGAAGCTTCCAGGTCTGCTCGAAACCCTAGCACCGCCCCCATTGCGTCGATCGCCACCCACCTATCCATGATCGTGTGCATACCCCTATGCCGCCCTGACGTCTCCGACCACCCCTTGCCTCCACGAGCCCTCAGATCGAGGCAAAACGAACCTGGCCGCCACTATTTGCTGAACCCTAATCCAATTTTAGCGAGAAATCCGACCATCAAATCTACGAATAAACTACTCTGATGAGGCATGCTCGGTCTCCTCTACACGACCCTACCCTCGATTCAAAGATCGATCGATGACGATCGAACTGTGATGGACGGCCGTGACTTCTTCACCCAATTCTGGCCACAGGGAGATGTAGATCAGAAAACGAATCACGTATTTGACCTACACTCGTCGAGAGCTTCAAATCGATATATGATTTATTGTTTGAGGAGTTTTAATTTTTGGATTTGAATTTGGTTTGAAATTGCAATTGGGGATTTGGGTTTGTCTGCCATTGGAAAGAGGAGGAACAGATGGAATTGTACGTATAGAAATGAGGAATAAAAATGTCCTAGGGTTTGTAACGATATATATATATATATATATATGTATGTATATATATAGGCAGAACAAAATAGAAAGAATGGGATAGATTGGTTTGGAAAATTGAACGATAAACGACCCGAAAAGCCCGTTCTGTCTCCGGATCAAAAATGGTTCAATCCATATATCAAAATAGATGTTTTCAATTATTTTAAACTCAATGGAATAGGTTTCAAGTCCTAATTCCACCATATGAATAAGTTATGATAAAATCAGTTTATTTCAAATTGGTTTTAATTAAATTGATTTCTAGGCGTTTCGAGTCTGTACGATCAAACGACAAGCCCGATCATTTGGAAACTTGAAATCCAACAATAATTTATCGTTACGAATCCGATGAAACTAGTTTTATTGAAATCTGAGTCAGCAGCCAAAATGGCTATTTTCACATTAATTAAATAAATTAATATTAAATTAATTAAATCAAATTTTCAGTTTTAATTCTACAATGGAATTTTTTTATCACTTTTGACTTCTTAAACAATTACAATACTTTAAACAATTACAATACTTCAAACAATTCAAATAACAATTCAAAGTTAATTAATTTACCAATCACAATATTTAATTTCAATTTCAGTAAATTCATTAAGTATCAATTGAAATTTCAATAAATCCATTTATTTGATTTTTAGATCTCGTTATTCCATCAATTGTCATCTCATGGATACCATCAATATTGGTTTATATCTTAGCACATTAATATTCTCCAATTTTATCTTAATTTCAAATAACGTAATATTTAATTTCATTTAATTTCAGTTGATTTCCAATTTCAATTCAACTAGCTAAATAAATAGGTAACTTATAATAATTGTCACTGTTTACTTTTAAATTACCCGTTATAAGTTTATTACTTACAACAAACGCTACCATTAGTTTCATAACAACAAATTTCGTCTGATTACTATTAATAGTTTAAACATTTACATTTGTTTCCTTATATTCAATTTATAACCAAGTAAACATTTTAAATTATTACAATTAATTGGAGTTTCATACACATTGTTAATAATCATCCTACATTAACATTGTTACACTTTATTTTAGTGTTTAATTCATTATTAAATTACATATTTTGTTTCTTCACTGTTAAATTACCAAAATCTTATTAAATTAACAGATTTAATGATCGAAAATTATGGGTCGTTACACTCTCACCCATTAAAACTTTTCATCCCTAAAAAGAAAAGAAGGGAAAGGAAGGAATTAAGAAATCCATATATCTTATTTAAAATATTAAATTTATAAACAAATAAATTTACAAAATTAAATAATTTAAATAAAATATATTAGTCTATAACAATTATATCTTTCTATATTCAAGATAATAAGAGTTTGGAAAACATTTCACAAAATTTCTAAATCCAAAATTTACAAAAAATTTCGGTAGAGTCTCCTTTATACAGAGAGGCTCGAAAGAAATTATAATATCAATAAATAATATGTATCATAAATTTTCAAAAATAATATATCCCAACAGCGGGAAAACAATATAAAATCGTAAGAAAACCGTAATCCGAGAATGTACTTATTTGTCGGGAAAACAACACTTATTTGTAAAACCAAAAGCATTAACAATTGCTTCCATAACCTGTATTTCACTTTTATAATCCAAAAGGAGTTAATAATTATATAAAATGAAATATTTAAAGTTGTTTCAACCACTAACAAACCAATCAATATAAAACAACTATCACTTGAACCACGACATATAATCATCATATGAATCAATACAAATCAATTATCCATCCATATCAACCAAAATAAATAGTTTGTTCGGGTTAAGACACTATTAATCACATAGAATGATAAATAACTAGTAAGTATACCATTTACTCAATAGTCTTAGATAAAACTCAATAGGTATTCATACATCCAAATAATTAGAAGTATCATTCCCCAAACAATCAATAAACCAAACAAACAACAGATACTAACACTATTTAAGTTTATTCTTATTAATTTCTTTTTATAAGATTTGTTGTTCATCTTTTTTTCATTCATTCAGTGATTACTTTCTTTAATTTTACATTTATTTCTTACAAAAATTTTATTCCCATTTATTCATTCAACACTTATTTCATTTATTACTTACAAAATCCATTTTCATTTATTCATATCATGTCAATTTCTTTTTATTGCATTACATTCATTCATTACTTAATTTCATTTATTTACATTCATTTATTAATAGTATTCATGTTCCATTCAATTTCTTAGCATTTAAATTCATTTACTTAAGTTTATAATTACTTACTTACAATACCTATGTTCTATCACATTTTATTATAGTAACATTTCAATTATAACTTAAGTTTATATCAACTATAACATAAATTTCTTATTTATAAAAGCAATTTATTGAACATTTCCCTTACATAAGTTTTACTTGTATAATTTTCCATTACATAACCTTTTAAGATTTCAACTTTTTATAATTGGTAAGTTATATATATGTCTTTAAGTATACAATTGAAAGTTATACAAGTTTATCTTATTTCTTTTAATCAACTTAATGTTCAATAACTATATCTTTTGTTTTATAGGTTACAAATTTCAACTTTCCTGTAATTTCATTTATAACCTAGCATTTAATCTCTTATTTCATTTAGAGGTTCCAATTATTAATTAGTTGCATTCCATTTCACTACAGTAATTAAAACTATTAATTAATAGAAACTTAAGAACTAAATATGGGGTTCCAATTCAAATCATTTTAAAAATAATAAATAAATGTATATACTTAAAACTTATATATCCAATTATATTTAAAGAAATTCGAAATTTATATTTTTTATCAAAATAAATTTGTAGTAAAATTATTACAGTAGCCTTCGCACTTAGAAACTCGAAAATGAATGTCGTGATGCGTGCACTAATCGCGGAAATTATTTTCCAGCGACAGAGAGGGGAGTACAAAACTTATTTCATTCCAAAATTTCTTTGAAATGATTCTTTCAAATTATATTACAATATTTATATCAAAAAATTGTACCCCAGAATTTTCAATCTCGAAAACTCCAGATAGTTAGGAAAAGAAGAAAAGAGATAGAAGAAAAAAAGAAACAGAAACATCAACATCTCACTTTCACAGCGGATAAAATATAATATCAAATAATATTCTTTACACAAAGAAAGCTGAATCAGTCAATTACATTTTAATACATCAGAGTTACAAGATTTCACAATCATTGGGAAATTAAAATAACTTGTCCCAGAAATACGAACAATATATCACAGCGAAATACACTACATACGTTTCTGTCATCTAGCTTGCCTCTTGAGCTCCAGAACGTCCTTACCTGAAAATCTGTAATACTCGGTCTGACCCGAGCATTACATCAAAGTAAACACCCGGGTTAGGCTGGAAACCAGCATGAGTAAACTCATCTAACATGAAATTCCAATGCATAGAACTTATTTAAAACCTGAGGTAACTCGTATGAATTTACAAATTCACAATTTGTTATAGGCATCACTTATTTCACACATCAATTCCTAAGTACCAAAACTTAGCTTAAATGGTCCAATTCACTTAAATCATTCCATTCCAGCCTATTGATTTCACATATCAATCTATGAAGAATCGACGTGGTTTCGGGTATTTACTAATACCCAACTCCGGTCTCTTTGAATTCAATACCATCTTAAACCAAATTATTCAAGTGAAATACAATTCAACTTTAAATACAAGATGTCACCGTTTTACACAGCAATTCATCATCGATAGATAATCACATTATCATTGTCCACCCAAACATATCATATCACAAAACATTTCATATCAGAGATATCAATCAATTCAAGGCATTTAATCATCATTTAATCATTCATAAGAAAGATGGATCATTTCCAAAATTAATTTAATTTATCTCTAATTAAATTAATTATAAATCTTTTAATCACTTAGATTACTTTTACTTAACATTAAATAATTACAAACCAATTAAATAATTCATCCTTTAATTATCCACTGATTATTAATTAACAACCTTAATTACAAATTAATTAATCCATAATCACCAGTTGATTAAACAGTTAATCAATCTTTATTAACATTTGATTAATCTTTAATTACCTTTGATTAATCCTTAATTAATTAATATTTAATTATAGATTAATCATCCTTTAAGCATTAATTGATAATCCTAATTATTAATTAATAAACATAATTGCCCATTAAGTACTTCTTAATTATTAATTAAGTAACCTCTAATTGCTTAATTAATAACTCTCTAATTACTAATTTAATCAACTTAATTACTTGATTATTTTTTCTTAATTACTCAATTACTCAATTAATTAATCTTTGATCATTAATTAACAATCTTTAATTAAGAATCCTTAATTACAATTAATTAACCTTCAATTAATTAGATAATAACCCTTAATTAATTATTAATTAAATTAATTAATTACTCTTAATTAATCCTTTATAATTAATTAATCAAATTAATTAATTATACTTAATTCCCTTTATTAAATTAATCTCAAGACATTATAACCTTAATCATCTTAAGATGAACATTATCTAATTGATACCTTAATTACCATTAACATTTTTAAAACATTTTAACATTTTAATTAACTAAACTTAATTAAATCCTTTAATTAAGATTTGAAATAAGATAACCATTTAACTTGATAATTTAAAACTAACAAAACTTAACTTCTTATAATAACTTAAAACATTAACAAGTAGAAATTTTAAACTAATTAAAATTTGTATTTTAAAACTTCCTTTTATAAAAATCTTAACTTCCATTTTAAATTAATATTTTAAAATCACTTTAAGCTTAATTTAACAAAATTTAATTTAAACAACTTTTAGAAACTTCATAACCAATTATTAAAGAAATAATTATTATATATGAAATTAGTTTATATAAAAGTTTAAACTAGGTTTAACTTTAAATTTCAAAAATATTGATTTTAAAAATGTTCAAATAGTTGCTTCGGGTTTTATCGGAAGGCCACTCGGGACTATTCTCGAGTTTCTCTACTTTTCCCCTTATCTTCAAAAACTTGAATTTATTTTAAGTTTTAAAAACTTCACAGGCTAGACTTTGAAACTACTTCGACTTTCGAATCGAGCCACTACCCCAAAGGCACGACCTCACCTTTGAGTCAAAATCCCAATTCCCAAACAACAGACACCAACTCCCCTGTACAATACGTCATCCACTTCAAATCACTACAACATCCATTTCTGTCAAGCAAACCACATCCACAAACATCAGCAATTTGCCACACTGATACCACTTCAGTCACCACCAGTCCCTCATCTCACTAACATTCAACCCCTGCCTACCCCCTTCTCCACTTACAACTACAATCACTTCACAACAACCACAAGCAGTGACCAACTTCAAGCAACAGCTATACTTCAAGCAACAGCTTCAAACATCCCACAACAACCATACAATTTCAAGCAGTGACCAATTTTCATCATACAAACTGTCCATAGAATCCCCTCTACACATACATCTACATAGGTTGTATGCATAGGTGCCCTAAAACCAATTAAAAAACCTTGTCGCCTGATTGAATATTTTATAATTAAAAGATAAGTGACAAAAATAGTTTGCATAAAGAATTGGATATGATTCAGAATGAACCGTAAGGTCAATTCAGATAGGAGTTTATTGGACATGTTTTTGATTATGAATTATAAAACAATTATAAAACAGAAACGAAAAAATCCCTTTCTCCTTACTCTGGTTAATGAAATTTTGACCGGGTTTGTTACCCTCCAAGATTACAGTTAGTTTAGCTGTGAGCCATTGGGTGTATACAAGTAAAGGTTGTCTTATTACAAGTAGTTAGAAGTTAAGAAATTAAGATTGAGGTGTTTTGTTTTGACTCTTTGCACCTGTGTGATTCAAAAACAAAAAAGGAAAAACAGAGTTGGAAATCAACGTAAAAAGAAACGGACCCTTATTACATACATTTTTAAAACATTTAAGATCTACTTGTCTCGTAAAACCATGTTAAAAAAGAAAAGCATCAAAGTATTTCGTGGGCAATTTTACTTGGCTTAAGAGCAAGTCAAGTCAATAAAGCGGCAGACCAATATGTTCTATTGGTTGCAAGTTTAAGTTCAACTTTTGGCCTCTTGAGATCTTTATTGTTTCAAGTATATAGTAGCCCTCAAGGTGATTTCTTCCAAACCCTTGCATATTGTACAGGTTCAACCTTACATGCACCGTTCTTATTATGCGGAAATTATGGGTTTTCATTTACAGTAATCAATTTTCAAATTGTAATTGACCATTAAATTTTGCTAAATTACATATAAATGCCTCCTCATTATTGCAAATGAAATACTAAAAGTTACCTGGCCACTTGGAATTCTTGTCTTTTGTCTTACAAGAGACCCAGCTGCCACCATGCCATGCTTTTCCACAACAGCACCATGAAGCAGAGTTGCACCCATTCCAACAAATGCTTCATCCTCAATAGCGCACCCATGTATTACTGCACTATGACCTATGGTATATCATAAGCTTTATCAAAATATTACAACATAAGATTGATATCAAAATTCTTCCTACTATATAGTTACAATACATTAACACTACAATAGTCACGAATGTTAGAAAGTAAATTTTCTTGAGACAATGTTCCTTCCATGATTCCCAGTCTATAACTGGAAACAAATATCAAATTGTTTCAAAACAGTAGCAAGGCAATAAAATAATTTAAGTATTGGTAATTAGCTATGTAAGTGTAGAGACTAGAGAATTTTACATGATTGTTGACAGAAATCGTAAATAAGTTCAAGAAACTGTAGTTCTGCAGTAGACAAATCATACCATTATATTTGTAATATTTGAACTGAACGGTGAGAAGAATGAAAATTTGAATGAGAAAAGGACATTCACATAATAAAATTATAATTATTTATGACCCTCTAACAGAGATATTTTGCAATTTCAGACATGTCCAGACATAGCGTGAGTTATATCGACTTCAAATCTCATTACCACAACTTATGCATATATGGAAAGCAATTTAAATCGTTTCAAGTGCTAGCTACTATATTTACATCGCAGTATTGTAATGGATATTTTTGTCAGTGTTTCTTGTCAAAAACCGTCTTATGTAGCCTTATCATCTTCCTTCCCCTTGTTATCAACAACCAGTTACTCGCCCCATTGTCCAACCATGGCTGATGCTTTGTTTTATGACCCTCAGTCCTTTGGTCTTTTGGCCCCAACTCTTCCATCTTCCTCTAACACTTATTAGCATCACTTTTGGGAAGTCCTCTTTTCATTATTTTACTAAATAATTGATAGTAGATGAACCAAGCTAATCAAATACAAATAGTACACCCCTTGCTAGAGCTTGAAAAGAGCTTAGCAAATATGGGTCTGAGTGGCTGAACAAGCATAACTTATGCACAAAACATAGATTTAAAGTTGATCAAGGTGAATAAATAAAAGCTCAGGATGAGACAACCCTGAAGTGCAAGTAAAACCTCTCCAACAACGAGGTTCCAAAATCCATATGAGAATTATAATCAGTAACAGTAAGATATACCTTTAAACTCCCATAATTTTAAGCCATCGTTCTCATTACAGTATTTGAAGCTGGTAAGATGAAGATAATAACATTATGTGAGGACATCAATATTGTTGTAGGCCATAATAGTAAGCATTAAGAAAAAAATTTATATACAAACTATGGCAGAAAAAATGGACATTTAAAAAAAATGTAATCATATGATTAATAGTAAGGGACAAAGGAGAAAAAGTTTTACACGTTTATCCTTTCTTCGTTCAACTTAGACTTTACACTAAAATGAATGGTTATGGAGTTCACCATAAAGACCTATCCATAATCAAACATAAATCAACTTTCACCTTTCTGTACAAATCCATCATCTCCATCACTAGACATGGTCAAACCATAACAATACATAATTAATAATACAGTTACAAAATTTGATATTTAAGTTTTTATTTGGAAATATAAAAAATACCTTTCACTGCATCCATAATCTCAGGCTGGTGGATGGTGTGAGCTCAAGTGGAGATTTGGAGATTGTAGTGGTGGAGATGTGGTCTGTGGAAATTTTATTGGTGCAATGGATGTTGGTGATAGTGGGTAGCTACTCGACTTCATGTCGAAGAGAATTTCTAACGTGGTTTTGGTGCCGATCTAGGTTTATAGCTTGAGACAATGTCGCAATCTAAGTCTAGGGTTCGTAGCCTTTAACAAGCCCGTGAACAGAGAAGTGGAAGAGTGGATAGTATGGAGGTGAATTGGACGAGAGGGGAAGGTGGAGAAAGGGATGAGATTGGAAAGGAGAGATAGGGAAACACGGAGATGATGAGAAGCAGCTAAAATCTAGGCTCACCATTGTTTTTATTCCTAAATGAAAGATAGTTATTTGAAATATTTCGTTGTTAAGTGGAGGAAAACGAGATACGAGCGGACTAAAAATGATTCACCGAAATTTCAAGGAATACTTGGCGGGAACATTTTGGTAGCACTAAGGAATTTACTTTTGCTCTTCCAAATGATTAATAGTTGCACTTAGCTTTCAAACGCTACTAAATAATGCAACTAATAATAAATTTTCTTGTAGTGTGTGCATCTACACAACCACCAGCGATGACAGTGACCACTGCCGTAAACTCCAAACACAACAACCATCTTCCAGTCATTCGATCCAGACCTTCAAATTGCTCGTAAAAGTCTCTAATCAAAATCGAACAAAGGGGATGAAACTGGAGCTCATGACCACCATTAGAAACCCCCTTCGATCACACGCCTCCGCATTTGAGAAGCTGCAACCCCGGCCATGTCTTCGCCACACTTCCATGCAACTGACATCAGAACACGATCTCACTCTATCACCTAAGGACTCGAAATGCTCCAGTGACCAGACCTGCCAAAATTAGGTTTAGAAACTTAAACCTACTCGCCGTCGACGCCTCGATGACCAGACAACCCACCGGCTATTTTTCCCAGATCCGCCACACAACTCTCCACCTCCAGACGAAACCCCGACCACACTAGACCCTTTGGCCATCAACAGTTGCTCAGAAACCCAAATCCAGTAAATCTTAAATTGCTCATTCAATTCAATGTTAAATTTTTTGATTTTCTTTTTAAAAATCATGGTTTCCTAAGTCAATTCAAAATATGTACTTGAATCAACTTAATTCAACACTTGATTTTATCATGCATTTACATTTTAATCTGAACTATCTTGATTCCAGAAGTACATCAAACTTATTTTGCTAGAAATAGTTTTTAAACTTAATTTTATAATTAAACAAACATAGTATGTTTGAATCTCTAAACCTAACAAAGACCAGATGATTAGATTTAGGACTTTTAATCAAACTTTTTATTTTTGAACCAAGAACAAAGATAATTAAATACAATAGGCATGCACACTTGCAACACTGATAAACACAGAGATAATTCATATACATGCACAAACAAAGTAACATTCATCTCAGACTTCTCAAGCAAACAGACATATATTAACTTAGATTTAAAAAAATTAAAAGGTTTACTCACCTATTCCTGGTCAGAGGCCTGAAACCAGAAAAACTGTTTTGGATTTTGAATTTAATCTTGATCTTAGTTTTGAAACTTGATGTTGACATTTGCTTTGATTACTGAGTTAAATCTGAAGCTTTAAGTTGAGATGATTCAGATTTGGACAGAGATAAAACTGCCTTGGGTTTGAACTTGCTTGATTTGAAATTTCAGGTTGAAGAATGCAGACTTTTGAAAATCTCAGGTTTGAAAAATGCAGGGTTTGATTTGCAAATTTGATTATAGGTTGATGATTTGATTTTTGATTTCTGGTTTGTGGAAGGATGAGTTGCTGATTTTGTTTTGAGAATTGCAGGCTGAAGATTTTTCTTAGTTTTTGAATTGAAAAAATAGAAAAGAAACGAGGAAGATGAAAACATATGTATTTATAATGGCTAAAATGATAAATAAAAAAACAAAATTAATAATGGCACTTGTTAAAATATCTTAACATTTGTCTTATGCATTTGTTTATAAATTAACACTTGTTAAAATGTGTCTTAATTGAATTACACTTGTCCTTTAAGTAGTTAATACTTATTTTAAATGTTAATAATAAAGCTTTATATATTTACAAATATAAATTCTTAGCTAAATACATATATTTAAATTCTTTAAAGAAAATAGAACCAATTATATTCCAAATAAAATTATTTAATCCATTTTTTATTGTTAATTTAAAAGCTTTTGTATTTATTTACCATTAAATAAATACTTGCTAAATTTATAAAAATTCTTTTATATTCAAAATAATTTCAAGATATATATATATATATATATATATATGTATGTATATCTTTTAAATTTCAAAGTCAAATCCAAATTCAATTTAAAACTTCAATTTAAAATCAACTCAAATATATATTAATTTAAACAAACACATTATTAAATTTATGTTGAAGATAATAAGTTTTGCCCATTTTAAATAATCCTATTAGGAGATTATCAAATAATATTTCCCAGATATGAATATAAATTTTTAGATTTATTTGTCCATCCTTAACAATCGGCAAAAAAATTAGTATTTCTATTAATTAATCCACTTAATTATCAATTAACAAATACTCCAAAATTCGGGTTACCACAAAAATACTTTTAACTAATATTATTATTATATTCCAAAATCATTCGAAAGAAATTTTCAAAAACTCCGAAACTTAAGTTCTAAAATTTCCAATTTATTCTCATTTCATTTGTAAATTTTATTTTACAACCAATGTTTGTAAATTTTTGCTTCCTAACAGCAATATATTACAACCAAATATATATTATTTATAAGTTATTATTTTATACATAAAAATATACAATAGGTAAAATTATTTCATTTACCTATATTTCAAAACAAATATTGTGTCGGTCTGTTCTATTAAGTGTTTAGAAATTTCTATCGATGTCATAGCGTCCTATGCACCAACCAGAATTCATAAATACAAAAGGAATAAATTAACACAATATAAAAAGCTTTTATAACACTAACATATACGCTCTCTCATATATATACACTCTACGACTCATCATAGGGTATTACAACTTATTAATAAAGAGTCAGACCCCACAAAGATAAGGTTTATCGCTAAACCAAAGCTCTGATACCAACCGTAACATCCCACACTTTTGGGACAATTTAAGCAAACACGTACCAACTCAAACCATACAAAAGGGTGGATTATTATTGGGATAAATAAGAACAGGCAGAGAAAAAAAGAATTTTACAGCGGAATTACAAAATATAATAATCAAATAACAGTTCATGAAGCTCTTTACAAAATATTTGATTATACTTATACAACATAGAATCAGAGATAAATAAATAACAATGTAGAGTGATGTAGTGGAATAATATAGTAAATAATAAAAATACAATCTTCGTCTTCGTCCTCCAGAAATAAGGTCTTCAAATCCTGAAATGCTCAGGGTGACCCGAGCGAATTGAAAAGACAAAACACTTGAGTCAGAACTAAAAGATCTAATGTAAGTTAAATCAACGGTAAATAAATATGAGTGGAATAGTGTCAGAGAAGTTTACAGGGTTTGACATCTCCTATCGAGTGTCTATCATGAGTGTAGTAACTTAAGAGATGTTCGGGATTCACATCTCCTAAGGATCCGTTAAACTATCAACTATGTAGCACAATACGCTATTATAATATCTCTACAGTAAAGTAAAGGTATTAAAGTAGCATTAAGGCTTTACATTTTCCACATTAACACGTTTTGTATATTCCCATATTCTATACAGTACTGTAATCCCACCCGTACTGGATGTCATCAGAGGGCACTCCATAGGTATGGTATAAAACAAACTCGTAGAAGGCACGCTAAGGGAGGTGACACGGTACAATTAGGAAATGTCATGGTGGATATACCAATTATGCATCTAGACTATTGGTAACACATAACCGCAACTATCCCCCAACTCGAAACACACTCTCGAGAAAAGTCGCGGGTGGCCACCAAATAAATCAAAAGTCAGAATATAGTATCGATGGAATGTGTTCGATCGGAGGGGCTACCTCACTTTTCCCGAAATCGCTCCTGTTTTAGCCACCTTATGCTAACTCATGGGAGTTAGGTCTACGTAAATATACCTTTAAGATCGTCGCCGCCATCTTACTTCATTTTGGAATCTCCACCGCGTACAAAGTTGTCAAAGTGGTTTTCGGTATTGGCAGAGAGTATGACAACATCTGATCCCGGTCTCTTTGACAACCAATCGCTAATTACACGCCGGATGGTTCTTTTACATTTTTAAAATCATTTCATAATTGATATCAAAATATCATATTCAATTCAAACCATATCACTTTCTAAATTATTACTTACTTTCGAAATCATATTCGCCTTTGAAATCATAGTTGGATAATTATATTTCTTTTCAATGTCAAATTCACATTTTATATCAAAATATCGTGTTCTCAAAAAAAACCTATACCACTTTCAAATCATATTTCTTTCAAAAATCGTATTTCCAAAACAGCTTAAGTTCTTGCTTCAAAATCATCATTTTGATTATTTAACATTTAAATCCCAACTTAGGTTATAACATCATTAACCATATTCACTTTAGAACGAGATTTTGAATATAACCCATCCATTTTGCTTTGTTTGGAATTTAGAAGAAAATAGTCTTAAATAGTTATAAATAGTTAATATAGATTTAAAATAGATTAAATATAATTAAAATAGATTAAACAGCTTTAAAATAGATTAATTAGATTTAAATTAAAATGGTTTAATTAAAATAAATTAAATAGTTTAAAAATAGGTTAAATTGATTTAATATAGTTAATATAGGTTAACTTAGTTTATAAATTTGAAAATTAATTTAAAACAGTTTATATTTGAAAACATGAACTAGGAATTTACATCAATTTAAAACTATTTATTTCATTCCTACAAAATCAGACCATTTCCATTTAATTTCTTAAAACAATTCCTTTTAAGCCAATTCATATTTTAACACAAAAATTGATTTTCCAAAATACTTCAATTTATACAAATCAAATTTTACTTCAAAATATCATTTAATTCTGTTCCAAAAATTAAGGATTTTAAAATCATTTAATTTAACCAATTCGGCGTCCGTATATAATTCTCTACCGAAGGGTCAAGTGATATGGATATTTATCATTTCAATCTGCAATTTAGAAATTTACGGTTATATATCATTTCAAACCGCAATCCCGAATTAATATAAAGTCCATAAAATCGCTCGGGTATATCATTTTAACCCGTCACTATTTTTTATTAATCTATAGACCATTCGGGTATGTATCATTTCAACCCATGGTGAATTTGCAGTTTATACCGATATAAAATACAACATCCATTCGTCCAATATCAATAATCAACGTCCATCACAATCATCATCCAAATTAATAAAAATATATCAATGTAAGAACTTATTATCAATACAGGTGTTTAACTGGCAATTTATATTCATTAATAAATTTAATAATGATTTAACTCAAATAAATTCAAATTAACTAAGGTGATGATTAAAAATATACCAAACAGTCATTAATAAATTCCTAATCACATCATAAATTAAATTTAACAAACATAAGAAATTTTAGAAGTTGTGAGTGGGTTAAAACACTCACCTTGAATTCAAACCGAAATTTAATCCAAATTAGGGCCCAAATTCAAACAGTCTCCAAATTCATCCATACCAACATCAAAATGTCTAGAATCTCAATAAAATTCCAGAGGATCAAATCGCGCGTGAATCAGACCTCATATGTGAAAGTTATTAGCGTTAAAACGATTCGATTCAAAATAAGATGATAAAATAACAAACAAAACAAATGAAGAAAACACGTCAGCACCCAACCTAGTTCATGCGACCCGATCAAAGCTTCCAGGTTTGCTCGACACCCTCACACCGCCCCCATCGCATCGGTCGCCACCCACCTATCCATGATCGCGCGCATACCCCAAAGCTGCCGTGGCGTCTCCGACCACCCCTCGTCTCCGACCACCCCTCGCCTCCACGACCCTCAGATCGAGGCAAAACGAATCCGGCCGCCACTATATGCTTAACCCTAATCCAATTTTAGCAAGAAATCTGACCATCAAATCAACGAATAAACTACTCCAATGAGCCATGCTCGGTCTCCTCAACACGACCCTACCCTAGATTCAATGATCAGTCGATGATGATCGAACTGTGATGAACGGCCGTGACTTCTTTACCTAATTTCAACCACATAGAGACACAGATCAGAAAAGGAATTACATATTTGACTTGCGCTCATCGAGAGCTTCAAATCGATATATAATTCGATATTGTTTGAGGAGTTTTAATTTTTTGATTCGAATTTGATTTGAAATTGCTATTGGGAATTAGGATTTGTCTGCCACTGGAAAGGAGAGGAGCAAATGGAATTATACGTACAAAAACGGGGAATAAGAAATGACCTAAGGTTTATAACAATATATATATATATAGGCAGAACAAAGTAGAAAAATGGGCTAGATTGGTTTGGAAAATTGAAAGATAAATGGCCCGAAAAGCCCGTTCTGTCTTCGGAACGAAAATGGATCAACCCATATATCAAATTAGATGTTTTCAAATATTTTTAGCTTGATGGAATATGTTTCAAATCCTGATTCCACCGTATGAAGAAGTTATGATAAAGTCAACTTATTTTAAATTAATTTCAATTAAACTGATTTCTAGGCGTTTCGAGTCTGTACGACCAAACGACAAGTCCGACCGTTACGAAACTTGTGAAACTGGCTCGTTAAAATTAGAATCGGTGGCCAAAATGGCTATTTTCACATTAATTAAATAAGTTAATATTAAATTAATTAAATCAAGTTTCCAATTCTAATTCTGCAATGGACAAATTTTATCATTTTTGACTTCTTAAACAATTACAATACTTTAAACAATTTAAATATCAATTCAAAATTAATTAATTTACCAATCACGGTATTTAATTTCAATTTCAGTAAATTCATTAATTATCAATTGAAATTTCAATAAATCCATTTATTTGATTTTTAAATTTGGTTATTCCATCAGTTGTCATCTCATGGGTACCATCCACATTGGTTTATATCTTCGCACGTTAATATTCTCAAATTTTATCTTAATTTCAAATAATGTAATATTTAATTTCATTTAATTTCAGTTGATTTTCAATTTCAATTCAACTAGCTAAAAAAACAGGTAGCTTATAATAATTGTCACTGTTTACTTTTAAATTACCCTTTATAAGTTTATTACTTACAATAAATGTTACCATTAGTTTCGTAACACAAATTTCGTTCAATTACTATTAACAATTTAAACATTTACATTAGTTTCCTTATATTCAAATTATAGCCAAGTAAACATTTTAAATTATTACAATTAATTGGAGTTTTATACACATTGTTAATAATCATCTTACATTAACAATTGTTACACTTTATTTTAGTGTTCATTTCATTATTAAATTATAGATTTTTATTTCTTCACTATTAAATTACCAAAATCTTATTAAATTAACAAATTTAAGTATCGAAAATTACGGGTCATTACAAATCATTATATTATCAAGGATATAGTCATGGTCATCATAGCAACAAGCAATAATAGAATTTAAAATAAAGGCGCTCACTTTATTTGTCGTATGTGTGTGTGTGTGTGCGCATATCTATGCGTATGTGTCTGTGCGTGCGTGCGTGTGTTACTTTTTACTTCTTAAGTAACCATTAAATATTATGAGTTAACCAAATAAACATCCAAATCATCATCAATAGTCAGGCTAGCTTATTTAACATAATTTTAAAATGAATTCACAATTTATTTCTTAAATCGGCACTCACCCTCATTTCCACTTCGTCAAACTTTATTGAATTGAATCCACGGTATTTCGTCGAGGCTTCATTTCTTTTTCTCGCTACGGAGCTTTCCAAACTCCCTCTACGAACTATGTTTTTTTTTTCTTCCACTATCAACACATAAGGTTTCATATTAAGTGGAGATGTAGCTTGGCTATGGAGGTGGAAAGCTCGACCTGGGGAAGAACTTTGGAACATTAAACATACAAAAATCAAAACCAAAATTGGGTCATCTTCCAACTAATTTTTGGATGACTTACACAAAAAATTTGGAGAAGTTTTCAAATAAAAAGTTCTTGGAAATTCTCCTCTACAATCCAAGAAAAAGAATTACTCAATTTCGAGTTGTATTGAGGGAGATATGGTCAAAAGAAGGTAGTGTATTTTCGGATTTGAAAATTTTGGGCCAAAAACGACTTTGAAAGAATTGAAACTTTGACATAGTAAGTCTTGGATTTTGAATAAATGATGCAAATGAAAATTATAGCCAACTCAATTCTCTTGAATTTGAAAAAAAGAATTACTTGATTTGTAGTATTTTACTAAGAGATGGAATCCATGGAATTTGAGAAAGAAGGAGAAGGATGTGTGTAAAAATAAGAGAATGTGCATGGCTATTTATACATGAAGCTTCCAAACAAATGACCATAATACCCTTCCTTTAAAACTCATTTTTAACCACACATTTTCTCCTCTTTCCAAGGCATGATTAGACCCTTAAGTACTTAGCTAGACCCTTAAGTACTTAGCTTTTAATGAGATGAAAAGTATATGTAAGGAGGTGAAATGTGATGGTAAATTTGCTTTTTATTACTTAACACTTAAGTATTCTTATTTAGTTATATTATGAAAATATCTTAGATGCTTTCTTAGTTTTTGATGTGACTAATTGATTTTTTAAAATGTGTGTATGCATATGTTGATGTGTGTATCAAAAAACATTGTAAAGATTCAAAACAGCTTCCATTCGACGAAAGGTCGAAAATTCGAAAATCGAATTCCGGTTACATTTTCAGTTTTTTATCAAACTATTTACTTATGTAAATAAAATTTGAAAATTGGTTTTCTATCATCCGTAAATAATCAAAACAAGTTTATTTAATCTATAAATCCATATTAAATAATATATAAACTTAATTATAAACATATATCAATCAAAATGCGAAGAAATTTGTACATCTTTATTAGACAAGTTTATATACATTTATAAATTTTTAATCAATCAATTATTATCATTATAAAACCATTAAAAAGTGTAATTTACCATTTAAATAATTAATTAAACATATATCTAATTTGAGTGAAAACAGACTTTTATCGATTTTACGATGAATTTTTTTATTTTTGTAAACCAATTCTAAAAGTAAGTTCATTGTTCTTGTTAATCTTATAAAACATAATTGTTTGAGTTTGATAATTCTATATTTGAAAATTTAAATAAGTTAAATATTCTCTTTCAAGGTGGTGAAATTAGGGTTGGTAGATTCTTCCTCGTTAAAAGAATTTCATCTCCGAAATTAAATCTCAAACAAAAGTTTTCCCCAAGTATTATATTTGAACTGAATTCTGTTGGATATACATAGATCATCTACATGAAATATCTTATTTGATCTCCTATTCGAATATACAACTTTTCTTCTGAACTAAATTGATCTCTCGATCCTCTAGTGAGGACTCTGATCAGGCTCAGAAACTTTTATTTTCCTTGCATAACTCTTAATTATGATAGAAAACTCAAGTTCCCAACCACAAACCCTCATCAATGTTCACCGTCAAAGTTGAGTGATAAATCCTCTTTCGAACCAGTGTAAATACCTCAAAGTTTCGTACTCGAATCTTAGATAATGACAAAATGATGTACGTATAACTTACGTATTTATTTCTATTGGTTATTTTTTTCTTGACTATAACAAATTCATTTTATTTACATCTTTTATTATTTACATTCATTTTTTCCTTAGTATATTTCCTTTGGGTTAATAACACTTGGGAACCCTTCCTTAAAATTTTACTTAAGTTTATAAACACCTACAAATACAACTTCGGTTTAATCAACCCTTTAAAACTTACGTTTCATAACCATTCATTACCTGCTAAATCCATTTTTTTGAATTATCTCTTACAACATTACATAAGTGTATAAATAGTTCACGACTTAAATCTATGTTTGTATAATACATCTTTACTTCCTAATTATATATACAGATCCAAATTTTCAAATTGGTTTTACTTAAATCAGGGTGTTTAACAAATTTGAAACTTGTTGTAATTTACTATCATCTCAAATTATTAAGTTATAAAACTTACTCCTTATATTATTATAAAAACGCTTAGCTTCCATTTCCATATCATATTTTAAAATCCCAACTGTCCAAAATCGCCAAAAATGTCATTTTATCTTATCAATTTATGATCTAAAATTATCTTTAGTTTAAACATTTTTATAAAGATGCTTCTTTTACCAATCAATTTATCAATTGATGATACTCATTATCTCTTAGTCTTAAGAAAATTATAAAGATCGAGTAACTCTAAAATGACACCAAGGAATAGGGTACTACCAATAGTATCATATATCCCCCTGCCTGGAAGGGTAATACTTAAAAGAAGTGTTTACCATCGAACACATCTCCTACCTATTTTTTTGTTACTTTCGAACCACTCAAACTACTTATCCTAAGATACTTCTTTTCAAATCCATTATTTGAAAAATATTGTACGTATTTTTTTAGCAAATTATTTACTATTTCTATTATAAAAAACCCCATTTATAAATTCATTTCTTAAAATCATCACAACTTCCTTTTAATCGTATTAAACTTTCAAAATTCTTTTCCAGATACCAAGATTTAAATTCTCAAAATTTATATAAAATACCTTCCATATTTAACTTTTACAAAATCGTTTTATTTGTAAATCACGTTCATAAATTCGTTTACCTTAATTTCTTAACCGTAAACCAATATTATCATCAAGCATCTAACCGTGAAACTTAATTCACAAGGTATTAGTAGCTAAAATATTAGATCAAACAATCAATCAATTAGTGATAATAACTGAATATTGTCATCCCTTAACAACTAAATACTCAGTAAATAACTATATCATTTTGAAAATATCTTTTCTATCCTAAATATAAACCTAGGTAAAATTATTTCATTTACCAATTTTTTCAAAACAAAAATCATTTTATATAACACTAACAAATACACGCTCATATATATAATACCCTCAACTCATTCTAGGATGTCAGTTACCCTATGACTAATGAATTATTCATCCTAAGGTATCACTAACCCTATATCTAATGAGTCTTTACCCCGGCCAGGCTCATATGCTTAACCTTATTTCTGATGCAGCAAGGCTATGTGGTTTGTAACCATTAAGGTATGATCATCCCCTTCTAGATATATTTCTACCCGCTATGATCGGGTTTAAATTATGTGGTCTATGCTATAGCATGCTCGGATAGATCAGTAACGACTGTGGTGATGTTAGGAAATGAGATGTTTGGTTTGATGACAACAACCTTTTTAACTTATCTTATGATAAAATATATACTAATACTATTGTCTAGAAAGATTTGTATATGCAGGATATATAGATATGCGAGTATTGATTACCGAAGACTGGTCAGTATAAAGACTCAAGACTCAAGATTGAAGACTTTAGAGTATCAAGATCAAGATTTCAAGATATGTGTCTAGTTTTTGTCAAAACTTATGTGTCCAGTTTTTGTTAAAACTTCATAATAGCATGGAAATCTTCATTCCGAATTTCATTTGGGATGGAACCCATTTCTACCTTCTTAGTGGCTTACAAACCCACAACAAGTAGCTTGCAAACCTACGACAAGCGGCTTACAAACCCACGAACATCCTGGTTTTGTACAAGTACTCGAGTCCTGATGTGATGAGATATTCTGTAGGAAGAAGCTTGCAAAACTACTTCAAAATGGTTTTTCAAAACGATTTTCAAAACTGCTTTTCAAAATATTCTAGGCTTAAAATTATCTTTTTAAATGATTTTCAAAAATATGTTTTAGCCTTAAAATATTCTTTGTTTTTGTGTTTTAAAACATAGTAAAATTAGTTTATTTTACTCCAGAATCATTTCATCTTGTTTTTGTTTCCATACCATTTTCAAAACAAATTTTACATTATTTTTAACAAGGGGATGCCGATATCGTGGGATACCCCATGTCGATATGATGGTCGTTGATTTCAAAAGTTTCAATTTTCAAAAGAAGTGCCTATTCGTTTAAATCTCTTCATGAATGGTTATGACAGTTGGTACTCTATAAATAGCCTTCTCAAATGAATTTTTGACATACAATTCTCACATTTTCTTCACTTCTTATTTTCCACAAATCCATGTTATATAATTATCATATTTTTAAGATCGTGCCGAAATTCTGCAAAATTCTCAAGTGAATCAAATTAGAATTTTATTCTTGTTTGATCCTCTGTTCTCTCTCGAAAATCAAAGTGCTATTCAGAGTTATAGGATCAATTTGTAATCAAAAGTTTAACGAGTCTCTCTATAAGGTATGGTTGTGCCTAGATATCAGCTGGGTAATCTTGTGGCCGATAAATCAAGAGAGTTTGCCTCCGGACTCGTGGGACAGGAGGACCACAAGGCCTTTATAAATTGAGGAGTGTAATCTCGGCACTGGTTTAATAAAAATCTATATAAGGTGGTTTGTCTTGGTATAGGACTAGATGTAGGGTAACTTCAAACCAGTATAAAATCTGGTGTGTTCTTTCCATTTACTGCTTTTTATTTACTTTCTGCATATGTGTTTGATTCTGTGATTGTTTTATGATTAAGTTCTGCATTTGTTTGTATCATAATTTCAATTTTGTCCGTATAAGTCGTAGAATTCATTAAACACTATTCACCCCCTCTACTATTTAATTAGCCTTAAGATCCTTAATCCGCTATCCCTTTCAATTGGTATCGGAGCATTGGTTTTCATAGTTTTCACAATCTAAAACTTGAAAATTGTTTTAATGGCTACCAACACTGGTAATGTCAATGCTGACACTAGTTCATTTGTGGAAGGTCAGTCTACTGTCAGACCATCATTTTTCAATGGCAGTAATTATGAACATTGGGCTTGTAGAATGAAAATTATTTACAGTCAGTGGGATTAGACACTTGGAATATCATACAAACTGAATATATTGAACCAACTACCAATTTTTTCCAGTGGGCTACTGAGAAAAAGGGTGTTGCAAAAAATAACTCAAAGGCCATGAATATATTATTTTGTTAATTAGATAGGAATGAGTTTAATAGGGTGTCTATTTGTAAGTCTGCATTTGAAATCTGGAAAACTTTGCAAGTTACTCATGAAGGAACAAGCAAAGTTAAACAGACTAAAATTTCTATATTAACTAATCAATTTCAATTGTTTAAAATGCATGCAAATGAGTCCATTTCCGACATGTATTGTCGATTTCAAGATATTGTTCATTCACTAGTTGCACTAGGAAAAAGCTTTTCGGCAGAAGACCAGGTCATTAAAATTCTAAATTCACTCACTCTAGAATGGGATCAAAAGACACTTGCAATCGAAGAAGTAAATGATATCAGCCTAATGAAAATAGAAGAATTGATTGGAAATCTGATGTCTTATGAAGTTCAACTGCAAGAAAGAAGAGAAAACAAGCCTACAGAAAAGAAGTCCTTAACATTCAATGCAACAACTGAAGATTCAGAACCAGACATCGACGATAAGATTGCTTTCATGACAAGAAACTTCTGAAAATTCCTAAAATATAGAAAAATGAATAATTAAAAAGAAATAATCAAAGAAATTCCAAAAATAATGCGGAGAACGTCAATGATGATAGATGTTACAACTGCAATAAAGTCGGGCATTATAGGAAAGACTGTCCGTGTCTAGATAAACAGTTATTCCCTTCAAACAATGATTCATCAAGGAAAAGAAAGAAAGCATACACAGCAACTCTTGATTGAAAGTCCATATGATTGATCATGTAGTGTATATGAAAGTATATGTGACTAACTATATGATGTAACTAATATAAAATTAATCTAGTAAATATAAACTAAGCACACCAGGATTTTATACTGGTTCAGACATCCCTTTCTACGTCTAGTCCCGAAGCTCCACTTCGGAATTCGACTATTAAACACCCTCACTTCGTCCAGAGGAATATGCTTGGTTACAAAAACTCATTCTTTTCAAGCATGTGTTCTATAACACGAACATTGACTATTAAGTACAAATGCTTCCAATATATATCTAGAGGATATTGATTGAAGATTTCAGTATATATGGAAGAGTGGAATACAGATATATGATTGCTAGATATCAAGAATATATCAGAGTATAAGAGTAAAGAGCACAAGTGAGTAAGGTAAAATCTTCTCTTGGATTCTTGATGCTATTTATAGCGGTGGAGAGATTCCTTGAATAGTTGCATCCATTAATAAGTGTTCTATGGTCGCTTCTGATGGTGATGAAGAGTTGCAGGGAAGATGAGTGAAAGTCCCTTTTCAATTGTGGTAGTTGTAATTTGAATGTCAACACCTGAGTTCAATTTAAGACGTCTGAAATATGTCTCATACGTTTGGCTCTATATATTATATGTATATAGTAGCTTTTCAGACGTCTGAGTACATTAACCAAACGTCTGCTAGTTTATGATCTAGAGGATTCATTCAGACGTTTGGCTAGTGCATCCAGACGTCTGATCTTGTGCATGTTACTTTCCTTGTATCTGTGCCATTACTCTTCTGATTCTATCGACTTGTAGCCTCTTGATATGTTCTTTGAGTCTTGTTCTTGTCTCTTTAGTGATGTTACTTTAGCAATTACTTGTGAATAGAAATATATATACATATTCGATCTCCATTGTATAGTTGTTATCATCGAAACCATAGAATTGATTTCCTAACAATCTCCCCTTTTTGATGATGACAACTATTCAGTGTACTTATATATAAATTATAAATCTCCCCCTGAATATTTGCTTATTCTTAATGTTTTATAATTATACTTATATTTCTCCCCCTTTGGCATTATCAAAAAGAATTATAAATAATTTAAATAATTGTCAAAGATAAAATACAAAAAGGAAAATTTCATTAATAATTCGAAATTGATTGCATACATAGATTTTGTCAATTTTACAACAGTTGAAATCCCAAAATCCTAAAGTCTATGATTCATAAAATCTATGATTCCTTTGGAGAAGCTTTATCTTGATCATCCCTTGTTTCTTCTTTTTCAGGAGTGTTAGGCTTTGCAGGAGATGTCAGTGTGAGAAATGCGGATTACGGATCTTAAGGCTAAGATTAACACTAGAGGGAGGGTGAATAGTGTTAATAAAGAATTACTAAATCTTTTTAATTTATGTTAATTTATACACAAAAGTATGCAATATACAGACACAGATATGGTCACAGAAACAATCACAGATGTGGAAATAAAATAAAAGCAGTAAAGGAAAGAACACATCGGATTTTGTACTGGTTCGGAGTTAACCTACATCCAGTCCCACAACACAAGTACGGATTTCCTTTCAAAAGCAATTGTACAATTATACCCTCGGTTTCAAGGCTACGAGATACACCCTCTAGAATTTCGATCCTCTGGGTAGAGATACTTGATTTTCAGGCCACAAGTTTACCCAATTGATTTACCAAGGCTACAATCACACCTTTTCCCTTTTGATTGATTTCCAAGGCTACAATCATACCTTTTCTCGCTTAATAGATTACAAAGAAGTCTATAACTCTGAATAGCACTGAGAATCTTGTAAAGATAGTGATAGAGAATCAAACTAGAAGTAATCGAGTATGATTCAATGTTGATTTCGGCAGAGTAATGATAAGAATATGTATTAAGAAATGAGGAAGAAGAAGAGGAGTGAAAACCAGAAAATTATGATTGAAAATTCGTTGAAACTGACCCCTATTTATAGAAGAACAACAGCCATGACCATTCATGAAGAGTAATGGCGAATAGACACTTCTTTTGAAATTTGAATTTTTGAATCAAACTGTCACCATGTCGACATGGTCATGCTAGGCATGTCGACATCCCAAAGGATTTTTTGGTGTTTTTGATTTTCTTTGAAAATAACCTTTATCGTATATAAAAACTATTTTAAACTTCATAAATATACTTGACTATAGTTAAAATTCATAAGTAAATATAAAGAATAATATATATAGATTTTAACTATAATTTTATATTTAATCTAAGTATAAATATTTAAAAGTTAAATATATTATTTAAAAAGATAGTTTAAAATCAGGAGTAATTTGACTTTGAAAATAAAGATGTTTTTGAGGCTAAAATTATTTAAAATCAGGATCGAGGGTTTTGAATTTTTTAAAAGGAAAGTTTTGAAAACATTTTGAAAACAGGATATAATTTTGAAAAATCATTTTGAATAAAAGTTAGCGGATACAAAACAATGTTCCACTAGATATTTCGTAGGTTCCATCCTACTTAGGGTTCCATCCCTTTAACAGGCTCGAAGTGGATTCTATTCCACGAATAAATTGGATTTTAAGATGTCAGTGCTTTTCTACGAGTTTTAACAAAAATTCCTAATAATAATAAAAAATACTTATCCTTGAAATCTTGAACTCTTGATAATCTTGATACTCATGAGTCTTCTATCTTGATATTTTATCTTGATATCTTGAATCTCTATATTGTACAGTCTTCATTCTTAGTACCTGGATGGTTAAATCCTGCATATACATATATATATATATATTTAAACTTATAATGTTAGTATTTATATTTCTATAATCTATTCTAAGGTTGTTGTCATCAAAACCATCATCTCATGGACTAACAATCAAAGCTTGCTTGAGAGGTTCGTCCTTAGAAAGTTTGGAATGTTTTATGGGAGGAGAAGGTACTGGGGTGGGCCAATCTTCAAAGGGTGGTGTTGGACCGCGAACCCGTTGGAGTACTTCTTTAAGAACCGATAAGACAGTTGAAAGAGATTCTTCAACTGTAGCTTGGCATGTAGCAAATAATGTTTCAAAGTTGTCAATCCGCTTAGCCAAAAGTTTTTGATTCTGAGATAATATATGTTGATTTCTAAGGGTGAGATGTCGAACACTTTCATTTGGATTTATATCCGTTCGAGTCTCCATAATCTCATACTATCCTGGATAATCAAATGGTGTAGGAGGAGATGGAGTTGCTTCTCGATGTTGTTCCTCCTCTTGAGATGGTTCATTGTGTGGTTGAGGTGGAGGCTCAACTTGTCTAGATTGACGATTGCGCATCCAATCTTCGCAGGATATAAATTCTGGGGTATCTCAGGTAAGTGCATAAGTGAGAAAATTTTGGTGGACGCATATTTTGGTGAGATTTCTTCGAAGGTCGATAGGTAAGACGGGATGTTTTGTGCACGAAGAAGTCTCATAATATATGTTGGGTAAATAATTGATGGCTGTGATCGAGTCCAAGAATGTTTGAGCTCGTCAAAGGTGAATTTGGCCCAATTCACCCTTGTTCCACTAAATAGAGCATATAAGGCTTTGTGCTCTAACTCAGTTATTTGCTCATGCCTTCCCATACGTAGAACGATTGTATTGATTATAATTCAAGTACGGAGTCGAGCTTTTGGACGTAGATATTTAGAGGCAAACTTTGTCATTTCGTCTTCTCAAATTTGATGTGTTATACTATTTCTTAGCTTGAAGTGCATATCGGGAATGTTGTATAAATCTTCGCCCGTGTCAGAACATCCTAGGGTTCTACCTATTATGCCAGGAGTTAGTCTAATCGTGTTGCCATACACACTAGACCAAATACAGTTATCTTCATCTTCAGTGTTCCACACTGAAGTGCTATCCAAATTTGCATAGAAAAGAAATATTGCCAATCGATCGATTTGGATGTCATTATGAGTGAACGAAATCAAGGTTTCTAATCCGACGTTATCACACTTTTCAACCAAATCATACATTGGAAATTTAAGTAGGTTATAGAATGGACCTATGTGAAGCCTTTTCTTTTGTATATCTTCATACCTCTTGATTTAATGTGCTGCTCTATTCATCCATCTTTTAATTTGATCATCCGAGCAAACTTGAGGATTTGAAGATGATGTTGGTTGGTCTTGTTTTTGTTTGGATATCTTAAGATTTTTAGTTCTAGGAGGTATTGTGATTTGAGCTCGCATAAAAAGGAAGTTTTTGAGAGAAAAATCGTCATAAGGGAAATCGAGGTTCAGAAAATTTTGAGATGAAAGTAAAAAATGATGTTATCTGGGCTAATTTAAAGATTCGATTGAATTCGTCTGGTTTGCCCTAAATTGGGTATAGTAGATAAATTCAGACGTCTGGTTTTTGGGTTAGACGTTTGGTTTGCTGGAATTTGTAAAATTTGATAGTCAGAGAGTTTTAGCAGATGTGTGGGTTAAAAATCAGATGTGTAAAATAGGTCAATTTTTTAAAAACTTTGTGGCAGAGAAATAATTCAGACATCTGGGTCGAATTTCCGAAGTCTAAAATTTTCTGATTTTTATTTAGAGGAGACAGAGCACTTCAGAAATAATTCAGAAATTTTTTTGAAATTTTCTGATATACCCCCCAAACGTTTGAAAATTTGCTATGTCTCCTCTAAATAAATAAAAAAATTCAGATGTTTGAAATTCGACCCAGACGTTTGAATTATTTCTCTGGCATAAAGTTTTAGAAAATTGACCTATTTCAGACGTCTTATTTTTAACCCAGACGTCTGGTAAAACTCTCTGACTATCAAATTTTACAAATTCAATCAAACCAGACGTCTAACCCAAAAATCAAACGTCTGAATTTATCTGTTGTACTCAATTTAGGGCAAACCAGACGTCCGATTTAGATTCCAGACGTATGAAATTCAATCGACTCTTTAAAGTAGCCCAGATAACATCATTTGTTTACTTTCATCTCAAAATTTTCTAAGCCCCAATTTCCCTAGTGACGATTTCTCTCTCAAAAACTTCCTTTTTACACGAGCTCAAATCACAATGCCTCCTATAACTAAAAATCCCAAGATATCCAAAAGAAAACAAGACCAACCAACGTCATCTTCAAATCCTCAAGTTTGCTCGGATGATCAAATTAAAGGATGGATAAATAGAGCACCAAATTCAATCAAGAGGTATGAAGATATATAAAAGAAAACGTTTCACACAGGTCCATTCTATAATCTACTTAAATTTTCAGTGTATGTTTTGAATGAAATGTGTGAGAATGTCGGACTGAAAATCTTGATTTCATTCACTCCTAATGACATCCAAATCGATCGATTGGCAATATTTCTTTTCTATGCAAATTTGGATAGCACTTCAGTGTGTAACAATGTAGATGAAGATAAGTGGCTCTGGTCTAGCGTGTATGGCAATACGATTAGAATAACTCCTGGCATAATAGGTAGAACCCTAGGATGTTCTGACACGGGAGAAGATTTATACAACATTCCCGATATGTGCTTCAAGCCAAGAAATAGTACAACACATCAAATTTGGGAAGATGAAATGCCAAAGTTTGCCTCTAAATATCTACATGCAAAAGCTCGACTCCTTACTCGAATGATAATCAATACAATCGTTCCACATATGGGAAGCCATGTGAAAATAACCGAGTTAGAGCACAAAGCCTTGCATACTCTATTTAGTGGAACAAGGGTGAATTGGGCAAAATTCATCTTTGACGCGCTCAAACATTTTTGGACTCGATCACGGCCATCAATTATTTACCCAACATATATTATGAGACTTCTTCGTGCACATAACATCCCATCTTACCTATCGACCTTCGAAAAAATCTCACCAAAATATGCTTCCACCAAAATTTTCTCACTTATGCACTTACTTGAGATTCCCTCAAAATTTATATCCTTCGAAGATTGGATGCACAATCGTCAATCTAGACAAGTTGAGCCTCTACCTCAACCACACAATGAACCATCTCAAGAGGAGGAACAACATCGAGAAGCAACTCCACCTCCTCCTGCACCATTTGAGTATCCAGGACAGGATGATATTATGGAGACTCGAACGGATACAAATCCAAATGAAAGTGTTCGAGATCTCACCCTTAGAAATCAACATATATTATTTAAAATCAAAAACTTTTGGCTAAGCGGATTGACAACTTCGAAACATTATTTGCTACACGCCTAGCCACAGTTCAAGAATCTTTCCAACTATCTATTCGGTTCTCAAAAAATACTCCAATGGGTTCGCGGTCCAACACCACCCTCTGAAGATTAGCCAACCCTGGTACCTTCTCCTCCCGCAAAACATTCTAAACTTTCTGAGGACGAACCTCTCGAGTAAGCTTTGACATCTCCTACAAAGCCTAGCACTTCTGGAAAAAAAGAAACAGGGGATGATCAAGATAAAGCTTCTCCAAAGGAATCATAGATTTCAGGAATCATGGATTTTGGGATTTCAACTGTTGTAAAATTGACAAAATCTATGTATGCAATCAATTGAGAATTATTAATGAAAATTTTCTTTTTTATTTTAATCTTTGATGATTGGTTAAATTATTTGTAATTCTTTTTGATATGTTAAAGGGGAAATATAAGTATAATTATAAAACATTAAGAATAAGCACATATTCAGGGGAGATTTATAATTTATATATAAGTACATTGAATAGTTGTCATCAGCAAAAATGGGGAGATTGTTAGGAAATTAATTCTATGGTTTCGTTGAAAACAACTATACAATGGAAATCGAATATGCATATGTATTTCTATTCACAGGTAATTGCTAAAGTAACATCACTAAAGAGACAAGAACAAGACTTAAAGAACGTATTAAGAGGCTATAAGTCGATAGAATCAGAAGAGCAATGATACAGATATAAGAAAAGAAACATGCACAAGATCAGACGTCTGGGTGCACTATCCAAACGTCTGAATGAATCCTCTGGATCACAAACCAGACAGAATCAGACGTCTAGTTAATGTACTCAGACGTTTGTAAAGCTACTCTTTACAAAAAATATATAGAGCCAGATGTCTGAGACATATTCCAGACGTCTAAAATTGAACTCGGGTGTTGACATTCAAATTACAACTGCCACAATTGAAAAGACATTTTCGCTCCTCTTCGCTGCAACTCTTCATCATCATCAGAAGCGACCATAGAACACTTGTTAATGGATACAACTACTCAAGGAATCTCTCTACCGCTATAAATAGCATCAAGAATCCAAGAGAAGATTTCATCTTGCTTGTGCTCTTTACTCTCATACTCTGATATATTCTTGATCTCTAGCAATCATATATTTGTATTCCACTCTTCCATATATACAGAGCTCTTTAATCAATATTTGCTAGATATATATATTGGAAGCATTTGTACTTAATAGTCAATATTCATGTTATAGAGCACACACTTGACAAGAACAAGCTTTTGTAACCAAGCCTATTCCTCTGGGCGAAGTGAGGGTGTTTGGTAGTCGAATTTCGAAGGGGAGCTTCGGGAGTGGACGTAGGACGGGAGGTACGAACCAGTATAAAATCTTGGTTTGCTTAGTTTATATTTACTAGATTAATTTTATATTAGCTCCATCGTATAGTTAGTCACATATACTTGCATATACACAACACGATCCATCATATAGACTTTCAATGTAGTATTAGGAAATCAATTCTATGGTTTTGATGACAACAACTATACAATGGAAATGGAATATGCATATATATATATATATATATATATTTCTATTCACAGGTAATTGCTAAAGTAACATCACTAAAGAGACAAGAACAAGACTCAAAGAATGTATCCAGCGGCTACAAGTCGATAGAATCAGAAGAGCAATGACACAGATACAAGAAAAGCAACATGCACAGGATCAGACGTCTGGGTGCACTAGCCAGAAGTCTGAATGAATCCTTTGGATCACAAACCAGACAGAATCAAACGTTTGGTTAATGTACTCAGACATCTGGAAAGCTACTACATACAAAAATATATAGAGCCAGACATCTGAGACATATTCCAGACGTCTGAAATTGAACTCGGGAGTTGACATTCAAATTACAACTGCCACAATTGAAAAGACACTTTCTCTCGTCTTCGCTGCAACTCTTCATCACCATCAGAAGAGACCATAGAACACTTATTAATGGATGCAACTACCTAAGGAATCTCTCTACCACTACAAATAGCATCAAGAATCCAAGAGAATATTTCACCTTACTTACTTGTGCTCTTTACTCTTATACTCTGATATAATCTTAATCTCTAGCAATCATATATTTGTATTCCACTCTTCCATATATACAGAACTCTTCAATTAGTATCCTCTAGAGATATATATTGGAAGCATTTGTATTTAATAGTCAATACTCGTGTTATAGAACACACACTTGACAAGAACAAGTGAGACGACCAGACTTTTTCTCCACAAAAAGTCGTATCATCCTTAAGAAAGAAAGGGGTAGAAAAGAGAAAAGAAAGAAGACAAAGAAGAAACAACACTAGAATCTCAACAGCGGAACGAATAAATCATATTAATAACATAAGTATTACATAGCATACAACAATTATCAGAGTTATACAAACAATACAACACATACTAGACAGTTATAAACACCTGTCTAGTTATTACAACTCAAAACACAATACAGAAACACTCAGAGATACTAACACAGCGGAAAACTATATATCTATACGTGGAAGCCTCCTGCTCCATTGCTCCTCCACAATTCTCAAAGCTAACCTGAATCCCTTGGCTACTTATAAAAATTTGAGTACTCAAGAGTTTAAGAAAACAGAAATAAACTCCGGGTCAGACATGGGTCTGGTGTGAGTAACAGGTTAAAGTTGCTTAACTTTGAAAAACCTTTGAAAAGAAAAGGTATCACGTAAGACTTCCCACACATAAACATGGAAAAGTTTTTACCTTACGCTAACCAAAACATTTGATAGGAAATCCAGTGATATTATAATAGGTCTAGGGTTTTCAAGTAAATATGAAATAGCCGAAATTGTTACATGATTAAATTCCAGCTACTAGCCACAAAAGTGGGTAATACAATCAAAACCGTTGGCACTTATTGGATTTTGGATTCCATCAATGGTTAGGCTACTGGGGTACCGCCCGTCATAGTACGTGGCCTAGATCACTGTACCAAGGAGTACGCTCGCTCCCCTGCAACACAAAGCCGGAACCATTCCTTACTGAACAGTTCCGAACAAGACCACCCTGCAGTTGTGATCAGCAACCGCACCACTAAGCCGAAATAAAGGGACATCTAGACAGGGGTAAATCTCATCTTACTTGGGCATGACCCACTTAGCCTTGCTGCACCTCCCCTGTTTTAGCCATTCCCGGTTGATGAGGCTTGAGACTACGATTACCTTTATAGGACATATCACCTAGAATGCTCATCGTCCACCTGACGATGCTCTGAAAGCATTCAATCCATACAAGTTCGTTCCGGGTTCGAACGAAACCGAAGGCATTATCTCGTTACACTCATTTTGGAATCACCCTCAGAGTTAACGACGATAACCCTTGCACTCTAAATCTTCATCTTCACTTCAGATTCACGACCTAACGTTAATTTGGATTGATGTGGTTTTCGGATATACAAATATGGAACCCGATCCCGGTCTCATCGAAATTCAAAACGTGTCTTTTAAGGCCAAGTTGTTTTAGAGTTTAAAACAATTCAATTCATTATCTATATACACACATATAGATAATTCACAACATAACAATGGATAATTAACATTATCATTCACAGATAATCCATATCATTATAAACAGATAATCTATATCTTCATCACAATGCAACCGATGCATACATATCATATAACATTACTCATCTCATTACTGAGATTGCAAACCATACATGGCAACCAATACCAATTATCAAACATAAGAAATGATCTAATGATCACACCATCTATAATTAATTTAAAATTAATTAAATTAGTTACTTAATCTCTAATTAATTTAAAATAAATTAAATTAATTACTTCATCATTAATCCTGCTTAACTTAACCATTAATTGATTTCAAATCAATTAATAAATCATCACCCCATTATTCTTTTCAATTAATCATTTCTGATTAATAATTCCCTAACTACAATAAGTAATTAGCTTTTAAATTAGTTACACAAGTTAATTTTACTTAACACCTTACAAATAATTATCTTGTAATTACTTAATCAATTAATTAACTGAAATTAATTACATTAAACCTTTATTAATTAATTACCTCATTTATTGATTTTTCTTAATTAATCAATTCTAAATTACATCATTAATTTATTAATTAATGATTTCTAATTGCATTTAATCAATCTCTCTATATAAATTAATTACATTAGGTAATTAATCTGCAATTAAACCAACCATATATTAATCACCCTTGATTAATAATCTCCAGTAATTAACTTCCCTTAATTTCTCATAAATAAATTAATCCTTAATTTATTATCTCAATTAATCCCTTGATTAATCTCAAAGTAATTAAATCTAAATTACCTCCATCATTAAACATTGTTAATTACATCCAGTAATTATCAATGAATTACTTCCCTAAGTAATTAAAAACCCATTAATTACATAAAGTAATTATCTAAATCATCAAACGTTTAAATTAATTAAACTTAATTAATTAACCTAAACAAATCATATTAACCCAATTAATTACAATAAGTAATTAATTCATTAATTACTTCCATAAAGTGATTAAACTTAAATAATTTCAAAAATGATTATTATTTATTAATTAATCTAATTAAAAATTAATCACATTAATTAATTGTTTAAGTAATCTTAAGTTAATGACCTTCATTAACATTTCTTAATTACTTATTTAAGAGTTTAATTCAGATTAACCATTATTAATTACAAATTAATTAATATTTAATTACAATTTAATTAATTTTTAATTATAAATTAATTAAGTGTTAATTACAATCTTAATTAATCTTTAATCACTTGATTAATAATTCTTAATCATTAATTAAAATTTAATTAACAATCCTTAATTATAAATTAATTAACCTTAATTAATTAATCTTAAGTCTTTAATTAATTAACTTAAAAATTATTAATTACTTAATTAATCATTCACATTATTAATTAATTAAATAATTAATTATTCACTTAAATTAACTTAATAATTTAAATGAACACAAATCATTAAAAATTTATTTATCTTTAAGATAAACATTCCTTACTTAATTAATCATTTAAAACAAATTTGTTTCAAATTTACTTTAAATTCTATTTAAACTTCATTTTAAAATTTAGATTTTAAAATGAATACAAATTTTACTTAAACAAGATTTTAAAAATAATTCAAAACATTTATTTCATATTTTAAAAGAAACATCTACTTTATAAATAAGTTTAAAAGAATTTAAATCCTAATTTAATTTAAATTCAAATCAATTTTTTTAAATTACTTTTAAATTTCAAAACTGAAATACAGCCTGAACCTTAATTACAGATTTAAACTTAAATCCTTGAAAGATTTACTTACATAAATCTTCAAATCATTTAACCTTCCAAAGTAATTAAATGATTTAAATTTAAACATATTTTATTTTAAAAACTGAAGTTCAAATTTAATTCCAGGTTTAAAAACCCAGATTTAAACTCATTTTAAATTTCTAATTTTAAATTTAAACTTCCAATTCAAATGCAAAACACATATGCATTTTCACTTGTGAGTTTTAAAACCAAATTTAAATCTTTAAAACTTAAATTATTTCAAATTCCAGATTTAAACCAGTTTGAATTATATTCAGTTTCAGATTTCAAAACTTAGTTTAACTTAAATTTGCATTTTTTTACTTTCTTTTAATTTTTAAAAACAGTAACAGATTTCCTGCTTTTTAATCCAACTAAAATTTAAAAAGTCAAGTTATTTCAAAACCTAAGATTTTAAACTATTTGAATTCAAATTCAATTTCAGGTTTAAACTTAGTATCAGATTTTAGTTTGCATTTTAAAATATTACTTTTAAATTTTAAAACTGGAAACAGGTTTTGTTTATTGTTTTGTAAAACGTGAAACATTGCATTAACTCGTGCAAACCCAAAATTTTACTTCGAGCTAAATCCTAACCTGCTTCAAGTTCAAACCTGAGTTGCTTCGAGTCACTACTCAAATTTTCCCGAGACCATCTCGAGGCATTAAACCTGAACCTACAACATCACCAACATCACCATTACACTGTGCACCTGCACACCCTCTCCAGCCACCGCTGGCCAACTCCGCAACCTTCCCATAGTTGACACTAAACCCCACAGTCCATCCATACACCCATTACACCCATAAATACCCGAAATCAAGATCGAGACACTGACTTCAAACCTGGAACAGCGGTATCCCCTTTAATCACCAACCTGTCAACATCTCGTTGTTGCACCTCCGGCCACCATCACCATTGAAATTACGGCGACGTCTTCGACAACCCATCGTCCTTCGAGAAACCCAGACCCCAAGCCACTCGATCAATTAAAGATGCCGTGGTATTCAATTTTTCTCCAACCTAGTAGAACTAGGGTTCTAAACTTAAATTCACAACTATCATCACCACAATGCAATACAACCCAAATCTAAGAATTTCCTATACTCAGTGATCTCCCCTCCACCTCTAGGAGGAAAATCATACCATTCAATCTCCTAGATTTATCAATTAGAACCCAAAAGTAAAATACAGTCAAATTAAAACTGTATTTTGTCCTTAACTCTAAAAATTGAAATATTACTTTTAATAATCATGCTTTTGTATTATGATTTGATCTAAAATTCTGAAACATTGAATTGTAATGTTTTAATTTTTCACTTCCACAAATTTTTACTCTGTTATTTCTGTTCTCAGGCAATACTAATATTGATTTATCTTGTATAAATTTTTAGTTTACTTTAACGTAAAATAAACAAATTTCGTTCAATTACAAGCCATAACATCAACCAGATCATAAGAAAAGAAAGAATTTTATCACTTGCTTATACAGTATACAGTTAGATGAATTAAATATGCATTCATCTACAAACAAAGATCTACTCAACAATGTATTTAACAATATAGTTAAGACTCTTATTCCCATGAATAAATCAAGCAATCTTTTTTTTATACTTAATTTTTAAAAAAAATGTTAAGTTACTCACTAGAAAATTGATGAGCAGAGCACTTGTTTTATAAAAACTTGAATCTGAAAGGTGCTTGAACTTGAATGCTTTAAAACTTGCTTGGTTGCCACTTGATTAATTACAAGCTTGCATGCATGCTCCAGTCACACAAGAAGATGCAGGCCCTTGTTTTCCAGATTGAATATAAATGCATACATCTTGCTTTCTCAGATTTAATTACCCAAATTTTGAATGAAATGCAGATGCTTGCTTGAATGGAATGTAGATTTGCTATGTATTGATTTTGCATGGCTTTCAGAAAAAAAATGCAGGAAATCATTTCAGGTTTTGCTTGCTTTTTGAAAATGAGTTTCAGGATGATTTTGCAGGTTTGAAGAGATGAAGTTTGCAGATTTGAGGAATGTAATTTGATTTTACAGGAATTTGATATGCATTTGATTTTTTTTGAAGAGATGGAAAAATGGCTCAACTGAAAGAATTTTTAGATTTAGAATGAAAATGAAGAAAGGAAAAGAAATGGGAAGATGCAAGTTTAAATAACCATGCTTATGATTTATTTTTAAAAACAAAGAAAATAAAATTAAACACGACACATGTCTCAATTTTACACTTGTCATTTTAAAATGATATCTAGTTTACATTTGTTATATTAAAATTTAAGATGTTTACACATGTATCTTTAATTAATTAATATTTTAAATTAAGTGTTAATGAAAGTTTAACTTAGGTAATTAGTTTTTAATACTTAGTTATGTTTAGATAAATAACTAAAGAAATAAACCAATGATAGTTATGAACAAAAACAATATACAAATTAATCATTAAATAATATTTTTAATTAGATAAATTTATGAAAGAGGTTATAACTTATTTGTTATTTAAATGAATACATGATTCATTTATTAATTGTATTTTAAATTTCATATTCAATTTACAAATCATAATTATTAATTACTATTTTAAAAAGAATAAAACAAACATTTTCGTAACTTGTTTTTAATATACAAACTTAAGTCAAAATATAATTTAAACCAATAAAACATTTGTCTAATATATTTAAAATCATATAGTTATTTTATTAAATAGTTTTGAAAAGCTTAATTCAAAAATAAATCACAATTCCCAATTTCAAAATATTAAAATTAGAAAATATGCTACACTAATTTAATTTTAAAATCAAACTTATCTACTTAAAATATATAAATAAATACATATACATATTATAAATAGAAAACAGTTTATTAACTTATTAAAAGACAAACTAATTTAAATATTTATTAAAGTAAAATTATTAAATCAATTCAAATTTATCTACAAAAATTATCAATTTAATTTAAATTTAAACACAGATTATTAAATTTATATTGTCCAAATTCCGGGATATTACAATCCTCCCTCCTTAAAAGAATTTCGTCCCCGAAATTCAAAACAAAGATAATTTAATAATCTATTTACAGATTTTATTTTAAAATACAGCATATGTTAATCATATGCCAACAACCATAGCAACCAATTCACACAATCAGAACAAATCTAATTATCCACAAAAATTCTGGATAGAACTTTCACGAGTTTCCCCGTTAAAAATATCGGGATACTCGCTCTATAGAATCCAAACAATCAATACTACTAGGCTATAGAGCTCCTATCAACAACTCTAAACAGAATATCACACTACAGATGAGTCTGACTCAACAACCAAACCTTCTGAACTGTTGGTTCTACAACCGGAAATATCAAACACGTACTTCCCCAGAGATACGTGAAACATTCTAAATCCCAGTTATCCAAACTGGCAATTCAACTCTTGAAAACCAAACACTTATCTTACTAGACCACAGAAGAAACCCAAAGCATCTCGGAGCTAGCTTCCCAGACTATCCAAATCTTATAGCTCTTTGGATCGGAGAAAAACTTATCCTAAAACAAATCTCCGACTCCAAAATCCAAATTTCTCCGTCTCTTATCCATAAAATCTCTTCGGACGATCCTGGGCTACCAACATCCTTCCTGATCAGCACAACTCTTGCTGATGCCACCAAAAACAGATTGGATCAAAACAATCCAACCCAATGATCTCCTCAAGATTGATCCAAAACCAAGAACACAAACTCTACTTCTCAACAACAGAAGACAGAACAACCTTCTCCTTATCCATAAAAGACAAAACAGACGCAACCCAAAATGCTTCCGCTGCACAACTCTGATCCGAAGCAGAGGAAAATACTGATGAAGAGCACGAGCACAAACTGGACAACCCAGCACAGAAATATGGTTCCACAGATCCATAAAAAAAACTCAGATGTTCCTCCGAAATCTGAGCTGCTTCACCCACTTCTATCTCAAGGAACCATCCATCTACTAACCGGACCACCCAAAATCCTAGAATCTGAATCGATAAGAAAACTCGATCTCTAGATGTGGACAAACTCTGATTTCCCAAAAGACATCCAAACAATTCCCAATAACTCAAGAGAACACTCAACTATCGCAAGTCACTTTTGCGATCTACTCAGCCTAATAGCCAAAGAAACTACTATCTCTACCAATCAGAACAGCTTATGCTGACTTAGCCAATTCACCGAAGAAAAGGATTCACACTGCTATTTCTGAACTCCACTTCAGAAAAACTACTTAGCCAGAAGACTTCCTGCCCGCACAGAACACTCCGAGCTGCACCCCTAACACCCAAAGCCAAAGAATTCCCAATCCAAAGCTCTTTGAGAAACTCGAACTTCAAAGCAAACAGAAACACCCTGCTGGACTCAACCACACACCAAGCAGACTCACTTCCTTACTCTTGTTCCAAAGAACATCTTCGGAAACATCCATAGTCACCGCATCTCATCACGCAGCTACTACTTCCTAAGGTATCAAGATACCATCATTCGCTTGCTTCTGCTCAACCGACAGATCCAAACTCAACTCGTCCAACTCTGCACTTCAAAAATGAACTCCGAACCTTTAACAAGTTTCCTTCAGTGATCGATGAAGTCCTTACTCCAAGCAAAGCTCACTCGAGACGGTATCAGTTCTACAGTCTCGACAGATCCACTTCCAACCTCAAACATTCAAACTCCAACCAATCGGTAGTTGCGTTACACACACCATTACCTCATCTACCTTTATAACTTATATTTGGAAAACCCGAATAGGTAATCCCAACAAACAGGTAGAAATAAATATATATATACATATATATAAAAAAAATACAAATACACTCTCTCAAGAAAGAATCACTCCAGAGACTAGGTATCCGCTCAACCTAGTGCTTTGATACCAAATGAGACGACCAGACTTTTTCTCCACAAAAAGTCGTATCATCCTTAAGAAAGAAAGGGATAGAAAAGAGAAAAGAAAGAAGAGAAAGAAGAAACAACACTCGAATCTCAACAGCGGAACGAATAAATCATATTAATAACATAAGTATTACATAGTATACAACAATTATCAGAGTTATACAGACAATACAACACATACTAGACAGTTATAAACACCTGTCTAGTTATTACAACTCAAAACACAATACAGAAACACTCAAAGATACTAACACAGCAGAAAACTATATATCTATACGCGGAAAGCCTCCTGCTCCATTGCTCCTCCATAATTTGTCAAAGCTAACCTGAATCCCTTGGCTACTCGTAAAAATTTGAGTACCCAAGAGTTTAAGAGAAAAAAAATAAACTCCGGGTCAGACATGGGTCTGGTGTGAGTAACAGGTTAAAGTTGCTTAACTTTGAAAAACCTTTGAAAAGAAAAGGTATCACGTAAGACTTCCCACACATAAACATGGAAAAGTTTTTACCTTACGCTAACCAAAACATTTGATAGGAAATCCAGTGATATTATAATAGGTCTAGGGTTTTCAAGTAAATATGAAATAGCCGAAATTGTTACATGATTAAATTCCAGCTACTAGCCACAAAAGTGGGTAATACAATCAAAACCGTTGACACTTATTGGATTTTGGATTCCATCAATGGCTGGGCTACTAGGGTGCCGCCCATCATAGTATGTGGCCTAGATCACCGTACCGAGGAGTACGCCCGCTCCCCTGCAACACAAAGCCGGAACCATTCCTTACTGAAGAGTTCCGAACAAGACCACCCCGCAGTTGTGATCAGCAACCGCACCACTAAGCCGAAATAAAGTGACATCTAGACAGGGATAAATCTCGTCCTACTTGGGCATGACCCACTTAGCCTTGCTGCACCTCCCCTATTTTAGCCATTCCCAGTTGATGAGGCTTGGGGCTACAATTACCTTTATACGACATATCACCTAGAATGCTCATCGTCCACCTGACGATATTCTGAAAGCATTCAATCCATACAAGTTCGTTCCGGGTTCGAACGAAACCGAAGGCATTATCTCATTATACTCGTTTTGGAATCACCCTTAGAGTTAACGATGATAACCGTTGCACTCTGAATCTTCATCTTCACTTCAGATTCACGACCTAACGTTAACTTGGATCGATGTGGTTTTTGGATATCCAAATATGGAACCCGATCCCGGTCTCATCGAAATCCAAAACATGTCTTTTAAGGCCAATTTGTTTTAGAGTTCAAAATAATTCAATTCATTATCTATGTACACACAGATAGATAATTCAGAACAAACAATGGATAATTAACATTATCATTCACAGATAATCCATAACTTCATCACAATGCAACCAATGCATACATATCATATAACATTACTCATCTCATTACTGAGATTACAAACCATACATGGCAACCAATACCAATCATCAAACATAAGCAATGATCTAATGATCACACCATCTATAATTAATTTAAAATGAATTAAATTAATTACTTACTCTCTAATTAATTTAAAATAAATTAAATTAATTACTTCATCATTAATCCTGCTTAACTTAACCATTAATTGATTTCAAATCAATTAATAAATCATCACCCCATTATTCTTTTCAATTAATCATTTCCATTTAATAATTCCCTAACTACAATAAGTAATTAGCTTTTAAATTAATTACACAAGTTAATTTTACTTAACACCTTACAAATAATTAACTTGTAATTACTTAATCAATTAATTAACTGAAATTAATTACATTAAACCTTTATTAATTAATTACCTCATTTATTGATTATTCCTTAATTAATCAATCCTAAATTACATCATTAATTTATTAATTAATGATTTCTAATTACATTTAATCAATCTCTCTATATAAATTAATTACATTAAAGAATTAATCTGCAATTAAACCTACCATATATTAACCATCCTTGATTAATAATCTCCAGTAATTAACTTCCCTTAATTTCTCATAAATAAATTAATCCTTAATTTATTATCTCAATTATTCCCTTGATTAATCTCAAAGTAATTAAATCTAAATTACCTCCATCATTAAACATTTTTAATTACATCCAGTAATTATCAATGAATTACTTCCCTAAGTAATTACAAACCCATTAATTACATAAAGTAATTATCTAAATCATCAAACGTTTAGATTAATTAAACATAATTAATTAACCTAAACAAATCACATTAACCCAATTAATTACAATAAGTAATTAATTCATTAATTACTTCCATAATATAATTAAACTTAAATAATTTCAAAAATGATTATTATTAATTCATTAATCTAATTAAAAATTAATCACATTAATTAATTGTTTAAATAATCTTAAGTTAATGACCTTCGTTAACATTTCTTAATTACTTAATTAAGAGATTAATTCAGATTAACCATTATTAATTACAAATTAATTAATTTTAATTACAATTTAATTAATTTCTAATTATAAATTAATTAAGTGTTAATTACAATATTAATTAATCTTTAATCACTTGATTAATAATTCTTAATCATTAATTAAAATTTAATTAACAATCCTTAATTATAGATTAATTAACCTTAATTAATTAATCTTAAGCCTTTAATTAATTAACTTAAAAATTATTAATTACTTAATTAATCATTTACATTATTAATTAATTAAATAATTAATTATTCACTTAAATTAACTTAATAATTTAAATGAACACAAATCATTAAAATTTTATTTATCTTTAAGATAAACATTCCTTACTTAATTAATCATTTAAAAAAAGTTTGTTTCAAATTTACTTTAAATTCTATTTAAACTTCATTTTAAAATTTAAAATTTTAAAATGAATACAAATTTTACTTAAACAAGATTTTAAAAACAATTCAAAACCTTTATTTCATATATTAAAAGAAACATCTACTTTATAAATAAGTTTAAAAGAATTTAAATCCTAATTTAATTTAAATTCAAATCATTTTAAAAAAATACTTTTAAATTTCAAAACTGAAATACAGCCTGAACCTTAATTACATATTTAAACTTAAATCCTTGAAAGCTTTAATTACATAAATCTTCAAATCATTTAACCTTCCAAAGTAATTAAATGATTTAAATTTTAACTTATTTTATTTTAAAAACTGAAGTTCAAATTTAATTCGAGGTTTAAAAACCCAGATTTAAACTCATTTTAAATTTCTAATTTTAAATTTAAACTTCCAATTCAAATGCAAAACACATATGCATTTTCACTTGTGAGTTTTAAAACCAAAATTAAAACTTTAAAACTTAAATTATTTCAAATTCCAGATATGAACCAGTTTGAATTATATTCAGTTTCAGATTTCAAAACTTATTTTAACTTAAATTTGCATCTTTTTTACTTTCTTTTAATTTTTAAAAACAGTAACAGATTTCCTGCTTTTAAATCCAACTAAAATTTAAAAATTCAAATTATTTGAAAACCCAAGATTTTAAACCATTTGAATTCAAATTCAATTTTAGGTTAAACTTAGTTTCAGGTTTTAGTTTGCTTTTTAAAATTTTACTTTTAAATTTTAAAACTGGAAACAGGTTCTGTTTATTGTTTTGTAAAATCTGAAACACTGCATTAGATCGTGCAAACCCAAAATTTTACTTCGAGCTAAATCCTAACCTGCTTCGAGTTCAAACCTGAGTTGCTTTGAGTCACTACTCAAATTTACCCGAGACCATCTCGAGGCATTAAACCTGAACCTACAACATCACCAACATCACCATTACACTGTGCACATGTACACCCTCTCCGGCCACCACTGGCCTACTCCGCAACCTTCCCACAGTTGACACTTAACCCCACAGTCCATCTACACCCATTACATCCATAAATACCCGAAATCAAGATCGAGACACTGACTTCAAACCTGGAACAGCGGTATCCCCTTTAATCACCAACCTATCAACATCTCATTATTGCACCTCCGGCCATCATCACCATTGAAATTACGGCGATGTCTTCGACAACCCATCCTCCTTCCAAAAACCCAAACCCCAAGCCACTCGATCAATTAAAGATGCTGTGGTATTCAATTTTTCTCAAACCCAGTAGAACTAGGGTTCTAAACTTAAATTCACAACTATCATTACCACAATGCAATACAACCCAAATCTAAGAATTTCCTATACTCAGTGATCTCCCCTCCACCTCCAGGAGGAAAATCATACCATTCAATCTCCTAGATTTATCAGTTAGAACCCAAAAGTAGAATACAGTCAAATTAAAACTGTATTCTGTCCTTAACTCTAAAAATTGAACTATTACTTTTAATAATCATGCTTTTGTATTATGATTTGATCAAAAATTCTGAAACATTGAATTGTAATGTTTTAATTTTTCACTTCTATAAATTTTTACTCTGTTATTTCTGTTCTCAAGCAATACTAATATTGATTTATCTTGTATAAAATTTTAAAGTTTACTTTAACTTAAAATAAACAAATTTCATTCAATTACAAGCCATAACATCAACCAGATCATAAGAAAAGAAAGAATTTTATCACTTGCTTATACAGTAAACAGTCAGTGCTTAGATGAATGAAATACGCATTTATTCATAAACAAAGATCTACTCAGCAATGTATTTAACAATATAGTTAAGACTCTTATTCCCATGAATAAATCAAGCAACCTTTTTTTATACTTAATTTTTAAAAAAAATGTTAAGTTACTCACCAGAAAATTGATGAGCAGAGCACTTGTTTTAGAAAAACTTGAATATGAAAGGTGCTTGAACTTGAATGCTTTAAAACTTGCTTGGTTGCCACTTGATTAATTACAAGCTTGCATGCATGCTCCAGTCACACAAGAAGATGCAGGCCCTTTTTTGCCAGATTGAATATAAATGCAGACATCTTGCTTTCTCAGATTTAATTACCCAGATTATGAATGAAATGCAGATGCTTGCTTGAATGGAATGCAGATTTGCTATTTATTGATTTTGCATGGCTTTCGGAAAAAAATGCAGGAAATCATTTCAGGTTTTGCTTGCTTTTTGAAAATGAGTTTCAGGGATGATTTTGCAGGTTTGAAGAGATGAAGTTTGCAGATTTGAGGAATGCAATTTGATTTTACAGGAATTTGATGTGCATTTGATTTTTTTTTGAAGAGATGGAAAAATGGCTCGGCCGAAAGAATTTTTAGATTTAGAATGAAAATGAAGAAAGGAAAAGAAATGGGAAGATGCAAGTTTAAATAACCATGCTTATGATTTATTTTCAAAAACAAAGAAAATAAAATTAAACATGACACATGTCTGAATTTTACACTTGTCATTTTAAAATGATATCTAGTTTACATTTGTTATATTAAAATTTAAGATGTTTACACATGTATCTTTAATTAATTAATATTGTTAATTAAGTGTTAATTAAAGTTTAACTTAGTTAATTAGTTTTTAATACTTAGTTATGTTTAGATAAATAATTAAAGAAATAAACCAATTATAGTTATGAATAAAAACAATATACAAATTAATCATTAAATAATATTTTTAATTATTTTAAATAAATTTATTAAAGAGGTTATAACTTATTTGTTATTTAAATGAATACATGATTCATTTATTAATTGTATTTTAAATTTCATATTCAATTTACAAATCATAATTATTAATTACTATTTTGAAAAGAATAAAACAAACATTTTCGTAACTTGTTTTTAATATACAAACTTAAGTCAAAATATAATTTAAACCAATAAAACATTTGTCTAATATATTTAAAATCATATAGTTATTATATTAAATAGTTTTGAAAAGCTTAATTCAAAAATAAATCACAATTCCCAATTTCAAAATATTAAAATTTAAAATTATGCTACACTAATTAAATTTTAAAATCAAACATTTCTATTTAAAATATATAAATAAATACATATACATATTATAAATAGAAAATAGTTTATTAACTTATTAAAAGACAAATTCACTAATTTAAATATTTATTAAAGTAAAATTATTAAATCAATTCAAATTTATCTACAAAAATTATTAATTTAATTTAAATTTAAACACATATTATTAAATTTATATTGTCCAAATTTCAGGATATTACAACAAGCTTTTGTAATCAAGCCTATTCCTCCGGGCGAAGTGAGGGTGTTTGATAGTCGAATTCCGAAGGGGAGCTTTGGGATTGGACGTAGGACGAGAGGTCTGAACCAGTATGAAATCCTGGTGTGCTTAGTTTATATTTACTAGATTAATTTTATATTAGTTACATCATATAGTTGGTCACATATATTGCATATACACTACACGATCCATCATATAGGCTTTCTATTTGTATCAGAGCAAGGTTTCATTAAAGAAACAGTAACACGTTTTTGAATCACTTTAATATGACAAGTATTTTTCAAGAAGGACAATACATAGCACGACCCCCACTTTTTAATGGCTTTAACTATGCATATTGGTCAACACGTATGAGAATCTTTATGGAAGCTAATGGTCAAGAAATTTGGTCAGCCACACAAGATAAATATGAAGCACCTACTACTGCTATGAACACATGGACCGATGCACAAAAGACCTTAGCATCAAATAATGCTAAAGCTATGAACGTTTTATTTTTCTCTCTAGATAAAAATGAATTTTCACGTGTCATGTTATGCACAACTGCATTTGATATTTGGCGTACCTTACAAATTACACACGAAGGTACAACAAAGGTCAAACAAACTAAGATTTCAATTTTGCAAAACTAATTCTCGCCATTCAAAATGAAGCAAAATGAAACTATTGTTGACATGTATTATAGATTTCAAACTATCCAACATGATCTTATGGCATTAGGAGTTAAGTTTACTGATTTTCATTTAGTTTCTTGAATACTCAACTCTTTAACATCGGATTAGGAAAGGAAGGTATTAGCTATTGAAGAAGCTAATGATCTCTCTACTCTCAAAGTTGAAGAGTTGATAGGAAATTTAATGTCCTATGAAGCTAATTTGCAGGCATGAAAAGAATTAAATTCGGAGAAGAAGAATGTAGCATTCCCAGCAACAAAAAATGATGACTCTGATTTATATGAAGAAGAGATAGTCTTCATTGCCAAGAATTATAACAGATTCAAGAAATTTAGAAACATGACCAAATTTCAAAAAGAAGGAAAGTCCAACACAACAAACCAATCTCAAATCGAATTCTATGTATGTGATCAATACGGACATTTGAAGAAGGATTGCCCTAAACACAATAATGATAAAAAGAAGAACAAATTTGAAAAATTCAAAAAGAAGAAGGCTTTCAAAGTAACATGGGATGACTCAGATTCTTCAATCATCTGAAAGTGATAGCGATTGTGATGGAGAATAAGCTAATGTGTATTTTATGGCACAAACGGATGAGGTATGTCTGAAACTTAGCTATTATGAATTATTAGAACTTAGCATGGAATTAGATGATAAATTTAGACAAATTAAAAAATTGAACAAAGAATATGTAGTCAAAATAAATAGATTAGAACTTGAAGTAGGAATGTTAAAAGATGAAAAAATTATCTTAAAATAAGAACTAGAATTATCTCAAGAGAAAATTAAAAATAATTTGATAAAAAGTGAGGCTATTGCTATTGATTTTGAAAATACTAAAATAGTGAAGGATAATTTGTTGAAAGAAAATATCAATTTGAAAAGCAATATTGAAAGGATGAAAATTGAAAATTTAGAATTAAAAGAAAAATTAGATAAAATTACAAATAATGTGTCAAAATTTAATAAAGAAAAATAAGATTTGAAAAATCTTATCAAAACTTCAAAACCATCAAGCAATAGAAATGGAATAGGATTTAAAAATACCTCTAAAGAAAAAGGAAATGATGCTAAAAAATTTAGTTATAAAAAAACTAAAAGTCTACCTACGTCTAATATCAATACCAAAGATATGAAACTTTGGATTCCTAAGAGAAATAATAATTTGATTAGAACATATTAATAATTTCTTAGAGAGTGTAGTCTATAATAAAAATTATATTTATAAAGGTTCCAAACCATCTTGGGCATGACTACCTTCGCCTAACAATTAGGACCCTAACAAAATATATGGGTACCAATTAAAACATCTTTTGTTTTGCAGGTACCCAAAATAAAAAATAAGGAGAAATGGATACTAGATAGCGGATGTTCCAAGCATATGACCGAAAATTAAAAAATGTTATCAAATAGAACATACATCGATGGTGGAATGGTAACCTTTGAGAGATAACTCAAAAGAGTATGCCGTAGGCATTGTAGAAGTCATCAACTCTGGTATTTCTAACTCTTCTATAATTACAAATGTTTTATTAGTAGAAAATCTAAAACATAACCTACTAAGTATTAGTCAATTATTCGATAAAGTTTTTCAAATAAATTTCGAAAAAGATAGATGTAATATTTTCGATAATAACAAACAACATGTATTTGAAGGTTTTAGAAACAAAAATATTTATTTATTAAACATGAATATAAATAAAAATTCAAATTTATGTTTAACCACCAAACATGATGATTAATGGTTATGGCATAAACGATTTTGTCATATCAATTTTAAAAATATTAATAAATTGGCAAAATATGAGCTAGTTAGAGGTCTACCTAAAATAAATTACAAAGTAGAAAATTTATGTAACGATTGTCAAATTGGAAAACTAAAGAAAAGCTCTTTTAAATCTAAAAATAATATTTCTACAAAACAACCATTAGAATTATTACATTTAGATTTATTTGGTCCAACACAAATACGATCTATAAATCACAACATATATGTTTTATTAATAGTTGCTGATTTTTCGAGATACACATGGACTTTGTTATTAAAACATAAAAGTGATACTTTTGGTATGTTTAAAATATTTGCTAAAAGAATTAAAACACAAATGGACTTAAAGATTAAAAATATTCGAAGTGATCACGGAGAGAATTCGAAAACGATCTCTTTACTAATTTTTGCAATAAGAAAGGAATAAGTCATAATTTTTCTTTTCCTCGCAAACCTTAATAGAATGGTGTCGTAGAGAGGAAAAATCAAACGTTACAAGAATGTGCATGAACATTATTAAATAGTAGTGGTCTACCAAAACACTTTTGGGCTGAAGCTATTGCTACAACTTATTATGTGTTGAATCGAGTAACGATACGTCCTATGACTAAACAAACTTGTTTTGAAATATTTTTTGGAAGAAAACCTAATGTCACGACCCGAAATTCAGCGTTCAAAAATCGACATCAAATACCTCACTTGTATTCGACCGTCGAAGATTCGAACGTCGAATTCCAGTTCGGATGAAGCTTATAACAACATGAGATGAATATAAACAGTAGAAAGAAAATAAACTGCCATACATCAATATCCCAGATACAACATCATCACAATATTCATCACAACATCATCACCAACAACAGAGAATTTTTATTCATATACAACACAACTTCAAAATAGACCATCATGACAGAACAACATGTGATTGCATTCTAAGAAAGTATCCAAAGAAAAGAAGCGATAACGAACATCCAAACTAAGAACCTTGAGATCCAAAAGTTTTCAAAATATCTCCAAGTAAAAAGCCTTCAAAAACCGATAGCCTCCAAACCATAAGACTTCAAAATACAGCTAGCACCAAAAACACGGAAGACCTACTACTAGGCTGCCCGTGTGGAAATTATGGGCATCCAGAGTTTTGGAAAGGAAACAATAAACTCCGAGTCAGTCATGGGACTGGTATGAGTAAACAAAAACATTTTATCTTTTAAGAAACAACAAAAGAATTTAAATTGAAATCCGCAATGCTTTTTGGAAAATGAAACTACCATAAGACCTCCCCCCACACACACAATGCAATCTAACCGGATCTCTGCCAACACAAGGTCGGGTTACCTCTATAACTAGGTAACTACTACACGAGTATGCCATCCCCCGGTTGTAATCAACCTTTATCCGGGGCCCCAACAACAACAATCACAAAGTAATATATATATATATATATATATATATGTGTGTGTGTGTGTGTGTGTGTGTGTATTTGCGATATCCACATAAGTTAAGTATCTGGCTCCATACCATGATACCACTTCTATCCAGAAGGAAATGCACATACCCTAAGGGGCGCTGCCCCCAATAACCTTGCCACATCTTTCCTGTTTCACCATTACCGGGTTGTAAGGTTCGACGAAGTCTCGTCCACAAAGCTACGCTTTTCACAAAAGTCATGCTTTGATCAACAAATGATCAGCATCACTCAGCATGCCACATTACCAAGTTGGGAATATAGTATTGACAACCTTCAACTACATAATCTCTGAGCTCATACGTCTCAGAGAAGGGTGTTAAGCTAAGAGAATAAATTCTCTGCTACCAAAAGAAATGTATTTGAAAGAAATTTTCTTTATATCTCAAAATGTAATGTTAGACATACAATCCATACAAGTCTGTTCCGGGTTCGAACAGAACCGAAGGCACTTTCTAATTGCAATCCTCGTATACACAATCCCGATCGGACTCCCCATCACATATGGAGAACTCTATACCGGAGCAACTCAGTGTAGAGTCATTCGACAGGTCATCCTATCGTTCTCGAAAACTTCCGGTCTTCTCCACCGTCTTCAAATGCTCATCCATTTCGTCGTACCACTATTCGGAATGGGTTATGTGACACAAAGGTCCTCTCCCAGCTAAACCGAATAGTGAGCGTCAATTTTTTTAAAACATGTGGATACGTCATTCACAAAGATTCACAGGTTCGATGTGGGTTTCGGATAACCAACTGGAATCCGACTCCCCACCGCATCGAAATTCAAGTGCCGTTTTACGGGCCAAAGGGGTTTCATATTCACACAGAGGTATATTCATCACAGATATCATAGCTTGGCATAAAGCAAATAATATCACAAAGCATCACAATTACAATTAGAGATATCAATCAATACACATCATTCAATAGTTATCAATCATATCCAGCTAAGATGAATCAATTGTGTGATTTAAACTAATTAATCATATAATTAATTTCATTAATTATCTTTAATTAATGATTAGTTATTCTTAATTAAAATTAATTAAATCTTAATCATCTTCGTTAAATAATCATTCCTTAATTAATTTCCCTAATTAATTAGTTCTTAATTGTTCATAAATTAAATCTTAATTACTTTTATTAATTAATTATCTCCTTAATTAATTACCTTAATAAATTAATCCTTAGTTGTTCATTAATTAAATCTTAATTACTATTATTAATTAATTTAAGCTTTAATATTAAATACTTAACTAAGTAATTATTTCTTAAGAAATTATATTAACAAAATCATTAATCGCTTTAATAAACCAAAAGATAAATTTAATTACTTTGATTATCCTTTTAAACCTTGTTCAATGAATCACTTTTATCACATTCGATACCTTAAAAGGTAAAGACGTAATTTAAACAACATTTTATTTAAATTTTCCTTTAAATTTCATTATTTAATATAAATGACTTTGAAAAATGATGTATCAAAAATTCAATAAATTAAAATTTAAGTACTGTAAAACCATCCTACTTAAACACTGAATTTAATTCAAAATTTTGATCAAATTGTCATTCGAAAAACATGGTTTACAAGTGTTTAAAATTTGAAAATTTATTTGAAGTAAAACTGTTTAATATATTAATCTCGAGACCTACTTCCAGTCACGCGCGAGAGAATCTTGTTTGCTTCGGGTTATTTTCGAAATCAACCTAAGTGTTATGGATTTCAACCTAAAATTTTCCTAAGTACTTTTTCCTGGCGCTTCAATAACTTTACTCGAGTTAACACTCGAGTCATCCCTCGCTTTTCCCCTGATTACATCGAGCAACCCTCGAGTCAACACAAACAAACCCAAAAACTTCCAGATTACCAGAAATTTCATGGTGCATGTGAACATCGCATACAATCACCTCTAGTAGATGCTGCATCGTTGAGTGAGTCGACTACCATCCACAAACCAGTTTTCGATCATCAAATTTTCTTCCCTCGGTTCGAATTTGAATTCGAATTCAATATCAAACCTGGAACATCAACGAGAATTTTTCCTCAAATCTGGGAATCACCTCTTTCTCCATACCCCGACCACTAGAAAACTTGAGCCTCCGGCCATGACTCCATCATCCACCCAGCTATCACGTCCCAAATCCACGTGCAACTCGATGCATGCACGAAGCCCTATTGACCATTTTTCCGACCATTGCCTATATTAGGGTTAAAAGTTTAATCCCCTCGCCGCCGCCGCCACAATGAACTAGGACACCTCCAAGCATTTTTCCCCGACTCACCGTAGGCCCTTCCACCTCCACGCAAAGCCACGACCGTCATCATCATGCCGATGAGCGGAACTTTGCAAAAACCCCAAATTCGGTTATCTCGGCTTATCCCAGTAATTACTAACTTAAAAGTTTTGATTTTATTTTCAAAAATCATAATTTTTTGATAAGCTTTCAGATGGTATATTTGAAAGTAAAATCTACCAGGTTTGAAATTAAACATGACTTGAATTTTAACTGTGTTTTCAAATGTTACAGGAGAAGCTTTAGCTCATTTAGCTTGAATTAAACTTTACAACTTAAAACATGTCAAAACAAACCACTTTTGTTTGAATTCTGAGATCAAACAAGGATCAGGGAATAGAGGAATTGGATTTTATGCAGGATTATAGACCTCTGTATTCTGGAACAGAGGCAATTCAAGTATAAACTGTCATGCACAGAGAAAAGAAAATAGATTTTTGTGCATGCAAACAATTTTTCAAACTTATTCGAATCCTACATTCAAACAATACATCAAACGTCAGACCTTAGGGATATTTACTCATCTGTAAAAATTTAGAAGAGAGAGTTTCCTATCTGAAAATCAAAAATCTGGACTGTCTTTTCTTTTTCTTCTTAGCTTGATTTTAAATTTGTTAGATGCAACAAATTTGTATGAACTTGTTTAAATCTTTGATGTAATTTAATTACTTAATCTATTAATAACAAATTTTAAAAAAAAATTAAATTTACTTACACTTAAATTTTAGTTGAAACAAAGGGGGAAAACTCTGGTCTGCACCTTTAAATTTTGTGTTTGCTAGTTTTTTTTCTTTTTGAGTTGAGTCGTGAATCTCCCCCTAATCTCTGAAGTTTTCTGCTTGATTATGTAGTGTATGTCGAAGAGCTGATTTTGTCTTTGAATTCTTCTTTTGGCTTAAGATATTAAGAGGAAAATTGCTGCAAATTTTGGTTTTCTGGAAATTTGTTTTTCTTGTTTTCAAAGTTGAGGAGGTTAGGCTTGTTTTTTGATGATATTTTTTTTTATGAAATAAAGATTTCACAGATTTTTTTTCTTTGAAATGAATAAAAGAGTAAGAGGAGAAGATGAATTACCTATTTAATTTTTATTTTCTATTTTATAAATTTCTAAGGAAAATGGAAATGGTAACATAACACTTGTTTTAATTTTTTTCCTCATGATTTACACTTGTCTCCATAGTCATTGTTAGCTTTACACTTGTAATATTTTTTTATTAACAAAATAATTTACATGATATAAATTGTATTTAAACTAATATTTCCCATTAAAAATATTAGCTTTATGTTAATGCATATTATTAAAAAGAGAATGTTTTTGAAATTATACATATTACATAGATACGTATATATAAAATCCAAATTAATTTACTAAAACGTTTATTTTAAAATTTAAATTCGAATTAAAAATCAAATTCAATATATAAATTCAAATTTACCCATATATGCACTCATACATATTAACATATATGAATAAAATTTAGATTCAAATGATTTTAAAAACTTTTAGTGTTTTGAAATTTTAAACTCAAAAGAAATTTGAAAATTTTCTATTCATTTAAATTATCACTTGTTATTTATTTATTTTGTAACTTTTCAAATTATATTATAAAAGTTCAATAATAACAAATTTAAATTGATAAAATTTTGGTATGTTACAGATTCCCCCCTTAAGTAAATTTCGTCCTCGAAATTTGAAAGAGAGAAAAGTAAACAAAGAATATATGAATTCAGAAAAGGATAGAGAAATGGCTTACCAGTTTAAGCCGAGATATCCACTCTGCAATTGGGATAAGACTTTTGCATATTGTCTTCTGTCTCCCAAGTACAGTCCTTTGGATCACCGCTCCACTGCACTTTAACCTGTTTTACAATTTTGTTCCTTAATTTCTTTTCATCACGATCCACAATCTTAATTGGTTCTCTTTTAACTATTAAATTTGGTGTGATCTCTAGATCCTGCTGAGCTTCTTCTTCAATAATACTGTCTGGATCGTGCACGTAATTTCGAAGATGTGAAATGTAAAATACATCGTGTACGCCGGATAGCCAGTTAGGTAGCTGCACTCGATATGCTAGAGGACCAATCCTTTCCAAAATAGAAAAAGGACCAATGTATCATGGTGCCAGCTTACCAGTGTTCCCAAATCTTAACACACCCCGCATTGGAGATACTTTCAAGAAAACAGAATCTTCAACTTGAAATTCCAAAGCTCTTCTTCCGTGATCATAATAATTTTTCTGGCGACTCTGAGAAGTTATTAACTTCTTTCGAATAAAATCAACCTTTTCAGTGGCTTCCTTAATCATATCTGGTCCAAGAACGAGTCTATCACCAGATTCAATCCAGCATGCCGGTGATCGACACGGACGACCATATAAAGCTTCAAAAGGAGCCATTTCGATACTGGCTTGATAGGTATTATTATATGAAAATTCGAGCAAATGTAAATAGTCCTCCTAAGAACCACCAAAGTCGAGAATACAAGCTCGCAAAAGATCCTCTAATATTCGATTTATCCTTTCAGTCTGCCCATCAGACTGTGGGTGATAAGCAGTGCTGAAATTTAGCTTTGTCCCCAACGTGGCCTGAAACGCCTCCCAAAATCTACTAGTGAAGATCGGGTCACGATCACTCACTATACTGCTCGGTATACCGTGGAGACGGACAATCTCTTTGATATAAAGCTCAGCTAAACTTGCTGCTGTCCGGGTGGATTTCACTGGGATGAAATGGACTGTTTTAGTCAAGCGGTCCATAATAACCCAGATTTCTTCATTTCCCTTTCGAGTGCGGGGCAACCCATCGATGAAATCCATCGATACCTGATCCAATTTCCATTTTGGTACCTCCAAAGGCTGGAGTAAACCCGCCATCTTCTTCTGATCGCTTTTAATTTGTTGACAAGTAGCACAGCGACTCACATATATAGATATATCTCTTTTCATTGTCTTCCACCAGAAGGTTCTTTTGATATCTCTATACATCTTATTAACTCCTGGATGGATACTGAGTTTTGATTTGTGACATTCATCTAAAACTTCATGCTTCAAATCAGGGAAGTCTGGAACACATATTCTGCCTTTCAACCTTATAACTCCCCTACTGTCCATCTCAAAACTAGTGTCTTCTCCTTGGCAAATTCTTTTATAAATTCCTCGAAGAAACTCATCTTCATATTGCTTGCTCGCGATCCTCTTAAGAAGAGTAGGAGTGATAACAAGATGGGCAAGAATAGCGTGCTTCTACTTAAAGCATCAGCAACTACATTGGCTTTACTGGGTGTATACATAATATCTAGGTCATATGACGCTAGAAATTCTAACCATCGTTGTTGCCGTAGATTTAAACCTTTCTGGGTAAAGAGATATTTTAAAGATTTATGGTAGGTGAATAATTCAAAATTTTCACCCAGAAGATAGTGTCGCCAGATTTTCAAAGCGAAAATAACAGCTAAAAGCTCCAAATCGTGTGTTGGGTAATTTCTCTTATGCGGTCGTAATTGTCTACTCACGTAGGCAATTACTTTCCCATTTTGCATTAGTACTGCACCCAAACGATCTCCACAAGCATCAGTATATACAGATAACGCTTGGTTCCCATTAATGATAACGAGAACGGGAGCGGTAGTTAATCTTCTTTTCAATTCTTGGAAAGCTTCATCACACTTTGGAGTCCAATCGAATTTAGCATTCTCCATTGTTAGCTTAGTCAATGGACTGGCCAACTTAGAAAAATCCTGGACAAACTTTCTATAATATCCCGCTAAACCCAGAAAACTTCGAACTTCTCTAGGTATAGTGGGTCGCTTCCAGTCCAGAATTCCAGAAATCTTGCTTGGATCAACAGAAATACCCTCTGCATTAACAATATGACCTAGAAATCTAACTTCTTTGACCCAAAAGTGACATTTAGAGAATTTAGCGAATAAGATATTCCTCCTCAATATCTCCAAAACAATTCTGAGATGTTCAGTATGCTCCACTTTAGTTTTGGAGTAAATCAAGATATCATCAATAAATACAAGGACAAATTTGTTCAATACTTCTCGAAACACACGTGCCATTAAATCTACGAAATATGCAGGAGCGTTGGTTAGTCCGAAGGGCATGACTGACCATTCGTAGAACATGTTAGGACCCTTTAAGGTAGTCAAATGAACACAATCCCCATCTATTCACAGTTGATGGAATCCCTGAGATAAATCCATCTTAGAAAAGAATCGAGCGCCATGAAGTTGATCGAATAGATCGTCGATTCTAGGTAAAGGGAATTTGTTCTTGATAGTTTGTTTATTGAGATCGCGGTAATCTACACACAATCTTAAAGATCCGTCTGATTTTGCCACAAACATGACAGCTGAACCCCATTCGGAAACACTACGGCGGATCAATCCTTTTTCTAGCAAATCTCCAGTTTGATTGACTAATTCAATTCTTTCCCTAGGTGCGATCCTGCGACTTGCGTGGATGACAGGATGGGCATTGGGTACTAAGTCAATTCGGAATTCTATTTCTCTGTGTGGAGGTAAGGATTTCACTTCTTCAAATACGTCGGAAAATTCCCGAACAATAGGTATAGACTCCAGACTGGGTTCATGATATCCCAAAGTATACATTAATTTATCTCTCTTTGGACTCGGATCCTCACAAGAGATTTCAATAAAATTTTCAAAGTTTGTTTTGATCGAGATCGTTCGATTATTACACTCTAATTTGGCTTCGTATTTTGTTAGCCAATCCATTTCGAGTAAAATTTCAAATTCATTAAAATCAAGAACAAAGAGACTGATAAGGAATCGGTAACAAGAATACGAGATAGGAATGTCTCTACATCGTAGACAAAGGTTTGCAGGACCACCAACTGGGTTTTTCACACAAATGGGCTCGTTGAAAAATAAAGTTTAAGTTTTAATTCATTTACGGTATGTTGGGAGATAAAGCTATGTGAAGCTCCCGTGTCAAATAAAACTCTAACAACTTTATCATAAATAGTAAGGTTACCTTCCAGAACACCTTTTCCTTTATCTGCTTTCGAAGTTGAAGTGTCTTTCTTTATCGCATAAACATTTTCCACCCGTGCTTGCTTCATCACCGGGCAATTCTTAACAACATGTCCAGGCTTGTGACAATTATAGCATTCTCTAACTCCTTGAACAGTCTTCACAGGTTGTTCCTTCTTAACTTGCTTCTTCGGGTTTTTGCAGCTGTTTGAATAATGGCCCTTTCTTGGCAATTGTAACAAGTTACATTTCTAGCCGAATTTCCTTAACCGCTTTTCTTATCCTTGCCTTGATGTGGCTTCTTGCCCCCAAACTTCCTTTTTTTCCAATTCTTATTACTTGAATTTTCTCTTGGAATCTCTTGCATATCCAGAGTGGCATACCTTTATCCCATATTAATAAGATCAGAAAAAGATTCTTTGACGTGTGCTGTCATCCTTTCGTGATACTTCTTGTTCATCCCACGAATGAACCTTTCATTTTTCTTTAGAGGCGTGCTCACCAACTACGGAGCGAAACGGGATAGTTCGTTGAACTTGTTTAAGTACTCCTCGAATGACAAGCTTCCTTGCTTTAAGTCCATAAATTCTTGATACATTCGGGAAATTCCTGCCGACGGCATATAGCGCTTTTCAAATACTTCCTTAAATCGACTCCAAGTAAATTCTTCTTTCGGTTCATCTACAGTGACTGTTTCCCACCAGGCTGAAGCTTCATATGTAAGTTGCCAAGAAGCAATGAGACGCATTTGATCATCTTGCAGCTTAAGCCCTTTAAAGATCTTTTCATATGATCTGATCCAAGCCTGGGCCTCAATAATTGACTCTTTGCCGGTGAACGGCCTACCACCAAGTTTTGAGAAGCTCTTATACAAATCAGCCAGATTTGGCTGATACTGAGTAGGCAAACTGCTTCTGCTATAGGGGAAACTTGACTAGCTGTTGTAACATTCCCTTGACCCCTAGCTCTACCTCTTCGCCCGCTCATTCTTACTATCTGTAATTAGTAAGAAACTTGATTTAGATATTCGGACGAGATATCTTAAGAAATAACAGCAGTTAAAGAAAATAGACTAAGGGAAATTTGAGGTTTCAGTCTCGATTTATACTCATTCTAGGGTATACTTCGCCCTATCTCTAATGAGCCATCTAATGTGTTATACTCCGTAGCTAAAGTTCTTACTCAATCTTTAGCTCTGATACCACTTGTCACGACCCGAAATTCAGCGTTCAAAAATTGACATCAAATGCCTCACTTGTATTCGACTGTCGGAGATTCGAACGTCGAATTCCAGTTCGGATGGAGCTTATAACAACATGAGATGAATATAAACAGCGGAAACAAAATAAACTGTCATACATCAATATCCCAGATACAACATCATCACAATATTCATCACAACATCATCACCAACAACAGAGAATTTTTATACATATACAACACAACTTCAAAATAGACCATCACGATAGAACAACATGTGATTGCATTCCAAGAAAATCTCCAAAGAAAAGAAGCGATAGCGAATATCCAAACTAAGAACCTTGAGATCCAAAAAAATTCAAAACATCTCCAAGTCAAAAGCCTTCAAAAACCGATAGCCTCCAAACCATAAGACTTCAAAATACAGCTAGCACCAAAAACACGGAAGACCTGCTACTAGGTTGCCCTTGTGGAAAATATGGGCACCCAGAGTTTTAGATAGGAAACAATAAACTCCGGGTCAGTCATGGGACTGGTATGAGTAAACAAAAACATTTTATCTTTTAAGAAACAACAAAAGAACTTAAATTGAAATCCACAACGCTTTTTGGAAAATGAAACTACCATAAGACCTCCCCCCCCCCCCACACATACACAATGCAATCGCAGAATTTGAGGAGATTTCTTCTTATGATAGTCGAATATGCTTGATACGGGAAAAATTCTTTGATATTATTACTAGTGCATAGTATAGAAAACATTTTTTAAAGTATAATATTAATCTTAGCCAACATAGACATTCCGAACTATGCCTACTATAGCTACCATCTAAACAGTGGTGACCACCATAAGTAGATGGCAGGTAATACAACTAAAATCGTACGGGTTCGTATTGGTAATTGGATTTCCGACAAATGGTCAGGCTAAGGAACTTCCTGAATCACATGGGTACGCCTCTGGAGGGACGTCCCGAGAACCTAACCGGATCTCTACCAACACAAGGCCGCGTTACCTCTATAACTAGGTAACTACTACACGAGTATGCCATCCCCCGGTTGTAATCAACCTTTATCCGGGGCCCCAACAACAACAATCACAAAGCTATATATATATATATATATATATATATATATATTTGCGATATCCACATAAGTTAAGTATCTGCGCTCCACACCATGATACCACTTCTATCCAAAAGGAAATGCACATACCCTAAGGGGCGCTACCCTCAATAACCTTGTTGCATCTTTCCTGTTTCGACCATTACCGGGTTATGAGGTTCGACGAAGTCTCGTCCACAAAGCTACATTTTTCACAAAATCCATGCTTTGATCAACAAATGATCAGCAACACTCAGCATGCCACATTACCAAGTTGGGAGTATATTACTGATAACCTTCAACTACATAACCTCTGAGCTCGTACGTCTCAGAGAAGGGTGTTAAGCTAAGAGAATAAATTCTCCGCCACCAACAGAAATATATTTGAAAGAAATCTGTTTTATATCTCAAAATGTAATGTTAGACATACAATCCATACAAGTCTGTTCCGGGTTCGAACTGAACCAAAGGCACTTCCGAAGAAGTCCTTGCAATTCGGGTATCCACAATCCCAGTCGGACTCCCCATCACATATGGAGAACTCTATACCGGAGCAACTCAGTGCAGAGTCATTCGACAGGTCATCCTATCGTTCTCGAAAACATCCGGTCTTCACCACCGTCTTCAAATGCTCATCCATTTCGTCATATCACTATTCGGAATGAGTTATACGACACAACGGTCCTCTCCTGGCTAAACCGAATAGCGAGCGTCAATTTTTTTAAAACATGTGGATATGTCATTCACAAAGATTCACAGGTTCGATGTGGGTTTCGGATAATCAACTGGAATCCGACTCCCTCTCACATCGAAATTCAAGTGCCGTTTTACGGGCCAAAGGGGTTTCATATTCACACAGAGGTATATTCATCACAGATATCATAGCTTGGCATAAAGCAATTAATATCACAAAGCATCACAATTACAATCAGAGATATCAATACACATCATACAATAGTAATCAATCATATCCAGCTAAGATGAATCAATTGTGTGATTTAAACTAATTAATCATATAATTAATTTTATTAATTATCTTTAATCAATGATTAGTTATTCTTAATTAAAATTAATTAAATCTTAATCATCTTCGTTAAATAATCATTCCTTAATTAATTACCTTAATTAATTAATTCTTAATTGTTCATAAATTAAATCTTAATTACTTTTATTAATTAATTATCTCCTTAATTAATTACCTTAATAAATTAATCCTTAGTTGTTCATTAATTAGATCTTAATTACTTTTATTAATTAATTTAAGCTTTAATATTAAATAATTAACTAAGTAATTATTTCTTAAGAAATTATATTAACAAAATCATAAATCGTTTTAATAAACCAAGAGAGAATCTTGTTTGCTTCGGGTTGTTTTCGAAATCAACCCGAGTGTTATGAATTTCAACCTAAAATTTTCCTAAGTACTATTTCCTGGCGCTTCAATAACTTTACTCGAGTTAACACTCGAGTCATCCCTCGCTTTTCCCCTGATTACATTGAGCAACCCTCGAGTCAACGCAAAAAAACCCAACAACGTCCAGATTACCAGAAATTTCACGGTGCACGTGCACATCGCCGACAATCACCTCCAGTAGACGATGCATCATTGAGTGAGTCGACTATCATCCACAAACCAGTTTTCGATCATTAGATTTTCTTCCCTCGGTTCGAATTTGAATTCGAACCCAATATCAAACCTGGAACATCAACAAGAATTTTTCCTCAAATCTGGGAATCGCCTCGTTCTCCACACCCTGACCACCAGAAAACTTGAGCCTCCGGCCACGACTCCATCATCCACCCAGCTAACACCTCCCAAAGCCACGTGCAACTCGATGCACGCACGAAACCCCATTGACCATTTTTCCGACCATTGCCTATATTAGGGTTAAAAATTTAATCCCCTCGCCGCCGCCACCACAATGAACTAGGACACCTCCAAGCATTTTTTCCCGACTCACCGTAGGCCCTTCCACCTCCACGCAAAGCCACGACCGTCATCATCATGCCAATGACCGAAATTTTGCAAAAACCCCAAATTCGGTTATCTCGGCTTATCCCGGTAATTACTAACTTAAAAGTTTTGATTTTATTTTCAAAAATCATAATTTTTTGATAAGCTTTCAGATGGTATATTTGAAAGTAAAATCAACCAGGTTTGAAATTAAACATGACTTGAATTTTGAGTGTGTTTTCAAATGTTACAGGAGAAGCTTTAGTTCATTTAGCTTGAATTAAACTTTACAACTTAAAACATGTCAAAACAAACCACTTTTGTTTGAATTCCGAGATCAAACAAGGATCAGGGAATAGAGGAATTGGATTTTATACAGGATTATAAACCTCTGTAATCTGGAACAGAGGTAATTCAAGTATAAACTGACACGCACAGAGAAAAGAAAATAGATTTTTGTGCATGAAAACAATTTTTCAAACTTATTCAAATCCTACATTCAAACAATACATCAAATATCAGACCTTAGGAATATTTGCTCATCTGTAAAATTTTAGCAGAGACAATTTTCTATCTGAATATCAAAAATTTGGACTGTCTTTCCTTTTTCTTCTTAGCTTGATTTTAAATTGGTTAGCTGCAACAAATTTTACGAACTTGTTTAAATCTTTGATGTAATTTACTTACTTAATCTTTTAATAACAAATTAAAAAAAATTAAATTTACTTACACTTAAATTTTAGTTGAAACAGAGGGGAAAAACTCTGGCCTGCACCTTTAAATTTTGCGTTTGCTAGTTTTTTTTTTCTTTTTGAGTTGAGTCCTGAATCTCCCCCTAATCTCTGAAGTTTTTCTGCTTGATTCTGTAGTGTTGTCGAAGAGCTGATTTTATCTTTGAATTCTTCTTTTGGCTTAAGATATTAAGAGGAAAGTTGCTGCAGATTTTGTTTTTCTGGAAATTTGTTTTTCTTGTTTTCAAAGTTGAGGAGGTTAGGTTTGTAACATGACACTTGTTTTAATTTTTTCCTCATGATTTACACTTGTCTCCAGAGTCATTGTTAGCTTTACACTTGTAATATTTTTTTTATTAATAACATAATTTACATGATATAAATTGTATTTAAACTAATATTTCCCATTAAAAATATTAGCTTTATGTTAATGCATATTATTAAAAAGATAATGTTTTTGAAATTAATTACATATTACATAGATACATATATATAAAATCCAAATTATTTTACTAAAACATTTATTTTATAATTTAAATTCGAATTAAAAATCAAATTCAATATATAAATTCAAATTTTACCCATATGTGCACTGATACATATATATTCACATATGAATAAAATTTAGATTCAAATGATTTTAAAAACTTTTAGTGTTTTCAAATTTTAAACTCAATAGAAATTTGAAAATTTTCTATTCATTTAAATTATCACTTGTTATTTATTTATTTTGTAACTTTTCAAATTATATTATAAAAGTTCAATAATAACCAAATTTAGATTGATAAAATTTTGGTATGTTACACCTAAAGTATCATACTTTAAAACTTTCGGTTCAAGATGTTTTATATTAAATACAAAAGATAACTTAGGAAAATTTGACCAGAAGGCCGATGAAGGCATCTTCATTGGTTATTCGGATCGTAGCAAAGCATACAGAATTTTTAGTAAACGGAATAATACTATTGAAGAAAGTTGACATGTTTCGTTCGACGAAAATCTTTTTATCATCATACTAATGATGAAGAAGAAATTATTACACCAACAAATTATATTAATAATAAAACAAATGTGCAAAATAACACTTCGATATCATCCCCTAGAATTCTTAAGAATCATCCGAAAGATAATATATTGGAGATCTCAATTCTAGAGTAACTAGAAATCAACTTAATCAAATAAGCCATACGACATTTATGTCAAATTTTGAACCAAAAATTATAAAGAAGCTTCAAATGGTAATTTTTGGATAATCGCTATGCAAGAAGAATTAAATCAATTTGAACGTAATAATGTTTGGGAATTAATACCAAGACCTGAAGAACAATCGGTTATAGGAACAAAATGGGTATTTAAAAACAAAGTAGACGAGAATGGAAATATTGTTAGAAATAAAGCACGTTTAGCTGCTCAAGGCTATAATCAAGAAGAAGGTATTGATTATGATGAAACCTTGGCTCCAGTAGCTAGATTAGAGGCCATTCGCACATTACTCGCCTTTGCAACTCATAACAATTTTAAACTAATTCAAATGGATGTCAAAAGTGCCCTTTTAAACGGTTTTATTAAAGAAAATGTATATGTAGAACAACCCCCATTATTTGTTCACGACAAATATCTCGATCATGTTTTTAAATTACACAAAGCATTATATGGATTAAAATAAGCTCCTCAAGCATGGTATGAACGTCTTAAAAATCATTTAATTACATCTGGTTTCCAAATAGGCAAAATAGATACAACTTTATTTATTAAAAGGGAAAATAATTATATTTTAGTAGTACAAATTTATGTTGATGATGTCATTTTTTGTTCAACCAACGAAAATCTATGTAATCAATTTTCAAATATTATGAAAAATGTATTTGAAATGTCACATACGGGAGAATTAAATTTCTTCTTAGGTTTACAAATAAATCAACTTGAAAATGGAATTTTTATTCATCAAGAAAAATATTGTAACAATCTATTGCGTTGTTTTGAAATGGAAAAAACTTCGAGCAAACCAACACCAATGAGTACCACTGTTCACTTAGAAAAGGATGATAACGGAAAAGATTTTGATGAAAAATTATATCGTAGCACGATTGGTTTTATACTTTATTTGATGGCTAGTCAACCAGATATTATGATGAGTGTATGTCTTTGTGCTCGATTTCAAGCAAAACTAAAAGAATCCCATCTAAGAGCCGTTAAGCGTATTTTACGCTATCTATCTAGTACTGGAGATTATGGTTTGTTTTACCCTAAAGGATCATCGTTTGAACTAGTTTCATATAGCGATGTGTGTTTCGACGGATGTAGAACAGATCGTAAGAGTACTAGTGGAACATGTAACTTTATCGGATAATCATTAGTTTCATGATTTAGCAAAAAGCAAAATTGTGTTTCTTTATCTACTTGCGAAGCCGAATATATCTCAGCAGCTCTAGCGTGTGCACAAGTAATATACATGCAACAAACACTTACGGATTTCGACAAAATTATCAACAAATCTCCAATATATCGTGATAACACAAGTGCAATAAATTTATCAAAAAACCTTGTCAATCATTTATGAACTAAGCATATAGATACACGACATCATTTTTTACGAGACAATGTTGAAAAAGGAACTATTTCATTAGAATACGTAAATACCGAAAATCAAATAGCAGACATCTTTACAAAACCACTGAATGAGCAAACTTTTATTAAACTTCGACGAGATATAGGGATTTACTCTCTTTATGATCTGCTCACAAAATAATCGCAACTTCATTTAGGCTATGATTAGTCATTTATTTTTCTATCCACAAATTATAGTTAATAATTTCTGCACATTTAATTTTTTAGATAGTTAGGTTTTCTATAAATAATTTTTTTTCAACTTATATATAAACAGTTATACAACAAGAAAAACTATATATACACAATTTATATTCTCTTCAGGAAACAAAATATAGCCATGTCTTCTGAGAACTCTTGTATATCCATCTCGACAACTACGACGGATAGCTCGGCTGATACACCACAACGGCTTCCTACACCTACACCTACATCTAAGCAGGAACCAACGTATAGATGGTCCTCATATCACATGGGATTTACCCCCGATAGCAAGAAGGCCAAAAGATCTCCATTTGTCTCTCCTAACACAAAGGAGAAAATTAATGAAATTCATCTCTATCAAAAACACCAGATAGATCTACAACGAGAACTATATTTTGAACAAAAAAGTTACAGCACGTCGGCTAAGCTTTTTGAAGCAAGTAGCGATGAAGTTTTGTACGTCATGGAAGAAAGATGTCCATGAACCACTTCCAAAACCTCATAGTTCTTTCGATCCCTCGTCTTCGTATCGTACTCCTTCTGACCCTTCACCAAAACGATTTTCTGGCTCCCCGAGAATCCACAAACGTGGAAATATATGGTCTCCACTTAAACCATGGAAGGATAACTAGTCAGGAGATCATAAAACTCCATCGCCTTCTAAATAAATTATATTTGTTATTGTATGTATCTATGTTTATCTATTATTTTGTTTCACACAAATAATAATATTTTTTTAATAATAAAAAAGAGAATCGAGAAATAAGCAAAACCATCAAACTTTAGGCTATTTTTAGAAAATTTCCTAAAGTTTGATGGTTTTGCTTATTTTTCGATTCTCTTTTTTATTATTAAAAAAATATTATTATTTGTGTGAAACAAAATAACAGATAAACATAGATACATACAATAACAAATATAATTTATTTAGAAGACGATGGAGTTTTATGATCTCCTGACTTGTTATCCTTCCATGGTTTAAGGGGAGACCGTATATTTCCACGTTCGTGGGTTCTCGAGAAGCTAGAAAATCATTTTAGCGAAGGGTCCGAAGGAGTATGATACGAAGACGAGGGATCCAAAGAACTACAAGGTTTTGGAAGTAGTCCATGGACATCTTTCTTCCGTGACGTAAAAAACTTCATCGCTACTTGCTCCAAAAAAGCTTAGCTGACGTGCTGTAACTTTTTGTTCAAAATATAGTTCTCGTTGTAGATCTATCTGTTGTTTCTGATAGTGATGAATTTCATTAATTTTCTCCTTTCTGTTAGGAGAGATAAACATAGATCTTTTGGTCTTCTTGCTATCAGGGGTAAATCCTGGATGATATGAGGACCACCTATACGTCGGTTTCAGCTTAGGTGTAGGCGTAGGAAGCCGTTGTGGTGTATCAGCCGAGCTATCCGTCGTAGGTGTCGAGATGGATATATAGAGTTCTTAGAAGACATGGCTATATTTTGTTTCTTGAAGAGAATATGAATTGTGTGTATATAGTTTTTCTTGTTGTATAACTGTTTATATATAAGTTGAATTTTTTTTTTTATAGAAAAGCTAACTATCTAAAAAATTAAAGGTGCAAAAATTATTAACTATAATTTGCGGATAGAAAAATAAATGACTAATCATAGCCTAAATGAAGCAGTGATTATTAAGTGAGCAGATCATGAAGAGAGAAAATCCCTAAATCTCGTTGGAGTTTAATAAAAGTTTGTTCATTTAGTGGTTTTGTAAAGATGTCTGCTATTTGATTTTCGGTATTTACGTATTCTAATGAATAGTTCCTTTTTCAACACTGTCTCGTAAAAAATGATGTCGTATATCTATATGCTTAGTTCATGAATGATTGACAGGGTTATTTGATAAATTTATTGCACTTGTGTTATCACAATATATTGGAGATTTGTTGATAATTTTGCCAAAATCCGTAAGCGTTTTTTGCAAGTATATTACTTGCACACACGCTAGAGCTGCTGAGATATATTCGGCTTCGCAAGTAGATAAAGAAACACAATTTTGTTTTTTGCTAAACAGTGAAACTAATGATTGTCCGACAAAGTGACATGTTCCATTAGTACTCTTACGATCTGTTCTACATCCACCGAAATCCGCATCGTTATATGAAACTAGTTCAAACGATGATCCTTTAGGAAAAACAAACCATAATCTCTAGTACTAGATAGATAGCGTAAAATACGCTTAACGGCTCTTAGATGAGATTCTTTTGGTTTTGCTTGAAATCGAGTACAAAGACGTACACTCATCATAATATCAGATCGACTAGCCGTCAAATAAAGTAAAGAACCAATCATGCTAAGATATAATTTTTCATCAAAATCTTTTCCGTCATCATCCTATTCTAAGTGAACAGTTGTACTCATTGGTGTTGGTTTGCTCGAAGTTTTATCCATTTCAAAACGACGTAATAGATCGTTGCAATATTTTTCTTGATGAATAAAAATTCCATTTTCAATTTTTTTTTATTTGTAAACCTAAGAAGAAATTTAATTCTCCCATATGTGATATTTCAAATTCATTTTTCATAATATTTGACAATTGATTACATAGATTTTCGTTGGTTGAACCAAAAATGATATCATCAACATAAATCTGTACTGCTAAACTATCATTATTTTCTCTTTTAATAAATAAAGTTGTATCTATTTTGCCTATTTGGAAACAGATGTAATTAAATGATTTTTAAGACGTTCGTACCATGCTCGAGGAGCTTGTTTTAATCCATATAATGTTTTGTGTAATTTAAAAACATGATCGGGATATTTTTCGTGAACAAATAATGGGGGTTGTTCTACATATACATTTTCTTTAATAAAACCGTTTAAAAAGGTACTTGTGGCATCCATTTGAAATAGTTTAAAATTGTGATGAGTTGCAAAGGTGAGTAATGTACGAATGGCCTCTAATCTAGCTACTGGAGCAAAGGTTTCGTCATAATCAATACCTTCTTATTGATTATAGCCTTGAGCAACTAAATATACTTTATTTCTAATAATATTTCCAATCTCGTCTGCTTTATTTTTAAATACCCATTTTGTCCCTATAACCGATTGTTCTTCAGGTCTTGGTACTAATACCCAAACATTATTACGTTCAAATTGATTTAATTCTTCTTGCATAGCGATTATCCAAAAATTACATTTGAAGTTTCTTTATAGTTTTTTGGATCAAAATTTGAAACAAATGCTATATGGCTTATTTGATTAACTTGATTTCTAGTTACTCTAGAATTGAGATCTCCAATGATATTATCTTTTGGATGATTCTTAAGAATTCTAGGGGATAGTGTTATTTTGCACATTTGTTTTATTATTAATAGAATTTGTTAGTGGAATAATTTCTTCTTCTTCATTAGTATGATGATTAAAATGGTTTTCGTCGAACAAAACATGTAAACTTTCTTTAATAATATTATTTCGTTTATTAAAAATTCTATATGCTTTGCGACGATCAGAATATCCAACAAAGATACCATCATCGGCCTTCGGGGTCAAATTTTCCCAAGTTATCTTTTGTATTTAATATAAAACATTTCGAACCGAAAGTTTTAAAATATGATACTTTAGGTTTTCTTCCAAAAAATATTTCAAAACAAGTTTGTTTAGTCATAGGACGTATGGTTACCTGATTCAACACATAACAAGCTGTAGCAATAGCTTCAGCCCAAAAGTGTTTTGGTAGACCACTACTATTTAATAATGTTCACGACATTCTTGTAACATTCGATTTTTTCTTTCTACGACACCATTCTGTTGAGGTGTGCAAGGAAAAGAAAATTTATGACTTATTCCTTTCTTATTGCAAAAATTAGTAAAGAGATCATTTTCGAATTCTCCTCCGTGATCACTTCGAATATTTTTAATTTTTAAGTCCATTTGTGTTTTAATTCTTTTAGAAAATATTTTAAACATACCAAAAGTATCACTTTTATGTTTTAAAAACAAAGTCCATGTATATCTCGAAAAATCATTAGCTATTACGAAAACATATTTGTTGTGATTTATAGATCGTATATGTGTTGGATCAAATAGATCTAAATGTAATAATTATATTGGTTGTTTCGTAGAAATATTAATTTTAGATTCAAAAGAGCATTTATTTAGTTTTTCAATTTTACAATCGTCACATAAATTTTCAACTTTATAATTTATTTTACGTAGACCTCTAACTAGCTCATATTTTGCCAATTTGTTAATATTTTTAAAATTGATACGACAAAATCGTTTATGCCATAACCATGAATCATCATGTTTGGCGGTTAAACATAAATTTGAATTTTTATTTATATTCATGTTTAATAAATAAATATTTTTGTTTCTAAAACCTTCAAATACAAGTTGTTTGTTATTATCGAAAATATTACATCTATCTTTTTCGAAATTTATTTGAAAACCTTTATCGCATAATTGACTAATACTTAGTAGGTTGTGTTTTTGATTTTCTACTAATAAAACATTTGTAATAATAGGAGAGTTAGAAATACCAAAGTTGATAACCTCTCCAATGCTCACGACATACCTTTTTGAGTTATCTCCAAAGGTCACCGTTCCACCATCGATGTATGTTATATTTGATAACATTTTTGAATTTCCGGTCATATGCTTGGAACATCCGCTATTTAGTATCTATTTCTTCTTATTTTTTATTTTGGGTACCTGCAAAATAAAGGATGTTTTAATTGGTACCCATATATTTTGTTAAGGTCCTAATTGTCAGACGAAGGTAGCCATACGCTAGATGGTTTGGTACCTTTATACATATAATTTTTATTATAGACTACATTCTCTAAGAAATTATTAATATATTTTTGTCTAATCAAATTATTATTTGTCTTAGGAATCCAAATTTTCATATCTTTGGTATTCATATTAGATGCAGGTAGACTTTTAGTTTTTTTATAACTAAATTTTTTAGCATCATTTCCTTTTTTTAAAGGTATTTTTAAATCCTATTCCATTTCTATTGCTCGATGGTTTTGAAGTTTTGATAAGATTTTCCAAATCTTGTTTTCCTTTATTAAATTTTGATATATTATTTGTAATTTTATCTAATTTTTCTTTTAATTCTAAATTTCCAATTTTCAACATTTCAATATTGCTTTTCAAATTGACATTTTCTTTTAACAAATTATCCTTCACTATTTTGTGTTTTCAAAATCAATATTAATAGCCTCACTTCTATCAAATTATTTTTAATTTTCACTTGAGATAATTCTAGTTCTTCTTCTAAGATATTTTTTCATCTTTTAACATTCCTACTTCAAGTTCTAATCTATTTATTTTCACTATATATTATTTTTTCAATTTTTTAATTTGTCTAAATTTATCATCTAAATCCATGATAAGTTCTAATAATTCGTCATAGCTAAGTTTCGGACATATCTCATCAGTTTGTGCCATAAAACACACATTAGCTTGTTCTCCGTCACTTTGAAAGCCTTCTTCTTTTTGAATTTTTCAAATTTGTTCTTCTTTTTATCATTATTGAGTTTAGGGCAATCCTTCTTCATATGTCTGTATTGATCACATTCATAGCACTTGATTTGAGATAGGTATGTTGTGTTGGACTTCCCTTCTTTTTGGAATTTGATCATCTTTCTAAATTTCTTGAATCTGTTATAATTCTTGGCAATGAAGACTATCTCTTCTTCATCTAAATCAGAGTCATCATTTTTTGTTGCTAGGAATGCTATGTTCTTCTTCTTTAAATTTAATTCTTTTCGTGCCTGCAAATTAGCTTCATAGGACATTAAATTTCATATCAACTCTTCAACTTTGAGAGTAGAGAGATCATTAGCTTTTTCAATAGCTAATACTTCCTTTCCCAATCCGATGTTAAAGAGTTGAGTATTCGAGAAACTAAATCAAAATTAGTAAACTAAACTCCTAATGCCATAAGATCATGTTGGATAGTTTGAAATCTAGAATACATGTCAACAATAGTTTCATTTTGCTTCATTTTGAATGAAGAGAATTGGTTTTGCAAAATTGAAATATTAGTTTGTTTGACCTTTGTTGTACCTTCGTGTGTAATTTGTAAGTTACGCCAAATGTCAAATGCAGTTGTGCATAACATGACACGTGAAAATTCATTTTTATCTAGAGAGCAAAATAAAACGTTCATAGCTTTAGCATTGTTTGACGCTAAGGTCTTTTGTCCATCGGTCCATGTGTTCATAGCAGTAGTAGGTGCTTCATATATATCTTGTGTGGCTGACCAAATTTCCTGACCATTAGCTTCCATAAAAATTCTCATACGCGTTGACCAATATGCATAGTTAAAGCCATTAAAAAGTGAGGCTCGTGCTATGGATTGTCCTTCTTGAAAAATACTTGCCATATTAAAGTGATTCAAAAACGTGTTATTTTTCTTTGATCAAACCTTTCTCTGATACCTATTGAAAGTCTATATGATGGATCGTGTAGTGTATATGCAAGTATATGTGACTAACTATATGATGTAACTAATATAAAATTAATCTAGTAAATATAAAATAAGAACACCAGGCCTTTATACTGGTTCGGACCTCCCGTCCTACGTCCAGTTCCGAAGCTCCCCTTCGGAATTCGGCTATCAAGCACCCTCACTTCATCCGGATGAATATGCTTGGTTACAAAAGCTCATTCTTGTCAAGTGTGTGTTCTATAACACGAATATTGACTATTAAGGACAAATGCTTCCAACATATATCTAGAGGATATTGATTGAAGAGTTCTATATATATGGAAGAGTGGAATACAAATATATGATTGCTAGAGATTAATAATATATGAGAGTATAATAGTAAAAGAGCACAAGTGAGTAAGGTGAAATCTTCTCTTAGATTCTTGATGCTATTTATAGCGGTAGAGAGTTTCATTAAGTAGTTGCATCATTAACAAGTGTTTTATGGTGGCTTCTAATGGTGATGAAGAGTTGCAGCGAAGAGGAGCGAAAGTGTCTTTTCAATTGTGGTAGTTGTAATTTGAATGCCAACACCTGAGTTCAATTTCAGACGTCTAGAATATGTCTCAGACGTCTGGCTCGATATATTTTTTGTATATTGTAGCTTTTCAGACGTCTGAGTACATTAAGCAGATGTCTGATTCTGTCTGGTTTGTGATCCAGAGGATTCATTCAGACATCTGGCTAGTCACCCAGACGTCTGATCTTGTGCATGTTGCTTTTCTTGTATTTGTGCCATTTCCCTTCTGATTCTATCAACTTATAGCCTCTTGATACGTTCTTTGAGTCTTGTTCTTGTCTCTTTAGTGATGTTACTTTAGCAATGACATGTGAATGGAAATATATATATATGCATGTTTGATCTCCATTGTATAATTGTTATCATCGAAACTATAGAATTGATTTCCTAACATTGATGACTCAGATTCATCATCCAATGACAATAAATAGAAGACGGAAAATTCAAATTGTGTTTCACTACTATTCACGAATCAGACGATGACGGGAGTATGGATCTAAAAATTGGTATGCTTTTACATGATTTTTAATTTTTTTGGTCGAATGGATGCTTGTTTGTTTGCTTGATTTTATTAAATTCCTTGATTTTTAAATTCAAATTTATCCCTTGAAATTTGAATTTTAAATTCAAAAATAATATTATTTTAATAATATTTTAAATATTAAATTATTAATATTTAAGTATCATTATATTTAATGTTATCATAGGAATCATATAATTAGAATATAGGATATAATATATGTAGTTATTAGACATTAGGATTAGACACTTGTCCTTTGAATCATTAGGCACATGTCGACATACCCGGATATCCCATGTCGACATGCCCCTCGGAATTTGAATTCAAACTTTTGAATTTCCCTCCACCTTTTCACCAACTTCAATGCTCTGGAAAGATGCCTCTTGACCAGAGAACATGACCGTAGAATCTCTATTTATCTCGCTCTCTTTAACATCATTTTTCATTTTCATTTCAAATTTCAAACTTATCTTCATTATCTTCAACTCCTCTCAAACTTCTTCAATGGCCTCTTCAAGCATTCCTAACACCATTAGGCATCCAAAATCTGTTAAAATCTCTCTTTTTAATGACCCAGAAGCTATCAAAGCTTACATCAACTATGTAAACTTTGGTAAAATTCATACGGTAAAATTTGCTATTTTTAAAGAATTTACTTCTTATGAAATTGAAAATCTTTTTCAATAATATTCTATTCTTGGTTTAGTTGATAACAAACAAAATGATTTTGTATGTTATCCAAATCTTGTTAAGATATTTTATGCGAATTTGAATCGCGGATTTTATGATGGGGAAGAAGGACAAATTTGGAGTAGTGTTAAAGGAACACAAATTGTTTTGGATTGTGAAATTTTGGGAAATATTTTGGGATGCAAGTATACCGGAATGAATATCTCGGAATTTCAAATCAATGAAAATGATCGAGAGACATTTCATCACATTTTTGGAGGGGATGACAATTGAATTCAAAAATCGTTATTTTCATCCAAAAGCAAGAATTGTTAATCTTCTTATCCAACACACTCTTATACAAAGATCGGGAAACAACAACAACCCGACTTTGAAAGTATGCAAAGCTCTTTTTGCAATTTTTAAAAATTATGATATTAATTGGGCTCAAGTTATTTTGGATGAGCTAAGGCCCAAGAACTTTACCAAGGGTGAAAACAAGTTATACCATGGAATTTATCTTATTCGAATTTTCAATTACTTTGGAGTTGATTTTAAAAGGGAAGAATTTACAACTAGAAAAGTGTTCAATCATGGAAACATTTCCTTATGCAAATTCCATTAGTATTTCAACCATATGAGACACTTAGGAAAAGGAAGAAAGGCTTGCTCATGAAGAAATGAAGGAAGAAGAAGAAGAGGAAGGAATGGAATTAAGGAGGAGGAAGAGGAAGAGAAAGGTCAAGAAACCTTCTTAGAAAGTATAGAATATCCTACTAATCCCTCTAATCCATCCAATAGGATCATTCTCAATAATAAAAGAATTATAGTGGAAAATCAAAAGACACAAGATCAATGAGTAAGAAAATGGATAATATTTCCACTAAAATCGACAAGTTCTTTGGAAAAATTAGTAGAAAGCTTAGAATATCATCTTCTTCATCTTCATCTAACTAATTTTAGTTCATGTTATCTTAAGTTCTATCTTTGTAATTTCTTTATTTTTGTTAACATTATATTATCTTATGTAATGTTAACTTGAATTATTAATTTCCTGTTATTCTTGTTCACTTGTCTCTGTAATTGCTTGTTTTATATTATACAAATTTTAGTTTAATAGATTTGTTAATATTATTCAAAACAAAGCAAAATGTCACTTTAGGTAGAGGCACGTCGACATACACCATCCCCCCATGTCGACATCCAACGGGAAGAAACTAGTTAATTTCAAATTTTAATTTCATGTAACTAACTAATATCTATTCATTTCAAACGACTTTCTATCCCTATTTATATTTGTTTCTTCCAGATTAAATTGTTAAACTTCATCTCTAATCACTCATTTTCATAGTTCTTTCTATTTCTTGAATTATGGCTTCTCTGATTAAGAATCTAAGCGATAATCTTGAGGAAACTCTCACTTCCTTTAAAAATATTCTTACTTCATACTTCGTAATCAACGCCACTTAGAATCAAGTCAAATACAGATGATCAAGGAGCAAGAGAAACATTTCGACGCCCTTCGTTTTGATGACCTCGGCCCTTAACAAGGACGATCTCGAAGGAATTCCACCAGTCACTCTCGACAAAGATAAAGAAGAATGAGATGCCATTAAAGTAGACCTTATCTTTGGAGAAGATGGATGGGTGGAAGTACCAAGAAATGTCTATTTATTCTGTATGATATTTGTTTGATTTGATTGGTGTGTTTTAAACTTGATTAAATTAACTTATTTGGTATGGTTTGTATATATGTTTAAATAATTACTGTACATATATGATTATATGATTGGATGATTATTGGTTTACTTTTGGTTTACACTCATGATCACATTTCACATTTATGATCACACTTAACACTTATTACACTTATGTATGGATTACTCTATTTTATTATGGTTGATTATCCTCTAACGAGTTTAGGGAATTTATTAGTTAAAAGTTTTTTGTTGATGACAAAGGGGGAGAAGTTATAAAATAGCAGTTGGCTTGGAGCAAGGGAGAGTCTTGGAGTAAGGAGGAGTCATGGATAAAGGAGGAGTTATGATAGGAGTTATGGTACGGTAATTATATTTTATAAATACAGGTTGTCATCATCAAAAAGGGGGAGATTGTTAGGAACTGAGATGTTGATTTTGATGAAAACAACCTTTTTAACTTATCTTATTATAAAATATATACTAACACTATTGCCTAGAAAGATATGTATATGCACGATATATAGATATGCAGATATTGATTACTAAAGACTGATCAATATAAAGACTCAAGACTCAAGATTGAAGACTCTAGAGTATCAAGATCAAGATTTCAAGATATGTGTCTACTTTTTGTTAAAAATTATGTGTCTAGTTTTTGTCGAAACTTCATAATAGCATGAAAATTTTCATTTCGAATTTCATTTGGGATGGAACCTATTTCTACCTTATTAGTGGCTTACAAACCCATGACAAGTAGCTTACAAACCTGCGACAAGTGGCTTACAAACCCACGAACATCCTGGTTTTACACAAGTTCTCGAGTCCTGATGTGATGAGATATTCTACAGGAAGAATCTAGCAAAAATTATTCAAAATGGTTTTTCAAAACGATATTCAAAACTACTTTTCAAAATATTTTAGCCTTAAAATTATCTTTTCAAATGATTTTCGAAAATGTATTTTAGCCTTAAAATATTCTTTATTTTTGTGTTTTAAAATATAGTGAAATTAGTTTATTTTACTCTAGAATAATTTCATCTTGTTTTCGTTTCAATACCATTTTCAAAACAAATTTTACATTATTTTTAACAAGGGGATGTCGAGATCTTGGGATACCCCATGTCAACATGGCGGCCGTTGATTTCAAAAGTTTCCATTTTCAAAAGTAGTGTCTATTTGTTTAAATCTCTTCACGAATGGATATAACAGTTGGTACTCTATAAATAGCCTTCTTAAATGAATTTTTGACATATAATTCTCATATTTCTTTCACTTTTTCTTCTCCACAAATCCATGTTCTATAATTATCATATTTTTAAGATTGTGCCAAAATTCTGCCAAATTCTCAAGTGAATCAAATTAGAATTTCATTCTCATTTGATTCTCTGTTCTCTCTCGAAGATCAAAGTACTTTTCAGAGTTATAGGATCAATTTGTGATCAAAAGTTTATCGAGTCTCTCTATAAGGTGTGTTATGCTTGGAAATCAATTGGTTAATCTTGTGGCCCGCAAATCAAGAGAGTTTGCCCCGGACTCATGAGACAGGAGGGTACCTGAAGGCCTTTATAAATTGAGAAGTGTAATCTCGACACTGGTTTAATAAAAATCTGTATGAGGTGGTTTGCCTTGGTACAAGACTGGATGTAGGGTAACTCCGAACCAGTATAAAATCCAGTGTGTTCTTTCCCTTTACTGCTTTTTATTTACTTTCTGCATATATGTTTGATTCGTGATTGTTCTATGATTAAGTTCTGCATTTGTTTGTGCCATAATTTCAATTTAGTTCGTAGAAGTCTTAGAATTCATTAAACACTATTCACTCTTCCTCTAGTGTTAAATTAGCCTTAAGATCCTTAATCCGCTGTCCCTTTCAGTGATGGCATATTTAGTACTATCTAGTTAGAGGTAGAACGGCATTGTGTTGGTAGAGGACTATCAATTAGGCCATGTACATTCCTCCAGGATGTAATGCCGAAAGGTAGTCCTTTACCTAGTCATTTGTTGGAAATCCATTCTCCAATACGAGTTTACAATTTTGATTGTAGAGCCTAGTATGCTGGAATTTAATAGTTGTAACAATTTCGATTCTTTGAATATGTTTACTTGAAAAGTATTTTGAAAGAATGTCAAATGATATAATATAACATTTTAGTTATCATAAGGTAAAAACTCGTCTATGTTTATGTGTGGCGAGGTCTTATGAGATACTCTTTCATTTCAAAAGGTTTTTATCACCAACCTCTGACCTATGACACTATCATTTAAGATTTTTGTTTCTCATGCTACTTTGCTAGACTGATCCGAGTACTTTATACTTGGGTCAGATCTAAGTAGTTCCAGGATTAGCTGAAGGCGCTTGGAGTACCTAGGGGATTAGCTGAAAGGACAAGTATTATAACTGTCCAAGATGAATTTGGTTAAGCTCAGATATATGTATTTTAAAATTTTCTTCTGTAAAAATTATTATTCAATAATATATGTTATTCCATTCTAGTAAGATTATATTCTTTCTTCTTTTTCTTTCCACCCTTGACAATTTATCTTCTCGACCCTTGGGTGATTCCTATCCGAAAACCACTTTGAACCAATTTACGCATTGAAGTAAAACATGTTGAAAACAAAGAACATTGAAGACAAAGAACTTCATGATGTAAGGCTGCTTGCCACTAGATTCTCGGTGAAATTTACCATATCACATATTATGGTGGCAGTAGTGCTCTCTTATGAAAATCTTCGATTTGCAAGGACTAATCGCTACTAATCTAGTGGTAATTCCTGACAGGATGTGGTAAGTGAAGTGCCTTCGCTTTTTTCTGTTCCTGGACAACCTATATGGATGAATGTCTGACATTCATTTTAAATCACATTGATTGATATCAATAAAACGTATCATATGTTTGGTGGCGGAGAAGGAAACTTCTCTTAGCTTAACATCCTTTCCTGAGACGTACGAGTTCAGGAGTTATGTGTTTGTAGAAATCAATTGTGTGATTATAAATGGCAATTAAGCATTCAAAGAAGAAAGATGATATGTTATGTTAAAGGTAATCGTTATCCCAGGTCTCACTTTCAGAAATGACTAAAACAAGGTAGATGTAGGAAGGCTATGTGGTTCGCAACCATTAGAGTATGATCATCCCCTTCTAGATATATTTCTACCTGCTATGATGTTCGGGTTTAAATTATGTGGTGTATGCTAGAGTGTGCTCGGATAGGTCGGTAATGACCGAGGTGATGATGTGTTGGGTACTATCCAGCCAGAGGTAGGTTGATATTGTGTTGGTAGAGGACTGCCAATTAGGCCTTAGTACATTCCTCTAGAGATGTACTACCGAAAGGTAGTCCCTTACATGGTCATTTGTTGGAAATCCATTCTCCAATACGAGTTTGCAATTTTAACCGTATAGCCTAGTATGCTGGAATTTAATAATGGTAATAATTTTGGCTATTTGAATATGTTTACTTTAAAAGTGTTTTCAAAGAATGTCACTAAAGATAATATCAAATGATTTGATAAAATATTTTAGTTATCATAAGGTAAAAACCCGTTCATGTTTATATGCGACATGGTCTTATGAGATACTCTTTCTTTTCAAAAGTTTTTGTCGCCAATCTCTAGTCTATGACACTGTCATTTAAGATTCGTATTTCTTACGCTAGTTTGCCAGACTGATCCGGGTATTTTATACTCAGGTAGATCCGAGTAGTTTCAGGATTAGCTGAAGACGCTTGGAGTTTCCAAAGGAGAGCTGGAGATCTTCATCAACATATGGACGTATTCTATTTTCCGGTGCATTGTATGTTGTTTGTTTTTCAGCAAGTGTATGGATAGGTATTATAACTGTCCAAGCTAAATCTACGTTAGACTCTAATATATGTATTTAAAAAATTTCCATTGTAAATATTATTATTCAATAATATATGCTATTCTATTCGAGCAAGATTCTGTTCTTTCTTCTTTTTATTTCTATCCATAACTATCCATCTTTCCGTTCAATTTGGTTTGGACATGTGTGGTTTATTTTCAGCTTAAATAGTGCAAATTTGTAAGTCGTTACAATTTGAGTGTCCAATAATTATATGAATTCCAATGGGTTTGGGTTTTTCACAAAAATGCTAAAATCCAAGCCCATTGAAGCCTGAGTTAAGTATCTGGTATCCTGCAAATTGGCAAAGATAAATATATTAGAGCTCACACAAATATCTCACAATGGAACTAACTAAAATATAATAGTAAGTAAATGCTCACCAAGATAATAACACTTTCTAAACAAGTGTCTCAAAGCTAGAAGATCTCTTCCATATATCTAACCTATAGGATGATATGAGGAGGGGGTCAGAACTAAGGTTCTGGTGAATGGACAAATTAAACATTTCTAAGCATAATTCTACATATACGGTTCTACTTCCATTTTCTGTTATATTAGGTTTATTGGGTTCATAATACTCTAGCCTCTATGCGTGAATCGTACCCATCTACTCCCTAGTGGATTAAGACCTAATAATCAACACACACATATATATATGCATATATATACATATATACATACATATATATATATATATATAGAATTAAAGTTCTGGTGAATGGACAAATTATACACTTCTAAGCATTATTCTACATATACCATTTTATTTCCATTTTCCGTTAGGTTTATTGGGTTCATAATACTCTCGCCTCTATGCGTGAATCGTACCCATCTGCTCCCTAGTAGATTAAGACCTAATTACCAATACATATATACTATATACATATATATATATATGTACATATACGTATATACATATACATATACATATACATATACATATACATATACATATACATACATACATACAGACATACATACATACATACATATATATATATATGTATGTATGTGCTGCATGCCCAAAGACCGCATCGGTCCAAGGTACTACCCATAGTACCTTCCGTATCCTCCTCGAAAAGGACTCCACCATCTTGCTACGAGTGCGTACTGTAACTTCATCTATAAAGGACAGCTTTGTGAGGCCTACAATATAAATGTTCCGTCGTATACTATGAAAACATAAAACTACATCCGCACCAGCTTATACCATTGCTCGAACATCCATAATGTACCACCCAGTGCATACCTTAAGGACTACACATAATCATTCTGTCTACTCCCTGAATTCTGCCAATAAGGACTACCTTGTACAGAACTTAGTTGGGGATTTTCTATATCTGTAAACGTCCACTTCGTTAGGCCTACAATATAGATATTTTACTTGGTCTGTCTCTTTGCTCATCGTCGCTATGGCCCCATGCAGCCGTCCCTCAACTAATCGAAAGACCTCTCAAGAGCTAAGTGGTTGTGCCCTACTGCAAATAATCTAAACATCCAATTGGTTGCGCCGCTCATCCAATGTCTCGATAGTGAAAGAATCATTCGCATATTGGTTTAACTCTCGTCTTTTCCGAACTTTTTCTAATCGATGATGGCTTGATCTCCGCAAGCGACAATCCTTTTGGGTCCTACCTACAAAGCCTATTCGTAACTAGGAGTATGGTGTCATACAAATATCCTACTCCATCATCAACCTTTTGACTGCCTACAAAGGTCCGCTTCGTTAGGCCTGCAATGCAAAAGCAGTCAAGACATACTCTCTTGATGGAACACCTACAGAACTGCCTCCAAGGGTGCAGCTTCGTTAGGCCTACCCCATATAGCCATCCTAGAGTATCCTCATGTCCCGTTGAAGTCTCGTACTTCCTTCTACCCCGAACTAACTAAGTTGGACGTGCTCTATCTATACCAAAATCTGCGATGAACTGGTTCGTTAGACTATTTATCTAGATTCTCTTTCAGGCTGCTCCAAACGCACCTTACCATTTTATTAGACCCTACATCTAATCTTTTACTGTGCATTTAGTTAACTTTCCTTATTCTTATGACTACTTATTTATCCCAATTAGCAAGCCCAGCCCCACCTATGTGTGAGACCATTAGTCCTAGACCTGAAAGAGAATGCTGCCGGTACGGGCCACTTCTATTATTTTGCTTATTAACTTAATCCAAGATCTATGTTTGATAAAATAAGCTCTTCTATTTCTTTCTTTTTAATTATAACCTACATGTTACAATTATACTTGCAATTGTTACTTTTATATTCTTTTCTTTCTTTTATAACCCACATGTTATACATGTAATTGCAAGTGCCTCTTTTCTATTCTAGTATGTCTTCTTTTATTATGATATTAAATTCTCTTTAGTTCTCTTGTATTATATGATAGTCTTAGCTTGGGATTATGTCCAACTGTCACAAATTACTTATCATAATAACTACTTTAATTTTTATTCTACTATCTGCATAGTAAATGCAGATCTAGTCACATATTCTATTTATTGTTTCTAATCTTGTCAAATAATTAACTTGATTATTTCCTCATCTTTAATTTCTTTAGCGCTTCACGTTATTCTCTTTTATTCTAGGAAGTAGTTCTATTCTATTTGGTTGGTTACAAAAAATGTGCTAAAATCCATTTCCATATTTTAATACTAAATAATGCTATAAACAATAACTTGTAACTGCAAGATATTTCTTTTATTGCTTCTTTAATTATTGGGTAATGCAAAATACATTAATGTCTCTATTTTACACTAATTCCATTATTCTTGCTTTTATTCTTGCATTTATGTTTAGCGTTATTCTTACAATACCAAATTATGGAAATGTATTCCATTTTCTAAACCAACCAACTAATCTTTCAATAACTTCCAAATCAAGTTATTAGATTTTCTCCTTTTTAATTCATTTCTACCGTTTTAACATAATTTACTGTAAATTTCGCATATTTAAGCTTATGCCTTTCTCTACAACTTTTAAGCCTAATATTACTTATATTTAATTGGATTTCTTTTTTCCAGATGAATAACATTTAAATATAAGTACACTTCTCTTATAAAATTTACAATTTCAACATAACTAATTAGTAGAACTAATTACTGAAATAAATGTTGAATTAAATATTTAATGGGAATCCAACGATATTATATATCATAAACATAAAAGAGATAAAATTTAAATCCACTCACCTGTCGTCATTAGCTTTGCCCTATCGCCTTCTTGGATCTCCTTCTAGGGCGTCTAATATTTTATTTAAGAAGATCTTCCCTCTAGAAATATTTTCTATTTAGTGTTCAGCCTCAGGCAATGAATCTGATTGTGAGAAAATCTGATTGTGAGAAAATAGTTAGGCCTAGGGTCTATTTATAGGAGAGTTTGGAAATCACTGACCATCGGATTTTTGGATTGAATCTAGTGCAACCATGTCACAGGCTCAATGCGAATCGTTGGATCCAGAAAACAACGCTTCAGATCGCATGAAAATGGAATTAGAAAAGCTCAGCATGTCCCTGGACGATTTAATGTCCAAGGCAAACGCGGGTCGACTTATAGGTCGATCTATGTTCTTTATGGGTCGACCTTAGGGTCGACCTTGGTGCTTTGTGGGTCGACCTGACGGTCAACCCGTGGGGCCTTCTATTTGTTATTTTTTTCGTTTAATTAATTATATATTTCTGATTTCTTGTTCTTCTAGTAACTTCTTCAAATTAACTCGGATTTCAACAAGTTATATATGAAAATTTATCAGAAAATTGCATGAACACAATGGTATAAGTTTCGAGCCATACTCTGACAATTCCAAAAATGCTTATTTTTACTGTTCATAGTTATTTGATTATTTAATTATCTAAAAATGCGAGATGTGTAACAACCCTAGATTTTTGTATATTATTTAAATTGGACTTTCTTTTATTTTTAAATTATTTAAAAAAAATTTATTTCAAACATTTCATCTTTAAATATAAATGATGATTATTAAATGATTTATAGTACAAACCAGTATAATTTGAATATTTTACTGTAAAGTGGATTTCTGGTCAAGCTGTTCAAACTGTGACTTTTAAACTGCAAATTTAAATTATTTAAAATATTAAATTTTATTTTTATTATGAAAATAGATGTAATAACTTGAACAATGCTTTTCGTTTCGTTGAAAATGGAGTCAAACTGCAAAAGTTATGTACATTTCAATTTTGAGTGTAATTTGATTTATTTAACAATTTTGTCTATTATAAATTATAAAAAAAAATTCTTTGCCATATTTATTTTAATATGTTATTGTATGTATTTTTTGTATTATAATAACTTTAAAATGAAGTAAACAATTTTTTAAAGTCAATGGTGATTTATTTGTAATTTCTGGACATTGTTTTGGATTTTTAAGCAATTTCTTTAAATCTTTTTCTATTTTCTTTAAATTTAATATTTTTTTCATATATGTGTTAATATGTTATTTTAGGTACATTTTTTCTTTTAAATGTTTTTAAAGTGATGTTTGAATTTTTCCAAAGCTTATTGAATCTATTTCCAAATTTGAAAGCCTAGTTTCCATTTTTCTGTTATTTTCTTTATTAAAATTATATTTAAATTTATTTTTTATATTTATTTTGTGAATGTACTTTTATTTTATATTATTATTTATGTTTAAAAATATATTACAAGCTCATATGAATTTTCTAAAATTTATTTCATTTAGTTTCAAATTTTCTAGACTAGTTTACTATTTTTAGCTATTTTCCTTAATTTAACTTTATATAATTAATAAATATTATATATATTTTTACATTTTGATAAATTTCTGAAAATTTATCTAGGATTATTATTATTTCCAGAAATATCAAGTTATATAAACAAAATTAAGGAAATTTGAAAGGTTTTAAAAGCTTTTGAAACGTAAAGTCGTTTCACCTCCTAAGTCGTTTCTTTTACCGTTTCTTCATTTACTCTTTCGCAGTTTTTTTTTATTCGCCACATCTTTTAGCTACGTACTCTATTTCCTATTTACGTACATTCATTTTCATTTCTGAAACAAAAAAATTTCGGCCATGGCTATTGAGAAGAGTTTGGGTAATGATTTTTCAACTTTTCTTATTCTTCTTCCTTGTTTACATTGATTTTTGCACTTGTTCTCATCTAGATTTGATTGGCTCCTCCTTAACCAGATCTTACCTGACCTCTACCACCCCTTTCCTCTGACCATCACCCATCCTACTACTTCTCCATTTCAGGTCGAGACCATCCATGGCAAGGACCACCACAAAATCCACCAAAAACCATCACCTATTGCACTAGCCTAGCCTAGTTTATCATCTCCTCCTTCTACCACCATTAGCCGCCACTACCTCCACCACCACCACCTCTGACCTGACCTCCACCCTCTGCTACATCACCCACCACCACCTGCACCACTGGTTGGGCCCACCTAGCCTCTGGTCGAACCAAACAAGAGCAACAAATGATGTGTGTTGCATAGTTTTAGCCCTGTACACCTAGTTTTATGCACCTAGACTAAACCCACCATCAAACCCATGTGTAGGCCGACCCTTACGCACCCAAACCTGACCCAATTCCCTGAATTAGCTGAGCCTAATCACTGCCTAACTGAAGCACATGAGGTTGAGAACAAGTGCAATTCATTCGATGTTGTTTTGGACTTTGAATTCTAATGTTATTTGATGTTTAAATCGTGTTGAAACTTACATATATTTGTATTGTTTTGTGTAAATGTTTGAACAAGTCAAATTGCTTTGGCTCTCCACTCTCAAGTCATATCCATGTCATCGTGCCTTCATTGTGTTGTGTTGTGTGCTTTGGTGTATATCTCCATCTTTGAACATGTGAGTTATTCTCACCAGACAATATGTACATATATAACTAGTAAATTGACCCCTTTTGAATCTGTAAAATGCATTATCATGGTACACCTGCTATATTATGATTTTTTGATGTTCACCAATGCTTAAACACCTGTTATAACATCTGTTACTGTTATATTATGTTGTTCTGCTATTTTATCAGTTTATCATACTGCAAGTTCCCTTTAGATTAGAATCACTATGGGTTGAAATGATACACACCTGAACGAACTTTAGAATAGGGGAAAATCGTTATGGGCTAAAATTGTAGGCCTGAACGATTTTCAACTTATTTTATTTCCTTGAGACTGCGGGTTTGAAATGAAAAAACCCGAATTTCTCTTTGTAAATTACGGGTTGAAATGATATATTACCCATATCACTTTACCTAGCGTAGAAAATTATATACAGGCCCGTAGTTAAAATATGTTTTCTAAAAATTTTAAAATATTTTAGAAATTTAATTATTATAATATTTTGATTTAAAATTAAATAAAAATATAATTTTTGTAAAGTATTATTGATTTTCTGGAAATCTATAAGTTAAATAAATTATGGAAAAGTTAGAAAATCTAAATGTAAGTTATTTTGGAAATTTTGATTTAATTTTTAATGGAATTTAAATTAACTTTGAAAATACGATAAATTTATGATATTTTGAATTTTAAATTAATTTAAAATGATTTGTATAACATATTAATGATTTTTGAATAAAGCTAAAATGTTAATGAGTGAATATTGAGTTGAATTTGGAAATATAACTTAAATTGGAATTTATGAATTTGGTTTAAAAGTGAAATTTTAAGTTAAGTTAAATAAAATGGAATTAAGTTATATTTGAAATTTTAAACTTAAGTGTTAAGTTGAAATTTAATGTAATTAATTTAAATTTTAATGTTGAAATTTAATAAGTGAATTATTAATAAATATTGATTTTTGGAAGGAAACTTAACTTTATAAAATCATGAATTTAAGGAAAATTAAATGATGCTTATAAATGTGAAAATGTATGATTTTATAAGTTAAAAATGATTTAAATAAAAATATAAGTGTTTGTGAAATTCTATTGAATATTTGAAGTTAATTAACAACATTTTTAATACTGTCTTTTGTTAAATTTAATTGATTTTTTAATGTAACTTTCTGTAGCATTTTCTAAATGGTGCGAAACTTGAATTTTCATTGTTTTAATAAATTTAAGTGCATAAATGAACATTGAAAAGTTTAAACTTTTGGCGTTTAATAATTTAATTGTTAAATGTAATAACTTCATTTTTATGATTTAATAATGAAGTAATTTGTTTTGAAATATAATTATTTGATATATTAAAATGATTGAAATGTGGTTTCGAAAGATATGATATTTTGACATATTAAAATGATTGAAATGTGGTTTCGAAAGATATGATATTTTGATATATTAAAATGATTGAAATGTGGTTTCGAAACGATATAATATTTTGATATATTAAAATGATTTGAAACGAAGTTTTGAAAAATATGATATTTTGATAATAAATGATTTGAAAAATGGAGTTTTGAAAGATATGATATTTTGATATTAAAATGATTTGAAAAGAAGTTCTGAAAGATATGATATTTTGGAAATGAAGCTTTGAAAGGTTATGATATTTTGATATATTAAAATGATTTCAAAGGAAGTTTTGAAAGGATATGATAATTTAAAATATTGAAATGGTTAGAAATGACTTGATATTTATTTTGATACATATTTGAATTGAAAGATGTGGTATGATGATATATTGAAATGGTTTGGAAATGATTTAATCGTTATTTTGATAAAGATTTGGGTTGAAATGATATTTTATTTTGAAGTATATAATATTGTTTTAAAGTTATAATTACGGGTTATAATGACGATTGGTTGTTAAAGAGACCGGGATCAGATATTGTCTTATAGCCGGCCAATACTGAAAACCACTTTAACAACTGTGTACGCGGTGGAGATTCCAGAATGAAGTAGATGGTGGCGACGTTCTCGAGGTATATTACGTGGACCCAACTCCCGTGAGTTGGCATATATGACTAAAACAGGAGCAATATCGGGCTACACAAAGGGTCGCACCCTTTCATCGAGCATGCTCCATCGGAAACCATTCTATTACTTTTGTGATTCGATACGTGGCGCCACTTTGATTCGGGGGTATTGTTCGAGGTGGGCGGAAGCTGCTGGCTTGCCATCACCATCGGTCCGGGGGTGCAAACGGTGTATCCACCCTGGCATTGCCTCATGTGCCGTGTCATATCCTTATATCGAGCCCACTACGATTTTGGTTATAAAGATCCGACTGCGTTAAGGTTCACCGTCCCCTTAACGCTATTTTTTATATGATTATACTTTACTGATTAGACACTACTGTATATAGCGTATATTACTACATAGTAAATAGTTTAACTGATCCTTAGAGGATGGGCGGTCCCAAGCATCTTCTAAGTTACTTGTACCTTTACTACAGTTCATTTGAGTTGGTTTACATTGTATAAGTATGTATGTCCTGACTCGAGTGTTTGTATTTTTTATTTACGCTCGGGTCAGCTTGAGTTATTCATAGATTTGGATTTCCAGTTTCTGGAGATTGGAATCGCTAGAGATTATCTACTTGTCAAGTTTTATCTTTTGCAGTCTGTTGGTCCTTTCAGCTCTTGTATTAGTAGACTTCTATGTAGTGAGACTTCCTTTGTACTTTATTTCTTCTGCTGTATTTTATGTAACTCTGATATATTTATATAGTAGCTTCATGAACTACTATCTCTTTTAATTCCACTGCATTATTATTACTCTGTGTCTTTGATCTGTGATTATTATTTACTGTATATTCTGAGATTTGCCAAATTCTTATTTACAATGCGGTATTTTGAGCAATTCAATTCCGGCATGAGTGTGTACCTATACACTTATAATGGATGCGAATGGTTGAAAATACCGGGTCGTTACAAGATGTTAAATGACACTTGAGGGGTTTCCATTTGCTCATACTTGTTTATTCTTATGTTGACGATTATTCAGAGTATCGTATTTCCAAGCATCTTATTCTCACCCAATTCATCCACTTGTTATTTTTCAAATAAGACATGTTTTACCTAAAGATGTTGATGTACATCCACCTAAGAGAAAACATGATATAGGAAGGCCTCATTGTTTAGATCAGATTAAGTTAGTTTGTGTGGTGAATAACTACAAATATTGTAGTTTATATAAGAAATTAGGTCATAACAAAAGATCTTGTTTGTTAAGAAATTAAGCGTATTTTTGTTAATCGACGGAATTTCTATCGGCTTAGAAAACCGACGAAAAATTTCAAACTAAATTTACTACAAGCGCACGGCGTACTATTGAAGTACGTGCGGAGTACGGATCGATCCGCAGGGAATTTTTAAGATTTTAGAAATCTGTTCTATCAAATTAAATAAAATGGAGGAGAGATTGTTAACTAGAAACAAAATGAATCTAGAATTAAAATGAGATTAAAACTTGAGATTAAAAAACAATTTATAGGCAAATCCACTCTCATATTTTTGTAAATCAACAAATAAATAATTTATGATCTCTAACTTTGATATTAAGTGAAATAATTATTTCATTTATCATAAGTATGATTTGTTTATGTTATTAATTAACATAACTCAAACCATCAAACTATAATACAACAATCATACCACTTCTAATTCTCATGAAAACGAAGCCAAAGCAAAAGCTATTTCAAGAATGATCTATTTACTATTGTAACTAGTAATATAGATCATCAAATTTCATTTTTTTTACTTTCATTTTAAAATCAAAAATGGATTAGCAAATGATGATGCAAATTGTTTTTATGTTGAATAAAAATAGCTTATTTGCAAGAACAACATAAGCTATCAAACTCACTTGTATAAACTTGCATCAAAATTCACTCTTATGAAACATAAACAGAAAGAGATCATAAACCAAAGTAATGTTGAAATTACATAATATTTGAGAGCTTTATTACCCCTAAATTGAAGGGGTTTAACTACTCATCTGTGTTATCAAATCAACACATGTAAGCTTCAACATTAAAAAGCAAAGAAATTAAAACTAATCAAAGGAAGAAAGAGAGATTAACTGCTAACTATTTGAATAAAAATTAAAGCTACACTACTTGCATAAATGTAAATCTAAGCTATGAACATTAAAAGAAAGAGAGCACAGAAATAAACATTGACATAAAAGCAAAGAAAAGCATGTAGAAAAGAAAGGAGAAAAAAGCTTGGAAGCCATTTTTATTTCATTCAACGTAATGCTTACAACTTACTTTATTAATTTCCTAATACATATGAAAGAGTAGAATATGGTTTCATATACATAAGAGTGCTATTTATACATGCATAAATCCCTAATTTCTTTTTTAGGGAGCTTCCCAAAGTACCCTTGAGGTAGTGTGGCCACCAAGTAATCATTAACATCCACTAATCCTCCACTTAAATGTATATGAAGCTTTAAGGACCTTTTAACATATGCTTAGCTCCTAATTGAAAATCAAGATAAGTGGATGAGGTCCTCCATGATCTTGAACTTGAATTATTTCCTCTTCATTCATTTGTAGTTCCTTGTGCATGCATATATCATCATGAATCTCTCTTCCATGTGCATCAAAATATACAATAAAAATCATAAAATTTGTCCAAGTAAAAATTATTACATTGGCACATGCACAAAAATGACCGTTTTGCCCCTTAATGAAGATGAAAATATGACGATTTGAAAATAATTGAATTTTGGTTTTAAACATGTTAAAATGCCCAAACATGATGTTTATTTAACAAAAAGATAAAATATGGATGTAAATAAATGTACATTTACGTGCACATCAAATACCCCCACACTTATCTTTTTATTCGTCATCGAATAAAGGAAAACTAAGATAACTCCGTTTCATAGGAAGCACGATTGCATTGAGCGTATGAACAAGCCGTTAAACCTATGAGTGTCCTCAGTAGGACGAGTATTGTCTCGTGAGGGTTTTCAACGGATACTACCCAAAACCCAAATGCAAAGTGAAAATATTTACAAAGTGCAAGATTGATTTACAATGGGACGAATGCAAGTTTTTTAAAGTGTTTATAAATGAAAGGTTTACTTTTAAATAGACACAAATAAGTAAATACAATTTTTGGTTATTGTCTTGAAAATTTAAGTCATTTACTCGTCAAAATTTCTAATAAAAATCAAGCTGTCATAACAGATATAGCATAGTTTGGCTAGTTGTTTCGGTTGATATTACAATGTAATTAGGAAATGGATCCTTAGTGGATTATGTAAGTTTATTAAAGTGGTATTTTCATTTCTTTTCGATAACAAGTTAAATCAAACAAGTTAAAATGGTGCTTAGATTTCAATTTCTTATTCTCTCTTATTTGAAAATTTTATTAATATTAAAAATATTGACATATGCTTAACTCAGGTAAACTGAGGCAGATATATTACCAATGCACTGTCTTTCGGGCTTATATGAGGGGAATACAGAGCGTGGCGAACAAACGAATGTGAACACCTATCGACTATAGGCATTATTAATAAAAGAATTTATATATACATACACCTAGCTCAGATAAACTGAGGCCAGATATACCGATCATGCACTGCCTTTCGGGCTTATGTGGGAAGGCATAGAGCATGGCGAGTGTGCACACAAGTGTGTACACTTGTCGACTCTAGGTGTTAATAGAAAATATTTACATATATAGAAGTGTTTTTTTTTCAAATTTTTTTTAGAAAGAGAGAGTTTTGCAAAATCATCTTAGCACCATTCAACTTACAAGATAAAGATGTTATATCCTTTACTTTAAATTTACCACTTTTTTAAACAAATATTTTCAATTAAAACATACTTCATTATTAACATAGATAAACCTTCTTATGTACTAGTTAAACCATTGTTATTTGTAATCAAACTTCATTTTTATTTTCGTTAAGACAAATAAATTTTCAAAAATTTCAATTTATTAACCAAAACTTATACTTATCCCATAATGTTTCTTCAAAAATAAATGTTTTTGAGATTTAGGAGTTTTGAGATTTTTTTAAGTAAGAAAATGAAAATTCAAAAATGTCATGAAAAATCAAAAAGGAAATGAGACTTCCCTCCCCACTTAATTTTGACTATGTCCCCACAATCAATGCATGATATAATGAGTGTAACGGGGAAAAATATGCACATATTTACAAAAGAGGGTTAACATTCTTACTAGACGTAGCTTTGCTCATGAAGGATATGAGCTCCTCCTCTTGATTACCAGGAAATTCCAGGAAAAGTCCTAAACGATGACTGTTGGCTTTGGAAATCGATCCATCTCTTGAGTTTTCTATTTCTACGGTACCATGTGGAAAAATGGTCCTGTCCATCTCGATTTTAGTATCCCAGGGAATAAATGAAGTTTTAAGTCATATAAAAGAACTTTCTGGTTAGCCGAAAACATTTTCCTTAGTATTGATTTTTCATGAAAAACTTTTGTTCTTTCTTTGTAAATTTTCACATTTTCATACGCGTCGTTCCTAAGTTCTTTTAGTTCATTGAGTTGTAGTTTTCATTTTTGCCATCTTTTTCAAGATCAAAGCTTAAGTTCTTTATTGCCCACAATGCTTTGTGTTCGAATTCAATGGGTAAATGGCAAGCTTTACCGTGAACTAAATAGAATGCGGACATCTCAAGGTTAGTTTTAAAAGCAGTACGGTAAGCCCAAAGCGCGTCGGTCAATTTCTGAGACCAATCTTTTCGATTTTTGTCGACAATTTCTCGAAGATTTGTTTTAATTGACGATTCGAAACTTCAACTTGCTCACAATTCTGAGGATGATACGGAGTGGATAACTTGTGTGTTATCGAGTACTTCTTCATTAAAGTTTCAAAAGAACTGTTACAAAAATGGGTTCCATTATCACTGATTAGTGTGTGAGGTGTGTCGAACCGAAAAGATGTTTTCTTTGAGAAATTTCACAACAATTCTATGGTCATTGGTTTTGCAAGGAATGGCTTCGACCCATTTTGAAACGTAATCGACAGCGAGAAGGATATACAAGTTTCCAAAAGAATTGGGAAAAGGTCCCATTAAGTCAATACCCCACACATCAAAGATTTCGATCGTAAGAATGGGGTCGAGAGGCATCATATTTCATCCTCGTCCAAGCATTTGAGATCGATCGCAAGTTTTACAAAATTCAAATGAGTCTTTGAAGAGAGAAGGCCAATAGAAACCACACCGAAGCACCTTTTCTATAGTTTTTCAAGTATCGAAATGTCCACCGCACGCTTGAACGTGGCAAAATGAAAGAACGCTCCTGATCTCATTATTCGGAATGCAACATCGGATGATTTGGTCGGGACAATATTTGAACAAGTATGGATTGTCCCAATAGAGATATTTCACTTGGGACATGAATTTGCATTTGTGCTGTTTGGACCAAGATGAGGGAGTTTCTTTAGCGACTAAGTAGTTCACTATATCAGCGTACCATGGATCGATAGAAATCGAAAGTAGTTGTTCATCGGGGAAGTTTTCATTGATCCGTAAAGAAGATGGTGCGTTCGAAAGATGAGATAAGTGATCGATTATGACATTATTGGATCTTTTTTTGTCTTTGATTGTAAGATCAAATTATCGAAGTAAAAGGATCCAACGAATCAGACGGGATTAATCATCCCTTTTAGCAAAGAGATATCGAAGCGCAGAGTGATCCGTGTACACAGTAATGTGTGAACCTATCAAATAAAGTTGAAACTTTTCGAATGCAAAAACGACAGCTAGAAGATCTTTTTCGGTTGTTGTGTAGTTGAGTCGAGCGTCGTTCAAATCATACTCACGTAGTAAATGATGTGAAGGATCTTGTTGATGCATTGTCCTAAGACAGCACCAATGGAAAAGTTCAAAGCATCACACATTATTTCGAAAGAAAGATCCCAATTAGACGCGCAAATGATTGGAGCAGAAATGAGTTCGTTCTTAAGGCGTTCAAAAAAAGAGATACAATCAGAGTTAAAATCGAAAAGAACATCTTTTCCAAGAAGAGTCATTAATGGACGAGCGATTTTGCTAAAGTCTTTTACAAAGAGTCGGTAAAAGCAAGCATGTCCTAGAAATGATCAAATGTCCTTAACAGATTTGGGAACGGGTAGATTTGCAATTACATCGATTTTCGCTTTATCTACCTTAATGCCTTTATTTGAGAAGATATGTCCAAGGACTATGCCTTATTTGACCATAAAGTGACATTTTTCCCAATTCAAATTTAAATGTTTTTCTTTACATTGATTTAGAACCAACTCGAGATGATGTAAACATTGGGAAAATGAATCGCCAAAGATAGAGAAATCATCCATAAAAACTTCTAGAAAGCATTCAACCATGTCAGAAAAGATGCCAACCATGCATCGTTGGAAAGTCGCAGGAGTGTTACAAAGTCCGAATAGCATACGTCGATAAGCAAAGGTCAAATGGACATGTGAAAGTCGTTTTCTCTTGATCTTCAGGAGCGATCGGAATTTGATTATAGCCGAAATAACCATCGAGGAAGCAGTTTAATTCGTGGCCAGCTAAACGTTCAAGCATTTGGTCAACGAAAGGAAGAGGGAAGTGATCCTTACGTGTTGTGGCATTTTTTTCGATAATCAATGCAAACACGCCAACCCGTTTGAGTACGAGTTGGAATAAGTTCGTTAGTGTCGTTTCTTATAACGGTAAGTCTGGACATTCTAGACATGACATGAATTGGGCTAACCTATGGGCTATCGGAGATGGGGTAAATGATACCGTTATCGAGGAGCTTAAGAATTTTGTCATGAACTGCATCTTTCATTTTTGGGTTAGGCCTCCGTTGTGCATCACGAGTGGGTTTGGCTTCATCAATCTAGCGAATGCGATGTTGGACAATAGCAGGACTAGTTCCCTCAATATCAGTAATGGACCGCCCAATTGCTTCTCTATTTTTCGAAAGAATAGAGAGAAGAGAAGCTTCTTGGTCAAGAGAAAGATAGTTAGAAATGATGACAGGACAAGTTTCGTTTTCACCTGAGCATGCGTACTTAAGGTGATAGGGAAGTGGTTTGGGGTCCAACTTAGGGAGTTTCTCGATCGAAGAATTAGATTGAGATTCGGACTCAACTGGAAGCGATTCAAAGGAAAGAGTTTATTCAATCTCGTTGGGAATTTTGTAACAAATTTTCGTACTCGGCCTCGCGTTCATCGTTAAGATCAAGTGTTTAATTTTCAAAGTTTTCGGTGAATGGCACTAACTTCCAACATTTGGTCACGAGGTTCATTCGAATGGCTTTCAAGATTGAAAATTTTAAGATCCAAAGTCATGTTTCCAAAAGAGATTTTCATCGATCCATTACGACAATTGATTATGGCATTTGAGGTGACTAAGAATTGTCGGTCTAAAATCAAAGGAATTTTACTCGAGGGATTCATCAGGTTGTGTTTCGAGAACGATGAGTCAACGGGAAACATGAATTGCCTTATTCGAATGAGCATATCCTTGATTTCTCGCACAGGCTTCTTAATCGAGCGATCGGCAAATTGAAGCGGGGCTTTTGTGGTTTGAGCTCACCTAAGCCTAATTGTTGGCACATGGGGTATGGAATTAAATTGACACTTGTGCCTAATTCAATCAAATATTTGTTAATCATCTCTTCTCCAATTGTACACGAAATCGTAGGGAAGCCAGGATGCTTGTATTTAACAGGCATGGATTGGGACAAGACTTCACTCAAACTGGAGGCTAAGAATACTTTTTAGGGCATTTGAGTGTATCGCTTTTGGGTGCACAAGTCCTTAAGAAATTTCGCATACGTCGGGACTTGGTGAACGATGTCAAGAAGTAGAATGTTAACTTTGACTTGTTTAAAAATTTCCAACATCTTTTCCATTTGGTCGGAGTGTTTCTTAGGTCGAAGACAACGTGGAAATGGAACACGAAACTCGATAAGCAGGTCTACTCGAGTAGAAGAGGGAGAGTTTTGATTGGCATTCGATTCAACGTTTGGCCCCATGTTCTATTCAGATTCGTTTGTTGTTTTAGAAGCGTCGAGAGAGATTTTCGGTAAATCATTTGGATTAACGATTTGATTATTAATTTTTTTACCGAAATGTAAAGTTGTGATAGCGCTTAATTGAGTGACATTGCTATCTTGAACAACATGGGCTTGATTTGAATTTCCATTTTGATTTCTGGGATTTGGAAGGGGTTGGCTTGGGAATCTTCCTCGTTCGCGTTCACTTACAGACGTGGCTAATTGACTTGTTTGCATTTTCAGTTTTGCAATTGATTGGCTTGTGTTTTTCAAATATGAGGTCGATACATTTTGCAAATTGCTGTTCAATTGAAGGCTTTGAGTAGTTGCCTTAGCCAACGTTTCAAGATTTTTCTCAAGTGAAGTTAAACATTTATTGTCTTGAGGAGGATGAGTAGCATTTGGTTGAAAATTTGATTGTTCCAGTTGATTATAAGATGGACCCGCAAAGTTTGGTTGAAAATTATTGGGCTGAAAGGGAGGATTCGAAGCATTATTCGAAAATGCTTGAAAATTGGGACGAATCGTATTTGTGTTGGGATTGTTTTGGTTCCATGCAAAATTCAGATGATTTCTCCAACCAGGGTTGTATATTGAAGAAAATGGGTCATTTTTAGCTTTATCGAAAGCATTAATTTATTCGATAGAATGGGACACTGATCGGCTATATGATTAGGATCGTTGCATTTATAACACATCGGTTGGGAAGCTTGGTTCATTTGATTCGATGAGAAAGCATTATCAACTTTTTTAATCATTGCATCGATCTTAGCTTCCAAAGCAAATGAAGATCCTATCGAGTTTGCACTCGATCGTGAGTAAATTGTTTTTTCGTTTGAACGTTCCCATTGGGACGACTTTCGACGAGGTTTTCAAGAATTTGCCAGGCATCATCTGATGTTGGGCAAGAAAGTTGCCTTGGCATATTGTTTCGAGCATAGTTCATGAGCTGTTTTTGAGTCCATCGTATAAGATTTGGCAAATCGTCCATTTTTCAAAGTTATGGAGTGGACATTTTATCAAAAGCACTTTGAATCTTCCAAAATATTTTCCAAATAGTTCTCCCTTGAATTGATGAATATTTACAATTTCGTTTCGAATTCTACTTGTTTTTTCCAAAGGACGAGACTTTTTTAAGAAAGCTTTTATGAATTCTTCCCATGTTTTAATCGAGTTCGATGGTAAGCTGTACAACCATTTTTCAGCGTAGTCCATAAGAACGAATGGGATTAATTGAAGTTTGACTCCATTATCGAAAAGTTGTTGGAGTTTAATGGTTGCACAAACTTGTTCGAATTTAGTCAAAAAGATGTACGGGTCATCGTGCTCGAAATTGTCAAATTTTGAAAGTGTGGCAATATGGTTCGAGTGGATTCTGAATTGGTTACCCATAAGGGCGTTGATACAAAATGGAATAGAGACTCCATCGGAAAAGATTCTATCCATAAGAGTTAGAGGGTGTTTTCGTTTGCTATTTCGGAAGGATCGTCTGTTCGAGTTAAATGGTTCGCAGAAAGGTCGCGAGTATTGTTCTATCATGAGTCCAAGTACTCATGCACAAGTGAAAGTCGAGAAGAGAAAGAAGTTAGAAATGAGTTTAGAGAATGAAAGAAGATTTGAAAACTTGTTTTTGTTTTTTGAATTTTCTCTTCTTTTATTTACAAAGAAGAAAACTATTTACCAACTGAGATTTATTTTCAAAAGAAAAGTTTGATTTTTGTTTTGTTTTTGGTTTTTCAATTTTTTTTTATATGTTTTGTTTTTGTATTTTTTTGAATTTTCAAATATTTACCAGAAGGATTTTTTTTGTTTTTATAAAATGGAAATTGATTTTTTTTTTGAATTTTCAAATTTTTTTCTTTTTGAAATATTTTATATTTTTTTTGGATTTTTGTTTTTGATTGAAAATTTTCAAAGGAAAGGAAAAAATTGTTTTTTTGGATTAAAAACTAAGTTAAGTAAAATTTACAAATTTTTTTTTGGATTTTAGATTTTTTTTGTTTTTTTAAATATGCACGAACAAATGCAACTAAATGAATGCAAAAGACTTAATTACAATTTTCCATCCTTAGTAGCTCCTAACCCAAAATTGTATAATTACACTTTGTCTTAAATCAACAAAAATATTTCTCGGCCAGGTAACGGATAGGGGTTATCGGTGCACCACGAATCACGTAGCAATTCAACCGAAGGTTTAAGTACCTTCAGAGGAACAACCGGTATAATATTTACGTATCACCGTAATTTTTATAACTGGTTATTACTCTGCCGTAGCCTAGGCACTAAGAAATAAAATCATTCAAATAAAACAATTGTGAATATACAATCAAGCCCTAAGTGAGCTCGTGACACCTTAGATCCAACGTCTAACCTTCACTATTAGTCAAATTCTACAATGAAATACTTTTGTGGGCTAAGGAAAGGATGATGAAATCCCTCACCTATGAATTCAGGTATTGTGCTTACAAAATAAAACAAGATGAGATGAATGCAAAACAAAAATTAAACGTGAATTTACAATGCAACTAAAATAAAGTTTGTTTTTTTATTGGATTTTGAAATTTATATATATATATATATATATATATATATATATATATATGCAAATGCAAATGCAAGCAACCAACAATGCAATTCAAATAAATACAAGGGAAAATAGCACGATACCGGAGCATACAGATTATTAGCAATTTATTTTTAAGCGGCAAATTTTTTAGTACAATTAGCAAGCAAAGTGAAGTAATTATTTTTGGGAAGCTATTTTCCTTTGCATTTCTGCCTTGGCAACTTGAAATGAAAAACAAGATATATATACAACTTTATTTATTTATTTATTTTTCCTTTGGTTCTCTCAAAAGGAAAATTTTGGTTCCCAAAAGAAATAAAAACAAACCCCTTTTTTATCAAAGAAGAAATGAGAACGAAAACTAGCTTTTTTCAACAAATTAAAACACCCCTAGCTAAAACAAAACAAAACAAATTTTAAAATTCAACACTTTTCTTTTAAGACTGAACAAAAACTAAAAACAAAGTAACTAAAAAAATTTGAGCAACTCTCTCTCTCTTGTTTTTTAATAAAGCTGGACTAAAAAAGGTAAAACAATCAAATTAAAACTAAGCAGAAGAAGAATAAATTTCACTACAGCCTACATGTTAGGGTTTAGGGGTGGGCGCGGGTCGGTTTGGTGCGGTTTGAAGTCAAAACCGCTTCCGCACCGCATCAAACGGTTAATCAAAAATACAAACCATTATACTAATCTTTTAAAACCTTCGATTTCGGTTCGGTTTGAATGTAATACGGTTCGGTTTCAGTCAGGTCTGTTTTGAACCCATATTAAATATGAAACAAGAGAATTACTTCCATCAACAATCAATTAACGAAGCCAGCGGTGTGAAGCTTTTACATTTAAAGGTTAAAACATACAATGTTATACTGAAATGAAAGATTAGTTCTTAACTGTATTAATATTTCAATTTGACATTTAGCTACAAGGAAGATTTTTTGGTACATTAACTAAACATCAACATCAATCAATGCATAATCATCAAAGAAAATGACTAGAATAAGATTATAATTAGCATTTATCCAAAAAAATGTGATGAAAAATATTATATCAAAACTATAACTTTATTCTTTATGACAGCGAATATTATTAATATAATAACCTACGCTAAAAATTGAATATACATCGTTAGAACCTAAAATAAGATAGGAGTTGTTTATATTTTTATCATAAGATTACTGGTGTAAATATTCGGTTCGGTCCGGTTTAATATGGTTGGTTCAATCGTCCAAACCGCAACCGAACCGTATCGATGTGGGTCGGTCCGGTTTGGGTTATTCGTTTTGGTTAGAAGATTCGGTGCGGGCTTCCGCACTGTTTTTGCGGTTCGATGCGGGCGGTTTCCATATAGCGGTGCGGTTTATGCCCACGCCAGTTAAAATAAAGTTAAAATCATGTTTACTCCTTCACAATCAGACAACAACAGAACCAAACTTTTCAAATAGATTTTATCACTACAAATTCTCAAATCGAATTCAACTTTGCTAACCAAAAATTTCTCTTTTTTATTATGGGCAATAGCAGAGGTTTGGGTAAAGCATTTGAATTGATTTGGTTAGATTGACAGGCGAGGCGGTTGTTTGATTTAGGTAGAGGAATTCGATGTATGGTGGCGAAAGGTGATTCTTTTGGGTCGCGATGTTTCAATTATGGATTCAAGCGACTTGGAGGCGTCGAGGTGAGTCGATAGGATTTTGGGTGGAGGTCTCGGGTTCGGGGGATCGCAGTTGAGTTTTAGGCGAAGTTGAGGCCGAGGGTGAGCGAGGCGAGTGAGGCGCGAGTTCGTGGGGGTTGTGGTTGGTGATTGTAGGCTGGAGAATTGGCGATGGTTGGCGATTGGTGATGGGTTGGTTGTGTTAGGGTTTTGTGAAGTAACTGTAGGGGTTGCCGAGTATATCTGATGGTTTGTATTTGATGAAGAAGATGTTAATGAGGAGGATGATGGTAATAGTATATTGCAGTAGAGAAGTGCGCGGGTTCAATTTGAGATGGTCAGAAGCAGTGGAGGGTTAATGAATGGTCAGTGACTTCAGAGGGGGAGCAGTGGCTAGAAGGTTTGTAGCTGTTGCAGTTGTTGTGATGTAAAGTCAGTGATATTGGTGGATGAATGGTGAAGTTTGGCAATGGAAAGTGTTGGAGATTTAGGCAATGAAGGAGGAGGAGTAAGAAGTAATGCAGTGGATAGAGTTTTGGTGAGTTAGTTGCTTTAGAATGTTGAGAGATGAAAAGGTTAGAGTGTGTGCTTGGTAATGTAACAGTGGATGGGGCAGCACTGTAAGATGGCAGTATGAAGTTGAGGAGTGTTTGGGATGGTGATGGTGGATGTGACAGACATATTTGATGAAGGAGTATGTATGATGATGCACAGAGCATTTTTGATGCTATGTTTGGTGATGATGGAAGTATGGTGGTCAGGCTATGTGTTTGTAGTAGTCGGAAGTATGGTGACAACAAGTAGGTATGAAGACAGTATGGTCGTGATGAAGAAAGTGGAGATGGCTGTAGACAGGGCAGTTTTGTCTGTTTGGTTAGAGAAGTGGGTTTGATTGATGGAAATGAAGGAGATGGTTGTGAAGAATTTGGAGGAGAACAAGAACATAATTTTTTTTTACTTAAGATGTAACATAAGTATGAAAACAAAATGTAACAGAAATGAAATGCAAACATAATGTAGAAACAAGCAATGCAATGTACACATTCAAATAGAGCTAATGAAGTGTAAACACTTTCTTTTTATGAAATTGTGTACTATTTTAGAGATGCAAAGAGAAGAACAACAAGAAACAAGCAAAAAAATCAAGTCACACAACAAACATACACACTAACAAACAACATATTTATTTTAAATGAAAGTTAATACACAAAACAAATTAAAAGATACAAAAATCAAACAAAAATAATTCAAAGAATTGAAATTCAAAATCAAAGCAACTCCCCGGCAACGATGCCAAAAACTTTTTAATCGACGGAATTTCTATCGGTTTAGAAAACATCGAAAAATTTCAAATTAAATTTACCGCAAGCGCACGGCGTACTATTGAAGTATGTGGCGATTATAGGTCGACCCGCAAGGAATTTTTAAGATTTTAAAATTTTATTCAATCAAATTAGACCAAATGGAGGAGAGATTGTTAACTAGAAACAAAATGAAGCTAAAACTAGAAATTAAATGAGATTAAATATGAGATTAGAAAACAATTTATAGGCAAACCCATTCTCATAATTTTGTAAATCAACAAATAAATAATTTATGATCTCTAACTTTGATATTAAGTGAAATAATCATTGCATTTAACATAAGTATGATTTGTTTATGTTATTAATTAACATAACTCAAACCATCAAACTATAATACAACTATTATATCACTTCTAATTCTCATGAAAATGAAGCCAAAGCAAAAGCTATTTTAAGAATGATCTATTTACTATTGTAACTAGTAATATAGATCGTTAAATTTCATTTTTACTTTCATTTCAAAATCAAGAATGGATTAGAAAATGATGATGCAAATTGTGTTTATGTTGAATAAGAATAGCTTATTTGCAAGAGCAACATAAGCTATCAAACCCATTTGTATAAACTTGCCTCAAAATTCACCCTCATGAAACATAAACAAAAAGAGATCATAAATCAAAGTAACGTTGAAATTACACAATATTTGAGAGCTTCATTACCCCTAAATTGAAGGGGTTTAGCTACTCATTTGTTTTATCAAATCAACACATGTAAGTTTTAAGATTAAAAAGAAAAAAAAATTAAAACTAAGACAAGGAAGAAAGAGATATTAACTACTAACTATCTGAATAAAAATTAAACCTACACTACTTGCATAAATGTAAATCTAAGCTATGAACATTAAAAGAAAGAGGGCATAGAAATAAGCATTAACATAAAAGAAAGAAAGCATGTAGAAAAGAGAGGAGAAAGAGGTTTGGAAGCCGTTTTTATTTCATTCAATATAAAGCTTACAACTTACTTTCTTAATTTCCTAATACATATGAAAGAGTAGAATATGGTTTCGTGTACATAAGAGGACTATTTATACATGCATAAAACTCTAATTCCTTTTTTATGGAGCTTTCCAAAGTACCCTTGAGGTAGTGTGTCCACCAAGTAATCATTAACACCCACTAATCCCCCACTTAAATATACATAAAGCTTTAATGACCTTTAGCATGTGCTTAGCTCCTAATTGAAAATTAAGGTAAGTGGGTGGGGTCCTCCATGATCTTAAACATGAATTATTTCCTCTTCATTCCTTTGTAGTTCCTTGTGCATGCATATATCATCATGAATCTCTCTTCCATATGCATTAAAATATCCTATAAAAATCATAAAATTTGTCCAAGTAAAAATTCTTACATTGACACATGCACAAAAATGACCGTTTTGCCCCTGAATGAAGATGAAAATATGATGATTTGAAAATAATTGAATTTTGGTTTTAAACATGTTAAAATGCCCAATTATGATGTTTATTTAAAAAAAAAGATAAAATATGGATGTAAATATATGCACATTTACGTGCACATCAATTTTTTGTACCTTATGTGCTTTATATTAAAGACTACTAATGGTAATTTCATGTTCTATTTGATTGAATTAAATGGTTTTTTGTCTTATTATTTTATCTATTTATTATTGTTGAATATAACTTAATACTATAACTTAAGTTATAGCTTTATTCATCTGGAAAATATTTCCCATAAAAATCTAGTAGATCGTGTTTGCTCATTATGTATGTATGTATATAGTCATGATAATCTATTTTATTGTTTTAGATGTTATTTTCCAAAATAAGCTCAGTTAATCATTACTCCAACTCGTTTAAAGATTGGTTTCCATATGTACATAATTAGGTTGTGCTTTCGATTAGCTTTTGCATCCATATGTACACGATTAGGTTTTATATTCAGTTTGCTTTTACATTCATACGTACCCGATTAAAGTGCATATCCGATTAGTTTTACATCCATACGTACCCGATTAGATTTTGCATCAGGTTAGCTTAGCTTTTGCATTTAGTGGTAAGCATGATTAACAATTCTTGTAACTTGGTTATAGATTAGTTTCCATATGTACTCGAATATATTATGCATCCGATTAGCTTTTGAATCCATATTTACCCAATTAGGTTATGCATTTGTTTGCTTTTTCATTCGGTGAATGGGTTGACCATTGTTCTAACTCGGTTACATATTTGTTTCCATATGTAATTCATTAGGTTTTGCATCCAGTTATCTTTTACATCCATGCATACTTTATTAGATTGTGTATCTAGTAAGCTTTTGTACCATACAGGCCTGTTTAGGTTGTGCATTCAATTAGCTTTTGCATCCATGCATTCCCAATTCAGTTATGCATCCGATTAACTTTTGCATTCGGTGGCAAGCTCGGTCAACCATTGTACTAACACGATTATAGATTTATTTTCATATGTACCCAATTAGGTTGTGTAGTCGGATAGCTTTTGCATTCGGTGGTAAACTCAGTTAACCATTTTTCTAAATCAGTTACAAATTGGTTTCCATACGTACCGGATCAGGTTTGCATCCGGTTAGCTTTTATATTCGGTGATTAGCTCATTTAACCATTATACTAACTTGGTTATAGATTTATTCCCTTATGTACTTGATTAGTTTTTGCATTCGGTTACCATTTACATCTATACATACCCAATTAGGTTGTATATCCAGTTAGCTTTTGCATCCATAGTACCTTATTAGGTTGTGCAATCAGTTAGCTTTTGCATCCATATGTACATGATTAGGTTGTGCATCCAATTAGCTTTTGCATTCAGTGGTAAGCTCAGTTAACCATTCTTCTAACTTGAAAACTTATTGGTTTCCATACACACCTAATTTGTGCATTCTGTTATCTTTTTGCATGGTGAATTACTCAATTAACCATTATTCTAACTTAGTTACTGGTTGGTTTCCATTTGTACTCAATTATATTTTGCATCCGGTTAACTTTTTACATCCATACGTACCCGATTAAGTCATGTATCAGCTAGCTTTTTCATGTATATGTACTCGATTAGGTTCTGCATCTAGTTAGCTTTTGCATTCATACGTACCTGATTAGGTGTGCATAAGGTTACCTTTTACATTCAATGGCAAGCTCGGTTAACCATTATTCTAGTTAGATTACATATTGGATTCCATAAGTGCTCGATTAGATTATGCATTCGGTTAGCATTTGCGTCCATATGTACTCGATTAGGCTGTGCATTCATTTAGCTTTTCATCCTTATGTACCAAATAAGGTTGTGGATCCGGCTACCTTTTGTATCCCTACATACTCAAATAGGTTGTCCATCCGGTTTGCTTTCGCATTAGGTGGTAAGCTTGGCTAATTATTGTTTTAACTCAGGTACATATTAGTTTCCATACACACACATTAAGTTGTGCATCCTCTTAGCTTTTGCATCCCTGCATACCTAATTTGTTTGTGCATCTGGTTAGCTTTTGCATCCTTACATATCCAATTAGGTTATGCATCTATTTAGCTTTTGCATTCATGGTAAGCTTGATTAACCATTGTTTAAAGTCGGTTATAGATTGGTTTCGTATGTAGTTTTGCATCCAGTTAGCTTTTACATCCTTATGTACTTGATTAGGTTGTGCATCCAGTTAGCTTTTACACGACTAGGATATGGAACTGGTCAACTTTTGTATTTAGTCATTAGTTCGATTAACCTTTGATCTAATTCAGTTACATATTGGTTTTTATATGTACCCAATTTAGGTTGTACATCTAACCAGCTTTTAAATTCAACGATAAGCTAGATTAGTCGTTTATGTAACTCGATTATATATTGGTTTTTTAAGCACTCGATTAGATTGTGTAGTCGATTATGTTATGAGTTTGGTGATAAGCTCGGTTAACCAACATCAAAATATTAAATGTCATGATTTTTACAAATTATAAAGTATTTTTCGGTAAATATTTGTCGAGAAAATATTTTTTGACCATATATCTGAACCAAATATACCAATTTCACAATGGTATACTATACAATAACAACATTTCCACTATTATAATTTTGTAAAATAACATGGTACCATTTCAAAAGTAACATCTAACATTCAACATCTAATAGCTAACATCTAACAAGTGTATTTTATGCATCCAATATGTATAATCTAATATCCAACATCTAACAATGCATTAAATTCAGTCAAATCAGATAAAATGCAATGATTTATACAAAATTTCATGTATCTATACAATCTTTAATACATTTGACGGTTTCAGGTTTTATTTCCTGCAACGCTTTTTGTCTGTTACGATATCATATAGAATCTAAGCTCTTCTTTTTGCATCTCTTCTTATTTATATAAATAAATCAACAATTCCTTTAATTTCTATGTTGTTTGTGAGATCTTCCATGAACCGCATTACAAATATTGCACAATCAATTCTGCATCATTTAAAAAAACTAATGTTCTTAAATTTACTTTTGTAAACTATAAGTTTTTACTTATGAATTTTATTTTTGTTGTGGGCAAGTCATAAAATTGGCTTGCTTGTTTTCTTGTTTTGATGGTTGCTTCCCGTTATTAGCATAAATTGGTTTTAGCGCTTCCATTATTTCGTCTCTCCACTATGCCATAAAGTGAATCAAATAATGGTGATCACACAACATGTTATCCCGCATTTTGGCAAGATTATGATATCATCACCATGCCTAGAAATGGATGGTTACCAACCTGAGAATCATTTATATACGATATTATGGACGATGGTCAAGAAGATCTGGATCGAGGCCCAATCAAGTGCAATCCATATGGAGTGACAAGCATAGCCCCTCGAAGCTACATTCTAAATTTCAAGTCGATCGGAGTTCATATGCTTGAGACACGGACAAACCAAGGATTTATTTGGATCGACTGGGAATGATCCATAAAACAGCTCAAATCAGCAAAGATCGACCGTTATCTCAATATCCACAAGGTCAATTCACTTGAAACTTTCAAGGCATCAATATATTGAAGGGTGGAGCCCACAAAAATGATCGCAAGTTAAAACTCTCAGGTTCAAGAAGTAGCGATCATTTTATGCCAATTGTTCATAATGATCAATGTAACTTAGCAAACATCCCAAATACGACAAAGATTGGTCCATATCTCACAAACAACAAGTCAGAATGACTTCATATTTTAGAAGCAATGTCTAAAGGCATGTGCGATTCCCCATAAACGAACGCATGGCAATCGAGGGAAAAAATAATAATCAGTATAATTTCTACCATTCGTTCCAAAAAAAAGTTATGTCCACTAATCGTTACGGTGGAACCCTATGGACCTAGAGAGCCTTCTATCAAAGTCTTATCAAAATATCCCATCATCTCACCCTATAAATACAGACCTATTGGTTAATTTTGAGGAGCTTTACTCTGTTGATTACTCCAGACTTCTTGTAATCAAGTGCTAGCTCTATTCTACTGTTGTAATCAAATTCACAAGAGAATAATAAAGGATAATCTTCAAAATGGACGTAGGCATACAACGTCGAACAAATATAAACCTCCGTGTCTTTGATTTCTGCTTGTTCTAGGTTGCTTATTTATTCATTCACTCGGTTTAATTTTACTTTTCTTCATTTACTTCTCTACAAAAACTATTCTTGAGTGTTTGTGATCATTTTTGGTGCAAACATTTTGGTGTTTTCATTAAGAACCTAGACTTTGGGCTTATTAGGAACCCTATGTTGCTACTAGATTGCATAAATCCCCCAAAGCAGATCCATAATTATCTTTAGGGAATTTTCTCGTTCTACTCAGATTTGCAAAAATCTAAGCAAAGCAATCAACAATGGAGAGGAACACCAGATCTACTTCTTAGAATGTGGAAGGAAATGAAAATGCAAGTATCAAGCAAGAAGGCCCAAGCAGTCAACCAATGGATGTGAATACATAACTAGTTGAAGTCCAAAATCCAGCTGATTCTATTATGAGAGCTGAATTCCAAGATCTGATGAGAGGGCTAATGGATAGCCGTTGACAATCAAATTAGCAGATTAAAGCTAATATCAACCTAATGAATCTACTCACTCAGCAACAGCAGGGAAAAGCTAGAAGGGACCTAACCCCTTACTCGACATCAGAGAGTTCTAGTTCATCGGATGAGTATCACAAACATAGGCATCGTAGAACAGATGGATATCACGTAGAAAATTCGGGGTGTCAATGGGCAGACCATTGTGGTCTGCTAGGAATGATTCATATTGATCCCTCCTCCATAGAAGGGAACTTACCTATGCACGTTGGCATTCAAACTGGAGCTGCTGCTACCGATTTGGATGATGAAGTTCAATTAAATGTTGACAAAGAGCTTCCCCAAAATGACGATGAAGTTAATTTATGAGATACGTATCGGAAAGATGTTGAACCAAGAAGGCATGGAACGGCCTGTAGACATCGATCGTACCATTCACGTGAGATGGAACACGACCACTGCTTGGTACGAACTATCCAAACGTCGAATTTTCCAGCAATGGTTGGACAGTTAGTGAGGAAGAGCAAAGTCTTGACCAATGATGGCTGGAGAATCTCGAGAAGCCATACCTTATTCACTGATAATGTCCTACATGTAGAATATCCAAGAAGGTTCAACATGCTGTCGATGCCTACCTATGAGGGAAAAATCGACCACTGGCAGCACATCATGAGATATGAATGGCTAATGAATTCTGCATGAGCAGATGATGCAATCAAGTATAGATGTTTTCCCATAACTCTCTCTGGAATATCAACAATGTGGTTTACAAGGCGACCCCACAGGTCGATCTCTAGATTTGATGATTTGGCAATAAGGTTTGTAGAGAAATTCTGAATGCACACAACTCGCCCCAAGGATGAAACGTCCCTGTCCAGCGTGATCCAGGCTCCAGGAGAATCGTTGAAAGATTATTTAGAGAGATTTCATACAACTGTTATAGAGATCAGTAATACGAATGACCATGCAATATTGATGGTTATGACAAGAGGGATCGATCTAGAATTTGATTTTGACGACTAGTTAATTGGCAAACCACCCGCAAGGTTGGAATGCTTTTATACAAAGGCGACTCAATATTTGAGGAAGAAGGAAGCCTGATCCTCCAAGAAGAAGAATGTTGCGAGACTAAGTGGAGAGGGAGTACAGAGTAATATTGCTGTAAAGCAGTCTGACGAAAGCTCTTGAAAAATTAAGGTGAATGTCCAGAACAAACTGAATCAACAAAAGAAAGGCGAAGATAGGTGCCGTGAACAAAGTGGGATTATAGAAGAGGGAGGACTAGGATTCTAATGTACAATACATACGTGCCACTGAATACGTCCCTGGAGAATATTTATTTATCTACCTGCAATACCACACAGTACAGGAAGCTGTCTCTAAAAGAATCGACAGAGAAGCAAAAACAAACCAGGAAATATTTGTTGAATATGCGCTTATATGATTTTTGTTTGATGATAATAAACATATATATATATATATATTCATTTAAATGTATTTGTTAATGTACTGTTTTATTTTTCATAGATAAATAATACTTGTTGAATAAAATAAATTACACAGAATTTGAATTCAAACAGAAATTTTATTGAAACAAATATTTATTACAATTATGAATAGTACAAATTCAAGCTCTCACTATACATATACAATTTTGATTGTAATTACATCACAATTCAATTTACATAAATGCCTCACTACATATCACTCACACTCGTAGTTTATCTTCAATTTCATTCCAGTTATAATCCAGCATCTGAGAATTCTGCAAAAATATTCACTAACGCAGTAAAATTGGAAAAGAAATATTTTTGCAATATAAAATGAAATATGATTTTTGAAAATATGATTTGCCTCAGTTAATTGGGTTGTTCGTCATCATTCACATTTGAATTCATCATACACGAACAATGTGACATGCACAGTGTATCACTGTACATGCCACAAGGCCGTGCACATCGATATACACTTGATAATGCAAAAGGGACAGGTGAGCATAGGTCAAACCCAAATGAAAAGCCGGGTTCAACTCACGTGTAATATATTTAAAATCACGTCACGAGCACAAGGTCAAACCCGAGTTTTGAAACTGGATTCAACTCAAGTGAAATTTCAAAAATCAACATGAAATGATCAAGAACCAGACAGAGACCAAGTTCATATGAACAGTAAGGCAATGCACCAGTGAAACAACTCAGCATTGAATTGGATGAACAAGACTCAAACAATCAAATGAAGAAAGCAACCCAACAGCAATGCATGCAAGTGCAGACCAAATGCAAGACCAAAGTGCAACAGACTACAATATCAAAAGTTTAGGTCAGACCAAACATCAAGACCAACTGCACAATGCAAACATCTCAAGATCACTATGCAGTGTACATGAATGCAACAGAAAATGGTGTAAATACAATCCAAAGTGCAACAAGAATTTTGCAGTGATACAAAGCAGACATGAATGCAACATCAATAAACCAACCTAACAGCAAAAAATGAAGACCACAAGTATACAACAACTCCAGCAGTGACAAATGAGTATGTAAGTGCAGACAGATTTGGAGAAATGACACAGCAAAAATGGAATCAACATGAAACCACGTTATGAACACAGTAATGTACATGAACACATGGAGACAAGACCAAATACACAAGTTCACATGTATGAAGTGACATAACAGTTTTGAACAAGAAAACCAGTGATGCAATGAAAATCAAAACAGAGAGTACAATGCCACTGCAGATCCAAATAAGTGCCGAAGTCAACTTGTACAACAGCAGACAACAAGACTCAAGTATGCTCAAGTCCAAATGCATCAGGTCAAAATATTTCAGAGCCAAGTACAAAGTATAACCGGAGTTGTACATCATGAAAGACCACCAAGTACAACAATGCACAAGTGACCGACAACAAACATCAGCAAGTACAATGTCATAAAACAAATGTCAATGCCGAGAAACAATGTGACAAAGATGGCCAGATGACGTCGAAGCCAACTAAGTAATTCACAATGAAGTCGAAGATGACAGAAGATTAAAAGTGCAGAGATGACCAAGTCAAATAATCAAGTGTGTGCAATTTTTGAAAGAGTCAAAGCAAATTAAAAGAGGAAAGTCTCTGCCGTATTAATCAAGGAAAATCGAACGTTTGAAAATCAAAACCGTGTGTATCAAGTTGTAACAATATTAGGAAAGCAAAATTTCGGAAAGTATCGAATTGATTAGGGTCTCGAAATTCGTATAAATACCAAACCCCAAATCATCATCAGGGGTGTGGAAAAATCGAATCGAATCCAAATATAAACCCACAATCATCATCCGCAAGATAATCAATCAATCGAGTTCAAGCAAGCAATTAAACCAGCAACGAAAGGGAAAAAATTACAGACCACAATCTATCGAACTCGATCAAAGGAGCAGCTGCGAACGAGCGCAAGCAAAGCAACTAGAGAATCGATCATCAGAGAAGTAGTGAGCAAAGAGCAACACAAACCAGAGAAATCATATTTGAAGAAAGCCCTAATTTTTGCAAGGGAACGAAGATACAACAAGGCCGCAGTTTTTCAATAGCAAAAGAAAAGGAACGGGCCAAATAAAAGAAAAGAGGAAATAGGGCCGGCCTATTGTTAAAAGAGTTTCCCCCTTTTTATAAAGTTTTTTTAGGGTTTATATTTTAAGGGGTTTTTTTGTTTATTAGATTTATTTTTATCTGTTCTTTTCAAATCAAGTCTTAGTAAATCACCACCTAGGTTTTAGGTAGTGTCAAATTGTCAAGTTAGAATTAGTTCAGTGAGTAGGGTGTGCGAGTTTGCAAAACTCTATAGGCGGTAGCAGGGTGTGCGAGTCTGTTAGAGTGTTTGTAAGCGGGAAACTGTTTAATTCTAATAGAAATCTGGGAATGCAGCAGTAGGCAGGGGTTGCCGAAACTGGGTAAATTTTGTGTGTGATTTAGTTTCAGCATATTTATTTCTCTGCAGTTTGTTTTTGCGTTTTAACTTGAGAAAATTAGCTATAACCCTATTCACCCCCCCCCCTCTAGGGTTAATCTAGATCCTACAAGTGGTATCAGAGCATGGTATTTTTCTTTAACTCTAGAGTCATGAATCTACCAAATAATGCTTTTTCTGAGGGGTAATCTATTGCTAGGTCACCCATGTTTAATGGGAATATTTATGCTTATTGGAAAGTTAGGATGGGTATTTATCTTAGTTCTGTTGATTATGATGTTTGGGACATTATTGAAACTGGCTATAAATCTCCCACTATAACTGTTGGTGATACTGAGATTCCTAAACCTAAGGATAGGTGGGATGCTAACGATAAGAAATTAAAAGCTACAAATGCCAAAGCCACGAATGCTCTGATCTGTGCTCTTGATAAGACTAAATTTAATAGAATTTCTCATTGTAAAACTGCACAGGAAATTTAGCATACCTTGGAGGTGACACATAAAGGAACTTCTCAAGTCAAGGAGTCTCGTCTAGCCCTATTCAGCAATGAATACGAGAACTTTGTGATGGGTAATGACGAGAGCATAAAGGACATGTTTAGATGCTTTTCAACTTTGGTAGAGCGCTTGGGAAGGTATTCACTGAGGTAGAGCTTGTGAGGAAGGTGCTACGAGTCTTACCGATGAGCTTTGAGGCAAAAGTCACGGCAATACAAGAATCGAAAGATCTGAGTAAACTAAGCATGGAGGAGTTGATCGGCAACTTGATGACATACGAGCTTGAGCTAAAAGCAAAGGAGGAACGCAACAACTCCGAATCGAAGAAGAAGATGATTGCCTTAAAGAGCAAAGAAGAGAGCGATGAAGAAGAAGAAGATCCAATTAAAGAGCTTGCAATAGCTGTCAATAATCTTAGAAAATGGTCAAGATTCAAGCCATGCAAGAAGAAAACAAATGGTAATAGGACAAAAGATTCTGACAATTCCGATAATGAATTGACGTGTTTTAACTGCAACAAGCATGGCCACTTCAAACAACAATGCCCACTTCTCAAAAACAACAAAGGAAAGAAAAAGAAGAAGAACGCCTTTGCAGCGACTTGGGATGATGAAGAAGGAGAGGAAGTTTTGAATAGTAGCTCAGAGGAGGCTAACTTGTGTCTTATGGCAAAATCAGATTCAGAAGCAAGCTCAGAGGAATCTAGTGAGGTAGGTGACTATTCTTATAAAGGACTTGTTTTTATATGTTGTGACCTTACTAAAGTAGTTGATACTCTTGAATCTAAAATTGAAAAACTGAAATCTGATAGGAGAGGACTTGGTCGTGAAAATTTTAGGTTAGAAACTGAACTTGAAAATATTCAAAACCTAGACTGTAAAAAAATGTAAAATTTTAGATTCAGAATTATCAAGACTTAAGAATAGCTTTGAGAATCTTGAAAAAGAAAACTTGAGTCTTAAGGAAACCATTGACACTAGGAAAAAGGATTTTATAAATAGATGCACCTCACTTGTAATTGAAAACATAACACTAAAAACCAAAGTCCAAAATCTTGAGAAATATCTGAATAACTTTTCAAGAGGAGAAAAATCATTCAACATGTTATTGGGAAATCAAATTTATGCTAACAACAGAAAAGGACTAGGCTTTGGGAAAACACAAGTTGATGATAATGCAAAAGGTAAGAGTGTCTTTGCTAGATGTGAAATAATTGAACATTGTGTTGAAAATTGTAGTCATAGGAACAAGAACACAAAATTTATACAAGTTTGGGCTCCTAAGAATTCTACAAACAAATTTCATGTCTATTGGAACAAGAATGAAAGGACTAAACAAGTTTGGGTTCCAAAGGGATTGTTTGTTCACAAAGCTTCAGCCACTAACAATCATGGACCTATAAATAGGTCACAAAAATCTTTCATCGTGTAGGTATGGTGGCAGGCTAAGGAACAACAACAGTGTTCTCTGGATTTTGGCTGTTCCAGAAACAAATGAGCAACAAAGCAAAGTTCCTTAGCCTAGTACAAAGGTGACAGAATCACAATGGGCAACCACGAAAAATTATCGTAAAGGTAAAACAGGTGAAGGTATATTTATTTGATCGATATATTAAATGTGATAATCTGCACCATATTCTGAATGAAATCAGCCAATATTGAGATGTTGTAAAGATGATGTTTTTTGATTCTCACTTGTTCAACATAGTTGGCCAATTATATTTATGCCAAGAACACTATTCTATGAATTACTTCATACATATACGTTTGGATAAAACATAGTGTTTTGTTGGATGATAATACATTGGGTTATAATACGGCTAACTCTATATTCACAGTTTCTGATTATCTACACGACTTCAATTCAAGTTCAAGAATGCTGTTAAAAATTGAGTTTGAGTTTTTATGCACACTTCGTGGTCTGGTTTATCAAATTTAATTAGTGATATTTTGGAGTGAAAGAGAAATTCAGATGCAGATCATACTGGTAATCTAGTTGACAGAAAACTTATTAGTTGAACGTGATTTATGGTGAGACATTTAGTAACTGCATCGTTTTTCAAAGAAAATATCTGCATATTTTTCATTACAAATAATTTTCAAATAGCAGATTTTTTTTCTCATATAACCCCTTCAAGAAAATCATTTTTTGACCATATTTTCAGATTAGTCATTTTTATTTGATTTGAAATGACAAATTTTGACTAATCCGACTCCCTACTAATTATCAAAAAGATAAATAGTGATTGAAAAGGTGATAAGTGTTGATATTTAACATACATTACTCAAGACAGTATATTTGGACAATTTCTTTAGGAATTCAAACAAGAGTTATAAAACTTTTTGTTGGGTAAAGATTCCATGACCATTTCTATATCTATCATATTTCTATCGACCATTGTTTATCAAATCTTAAATATAGTTTGTCGATATGTGGTACTATAATCAGGGATCATTTTTTTTTTCATTTCGCATTTTTTTTGTAAAAATAAATAAATACCAAAGTATTCACTCTCATTTAAAAGTCCTCATGGTTATGCATGGGTGAATTACTTGGATTTTTGATTATGTGCTTCCATGCTCATTTAAAAGTCCTCATGGTTATGCATGTATGGAAGGCATATCAAATTTGATTGATTAAATAGACAAGTTGATTCGAATCTCATTTAAAAGTCCCCACGGTCATGCGTGGTTAGAAGATACTTGAATTCATTTTTAAAAATTAAATTGGAATACTGCTAATCTCATTTAAAAGTCCTAACGGTTATGCATGATTAGTAGATATTCAAATTCCTGATATAAATGTACCACAAGTAGATACAACTGTATGATTTTATTAGAACATCATTTCCATTCATTCTAAAAGTGGAATATGCGCCTAACAAGGGTAGTTATGATTTTTGTTTGATTTTTTTATTGAAGTTTAATATTTATATTCAAATTGAGTTTTAATTTTGGATTAATATTGATCACTTTATCTCTATTTTCTCTAACACTGTTATTCTTTTGCTGATAACAAAAGGGGGAGAGAAAAGTTAAGATTTTGTCAAATAAAATCAAGCAAAGGTCAAATAATTTTCCATTTGAATCTAGGCTCATTTGTATATTTCTATTTGTATTCATATATGTAGGGGGAGCATCATGTAGAGAGGAAGCATTTAAATAGGAGGAGCAATTAGAGTATATCATTTTTCAAATACATTTAACACAATCAAAATCTTAAATATATGTTTGTTATCATCAAAAGGGGGAGATTGTTGAATATGCGCTTATATGATTTTTGTTTGATGATAATAAACATATATGTATATATATATATATATATATATATATATATATATTCATTTAAATGTATTTGTTAATGTACTATTTTATTTTTCATAGATAAATAATACTTGTTGAATAAAATAAATTACACAGAATTTGAATTCAAACAGAAATTTTATTGAAACAAATATTTATTACAATTATGAATAGTACAAATTCAAGCTCTCACTATACATATACAATTTTGATTGTAATTACATCACAATTCAATTTACATAAATGCCTCACTACATATCACTCACACTCGTAGTTTATCTTCAATTTCATTCCAGTTATAATCCAGCATCTGAGAATTCTGCAAAAATATTCACTAACGCAGTAAAATTGGAAAAGAAATATTTTTGCAATATAAAATGAAATATGATTTTTGAAAATATGATTTGCCTCAGTTAATTGGGTTGTTCGTCATCATTCACATTTGAATTCATCATACACGAACAATGTGACATGCACAGTGTATCACTGTACATGCCACAAGGTCGTGCACATCGATACACACTTGATAATGCAAAAGGGACAGGTGAGCATAGGTCAAACCCAAATGAAAAGCCGGGTTCAACTCACGTGTAATATATTTAAAATCACGTCACGAGCACAAGGTCAAACCCGAGTTTTGAAACTGGATTCAACTCAAGTGAAATTTCAAAAATCAACATGAAATGATCAAGAACCAGACAGAGACCAAGTTCATATGAACAGTAAGGCAATGCACCAGTGAAACAGCTCAGCATTGAATTGGATGAACAAGACTCGAACAATCAAATGAAGAAAGCAACCCAACAGCAATGCATGCAAGTGCAGACCAAATGCAAGACCAAAGTGCAACAGACTACAATATCAAAAGTTTAGGTCAGACCAAACATCAAGACCAACTGCACAATGCAAACATCTCAAGATCACTATGCAGTGTACATGAATGCAACAGAAAATGGTGTAAATACAATCCAAAGTGCAACAAGAATTTTGCAGTGATACAAAGCAGACATGAATGCAACATCAATAAACCAACCTAAAAGCAAAAAATGAAGACCACAAGTATACAACAACTCCAGCAGTGACAAATGAGTATGTAAGTGCAGATAGATTTGGAGAAATGACACAGCAAAAATGGAATCAACATGAAACCACATTATGAACACAGTAGTGTACATGAATACATGGAGACAAGACCAAATACACAAGTTCACATGTATGCAGTGACACATTGATGTTTTGAACAAGAAAACCAGTGATGCAATGCAAATCAAAACAGAGAGTACAATGCCACTGCAGATCCAAATAAGTGCCAAAGTCAACTTGTACAACAGCAGACAACAAGACTCAAGTATGCTCAAGTCCAAATGCATCAGGTCGAAATATTTCAGAGCCAAGTACAAAGTATAACCAGTGTTGTACATCATGAAAGACCACCAAGTACAACAATGCACAAGTGACCGACAACAAACATCAGCAAGTACAATGTCATAAAACAAATGTCAATGCCGAGAAACAATGTGACAAAGATGGCCAGATGAAGTCGAAGCCAACTAAGTAATTCACAGTGAAGTCGAAGATGACAGAAGATTAAAAGTGCAGAGATGACCAAGTCAAATAATCAAGTGTGTGCAATTTTTGAAAAAGTCAAAGCGAATTAAAAGAGGAAAGTCTCTGCCGTATTAATCAAGGAAAATCGAAGTTTGAAAATCAAAACCGTGTGTATCAAGTTGTAACAATATTAGGAAAGCAAAATTTAAGAAAGTATCGAATTGATTAGGGTCTCGGAATTCATAAAAATACCAAACCCCAAATCATCATCAGGGGTGTGGAAAAATCGAATCGAATCCAAATATAAACCCACAATCATCATCGGCAAGATAATCAATCAATCGAGTTCAAGCAAGCAATTAAACCAGCAACGAAAGGGAAAAAATTACAGACCACAATCTATCGAACTCGATCAAAGGAGCAGCTGCGAACGAGCGCAAGCAAAGCAACCAGAGAATCGATCATCAGAGAAGCAGCGAGCAAAGAGCAACATAAACTAAAGAAATCGTATTTGAATAAAGCCCTAATTTTCGCAAGGGAACGAAGCCCTAATTTTCGCAAGGGAACGAAGCCCTAATTTTTGCAAGGGAACGAAGATACAACAAGGCCGCAATTTTTCAATAGCAAAAGAAAAGGAACGGGCCAAAGAAAAGAAAAGTGGAAATAGGGCCGGCCTATTGTTAAAAGAGTTTTCCCCTTTTTATAAAGTTTTTTTAGGATTTATTTTTTAAGGGGTTTTTTTGTTTATTAGTTTTATTTTTATCTGTTCTTTTCGAATCAAGTCTTAGTAAATCACCACCTAGGTTTTAGGTAGTGTCAGATTGTCTAGTTAGAATTAGTTCAGTGAGCAGGGTGTGCGAGTTTGCAAAACTCTATAGGCGGTAGCAAGGTGTGCGAGTCTATTAGAGTGTTTGTAAGCGGGAAACTGTTTAATTCTAATAGAAATCTGAGAATGCAGCAGTGGGCAGGGGTTGTCGAAGCTGGGTAAATTTTGTGTGTGATTTACTTTCAGCATATTTATTTCTCTGCAGTTTGTTTTTGCGTTTTAACTCGAGAAAATTTGCTATAACCCTATTCCCCCCCCTTTAGGGTTAATCTAGATCCTACAATATTGTCAATTTCATGAATGCTATGAGCATAACACTAATGAATGCAGGTGTCAACAGGATATTATCGAAAAGCTGATCCGAGAAAGGAAGTTACAGCAGTTTGTAAAAACCCACAGTATAGCAGGCATGGGATATCTGACCCCAACTAAGGACAAGCACCACTCATCAACACAATATCAAACCCTTTTTATAACACTAACAAATACGCTCTCTTACACACACACACACACACACACACACACTCTCAGCGACTCATCATAGGGTATTACTACCCTATTTAAAAAGAGTCTAACCCCACAAAGCTAAGATTTATCGCTAAACTAAAGCTCTGATACCAGATGTAACATCCCACCTTTATGTATGCTTTAAATCGACGATAAACCACACACGTCAGACTTAAACCATACAGAAGTGCGGATTGTTATGGGGTAAATAAGAAAAAGCAGAGAAGAAAAAGAATAAAACATAATCTTGCAGCGGAACGATAAATTATAATAATCAAATATGCAGTTAATGAAGCTATTTTACAAATATTCGATTATACGTATAAAATACATATCAGAGTTACACATACCAAAAAACAATAAATAATGCAGCGGAACAGTATGAATGTAGTAGAATACTATAATAAATAATAATAAATCTTCGTCTTCGTCCTCCAGAAATAAGGTCTTCAAAATCCTGAAATGCTCCAGCTGACCCGAGCGAATTGAAAAGACAAAACACTCGAGTCAGAACTAAAAGATCTTATGTAAGTTAAATCAACAGTAAATAATATGAGTGGAACGGCGTCAGAGATGTTTACGGGATTTGACATCTCCTATCCAGTGTCTAATCTGAGTGTAGTAACTTAAAAGATGTTCGGGATTCACATCTCCTAAGGATCCATTAAACTATTTACTATGTAGTAATATTTCTCTATTGTAATAATGTCTATAGTAAAGTAAACTTACTTTTAAATAGCGTTAAGAGGTTACCCTTATAGCCCTTAACACATAATAGTGCTAATAGTCTATACAGTACCGTAATACCTCCTGATCGGGAGGCTACCAGAGGATACTCCATAGGTACGACACAAATTAAACTCATACAAGGCGCTCTAGGGTAGGAAACACAGCAAAACTAGGCAATGCCAGGGTAGATATACCAATTACGCTTCCGGGTTGGTGGTAACGCGTAGCACGCAGCTACCGCCCACTTCGAGCCACACCTCCAAATCAAAAATCAAAAGCGGCCACCGAATCAATCCAAAGTCAGAGAATAATGTCGAAGGGACGTGTCCGATAAAAGGGGTTGCCTTCTTAACTCATCAATCACTCCTGTTTTAGCCACCTTATGCCAATTCATGGGAGTCAGGTCCACATATTTACCTCAAAGGAAACGCCACCACTATCCTACTTCATTCTGGAATCTCCACCGCGTATACGGTTGTAAAAGTGGTTTTCGGAGTTGGCAGAGAGTATGAAAACTTCCGATCCCGGTCTCTTCAACAACCAAACGTTATTATAACACCGTAGTCATTTCAAAATAATTTATAGTTCAAAACCAGAATATAGTATCCATTTCAAACTATATAAACACGATATCATTTACGTTTTTAAAAAACCTAAATCAACATGATATCATTTTTATTTCAAAATATATCCTTTTTCCAAAATCATAGTACTTTCAAATCTATATACCTTGAACCCCATATCTTTGAAATATAACTTCGAATACTTAAATGGTTTAAATATTAAATTACTTTGTATAATAAAATAGCTTTTTAAATTTCACAAATAAATTCCAAATACCAATTTGAACCTCCAATTAAACCATTTCAATTCCATATAAGTCAAAGCTTTAAATATTCCACCATTTCAAAACTAATTCTTTGATAATTCCATATATATCAAATTTAATTACTATTATTTAGATTTGAAATGTCTACTTAATAAATCCAATATAATTTAAGTAAAACTTTTAACTTCAACAATTGGATATCCTTTCAATTTATTTAACTTGATATATTCATTTAAATCAACTTGATATTCATTTAAATCACTCTAAACAAAAATAAAGTTATAAAAATCATGCCCTTTAAAATTCTAAATTTTATTAAATTCCAAATAAATTCCATATTCATCTTCCAACCTTATTCTCATTTAAGTCATTATAAACTCTAGAAATTTAATTTAAATGAATGCTTAATAATATTTTATCTTAATAAAAGAAAACTTAATTATTAACTTCTTTAATACTTCAAATAAATTTTATACCTAGCTTAAAACCCAGAATTTAACTAAATATAAAATAACATTTATAAAATATCCAAATCACTATCTCATAAAACCATATCTTTCTTTACAAAACCATAGAAAATCATATCAAAATATTTTTATATATAGACCACGGTGTCTGTATTTAATTTTCTACCCTATGGTCAAGTGATACGGATATTTATCATTTCAACCCGTAATTTAAAATAAAAATACGGTTATACATCATTTCGAACCGCAATCTCGAATGAGATAAAGTGCATAACAAATTTGCAATTTAAAACAATATAAAATACAGCATCCATTCATCCAATATCAATCATCAATCATTTACTACAATCATCATCCAATTTAAACAATAACATCAATATAGACCATAAATAACAGGTAATTATTGATAGTTTATATTCAATAATAAATTAAATAATCTATTTAACTGGCGGTTTATATGCAATAACAAATTACATAACAATTTAATTTAGTAAATTAAATTTAACTGAGATGATGATTAAAAATATGCCAAACAATTATAAATAAATTTCAAATCACATCATATATCAATTTAACACACATAAGAAAGTTTATAAGTTGTGAGTGGGTTAAACACTCACATTTTGAATTTAAATTGAATTTAAATCCAACTTAAACCCAAAAATCAAACAGCATTAGAATTCGTCCGAACCAGCGCCAAAATGTCAGGAATTTCAATACGATCCTAACAAAAAAACGCACGCAATTTCAACCTCGCATGCGAAAGTTACGTGTATTAGAACATTATACGAATTGAAATATTAAATAAATAAATAAATAAAAAGTTGTCGTACACGTCACCTTCCTCCTGATGCTCACGCTATAGAACTTCACGCGCAAACCATCAGGCACGCACGCAATACACATCGCCGTTGACCACGTTTCCTCGCCATCTCCGGCCGCCGCTGGCCGTGGCACCGCCGCCTACGAAGTCGCCTCATCCTCCTCTACTTTCGGCCTGAGGCTGCACGCCTCCGCTGCCCCATAGATCACCGCACCGCCGTCCACTTTCTAGGGTTTCGAAACCCTAGCACGCAAAATCCGGCCACCACACATCGATTTAGGTCAAGCAGCCACCACCATTCAACTTTGTGTAGCGATCTCCACAAAACCCACACGACAATTTCGCCGATTGACGACGAAATAAGAAACCCCTAATTTTGGCTTTGACTGCGATTTTCGGTTGACTCGAACATCGATTGCAAAAAAAACTACACATATATTCGTATCAATGAGATCTTCGACCTTATATTTTTTCGAATTTTTTTGAAGAGTTTGAAATTTTTTCTTAAGATTTGATTTGGAATTGTAGTTGGGAATTAGAGTTTGCAGCCATTGGAAAGAGGAGCAAATAGAACATACAGAAATGAGGAATAGAGGAAGGCTAGGGTTTATAGTAGGGTATTTATAGACAAACTGAAATTAGAATGGACCGGATCGATTGAATATATGCATTGAACGATATATGTTCCGAAAAGCCCGTTTCGACTCCGGAACGAAATTAGATCAACCCGTATATCAAAATAAATGTTTTAAAATATTTTATACGCAATGGAAAAGGTTTCAAGTCCAAATTCCATCGTATAAAGAAGTTATGCTAAAATTAATATTTTTCAAATTGATTTCAATTGATTTCAATTTCATTTATTTCAAGGTGTTTCGAGTCCGTACGATCAAACGACAAGTCCGATCGCTACGAAACTTGAAACCCTACAATAATTCACTGTTACAGATCCGATGAAACTGGCTTTGTCGAAATCCGAGTCAATGGCCAAAATGGCTATTTTTACATTAATTAAATAAATTAAAAATAAATTGATTAAATCAAATTTTCAATTTCAATTCGAAAATTGACAAATTTCATGACTTATGATTTCTCAATCATTTACAATGATTTAAACAAATTTAAATGTCAATTTAGAGACGAATAATTTATAAATTTCAATATTAACCTCAATTTCATTAAATTCAAAATTATAAATTAATTTCCAATAATTCTATTAAATTCACTTTTATTGCGGATGTGGATTAAGGATCTTAAGGCAGAAATAACACTAGAGGGGGGGTGAATGGTGTTTTAAAGAATATATGAACTATATGACTAAATTAAAACTTTCAAGACAAATCTAAACAGAATTCTAACATAGAATGATTACAGAACATATAACAAATGCAAATAGTAAAGTAAATCAAGTAAAAGAAAAGAACACACCGGATTTTATACTGGTTATGAATCCTCCTACATCCAGTCCTGCACCAAGGCAATATCCTTGTACAGATTTTTATAAGCCAATATCCAAATTACAACCCTCAATTTCTAAGGCCTTGAGGAACCCTCCTATCTCCGAGTCTAGGGTAAACTCTCTTGATTTACGGGACACAAGATCACCCTAATACTTCTTAATAACAATCCTTTTGAATGGATAGACTCTATGGACTTTTTGAATACAAATCAATCCTATAACTCTGAATAGCACTTTGATCTTTAGTAGAATGATGGAGAATCAAATAGAGAGAGTATCTAAATGATTTCCTATTGAGAATTTGGAAGAATGATGGCACGATCTTGAAAATATGAAGTTTTATGGATATGGAATGGTGGAGAAGAAAGAGTGAAGAAAATAAGAAAGTAGTTGTTAAAAAAATTCGTTTTGGAAGCCTTTATATGGATGCACAACAGTCATAACCATTGGCGAAAGGTTTTCGAACGAATGGACACTTCTTTTGAAAATTGAATTTTGAATCCAACTGTCACCATGTCGACATGGGGTATCCCCATATGTCGACTTCCCTTAGTTCAAAAATATAGAAATGTTGTTTTGTAAAGACAATTGATTTTAAAACAAGTTGAAACTTCTCTGAAGCAAAGTAAAGTGTTTAAACAATATTTTGAGATAGAGAATGAATATAAAACATTATTTTAAATATATATATACATATATAATTGATATAGACCGTCAATTATATAAGTAATATTTAAAATCAGAATAAGTTTTGATGTTTTAAAAATAGAAGTTTTTAAAATCGGAATAGAGGAATATTTTATGGCTAAAACAAAGTTTGAAAATATTTTTGAAAACATGATTTTGAAAGCTAAAACATTTTGAAAACAGATTTAAAAACATTTTGAAAAATCTATTCAAACTAAAATTGCAAGAACCTTCCTATAGAGCTCCTCCATAGGACTCGAGAACTTGTACAAAGTAGTTTAAATGATTTTGATTTTCATGGGTTTGTAAGCCACTTGTCGTAGGTTTGTAAGCTACTTGTCGTGGGTTTGTAAGCCATTGGTTTTGATAGAAATTGGGTTCCATGCTAAAAGAAAATTAGAAGAAAGATGAGAGTGCTATTATGAAGTTTTAACAAAATACTAAACACTTATCTTGAGATCTTGAAATCTTGATTCTCTAGAGTCTTGAATCTTGAATCTTTAATCTTCATCTTGATGTTTGAGTCTTTATACTGATCAATCTTCGATGATACCTGCATATAGTTCCTACATATATTATATATATATATATATAATATATCTATATAGAAATGTTAGTATATATTTTATAAAGTAAAGTATAATAACTATATAAGGTTATTGTGATCAAAACATCATCAACTCAGTTCCTAACAATCTCCCCCTTTTTGATGATGACAACCTTTATTTATAAAATATTCTTACCATACCATAACTCCCACTTACTCCGTGATTTCTTCTTAAAACTACAACTCCCCCTTACTCCATGACTCCCTCTTACACCAAGCACATATATTTTTATAACTTTCTCCCACTTTGTCATCAACAAAAAGGAATAAAAGATTTACCTGTTCTAAGATAATCAAGTATATATAGAATAAAAGTGTACAGTGAACGTGTAAGTGATCAAGTGTGTGAGCATATGTATAAGTGTAACTTGACAATCAAATCAATATCATACATAGCAAACCAATCATGTATAGTATATGAAGTTATATACAAACCAAATCCAAATCAAACTTAAGTAAACAATTCAATCAAATCCTAATCAAATCTAAATCAAATCAAACAAACAAACAAACATACTCAGACATTCCTTGGGACTTCCACCCATCCATCTTCTCCAAAGATAGGATCAGTTTTGATAACATCCCAATTATCTTTGTCAAGAGTGACTAGTGGATTTACTTTGGGTTCGTCTTTGCTAAGGCTTGAGATCATCCAACGAAGTGCATCGAAGTGTTTCTCTTGCTCTTTGATCATCTGCATTTGGCTTAATTCTAAGTGCCTTTGATTTCTAAGTATAAAAGAGAGAATATTCTTGAAAGAAGTAAGAGTTTCTTCAAGATTTTCACTTAAATTCTTAATTGGAGAAGCCATAATTTAAGAAATAAGTTGAAGTATGAGAGCAGATGGATAGAAATGGAGGTAGAGAAGTTTTTCTGGAAGAAATAGGTATTTATAGGAGTTATTGGCCGTTCAAAATGAATTGTCACTTGGTAGTTACAAGAATTTGAAGTTAGAAATTGTAACTACTTTTTGACTGTTATATGTCGATATGGGGGGATGGGGCATGTCGACATGGTCTAGACAGAATGACCAAGTTGAGTTATTTTTTATTTCTAAGTTTATTTTTATACTAGTGGACCTATATAAACTTAAAATAAATAACTGTCAGAGATATATAAAGATGGAAAACAGAGAATAAGATAGCATTACTTATATTAGTTAACATTACATGATATTAACCAAAAAAAATAGAAAATACAAAGATAGATAAACGATAGCTAAAGAGATAATGGCTAGGATTAGTTTGATGAAGATGATGATGAGGACAAGCCAAGTTTCTTGCCTATCTTCCCAAAGAACTTGTCGATCTTGGTAGAGATTTTATCCATTTTCTTGCTAAAAGATCTCTTAAGAACCTTTTGGTTTTGAGCAAGTATCTTTTGGTTCTTGAGTATGGTTTTGTTGGACGGATTGGCGGGTGTAGGTGGATACTCTATACTTTCCAAAGAGGTTTCTTCATCTTCCTCTTCTTCTTTAATTTCCATTCCTTCCCCTTCTTCTTCCTCTTCCTCTCCCTCTTCTTCTATCTCTTCATGAGCAAGTCTCTCTTCCTTTTCGGTAAGTGTTTCATACGGTTGAAACATAAGTGGGATTTTCATAAGGGAAATGTTCCCATGATTGAACACTTTCCTACTTACAAACTCTTCCTTTTTAACATCCACACAAAAATAATTGAAAATCCGAGTAAGATAGATTCCATGATAAAGAGTGTTTTCTCCCATAGTAAAATTTTTGGGTCTTAACTCATCCAAAATAGTTTATGCCCAATTAATATCAAATTTTCCAAATATAGCAAAAAGAGCTTTACACACTTTTGAGGTGGGATTATTGTAGTTTCCCGACCTAGGAATAATGGTGTGTTGAATAAGAAGGTTGACAATTCTTGCTTTTGGGCGGAAAAAGCGATTCTTAAAATCCATGTGGTCATCGCTTTCAAAAATGTGATGAAAAGTCTCTCGATCGGTTTCATTGATTTGAAATTGCGAGAGATTCATACCGGTAGATTTGCAACCCAAAATAGTACCAAAAATATCGGAATCCAAAACAATAAGTGTTCCTTTAACACTACTCCAAATTTGATCTTCATTTCCATTATAAAATTCACGGTTTAGGTTTGCATAAAACATTTTGACAAGGTTTGGATAACAAACGAAATCATTTTGCTTGTTATCAATCAAGCTAAGAATGGAGTTTTCTTCAAAAAGTTGATCGATTACATAAAAAGGAAAACCATCAAAAATAGCAAATTTTCCCGTATTGACTTTACCATAGTTTACATAACTTGTGTAAGCTTTGATAGCCTCCGGGTCATTAAAAAGATCATTTTTGATGGATTTGGTCAGCCTCATAGTTGATGGGGTACCATTGATGAGTGTTTGAGAGGAGTAGAAGATAATGAAGAAAGTTTGAATTATGAGAATAAAGTGAAAAGAGATGATAAGAGAAGTATATTAAATAGATTCTCTAAAGTCGTGTTCTCTGGTCAAGAGGTATCTTTTCAGAATTTTGAAGTAAGTGAAAAGGTGGAGGGAAATTCAAAAGTTTGAATTCAAATTTTGAAATCAAATTTCTGAGAGACATGTCGACATGGGGTATCCTGGCATGTCGACATGTGCCTGTTGAATTTGAAAAGGGGTGTCTATTTCTAAAATCTAAGAAATTCCTAAAATCTTAAGAAAACTAATCTATATTCTATATCTATATATAATTACAGTAATAATATTAAATATAATAATATTAAAATATTTTAATATTTAAAATATTATTAAAATAATATTATTTTGAATTTAAAAATTCAAATTTCAAAGGGTGATTTTGAATTTAAAAATTCAAGGAATTGCAAATAGAATAAAAACAAATAAGCATCCAATAAAATTAAAATAAATGTGTACCTATTTTTAGATCCAAACTCCGATCGTCTTCCGATTCGAGAATAGCAGTGAAGCACAGATTTGAATTATCAGTTTTCTTCTCATCATCACTGGATGAATCTGAATCGTCAAGAGTTGCTGCATATGCCTTCTTTCTTTTCCTTAGTTGTTCGTTATTTGGTTGAAATGTCTGTTTATCTGGATATGGACAATCTATCTTGTAGTGCCCTGTTTTGTTGCAGTTGTAGCATCTATCACCATTGTTGTTGTTGTTGTTGTAATTGTTGTTGTTCTCCGAAGTATTTCTGGAATTCCTTTGATCATTTCTTTTAAAGTTATTCATCTTTCTATACTTCAGAAACTTTCTGAAATTTCTGGTCATGAAAGCAATTTCTTCATCACTATCTTGTTCTGAATCTCCAGTTGTTGCTTTGAATGCGATCGATTTCTTTTCCATTGCCTTAGATTCTTTTCTCCCTTGTAGTTGAACTTCATAAGACATTAGATTACCGATTAACTCTTCGTTCTTCATTTGACTAACATCATTTGCCTCTTCAATAGTAAGTGTCTTTTGATCCCATTCTGGAGTGAGTGAATTGAGTATCTTTCTGACTTGATCTTCTTCTGAGAAACCCTTTCCTAAAGCAATCAATGAATGTACAATATCTTGAAATCGACAATACATGTCGGAAATGGACTCATTTTCATGCATTTTAAACAATTGAAACTGGTTAGTTAATATGGAAATTGTAGTCTGTTTAACTTTGCTTGTTCCTTCGTGAGTTACTTGCAAAGTTTTCCAGATTTCGAATGCAGGCTTACAAACAGAGACTCTATTAAACTCATTCCTATCTAGTAAACAAAATAGTATATTCATAGCCTTAGAATTGTTTTGTGCAACCGTCTTTTGCTCAGTAGTCCACTGGGAAAAATTAGTAATTGGTTCAACATATTCAATTTGTGTCATATTCTAAGTATCTAAACTTATGGATTGTAAATAAATTTTCATCCTGCAAGCCCAATATGCATAATTACTGCCATTAAAAAGTGGTGGTCTGACAGTAGACTGACCTTCTACAAATGAACTAGTGTTAGTACTTGTGTTGACAGAAGTAGTGATGATAGGAGTGACATTATTAGTGTGTTGTTCCATTAAAACTTTTCAAAATTTCATATTATGAAAATAATGAAAACCAATGCTCTGATACCAATTGTTGGGGATGTGGATTAAGGATCTTAAGGCAGAAATAACACTGGAGGAGGGTGAATAGTGTTTTAAAGAATATATGAACTATATGACTAAATTAAAACTTTCAACACAAATCTAAACAGAATTCTAACACAGAATGATCACATAACATATAACAAATGCAAATAGTAAAGTAAATCAAGTAAAAGAAAAGAACACACCGGATTTTATACTGGTTATGAATCCTCCTACATCCAGTCCTGCACCAAGGCAATATCCTTGTACAGATTTTTATAAGCCAATATCCAAATTACAACCCTCAATTTCTAAGGCCTTGAGGAACCCTCCTATCTCCGAGTCTGGGGTAAACTCTCTTGATTTACGGGACACAAGATCACCCTAATACTTCTTAATAACAATCCTTTTGAATGGATAGACTCTATGGACTTTTTGAATACAAATCAATCCTATAACTCTGAATAGCACTTTGATCTTTAGTAGAATGATGGAGAATCAAATAGAGAGAGTATCTAAATGATTTCCTATTGAGAATTTGGAAGAATGATGGCACGATCTTGAAAATATGAAGTTTTATGGATATGGAATGGTGGAGAAGAAAGAGTGAAGAAAATAAGAAAGTAGTTGTTAAAAAAATTCGTTTTGGAAGCCTTTATATGGATGCACAACAGTCATAACCATTGGCGAAAGGTTTTCGAACGAATGGACACTTCTTTTGAAAATTGAATTTTGAATCCAACTGTCACCATGTCGACATGGGGTATCCCCATATGTCGACTTCCCTTAGTTCAAAAATATATAAATGTTGTTTTGTAAAGACAATTGATTTTAAAACAAGTTGAAACTTCTCTGAAGCAAAGTAAAGTGTTTAAACAATATTTTGAGATAGAGAATGAATATAAAACATTATTTTAAATATATATATATATATATATATATATAATTGATATAGACCGTCAATTATATAAGTAATATTTAAAATCAGAATAAGTTTTGATGTTTTAAAAAATAGAAGTTTTTAAAATCAGAATAGAGGAATATTTTAAGGCTAAAACAAAGTTTGAAAATATTTTTGAAAACATGATTTTGAAAGCTAAAACATTTTGAAAAAAGATTTAAAAACATTTTGAAAAATCTATTCAAACTGAAATTGCAAGAACCTTCCTACAGAGCTCCTCCATAGGACTCAAGAACTTGTACAAAGTAGTTTAAATGATTTTGATTTTCGTGGGTTTGTAAGCCACTTGTCGTAGGTTTGTAAGCTACTTGTCGTGGGTTTGTAAGCCACTGGTTTCGATAGAAATTGGGTTCCATCCCAAAAGAAAGTTGGAAGAAAGATGAGAGTGCTATTATGAAGTTTTAACAAAATACCAGACACTTATCTTGAGATCTTGAAATCTTGATTCTCTAGAGTCTTGAATCTTGAATCTTTAATCTTCATCTTGATGCTTGAGTCTTTATACTGATCAGTCTTCGATGATACCTGCATATAGTTCCTATATATATATATATATATATATATATATATATATATGGAAATGTTATTATATATTTTATAAAGTAAAGTATAATAACTATATAAGGTTGTTGTCATCAAAACATCATCAACTCAGTTCCTAACAACTTTTCATTCTATTATTTAATTCATCATTAAAATACTTTTAATTATCTTTATTGGTAATTGTTGAATTTACTGGTAACACAACTATTTGCCACCATTATATCCTTTATAAAACTTGTATGTTCATTCTTCCCAACCAATTACCATCTATTATATTATTACACACATAAATTCAATAATTACATTATGCTTTCTCAAATTCCATTAATAACCAAGTTATAACATTTAAATTATTCTATTTAATTGGAATTTCATTCAAGCTCATTAATTATTAACTTTAATTAACCTTGTTATGTTTCCTTTTTGTTAATTTTCATTATTACATTATTACAAACTTTATTAATAATTCACTAATTTTTATTTTCTTCATATTAAATTTAAAAATCTCATTAAATTGACAATTTTAATTATTGAAAAATTACGGGTCGTTACAGTCTCCCCCACTCAAAACTTTTCGCCCCCGAAAAGGAAAAGAACGGGAAAGAAGAACTTATAAATCAATATATATTATTCAAAACATTATATTTATAACAATAAATTTACATAATAGGATAATTTAAATAAAAATATATAGATTTATAACCAATTAAATCTTTTATATTCAAATTTATAGAGTTTGGAAACATTTTCAAAATATTTCTAAGTCCAAAATTTGCGGAAAATTTCGGCAGAGTCTCCTTTGTACGGAGAGGCTCAGGAGAAAATATAATATCAAATATAACAATATACAACATATATTTTTTCAAAATAATATATCCCAACACGGAAAAAACAATATAATAACGTTATAAACCGTAATCTGAAAACGTACCTATTTGTCGGGCAATTACTGCTTAATTGTGAAACCAAAAGCAGTAGCAATTGCTTCCATAACCTGTATTTCACTTATGTAATCCAAAAATGTTAGCAATTATATAAAATGAAATATTAATTTAGTTTCATCCACTAGCCAATAAATCAATGTCAAACAACAACAATCACTTGCAACCACAAAATACAACAATCATACAGAAACAACACAAATCAATCATTCATTCATATCAACAAAACAAATAGTTGTTCGGGTTCAAACTTTAAATTGCACAGAATGGCAAATAACTACTTAGTGTACCATTTACTCAATAGTCTTAGATGAAACTAAATAGATTATTCGTGCATCCGAACAAATTTAAAGTATCCTTACCCAAACAACCATAAACCAAAACAAACAACCATCTCAACAATAGATTAAGTTCATTCTTATTTATTTCATTTCATAATATTTGTTGTTTGGTTTCTTTTTCATTCATATAGTGGTTTATCTTTTTAATTTTATATTATTTCTTGCAAATTTTCATTTTTATTTATTCATATCAAATAGTTTTCATTTTATTGCATTACATTCATTCATTCACTACTTAATTTCATTTATTTACAGCTTTCATCCTTCTACCTATTTTTATTATAAATAACCTCAACCTTTACTTAAGTTTATAGTCATGTCTTTACAACCTTTCAGTCGTACTTAAGTTTACACAATTACAACATCAAATTCTTATTTATAAAAGAACTTCACTTAACATTCCTCTTACATAAGCTTTACTTGTATAATATCCATTACGTTTTCTTATTAACATTTCAATATTTTACATCTTTTGGTAAGTTATATATTTTCCTTTAAGAATGCATTTGAAATTTATACAGGTTTATCACATTTCTTTTAATTAATTTAATGTTCACTAATTATATCCTTTGTTTCATAGGTTACAATTTCAAATTTCATTTAATACCATTTATAACTTAGCATCAAATCTCTTATTTCATTTAGAGGTTTCAATTATTGGAAAAATTCCATTTCACTACACTAATTAACACTGTTAATTATCGGAAACTTTAGAACTAAATATCGGGTTAAATTTCAAATTATTTTAAAATAATAGATAAATATATACTTACAACTTATATATCCAATTATATTTAAAACAATTAAAATTTTATATTTAGTTATCAAAATAAATCCGTAGCAAAACTACTACAGTGGCCTTCCCACTTTGAAACTCAAAAATAAACGTCGATGATGCGTGCACTCATCACCGAAATTATTTTCCAGCGACAGAGGGAAAAGTACAGACTTATTTCTTCCAAAATTTATTTAAAACAGTTCTTTCAAATCATATTGAAATATCTATATCGGAAAATACTTCTAAATAATATTATTATTATATTCCAAAATCCTTTTGAAAGAAATTTAAAAATCCCAGAAATTAAGTTTTAAAATTTTCAAATTTCATTTTACTTTATATTTCAATCTCATTTCAAATATTATTTATAAATTTCATTACCTAACAACCAATATATATATCATTTATATAAAAAATATTTTATATATATGGAAAATATAATAGGCAAAATTATTTCATTCACCTATATTCAAAACAAATATTATGTTGGTCTGTCCTATTAAGTGTTTAGAAATCTCTATTGATGTCATAACGTCCTATGCACCAACCAAAATCTAGGATAGGTGACACGGCACAACTAGGCAATGCCAGGGTAGTATACCAATTACGCTTCCGGGTCGGTAGTAACGCGTAGCGCGCAGCTACCGCCCACCTCGAGCCACTCCCCCAAATCAAAAATCAAAAGTGGCCACCGAATCAATCCAAAGTCAGAGAATAGTATCGAAGGGATGTGTCCAATAAAAGGGGATGCCTTCTTAACCCATCAATCGCTCCTGTTTTAGCCACCTTATGCCAACTCACGGGAGTCGGGTCCACGTATTTACCTCGAAGGAAATGCCGCCACCATCCTACTTCATTCTGAAATCTCCACCGCGTACACGGTTGTAAAAGTGGTTTTCGGAGTTGGTAGAGAGTATGACAACTTCCGATCCCGGTCTCTTCAACAACCAAATGTTATTATAACACCGTGGTCATTTCAAAATAATTTATACTTCAAAACCAAAATATAATATCCATTTCAAACTATATAAATATGTTATCATTTCCATTTAAAAAAAACCCAAATCAACATGATATCATTTTTATTTCAAAATGTATCCTTTTTCCAAAATCATAGTACTTTCAAATTTATATACCTTGAACCCTATAACTTTGAAATATAACTTCGAATACTTAAATGGTTTAAATATTAAATTACTTTATATAATAAGATAGCTTTTTAAATTTCATAAATAAATTCCAAATACCGATTTGAACCTCCAATTAAACCATTTCAATTTCCATATAAGTCAAAGCTTTAAATATTCCACCATTTCAAAACTAATTCTTTGATAACTCCATACATATCAAATTTAATTACTACTATTTAGATTTGAAATGTCTACTTAATAAATCCAATATAATTTAAGTAAAACTTTTAACTTCAACAACTGGATATTCTTTCAATTTATTTAACTTGATATATTCATTTAAATCAACTTGATATTCATTTAAATCACTCTAAACAAAAAACAAGTTACAAAAATCATGCCCTTTAAAATTCTAAGTTTATTAAATTCCAAATAAATTCCATATTCATCTTCTAACCTTATTCTCATTTAAGTCATTATAAACTCTAGAAATTTAATTTAAATGAATGCTTAATCATATTTTATCTTAATAAAATCAAACTTAATTATTAACCTCTTTTATACTTCAAATAAATTTTATACATAGCTTAAAACCCAGAATTTAACTATATATAAAATAACATTTATAAAATATCCAAATCACTATCTCATAAAACCATATATTTCTTTATAAAACCATAGAAAATCATTTCAAAATATTTTTATATATAGACCACAGTGTCTGTATATAATTTTCTACCATATGTTCAAGTGATACAGATATTTATCATTTCAATCCGTAATTTAAAATAAAAATACGGTTATATATCATTTCAAACTGCAATCCCGAATGAAATAAAGTGCATAAGTTTAAAACAATATAAAATACAACATCCATTCACCTAATATCGATCATCAGCCATTTACTACATCATCATCCAATTTGAACAATAACATCAATATATACCATACATAACAGGTATTTACTGACAGTTTATATTCAATAATAAATTAAAAAATCTATCTAATTGGCAGTTTATATGCAATAACAAATAAACAACAATTTAATTTAGTAAATTAAATTTAACTGAGATGATGATTAAAAATGTGCCAAACAATCATAAATAAATTTCAAATCACATTATATATCAATTTAACACATATAAGAAATTTTATAAGTTGTGAGTGGGTTAAACACTCACCTTTTGAATTTGAATTGAATTTAAATCCAATTTAAATCCAAAAATCAAACAACCTCAGAATTCGTCCAAACCAGCGCCAAAATTTCTTGAATTCCAATAAGATCCTAACAAAAAAATCGCGTGCAATTTCGACCTCGCATGCGAAAGTTATGTGCATTAGAACATTATACAAATTGAAATATAAAATAAATAAATAAATAAAATTTGTCATACACGTCACCTTCCTCCTAATGCTCACGCTACAGAACTTCATGCGCAAACCATCAAGCACGAATTCAATACACATCGTCGTTGACCACGTTTCCTCGCCACCTCCGGCCGCCGTTGGCCACGGCACCACTGCCTACGAAGTCGCCGCATCCTCCTCTACCTTCATCCTAAGGCCGCACGCCTCCTCCGCCCAATAGATCGCCGTGTCGCCGTCCACTCTCTAGGGTTTCGAAACCCTAGCACGCAAAATCTGGCAACCACACTTCGATTTAGGTCAAGCGGCCACCACAATTCAACTCCGTGTAGCGATCTCCACAAAACCCACATGACAGTTTCGCCGATTGACGACGAAATCAGAAACCCCTAATTTCATCTTTGACTGCGATTTTCGGTTGACTCGAACATCGATTGCAAAAACAAAAACCACATGTAGATTCGTATTGATGAGATCTTCGACCTTATATTTTTTTTGAATTTTTTTGAAGAGTTTGAAATTTTTGCTTTGGATTTGATTTGGAATTGTAATTGGGAATTAGGGTTTGCAGCCATTGGATAGAGGAGCTAATAGAACGTACAGAAATGAGGAATAGAGATAGGCTAGGGTTTATAGCAGAGTATTTATAGATAAACTGAAATTAGAATGGACCGGATCGATTGGATATACACATTGAACGATATATGGCCCAAAAAGCCTATTTCGACTCCGGAACGAAATTAGATCAACCCGTATATCAAAATAGATGTTTTAAAATATTTTAAACGTAATGGAAAAGGTTTCAAGTCCAAATTCCATCGTATGAAGAAGTTATGCTAAAATCGATATTTTCAAATTGATTTCAATTTCATTTATTTCAAGGCGTTTCGAGTCCGTACGATCAAACGACAAGTCCGATCGCTACGAAACGTGAAACCCTACAATAATTCACTATAATGGATCCGATGAAACTGGTTTCATCGAAATCCGAGTCAGTGGCCAAAATGGCTAATTTTACATTAATTAAACAATTTAAAATAAATTGATTAAATCAGATTTTCAATTTCAATTCGAAAATCGAAAAATTTCATGACTTATGATTTCTCAATCATTTACAATGATTTAAACAAATTTAAATGTCAATTTAGAGATGAATAATTTATAAATTTCAATACTAACCTCAATTTCATTAAATTCAAAATTATAAACTAATTTCCAATAATTCTATTAAATTCACTTTCCATTCTATTATTTAATTCTTCATTAAAATACTTTTAATTATCTTTATTGGTAATTGTTGAATTTACTGGTAACACAACTATTTGTCACCATTATGTCCTTTATAGTACTTGTATGTTCATTCTTCCCAACCAGTTACCATCTATTATATTATTACGCACTTAAGTTCAATAATTACATTTTGCTTTCTCATATTCCATTTATAACCAAGTTATAACATTTAAATTATTCTATTTAATTGGAATTTCATTCAAGTTCATTAATTATTAACTTTAATTAACCTTGTTATGTTTCCTTTTTGTTAATTTTCATTATTACATTATTACAAACTTTATTAATAATTCACTAATTTTATTTTCATCAATATTAAATTTCAAAATCTCATTAAATTAATAATTTTAATTATTGAAAAATTACTGGTCGTTACACTATGCTTTAAAGCTTTATTTCCCTACAACAAACAACGAAGCTGAGTATGAGGCTCTGATTGCTAGACTTAAACTCGCCAGAGAACTATGAATGAAGTCCCTTGAAATCTTTTGCGACACAATTGGTAGTATATCAAGTCATGGTATATTACCAAGCTAAAGGGCAGCGACTTGCTCCATACCTTACCCAAATCCAAGAATTGTTGACTAACTTTGAGTATTATGACATTACGCACATTTCTCGGGATCAAAATAGAGAGGCTGTTTCATTGGCAAAGTTTTCTAGCACCAGCGATGCACAACAGATGGGCTTGATTCTAGTTGAGATTAAATGCTCCAAGCATAAGCTTGATGGAAGTTAACCGAGCACTAGAGGCAGAGCCTGAGAAGGAATCATGGATAACTCCTATTAAAGAATATTTGTTACAGGGAGTTCTTCCTAAATGAAGGAATGAAAAGCAACAAGTCCTTCACAAAGCTCACGGTATATCATATAGGAAGGAGTGATGGATGGAAAGGGTTTCTTCGTCCCCCCTCTTCAATGTATCGCTCATGATGAAATAAAATGAGTCCTAGAGGAAGTACATGAAGGGGAGTGTGGCGATCACACTGAAGGGGCGAGCCCTAGCGAAGAAAATACTCCGTTCGGGCATTATTGGCCAACCAATAATCGAGATATTGTTGATTATGTAAGGCGATAGGAGAAGTTCCAGATATATGCAAAAGTTATAAGAGCTCCACCGATAGAAATTACACAAACAATTTTCCCATAGTCGTTTACCATGTGCGGTATAGATATTACCGATTTCTCACCAATCTCTAAAGATTGTGCAAAGTACACTACTGTCACGGTTGATTACTTTACCAAATGGGCCCAAGCGGAGCCCTTGGCCACGATCACAACCAAGAAAGTTATCAACTTCATTGCTTGGAACCTCACCTATCCTCTTGGACTTCCATGAATTATTATAATAAACAATGGGACTGAATTCGACAGTGCTGAATTCAAAGGCTTCTTCCGTCAGCATCGTATTGAAAAGAGATTTGCGATAGTCTCTCACCCTCAAGTGAATGGACAAGTTGAAACTGTGAATAATATCATAAAATCCATTTGAAGAAGCATTTGGAAAGGGATAGAGGCAAGTGGGTGGATGAACTCCCGACAATACTGTTGGCTTATAGGATCACCCATAAGTCCACAACTAGCCATACTCCATTCAGCCTCGCTTACGGCTCTAAGGTTGTTATTCCTGTTGAGCTTGAAGTTCCTTCTCATCGGGTGACTTGCTATGATCCCAGAACAAATAAAGATCTCCTATTGGAATCTCTAGACTTTATAGATGAGAAGCACGAGGAAGATGATTTGAGGGCAGCTGCATACCAACATCGAGTCACCCGATATTACAACACTAAAGTCCAACCTAGACCCTTTAAAGTCGGCGATCTTGTTTAAAACAGTTTTTTCCTACCCCTTCGCATATAAATCCAGCCTGGGAAGGACCGCATGTCATTGAGCACAGGCTTGGTGAGGAAACTTTCAAGCTAGCGATTGTTGATGGCATCATAGTCTCTAGAGCATGGAATAGCGAGCATTTACGACACTATTTCACTTAGTTGTATTTAATTTTAGGATTTTCTTCAGCATTTGGTTTTTCAAATATTTAGTAAGATAAATTATGTCATTTCTTTCCATTCAGTACCGGAGCTTTGAATTTTCCATCATGTCATTGACATGCCATTGCAGTACATGTTAGTTGTGACATGCGACAAATTAAATCCAACTATCGAATTTGATGGTGTAACACTAAGGCTCGAGCCTAATGTTTGATATAACTCACGGCCACGATCTTAGGGAGGCCTTGGGATGGATAAATCGGATCGATATTCGACCCAACGAGCAACGAATCACAAATACATCAAATGGAAAACGTAGTTCGATCCTTTAAACAAGCATGTATGAGAATTCTACAGAAGGATAAAGGAATTTTTATTCACACTAAACTTGCCATTCACAATACAAGTTTATCTAAAATGAAAACTAAAAGCGGAGGTCCAACCCATACAAACACGATCAACGAAAAGAAAAAGGCCATTCAAGCTATTTATATATCACATCAACCCAACGATTATTTCTTGGATTTTCTCTCCTTCTTTTGTCTCTTGGGAGTGGCTCCATCCGAACTGCTGCTTGATCCTATCTTCGATCTTTTTCCATCTCAACTTTTCTTCGAAGAAATATCTTCAGTTATGGGGATCGAGGCGGCATCATCTTTAGAAGTAAGTGGGATCAAGGCACTCTCAACACCGAAGGAAAGGGGACCTCATCTTGAGGAATTGTCCTACCGGGAGGGATTACATGAAGCGAGATAGGAATCAGCTCATTGAAATCCATATCAATAGGCTCGAATTTCACCCTTTTTTCAACAATTCTTCCTTCTCAACACGCTCTTTCATGCTGAGCTCATCAGTAGGGTTGGAAGAGCCTGTGATTACGACATCCTTGTAAAAGGAATTTTGGGGCATGGGTCGCCTCCTTCTTTGAACAGTGCCTCCATAAATTGTTCATCGATTACAAAGTTTTCTTCTTGAGCACCTTGAGCAGCGGCTGAAGTTATAACTTTAATGGATTCCGTCACAGCCATTTGTGATCCCGATTGAGGCTCTCACAAGGGAGGAACGACACTTGACAGATTTAAAGCTGAGGAAAAATAGGCAAAAAAAATAAAAGATACCAATTGATAACGCCCTAACCTTTTGAAATACAGAAGATTTTAGGGAAATACCTTCCTCGGTGTGGCTCCTAAGGTTAGCTGAAATATCCATAGAACTTCGTTCAAGAATTGGAGAAAGCTAAGGCTTGTCCGGATCATATACAAGGATGGTTGAAGAATCTGCCATGGAGCTTGGGATAGCCTGGGATGCTAGGGGCAATTCAATTTAGATCTTTTGCCCACTTCATGTAAAGAGGCAGTAGCAGATTCCTTCTGAAGTGTAAGCTAGATATCGTACGATGTTTTGGGTTCATCGCCCAATAGCATTTCATATTCAAGTCTGGACAAGTCGCGCCGGAGCTGGTAGGGATAATCATCACCAAACCATGTTAGATTTCTATGCTTGAGAAGATTGGTGTAGTAAAGAATAAGAAGCGGGTCAAGCTTGTTCATTATTCATTCCCTAACCTTATCCTTGGCAGCTTCTACTTCGCGCTAAAAAAGTGCATTAACATCTTTGGCCCTTCCAACAGCCGTATCTCTCTCAAGTCTAACATTCACCAATTCGTTACAAGAATCTTGAGCAATTTTTGGAGCAACATATTTCTCCATATTTGCGTACTCGAGCTTAGCCTTGAGTTCTGCTGTCTCCTTCAAGGCTGCATATTCATTACTTCGAGTTGTATCTCTCTCTGGTGTTATTTCTTGATTTCGATGATGTAACAGCTGAATCATATCTAGATGACTGGACTTATCTCCTCCATAGATTTGATGGCAGCATTAGCTTCACCCTCGGCCTCGGCTTGAGAAGTCCTAGAAGATTTTAACTCATTTGTCAAAGTATCGATTATTCTTTTATTCTGAGCTTTCTGGCATTTTAACTTTTCAATTTCCGCCGCATGCCCGAAAGATGCTTTTGACATGTTCTTCGCTGCTTTCATCTATTCATGATACTCCTTATGGATATCAGTAACATAATCAATAGTCATTTTTTGGACATGATATGGGACCCTTTTCAGATTAGGAGGGAAAAAGAACCCTTCAAAGCATAGGTTTGGAAAATCTTCTCGAAGCTGTGCCATGCGAGCAACTGGATCGATCATAGGATCTTCGAAAGTGATTTCAGTACATGCTGGGCCTGTAAGCAGCACCATGTTTGCTATGGCGACGACGATCACAAGACCACCGAGAGTGAGAAGCAACTAAAGGCTGTGGAGGAACTGAAATGGGAGGGGGGCCATGAGAGGAATCGACAGGTGGATCCAAATGATTAGTTGGCTTATCAGAACCCTTTAGAGGAGGGGACCTAAATCTCGATCGATGCTTATCTTAAGATGTCATATCCCTATCACTCCTATCTTGATGAACAAGGTCCCGATCGAAGCGATAATTAGAAATCATAATACTCTCGACTGCCACATTGATGGTGTGATCTAGAGCATGAACCAGAGGATTGGTGGTGTATATCCCGAAGGTAACCAAACATGTTCCTTTTCTTCACCATTGTTTCTACAAAAAAAACAAAAGTTAATCAAATTTAAGAATTGAAGGGCACAAGTTGAGCACGATGCAATGTTAAGGGTGCAAGTGTGTGCAAGTGTCCTTGTTCTCCCCCCGACAAACCAGATGTAGGGGCTTTGCTCATTGAAGTAATTTCCCCTTTAGAAGCTGGAATTTCAGTGCCAGCACTAGTGGGAGATTCCGACCCATCAACACTCACATCTATGAAATATATGAAAAGCATTAAGGTCATGTGGTATTAACAGACCAGACAAAAAATCAAGTGGCAGACTTAAATGCTCCGACGGTTGAGAAGAGGATTCATCTTGAACAACCTTGGGAGTCATCAACGACTTGAGTTGATCAGAAAGGCAACTTTTGGGAAATTTATAAATAAATTTTTTCTTCTTCCCTTTATTGAGAGCCAAAGGCTATGAGGTCTTCAAGGATTTGACCTCGACTCCAAGACTATATACGTCATCATTACGATCGGACACATCGCCTTTATCTCATCCAACGTTAATATCAGTGAATTCCTGAGCACCCATAGCTGGGGGAACAACATGGTCGATTCATTCACCCTTTTGACCAGTTGTAGCCTATGGTCTTATCCCTACAGTTTGGGAAACTTTTGCTAGCCTTACACTAAGGCCCTATTCTATCAAACAAAGAGTAATAAGGCATTCGTCCGCGAGAAGATATTCGATGTTCCTATCTTCAAGTGGTGCATTTTTAATAGTCGTGACTGCTACTCATAAAGATTACCATTGGGCTGTGTGATGGTGCCTGTACTTAGCCAGAAGTACAGCTTGGATACCGTTTTTCCACGCTAATTTAAAAATGATGGATAACACTTACATCTTTCCAACCATTATCAAGAAAAACAAGGGGACATTGAACAAAGAACCATACACTTTTAAAAGCGATTATTTTATTCCATGCGCTAGTTAGAAACTAACATTTCTTTGCTGACTCAAGTAATGTAAACAAAAGACTCCCTACCATTCGCTTGAAAAAGAATATGAACCGAATGTCATCGATGGTTGGAGGATGATGAAAAAACTCCATAAATACCATATAAATACAATTAAGAAAAGCATAGTCATTCAGATGAAGCTGCGCTAGAGCTATAATCAGATAATAGAGAATTCCTGGATGTACAAGTTAAATGGCGGGATGCATCCTACCCAGCACATGAATTTGTTGCACATCGTATATCTTTCTAGAGGTCTATGACCCTATCATCCTGTGATGGAACCAACACATAGTCCAAAGGAATTCCATGCCTTATGCAGATTCGGCGAAGAGCATCTTTCTTAATTTTAAAGGCTACAGAATCAGCAGGATCCTCCAGAATACTAGCATCCTCTAGAGTGTCACGATCAGGGTCAACAACTTCTGTTGGAAGAATGGAACAGCAGAGGAAAATCAAACTGTGAGCCTGGGCTTTTCGGTTGTTTCGAATGATGACTAAAGGACGGATTATAAGACTTGGTTGTAGAACTTGATTCCACGTCAGGATTGTCCTGCTAAGAAGAAGATCTAGTTGGCATTCCTACAAGATGCCCAGAATGTCTAGAAACCATTACTATTAAACTCCGTAAAACACATGATTAGATAACGTAACTTGTATCCCCCAGTGCAGAGTGAGTGCTAGTGTGGTGCGGTGAAGTGTTATATAATACAGTAATAAGTTGTACAAAATTAAAGAGGAAGAAGATGAGCTTAAAGGTTCAACCAGAGTGACCGTCATTCCTGACCGTCTCAAGCGTTTTTCTATATCATTAGGGAAAGAGGTAGTTTGAGTTTCCTGATCAATTGTTAACAAAAAAGTTTGATTTTTATATTTGCGTTATTGATGAGCTTCAAAGGAATTGTCAAAGGCATTAGTTCACTACGAAGTTGAAGTACCATATATTTATGAATGTGTGGTTCTAGTCATATGCAACTTTGAATGTCTGTCCAAGTATGCAAGGGGAAGCTCATCATTTAGTTCAAGTCCACTTGCATAAGTTTCATTTTTAAAGTTCATTTATTAACAACCAATCATTCCCCAAACAAGATCGACCATTTACTTAGAACATTCACATCGATTATTCGCCCTAGCACTTCTACCCGATCATTTTTTCATCGCTTCCCGTCGATAGTTTGAACAAGTTACCCACTCCAAAAATCCCTCAAGTTCACAACCGTGGTCGATTGTTTTTAAACAATCATTCCACATTGAAACATCGACTCCAAAGCTTCATCTTCCCTAAAAAACAATTGGCTAAAGGCACTATCTCCTTCAACCTCATTTCCTCCAACCAACTTCAAACCCATTGATCTCATCAATCAAAACAAATACCACCAAATTAATGAAACGTGAAATCTCGTGTTCGAATCACAATACGGTTCCAAGGATCAACCTACCTAAGTCTGGATTTGGAGGACGGTACTGATACGAACTTAATTTTCCTCAAGATCTAAAGCAACAGTAATGGATAGGAGGAGAAAGATGATCGACTAGTGCTTGAATGGAGAAGATATGTTTCTTATTTAGAGAATTCAGATTGTTATTTGTTGCAATGGAGGAAAAGAGGAAGGACGATTCGTTTTTATTTTCTAGTTGATAGCATGATCGAAACGAAAGTGAGAAGTGGAAATGGAAGTTACTAGGTAAAATGCTTTTTATGGATAGAAAGGCCGATCCTTCGTAGCCTAAAAATTGCACAAATCGTTTTAAAACGATCCAGAGTTCTACAAGCCCATAAACGATCGGAAAAAAAAGGTTAAGTATGAAAGCTTTTATAGGAAGAGCGTATACCGATCATTCAACCCATAAGATATACTGATCGTACAAACTGGAATTCCTACCGGTCGTTCCACCACCCAAAACGATCCAAAATTCCTTTGTATGCACTAATGATTGACAATGATCATTAAAAAAGGAAAAGAAAGGAGAGAAGGAACAACGATCGATAATTATCATTTTTATGAAAGATGGAAATAACGATCAATAGAGATTGTTTATAAAATTTTCAAAGTCAACGACCTGTGAACGTATAATCATAATCGAGGGTTAGGTACAAGTAAGTATACGTGCCAGTATGCATTGTGGAGTTCAATTTTTTAAAATCGACAGAAATTGAATTCGCAGCTGAAATCAACCAAGAAAGATCAAAACCTAATTATTATGACCTGATAGCCACCAGAAAAACAACAAGATGATCATCGACAAGTTGTGATCTAATGATTATACTATTTGAAGTCAACCATTAACGATAATAGATAGAAGGAGACACGACCCTCAGCAAAATGCGACTCAACGGAAAGGTAACGACCATCCAATAAACTGGACAGAATCTTTTACGAAAATCGAAGCTCACAGCAGTTCAAAGCATGTCATTTTCAAACGGGACGTACTTTGGAGGGAAAATGTTATCCCATCTTTTAGCAAGGCCGTGATATCATCAACTTGGCTAGAAACGAATAGTTACCAACCTTGAGAATCAGTTGTATATAATACTATGGACGATGGTCGAGCAGATTCGGGCCGGGATCCAATTGAGGTGCAATCAGTATGGAGTGATACGCATACCCTGTCAAGCTACATTCCAAATTTCAAGTCGATCGGAAGTCATATGCTTGAATTACGGGCAAAGTAAGGATTTATTTGGATCAATCAGGAACGATCAATAAAACAGCTCAAATCAACGAAGATCGATTGATATCTTAAAATCCATAGGGCCAATTCACTTGAAATTTCAGGGCATCAATATATTGAAGGGTGGAGTTCGTAAAAACAATCACAAGTCAAAACTTTCAAGTTCAAGAAATACCGATCATTTTATGCTGATCCTTTAGCAAACATCCCAAATACGACAAAGATTAGTCCATATCTCATAAATGACAACTCAGAATGACTTCATAATGTAACTCAACAAATTTCCCAAATGATTGAATAGAATTTCTTGATACTGAACTGACAACAAGGGATTTTTGGTACAATATAGTAGCTGTCATGATTAGCACTACAGTTTGTCATATACAGTTAGAACATAAGCAACGTATATTACAAAATCAAAGTATTCCAGCACAAGTCAAAATGGAACTTATTTTAAATTACTGCAAAATCATCATATGCAAGTCCAAATATGCAACAGCTGCAGTTGTATTGAAACGCTAGTTAGGAAAATTTTCAGCCTTATCTGAAACCAGCTCGAAGTTAGAAAGCAACTTGTAGATCAACCGCATGCAGGAAGATTCCACATCTCTACTTTCTAGCTTCCAACTCATCCTTATGCTAAGGCACTAGTTTGGACCAGATTCAACAGAGCCAATAGTAAAAATTCCTCGACTTTGCCATACTACAGTAACACAAAGAAGGAGAGTGATTTGTAAGTTCTTGTAGTGCTGGAGGGACTTTCTCTTTCATTATTTGAAATGAGGGTTGGTTGAAGTTCTTACTTGAGTTTATCTACCATTTTTTGTAGTTCTCATATTAAATGAGAGATAGGATAGCTTTGGAGTTGCATGATTAAACTAAAGAGATGTCAGATGTTTGGCTAGTGGAAGGAGGTTGTTGCTAAACACAAAGCAATGGAAGGAGAGAATAATTGATGAATAACCAGAGAAACATCTTTTGCTATTTCTTGTATTTTGAATTTGTCGTGAGCATTTTTTTGGGTACTGTAGTAGTCTAGTATGAGAGATTTTTTGGCTTTGTCATCCCCTGTTTTGTAACTGCACCGTAAACAATAGACTATTGTAAATTAATATATGAATAAAATACGTACTATTTTTTCTTGCAAGGTGCTCATTTAGGTTAGGAAGTTATAAGGTTTTGATGAGACATATTATTTAAGTATAAGCATTATGTTAATAAAGTATCAGTTTTCTAAAAAATAAACAAACGCACACATTACCACTTATCAAATATAAATATTTGATTACTATTTTCTATAAAGCCTTATAACAGATGAAATTTATTGCAATATGATGATATTAGTGAAACTTAAATTTTTTTATAGAAATATCCCAAAAAGATTGTGCATTATCTTGAATATAATTTTGTTCACCCTAGTGTTAAAATAACATCGGTAGTGATTGGTCGAATTCAAGGGTCCTATGGATTCAATTGCCTAGAACCCTCTGAATTTACATAATTACCACCTATGTTACAAACAAAATTTCATCATTATCTCCTCCAATTACTTTTCTCGCTACTCCTACATATGAAAAATAATAAATTCACAGTTATTATCTCTTGGTACACGTAATTTTTTGATTACTTTTTTAAAGCCTTATCATAAAAGATAATTATTGAAGTATGAAAATGTTGGATAAAATCTACCATTTATCATGAGAACATCCAAACAAATATCCCTTGCACATGTCCATTTATGCATGGAAAATAAGAGTTAAGTTGGAATCAAAGAATGAAGATGTAGAAATTAAACACATTTAAGAGAATGATACTTAAATGAAAACGTTTTAGTATATCAGAGTAATAACCTCACCACAACTTCAAATATTAACTTGTAACAAACAAAGACTTGCTAAAAACCTAAGGTAATTCAAAAAGTTTGTTGGTTTCTTAAGAAATAAAATCAATGAGATGTTTAATAAGCTCTACAACAAAATTCATGAAATGTCTAGACAGCCATCTTCTCCACCTCTATAACAAGTCCTTCCAATAGGAAAGCAAGTCTTCATCGTCAATTGAATTATCAAGTGATGATATCCACCTCCTCCAAAAATAATTATGTTGAGCTTCCAAGAGTAGAAATAAGGAAGAAGAAGATGATCATTATGGAGAAAGAAGCAAATTTTGTTGGTATTTAATTAGAAGTTACAAAGTCAAATCATCAAGAAGGAAAATCTTAAGAAAATAATTTTATGTTTTAATGGTATCAAATATGCAATTATGCTAGTTACAATTTTATCAAGATGTTTCAAGTAATGAGCATGATTAATAAAGTGAATGGAAAAAAGAAACGAAGACCGCATATAAATGCGTAGTGTGGGAATATTCGCACTGGAACAATCACTTATCTTTGCCCAGGTTTTCGAATGACATCAAAATGAAGACCACTCTTCATTGCGATCGACAGTTTGGTGTCATTTATAATGAAGAAAAATGAGATTTTTTCATTATAAACGACACCAAGCTATCGATTATAATGAAGAGTGGTTGATATTTTGATGTCATTCGAAAAGGTGGGTAATAGTAAGTGAATACTATGGTTCTAATAGCATTGCCCAAATGCATAAGTCGTCACAAAGCCATCGGTAATTTGCATGGTGTCACAATAGACAATTTTCTACGTTATTGCGCGTCAAATTTTTTTAATAGAATAATGCCAAATAATTAATAAGGAAAGTGGAAGAAGTTATCACAAAGACGTCGACAATTTTCAGAGCCATCACAAAGAAGTAGGAATTTTTTTGCATCATTATGATGTTGCGTATTTAAAAAAGAAAAATTAAATAGACGTCATAAATCTTCAAGGCATCACAAAGGCGTAGTAAATAGCCTACACCACTATGATGTCATAAGTTTAAAAAAGAAAATTCTAAGCTGATGTGGCGTCGCTAATTTTTAGGGGAGTCACAAAGGTGTATGCAATTCTTTACTTCATTGTGATGCTAAATATTTAAATAAAGTTAAAGTCTGCATCACAATGGCATTGATAATTTTATATGACGCCACAAATGCATAGGCAATTTCCAACGTCATTATAATGTCAAGTATTTTACAAATGGAAAACCGAAGTAGATATCACAAAGGCATTAGTAATTTCAGAGGGCATCATAAAGGCGTAGGTAGTTGTCTAAGCCATCGTGATGTCAGCTGTTTGGAAATTTTTTTGAAGCAACTTCACAAAGACGTCACTAATTTTAAGGGATGTCACAAAGATGTTGCAATTTCTTACACTATTATGCTGCCAAATGTTAACCCAAAAATTGGTTTAACATCCATAATGCCATGTTGAACCAATAAACTGGTTTAACACCCTTGATATTATTTAAAGTCGAGTCATTTTGTAAGTCTTTCAAGGTGTTATTAAACCAAAGATTGGCTTATCATCCAAGATTTAGCACAAGTCATGTTATTTTAAATGGATCCATGTTACCGATGGGCTCTTGAATGAATTATGAAATTGCCCAAGAGTGCACAATTGCCCAAGAGTGTACATATTTCCATGGGAAAGATTGTAAAGTTGCATAAAGGTGCAAAACTGCTTCTAAGAATAAATGGTTTTCTTCTTTTAATGTCTGTACCACTTAGCAACTGCTCTTTTAAAAGTGGTCGGAAAGAGGCGTATGGCTCCAAAAGCACTATGCAGGTCCAATTGGCTCTCAAAGGCTAGAAGATGACCATTGGGATAGGTGGTCCTGTTATACCTTAGTAGTGGAACCATGATGTGTAATGTAATTTTGATAGACATTATTCTTTCTGTAAAGGGGGCTTCATGAAAAATTTTGTTTACTCTAGCATCAAAGGTCCTCTTTCCTTTAATATCAAGCATGTCCTTTTCCATTTTATTAGCTATATCTCTTAAGTAGGCTTCATCATTGTGGTAATCACCTCTATCAGGCCGATACACTTTGTGTGAGATTGAGCCTTCCGATTGTTAGTTATACCTTATTGCTAATTCTTACAAGCGATCTGCTATAACCTTGTTACCTGCTAGCAATTTTGGAGAAAATACTACAACCTTTTGGATTTCTCTTTCCTGTGGGGTCGTAATGATTTTGCCTTTATCTTTTCTTTTAAGCGTGGAAATATCTAAATTTCTCCTTGGAGATTCGACCTTTTCTCCTTCAGTTATCTTTGTTATTTTGGAAGACTTCTATGAAAGGACCTTCTTTAGTAGTGCTTGAATTGCCGCAATTTGTTGTGTTAAGTCTTTGATTTTGGCTTCACTAATTATTGGCTTCGATAATTCTGAAGGTTGACCAAGGTATACATTTTTAGGATTAAAGCGTGGAGTGACATTGTCTTTCAATGTCCTTTGTTGTACTATCTCCTCATTTAGGACATTTATTCTTTTAGCTCTCACTATTTTCCTAAAACGAAACGTCCAACAATTAATTTCAAGGTATAGTTATGATGACTCATAGGTTTGAGCCCTCCTTCTAGTGCCAAAATTTTAATCCAAAAATTGGTATAACACCCATGATACCATATTGAATCAACAAACCAGTTTAACACCGTTGATATTATTGAAAGTGGAGTCATCTGGTAGGTTTGTCAAGGTGTTATTAAACTAAAGATGGGCTCATCATCCAAGATTTAGGACAAGATGATGCTATTTTAAACGGATCCATGTTGCCAATGGGCTCTTGAATAAATTGTGAAGTTGCCCAAGAGTGCACATCATATGTCCATTGGTAAGATTGGCAGGTTGTATAAAGATGTAGTAGTTCATTAACCATTCGTTAATGGTAAAAATAGGCAATGTGCAAGCCATAATCCATTGTTCATGCGAAGATAGGCAAGATGGTTACTGTGAAAAATAAACACTAATTCAATCAAGAGTTTAAGTGGACTTGTTTAAGAGCAGGGCCCAAAAGTCAAGTCCAAAAATTAGTCATAAGCATGTCCATGTTAAATAATAATCAAATTTGCATGATCATGGTAATAGGCTATGCAAATCCGGTCTAGGTCCTTATTCATAAGTTTCAAAAATTACAAATCAATTCTTGATTTTGCCCCAATTCAATTTAGGGTTACAACATTTCGATTTTAAGAAAGATAGAAAGAAAAAATGATTGGCCCAACACTAAGTGGCCGTGAGGTCCATATTTATATGGTACAAACGACATGGCTACCATGTAGCTTCCAGTATCCTTGACCTTCGATATCATCATCTGCTCTGATGGCTTCCGGCGCCCTATTGATAATTGATGGTTTACGACATCCTGTTAAATACCAATCATTTATGGAATCCATATAACGTTGTTGACATTTGGCACTTCGCTTCAGAGTAGACATTCGGCATTCCTCCATATATAAGACAGCCTCTTTCATACTAATGAAATACGACATCTTCCTTCACATTGATGATATAAGATACCCTTTCCATATTGGTGATTTACGATACCCTATATACATTGTTGTGAGTTGATATTACTTGTTTAGTTGATGGCATATGGCATTGTTATATTCGACATCCTTTTCTATTGTTGATGGACGATATCCTTCATTGTATTGATGAATTTCGATACTTTTCTTCACATTGATGTCATTAGACACCCTTCTAGATACTATTGACATGTATCATCCTTGGCAACTGTAGGTATTTGACATCTTTTATGATCTAGTGATGTGTGACAACCCTTTATTTATTGTTGATATACGGCAACCTTTAACATATTGTTTCTTGAAGCTTGGAACCCTTTAACTTGTTGGTATTTGACACCTGCCCTTGCATTGATGAGATATGATATTGATCACATACGACATATTCCTCTATATTTTTTGTTTATGACATTATTGACAATTGTAGGCATTCGAAATCCCTTGCCACTTGTGTATGCTTTACAACTGTTATAATTGTAAAGGCCCGATATCTAGATGTTCGACATCTTAATCAATACAAAATTTCTCTATGATTGTCTTCAGGTTTAATATGCTCTACATCATAGCTTTTCGGCATTTGTTGCCATTTAATGTCACTTAGGGCTAGCATGATATCTCCTTCTTTCATGCTATCGATAACACCTAAGGTTGTTAAGGACTTCGACATCTCTTAGTACTACTTGAAGTGCAACGTCTCTAAAAGCTATTATGAGATACTATATCTCCTTGCCTTCATATTTTGGGCAACCCTCTAGTGTTTTTGACTTTCATCATCTTCTAAAAATGTTCGAAAGACGGCATCCCTTGTTGTGTGTTTCACTGCTTTCCCTTCAACACCTTGTACTTCGACATGCTTGTCTTAAATGTTAGATAACCTTATATGTTGTAACATTTGCACCCTCCTTGTATAAAAGAAGTTTTTTACACTTTAGACTAAAACCAAGAATTTTCTCACTTTTCCAACTTTCTACTATATTTTCTCCTCAGTCCCGTTTTTTATTGAAAAACATAAAATAAATGATGTTAATTTTCACTATTAAATTTATATTGAACTTTAAACAACCCCTTTTGATTTTAATAAAGATTGTTTTATTCTCTTCTTCATATGAAGAGGTTTTCATTTTCGATGTAAAGCCAAGTTTTATTGGGAAGACAAGAGATATGCAAGCTATGAGGGCTATAAATTCACTTAAACAAAAATCTATTACAATTTAGTTTAAATAGAGAAGCAGAAATCCCTTTTCTCACTAATACCATTATTTTATTTGAATAGAAATCCAAAAATTTATCTGATAATATTATAATTTGAATAGAAGACAAGAGAACCATCTGATAATAATATCATTTTTTCGAATAGAAGAACAAAAATCCATTTGATAATAATTCCATAATTTTCTGAATAGAAGACTATAAATCCTTCTGGTAATAATATTTCTTGAATAGAAGTCCAGAAAAAATCCAGAAATAATATTTATTGAATAAAAGACTAGAAAATCTAATGCCCTCAACTAATTGGAGATTGGAGATTGGAAATTTGAGTAATAACAGAGATACCCGTTATTCACTAGAAAATTTGAATTCCAACCCCTGGAATTGAAAATTTATGAACCTTCTAATCTTTTGAGAATGGAGTCTTAGATTCAAATAATAAATTATAAAATTTGGAACCTTTTGGATGCTCATATTGGCATTGAAATCTCTAATTTATGTAATAGATTGCTCTTGACCTTCCTTTTGAAGGTTACTTTAATTTCACTTTGGTACAAGACTAAATATGTATTTGGCTGTTCTTCCTTCAGAAGATTGCTTTGATCCATATTTAGGGTAGATTTGAACTCATTTTATTGATTTCTTTTGCTTCTTATCATTCCTTAGGCGATGATTTAGATTTTAATTCTCATTGCCCCTTATCACTCTTTAGGTAGTGATTTAGGCTTTAATTCTTTTCGCCCCTTATCACTCTTTGGGTGATGATTTAGGCTTTATTTCTCTTTTTCCCTCACTAATCGGGTAGTGATTTTGACTTTAATTTTCTTCGCCCCTTATCACTCTTTTGGTCATGATTTAGGATTTAATTCGCTTTACCCCTTACCACTCATCAGGCAATGATTTAGGCTTGAGCCTCTTATAACCTTATAGGTAATGATTTAGACTAGTCGGTGTATTTGGCTACCCAGGCAGAACCGAAGACTTACCCATCCTCCCTCTTGGAGATGCTCCGGTCAAGCCTTATAGGCGGAATCGAAGGCTGGTCTGGTGCTTTGGTTAGACCATCTTAGGCTGGACCAAAGACTTACTCTTTCCGCCCTTTAAGAGGCGCTCCGGCTAGGCCATGTAGGCGGGACTGATGGTTTGTATTGCTTTGGCTAGTCTATCTTAGGTGGAACCAAAGGCTTACTATATACTCCCTCTAGAAAGTGCTTTGACCATGCCCTTGTGGTTGGATCAAAGGCATTTCTTTCACCTCTTACTGCCGTCTTATGTAGTGATTTAAGCTTTTCCTTTTAGTTCCATTCTTTCGTTTGACTATCTGTTCCGTAGATATGCTTGTCTCAATTTTTTATTTATTCTTTGCAGGGAAGTAAGGCCTTAAATGTTCGGTGTTCCAAGTTCTCGCTATTATGTTGCTACCAGGTCGGCATAATTGATAAGTCCTTGGTGGAATTACTTCATGAATAATAAGAGGTCCTTCCCAATTTGGCCCAAGTGGTCCGTCTAATGGAATTTTGTTATTTTCCATGACTTTTCGAAGTACTAAATCTTCCTTTGAAATGATATTCCTTTAACTTTAGAGTTACAATACCTCGATATCATTTGTTGATATTCGACCGTTCATATGGCCGCTTCATCCCTTAACTCATTTATTAAATCAAAGAATTCTTTCCTTAATTCTTGATTGGGATCAAATGCATATGCAATCTTTCGATGAGATGGAACCTCAACTTCAATTGGAAACATTACTTCACATCCATAAGTTAAAGAAAAAGTGGTATGTCCCATTGCAATCTTAGTAGAAGTTCTATATGCTCAGAGTATTAGCTGTAGTTTTTCTACCCAATTTCTTTTACTTTGTCCAATCATTTCTTTAGGATAGTTTTATTCGCAGCTTCAACGGCTCCATTGACCTTAGGATGAGCTACAGATCGAAACCTTCTGATTATCCTATTCATTTCATAGAATCTGGTAAATTCTTCACTTCCAAATCGTGTTCCATCATTGAAAATTATCTTATATAGTATTCCAAACCATATGACTATATTTTCAATCACAAACTTTAAAAAAAATCATGATGTTATGTTTGGCAATGATTTTGCTTCTACCTGTTTTTAAAATAATCAATGCTACCACAGCGAACTTTGCTCCACCTTTGGATATAAGTAATGGCCTAATTAAATCAATTCCATATACATCAAAGGGCCACGGACTTGAAACTGAGGTCAATTCACTTGGAGGCATATGTGGAATTGTATAAAATTTCTATTGCACCTCTTTACATGATTCACTGCATCATTAATCATTTGGGGTCAATAAAAACCTTGCCTTATGACCTTTTTTGCTAATTTTATTTCATTAGAATGATCTTCATAGAATTCCTCATATGCTTATCTTAACAGTCTTAAGCCATTTTTGGGGCTAACACCTTAGGCAAGAGAGTGAACATCCTCTTTTATAAAGGATTCTGTTCATCATAGTAAAAGTTGGGGCTAGGCGCCTTATCTTTCTAGCCTCTTTCTTGTCTTTTGGTAATTTTCCTTCCATCAAGTACTTAACGATAGGTGTCATCCAGTTATTTCTGTATTGATCATAATCTCTACATGAATGGTTCTTTCTTGATTTTCTTTATTTTATTTCTTGATTTATCTTCTATATTTATTGTTTAAGTGCTTAAGATCTAGTCAATACCATGGCCTCATTTTCAAGTTCTGGACGGTTTTCCTCTACGCTAGGTTTTTTTAAAACCTACAGGCACAATTCGAGTTTTCGATGCTCCTTGTGAGCTAGCTAACTTTGCTGAAGAATCGGCTTGATAATTTTTCCCTCTAGGAACTTGGTGTATGGAAAAGTCCTCAAATTGAGCTAACATCTTTAGTATCTTATTTACATTAAGGATTAGTTTGGCATCTTTTGTTTGATATGTCTGATTTAACCGATTAACCATTAACTGAGAATCGCTGAAAACTTCTATCCTTGGAATTTTTGACTAAAGAGCTAGAGTAAGTCCTATTATTGTTGATTCGTATTCGGCCACATTATTAGTTGTGGGAAATCCTAACGTCACAACATAATGCAGTCGATATCCTTTTCCTACAACTAATAAAGGGCCTAATTTTTAACTGTTGTCTTTTATGGATGCATACTCAGCATAATTCCCCATGTTCATTCGGTGCTCCATTAACAAATAATTTCCATCTAGGCTTCAGTTTTTCTTCTTCTGACTATTCTTTGATGAAACCGTGCACTCATTTACGAAGTTAGGCAAAGCTTGTCCTTTAATTGCCATTCGGGTTAGAACTTAATATCATATTGGCTAAGCTCAATTCCCCATTTTACTAGTCTTCTTGATGTCTCAGGTTTACTAAAAACTTGCTTGACCAAGAAGTTGGTTAGGACTTTGATTGGATGTGCTTGGAAATAGGCCCTTAGCTTTCGAGTGGTGAGCATTAAACAGTATGTCAGCTTCTCTATGATCGGGTATCTAATTTCTACATCATTGAGACTTTTACTAATACAACATATCAGAAGTTGAGTTTCATTCTCTTTCCTTATTAAAACTGAACTTACCGCATGTTCGAAGACCACCATATAAAGGTATAAACTCTCTCCCTTTATTAGGCTAGATAGGATCAGGTCTTTCTCAAGATGATCTTTTAATTCCTGGAAGGACTTTCGAAAATCCTCTCCTCATTCAAAATTATTCTTTTCTTAATTATGTCAATGAAAAATATGCACTTATTAGTAACTTCAGAAATATATCTATTTAAAGCTGCCACTCTTCCGTTTAAGCTCATTACATTTTTGCTTGTTTTTGGTTCCGTCCCGACTCGCCTTGATTTGGTCAAGCTTGGCCTTAGTTCCTCTAGAGCTGACAATATATCCCTGAAATTTCCTAGATTATGTATTGAAGGAACATTTTTGCGGATTCACTTTCATCTTGTACTTTCTTAGTACTTCAAACATTTCCTGAGAATCTTTCAAGTGATTGACTTCCTCTTGAGATTTGACCAGTATATCATTTACATATACTTTCATATTTCAACCAATTTGTTCTTTAAACATTCTATTTATCAATCTTTGATATGTAGCCCCTCCATTCTTCAGCTAAAAAGGAATAACCTTGTAATAGTACACTCCCCAATCTATTAGAAAACTTGTTGTTCTTCATCTGGCCTGAACATAGAGTTTTGATTATATCTGAATAAGTGTCCATAAAAGACAACAGTTTATGTCCACTTATTACGTTAAGTAATCGGTCTATTCGAGGTAAGGGATAGCAATCCTTGCGGCATGCTTTATTCAAATCAGTATAATCGACATACATTCTCTATTTTCTTTGGGCTTTTTGACTTTTACGGGATTGGCTAACCATTTTGGGTAGAAAACTTCTCAAATTAATCCATTTTCAAGTAGTTTTTTGACCTCCTCTTCCAATGTTTAGCTCAAACTTTATTGAATTGCCTTTTCTTTTGTCAAATAGGAGAGATATGTGGATCTATGTTTAGAGCATGGCTTATAAACTTTGTATCTATTCTGATCATGTCTGAATATGTCCAAGCAAATACATTCTTTGCTAGACTGAAGAAATAAGTTCCCCTCCGAGATTATCATTTAACTCCTTTTCGATCTTTACCGTTTTTGTTGGATCAACTGAATCCCGTCTTACTTCTTTTAGGTCTTCGGCTAGCTTTATCCTTTCCTAATTATGACAATTTCTTCGCCATCTATTTCGTCATCTATCGGGTTTGCCTCTTTTCTTTTTCTTTTCCTCTTGAAAAGGTTAAATCTTTTTAACACGGTCTTGGCTTTCCCAGTTGCTCTTATCTCTCCATTTGCCTTGGATGGATAGTTGGACGACAATTATCCAAGGGCTTTTTTTTTCAGTTTTGATTTACTCGCCTTTATACGAATCGTAACAAGAAGTACCATCTTTCGAGTGTAGCAAAATACAATTCTCAAGAGCTAAATTTCTCTCCTCTTATCGTCCCCCATCCACTCTTACTTAGAAATTTCACCATTAGATACTTTGGTGACACAAAAGCATCCACTTTGTCCAGGACTGGTATCCCAAAGAAGGCATTGTAGTAGGAAGACCGATCCATTGCAATGAACAAGGATTCGAAAGTTCTTAAACAGAGTGGAACCCCCATCTGTGCTAAAAGCTTAATTTGCCCCACTGGAGTGGATCCTATGTTATTGAACCCAAATATGGGATCGAAGCTTGGCTCTAACTTTTCTTCTAAAAATTCCCATTTGCTCGTTGCTTGAAGATAACATTCACCGCGCTCCCGGTATCAACTAGAATTTTGGTTACTATGGAAGTCCAGTCTATGCAGTTATCATTAGCAAGTCGTTGTATAGATGGCGAATCCCTCCTAACTCCTATGGAATTATCGTTAGACTATTCATATGAAGCTGATATTTGTGATTTTTGAGTGGTGGCTCCTCCCGTATAGAAAAGACTCCATCTTTGGCATCTCCTATATACTTGCTTCTAGCCCCTTGCTTCTTCAAACTAAATGTTGACCTCCATGGATAACGTCTATCCGATTGTTGGTGGAATAAAATTTTGTTGAGAATCATTTCCCACAAAATTCATGGCATTATTTGGTGCCCTCTGAATACTTTCTTCAAGATGGGCAAGTTTTTGATTCTCTTTGACAAACTCCTTTAGAAGCCCCGATCAGATCATATTTCGAACGATTCCAACTAAAACACAACTCATCAATTTTATATCTGTTAGCCTTGTGGTAGGCACAATAATCTCCTCTTCTTGGCTCGGGGTTATTCCTTGCATTGTAAGAAGTTAGGAAGTTTCCTCCATCTTTAGCTATAGCAAAAATATTTGGGATTGGTTTATTTAAGGCTACATAGTTAGATTTTAGGATCTCCTCCCATCTTCCTCACTTTCTCTCATCGTAAGTAGTTAATATCGGTATTGGATATGTATCAGTCAAGTACCGACATGAGATGTTTTATAATATCGTGATAATATTGGATAATATCGATAACATATCAGACATGTGTAGAACATGTTATAAACGATATACTATGTTATAATTGTATATTGATGTTAAGTTTTCAAATATTTGGATAAATAATGCTAAATTACTATTAAAGATTGATAGTAGATAATTTACGTATTACAATAAGTTCACTGAGCTATTTTATTAAATAGAAATCATAATATAGGCTCATAAAAATCGAGAAATTAGTATAATGTGCATCTTTATTATTTTCTTTATTTTTATACTATATTTTTTGTTTCTTTGGTCATCTAGTCATCTATATTAATTTCCCAAAATTTCTACATGTAGAGTTTCGTCATTTCCATTTTTACTTTATTTGTCGAATAAGCAATGTTGATTTGATACCAATTACTACTTACGCTTGGTCCTTATCAATATGTCAAGTATATAACTTTACTACTCTTCAACTTTTAGTTTTTGATGCATGATAATAACTAATAAGATGAATTTTTATATGCTAACGTACTAATGAAAAACGGTATACAAAAAATAACTAAAAAAGGAGTAGTGGTTTCATGATCTTTTTTTCAGCGGTAAAGTCTTATCGAAAAGTAAAGTTTATTAAATAATGGAATACTAAATTTTTTTATTATTGAAAGAATTACGAAGATTAAAACTAAAAAATTAGATCATTGAGATTTATAATATGGTGTAGATGTTGTCATTCACCATATAAAAAAATCGAACATTGTGAAAGTGAAGATATTTATTTGTAAATATAAAACATATAATAATGAATGATGTTCTTAAAAATATTGGTTATTTTGCAGTACATATCAGAGTTATATATCAACAAATATCGGGGGATATATTAGTGACGCAGCTTTGACTAGGCTCGAACAGTTTAGATACCAAACTATCACAACCTATCCAGGATCTTCCTCACGAAATGATGATTTCGTGTCAAATAAGCCGATAGAACGATAAATGCTCATTTCTGTTGATCGTGATAATACTGGAATCTAGCTATCTCTAACCCATTGATCTCGCAAGATGCCTGTTGAAAGATCTACAATTTGATCGTTGATCACTCGTAAGTGATACCGAGAATTGGCTTCAAATTCGTTGATTCGCTCACGAATAACCCGAAGATGGAAAGAAGAAGGAGATCACACTCAACTTCCAACAATGGTGGCCAAAGCTCACACACAAATTTATTTCAAAATCAACTACCTTTACAAATGACAACACACCCTATTTATAGGAAATTACAACATATACATGCGACTCAACAATACAACAGACATGCGACTTAACAATACAACACATATGCGACTTAACAATACAACACACGACCTAACAATACAACGCACACATGCGACTTAACAATACAATACACATGCGACTTAACAATACAACACACATGCGACTTAACAATACAACACGTATGCGACTTAACAATACAACACACGACCTAACAACAATGCGACATAAGAACTTGTGACTTAAGAAGATAGCACAGCTTCATGAACGACTTAAGCGACATATGCTTCAGGAACGACTTAAGCGACTTAAGAACCCATGCGGCATAAGCGAACGACCTATAGAAATGCGGCATAAGTGAACGACCTATAGAAATGCGGCATAAGTGAACGACCTATAGAAATGCGACTTAATTTCTTGAGTAGTTATCTTATAAGGCATGCGACTCATGGCATGCGACTTAAGGTCGGCGAGATACGACTTAAGGCAGGCGACATACGACTTAACTCGCTAGGTCGCTTATCATGATGCGCTGCATCAATTAGTAATGATATTTTTAGTGATAATTTAAAAAAAATATTAGCCAAGGAGTGATATGTGGTGTATCGACGATATATCGGTGGTATTATCTGATATTAACTACATAGCTCTCATCCCATCTTGGTTTTCTATTGGGGTGATCAAGGCCAGATCTTCCTATTTCCTTCTTTATCTTAGACTTTTCTTAGCATGATACATCTCATCAATACGGATGAATTTGTCAGTTTGAAACTGAAAATCTTGAAGGTTTCTACACCCATGAATATAAAGTTCCTTACATAAGGGGGTTTTCTTAATCAATCCTAAACGCGTTGCCATTAAATTATCTCTATCAGTCATATTCTCTGCTTTCAATGCCTCAATGTTGAATATTATCAAGTATTCACCGAGCAGCTCTCTTGGTCTTTGCTTAACATTGTTAGCACACTAGAATCAATAATAAGGTCCTTGCGTACACAGAACCGTGCTAAAAATTCATAAGAAAACTACTTTCAATAATAATTTTTTTCTCCATGTAATGCCTATACCACTTAGCAACTGCTCATTGAAAAGTTGTCGAAAAGAACTGTAAGAAATGCGGATTACGAATCTTAAGGCTAGAATTAACACTAGAGAGGGGTGAATAGTGTTTTAAGGAATTACTAAATCCTTTGGAGTTTATATTAATTTGAACACAAATGTATGCAATATTCAGATACGGATATGATCAAACGCAGATGCAGAAATAAAGTAAAAGCAATAAAGGAAAGAACACACCGGATTTTATACTGGTTCGGAGTTACCCTACATCCAGCCCGCACATAGGTACGGATTTCCTTTCAAAATTAGTTCTTACAATTGCACCCTCGATTTCAAGGCCACGAGGTACACCACTCCAGATTCACAATCCTCTAGGTAGAGATTCTTAATTTTACGGGCAATAAGTTCACCCAATTGATTTCACAGTCTACAATCACACCTTTTCTCAATTGATTGATTTCACAGGCTACAATCACCCCTTTTCTCGCTTAATTAATTACAAAAAAGCCTATAACTCTGAATAGCACTGAGATCTTGTTGGGATAGTGATAGAGAATCAAACTAGAAATGATATAGTTAGATTCAATGTTGATTGCGGAAGAGTAATGGTAAAAATGTATATAAAGAAATGTTGAATAAGAAGAGGAGTGAAATCAGAGAAAAATGTATATTAATTCGTTTAAAACAGACTTTATTTATAGTAGAAAAATAGCCATGTCCATTCGTGAAAGGATATGACGAATAGACACTTCCTTTGAAATTCAAATTTTTGAAATAAACTGCCACCTTGTCGACAAGGGTATCTTGGGGTTGTCGACATGCCTAAGCAATTTTTGGTAATTTTTTTTCTTTAAAAATAATTTCTATCTTGTGTTAAAACTATTTTTAAACTTTATAAATATACTTAACTATAGTTAAAATACATAAATAAGTATAGAGAATAATATATATAAAATTTTACTATAATTCTATTTTTAAATCTAAGTATAAATATTAAAAGATAAATATATTATAATTAAAAGATAGTTTAAAACCAAGGATAATTTGATTTTGAAGATAAAGATTATTTTGAGCTAAAAGTATTCTAAAACCAGGATAGATGTTTTTGATTCTTTTAAAAGGAAGATTTTGAAATCATTTTGAAAAAAAGATATAATTTTGTAAAACATTTGAATAAAAGTTAGTGGATACAAAACAATGTTCCACTAGATTTTTCGTAAGTTCCATCCTACTTAGGGTTCCATCCCTTTAACAGGCTCGAAGTGGATTCCATTCCACGAATAAAAAGGATTTTAAGATGCTAGTGCTTTTCTAGGAGTTTTAACAAAATTCCTAACTAAACTACTTATCATTGAAATCTTGAACTCTTGATACTCATGAGTCTTCAATCTTGATATCTTTAGTCTTGAATCTCTATACTGTACAGTCTTCATTCTAGGTACCTGCATGGTTAAATCATACATATACATATATATCTAAACTAAAATATTAGTATTTATATTTTATAATCTTATTCTAAGCTTGTTGTCATCAAAACCATCTTCTGCGGAACTAACAATCTCCCCCTTTTTGATGATGACAATCTTTGTTTATAAAATATTACATCTATCCTAATAACTCCCTCTAAAACTATTAACTCCCATTAATCTATGCCTAACTATCCTATTTTATACTTCTCCCCTTTTATCATCAACAAAAAAACTAACTCTAAACTATATAACTCCCCCTTTGTGACGCCCCACCTCTATACCCACGCTAGCCAAGAACACTCCGGAGAAGTGCTGTCAACTAGCACGGAGAATAAGGCTGTTGAGGAGCGACCATCCATGTAATAGCTTATCACACGGTGGCTATAAATAATCTTCGGAAACAAACATAGAAATAATCATATCACAAATCAGTCACAGATATCCATATCACAAAGGCGGAAGAAGATATAAATATATAACTAACACATGAAAGTGTACATCAGAGTAGTGGTCAATAAGATCCACGATAATACAAAAGAATAGCAACACGTGCTATACAAAAGAATACAACTATGAGTCTATATCTCAAGTGTATACAGCAAAAACTGCTAATCTAAACAGTTAGCCAAAAGTCAGAGTGATGAATCCCTGGGAAGAAGTCAAGCAGAAGCACCTGTAACATCTCGGTCTGATCCGAGTATTATTTAAGAAAATAATAAACGGATCAGTCTAGCTATAAATATCAGATGACATGATATAACATAAAAGATATGGCATAAACATAAACATCCATAACGACATACCACTATAAGTATGTAAATAATGATCAACAGAAGATCAATCAATAAGAGATAATCATTATCACAAGAATCTTCTCAAAGATTCGAAGAGGGCATCATACCCTAAACTTGTACTCATGACAAGTCAAAGAGATAAATTCCAGAAATCAACACAAGAGATCCAGAAATCATAAAAAGGGAAAGAGGCCTATCACATGATGGTCCGAAAACCAAGGGGAGCTACCCCGCATGTGTGAATGGAATCACACAGATTAAGGTCAAGACTAACCAAAAAGCAGAAAGGTATGTGTGAATGGAATCACACAAGTGGTGTCTAGTCTAACCTTGCAATGAAAGAGACATCGCGCAATTGCTAATCTAATTCATAGAGCGATCATCAAGATCAACGAGAAGTGTCAATTACACTAAGCTAGTAAATATAGAAGTTTAGCTTCATGTCCCATAACCACTTGCTTAACTTCAATATTTACGAACAAACTGTAAATCTTCACTAATAAAATTGTCATAAGAGGTTCAATCGAACAAGTCCAAGAATTAACCGACGAAGTGAACGCAAGCGTTTCATACCACTTGTTTTACTAAGTCGTTTAATTAGATTTCTCATCCGAGTGAGGTAAAGGCTTGTATATACTAATAGATTGGAAAACGGTTTAAGAAAAGAGCTTTGTTATTAAAAATAGAGTTGAAATTGTTTGTTAAAAGAGTTTTGATATTTACTACTAGTATTGAAACCTTTATATTATAAAGTGACAAAACACATAAGTAAGTATAGAAACAATCAGTCACAAAGATCGCATACGGAGATGCGAATAAAATCCAAGGAAATCAGCTCAGGAAGTTCGGTTGAATGTTCTTCAGATAGGATCGCCTACGCAGAGTCAGGTCGCGGGGGTCCAGGGGGCAGCGCCCCCGGCGGGGTGCGGGGCAGCGCCCCGTCACGGTACGACCTAAGTGAAGACAAGCGGCTTACGACCTAAAGCAAAATGAGGTCTAACGACCTAACGACTCAAGGGTCTAACGACTCAGCGACTCAAGGGCGAACGACTCAGCGACTCAAGGGTTAACGACTCAGCGACTCAAGGGTGAACGACTCAGCGACTCAAGGGTGAACGACTCAGCGACTCAAGGTTGAACGACTCAGCGACTCAAGGGTCTAACGACTCAGCGACTCAAGGGTCCAACGACTCAGCGACTCAAGGGTTAACGACTCAGCGACTCAAGGGTGAACGACTCAGCGACTCAAGGTTGAACGACTCAGCGACTCAAGGGTCTAACGACTCAGCGACTCAAGGGTCCAACGACTCAGCGACTCAAGGGTTAACGACTCAGCGACTCAAGGGTTAACGACTCAGCGACTCAAGGGTGAACGACTCAGCGACTCAAGGTTGAACGACTCAGCGACTCAAGGGTCTAACGACTCAGCGACTCAAGGGTCCAACGACTCAGCGACTCAAGGGTTAACGACTCAGCGACTCAAGGGTTAACGACTCAACACAGGCGAACAGAAATACAAAGGCGGTGACTTTTCAACGCGCGCGACTTACGACTTAGGCTTAACTCGTGGACGACTTAGCGATGGCCAGAAACGACTTAACTCCGAGGCAGTGCGACCTAACTGCAGTTTTTTGTCAAAAACGCTAAAAATTGGAGTTTTTCGCCAATCCAATCCAAACCAAATGCAAATGCACATGCTAAAGTGATGGGGAATCATTCCCAACAGTCCAATATAGTTATAGGCTAGAATTGTGAGATAAAAATCTCACCTTTGCACTAAAGTTTATAAAGATGAAGCTTGAAAGCAAGGAGAAGCAATCCAAAGCTTGAATCCAATATCTTCTACTTGAATTTGGAGTTGAATGTTGGATTTGCAATTGAATTTGTGCTTGGAGTTTTAATTTCCCATTCCCTCCACCATTAATGCCAAAGCTTGATTAGTTAGGAAATTTATGAAGAGTGAGGAGAAGAGGGTTGGAACTTGGGCTTAATAGGCTAAACTAACCAAAGTCCAAAGCGGGAAAAGTCAGTGAAATTTCACTAACTCCAAACCTATCGATGTTTATACTTAAAAAGTTGTAAACGACATTTCGAACTCAATGGAAGTGGTCTCGAGTCCTAATTTGACCGTTTGCAAAAAGTAGCTTTTCGGACCAAAATCCGATTAACGAGTTAATATTTAAATAAAATATTTAAATACAAACTCGATAAATATGCGGGTTGTTACACCCTTAATCTAATACTGTATGACATGTAGTTAAAATGATAGTGTTATCATAAATAATCAACACTTAATTCTAAAACTAAAACTTAGTCCTTAATTACTAACTATCCTAACTAAGAATCCATATATGATAATACTTATAATAGTGATAATGTAAGAATTCAAATATAAGAACACAAATCATTTATTAATTATATATTGTTATATTTACATTTGCATAGAAAACATAAGTAAGATCATATAACGATAAGAAAAAGAGAAAAGAAACTAATTTGTATATATATATATATATATATATATTATGTTTTGAACACCAATTACCAAACCAAATCAAATCAAATCAATCCAAGCAATCAATTCAAATCAAACGAAGCAATCAAATAAAATCAAACATTGCGAGGAACTTCCACACATCCTTCTTCTCCAAATATAGGGTCTGCTTTAATGGCATCCCAATTTTCATTTTCATTGGTGAGAGAGACTAGAGGATGTGCTTCAATATCATCTTTGTGCAGGGAGGAAATCATCCACCGTATCGTATCGGAATGCTTTTCTTGCTCCTTGATCATCTGCATTTGACTCAACTCTAAGTGTCACTGATTACGAAGAATGAAAGAAAGAATATTTTTGAAAGAGTTAAGGGTTTCTTCAAGATTCTTGGTCAAACTATGAATTGGATTGGCCATATTTGAGTTTGTGAAAAGAAATATAGATAAAGTAGATAAGAAATGATTCTGAGTGATGAATTCTGGAAGAAATATGAATTTATAGGTGCAGAAATTCGTTTGAAATTAATAGACACATGGTAGTTATTCAAATTTCAAATTTAAAATGAAAATTCATTTCTGACCAGTACTTGTCGACAGGGTCTAGGGGGGTTGTCGACAGGGGTCAGTTGATTTTGATGACTCATTTTTGATTTTGTGAATAATTGTGTGTGTGTGTGTGTGTATTTATATAATATACTAACATTTTTTCCGAAGATAGGATAAGCTAGATGATAGAAAAGTAATTCAATTTCATTTCATAATAGAATGATACAATGAAAAAACATTAAGAACTACACGAACATTCAAATCAAAATAAACTAAAACTAATACAACATGACATGAAAAGGTAGAACTAGTTAGAGGATGATGAAGATGAAGATAATCCAAGCTTCTTGCTGACTTTTGAGAAAAACTTGTTCATTTTGGATGACATTTTATTCAACTTTTTACTAACGGATCGTTTAAGTGTCCGTTGATTCTCAACAATGATCTTTTGATTTTTGAGTAAGGTTTTGTTGGTTGGATTAGAGGGATAGTCAATACTTTCCAAGAATGTTTCACTTTCTTCTTCTTCTTCTATTTCCATTTCATCCCCTTCTTCTTCTTCCTCTTCCATATCCTCATGAGCCAAATGCTCTTCCTTTTCGGCAAGAGTTTCATATGGTAGAAAAACATATGGAATTTTCATAAGAGAAATGTTTGAGTGATTAAAAACTTTTCTTGAAACAAATTCTTCTCCTTTGAAATATTCTCCAAAATAATTAAAAATTCGAGTGAAGTAGATTCCATGATACAAAGTGTTTTCACCCATTTCAAGATTTTTGGGACGAAATTCATCCAGAATAACTTACGCCCAATTAATATCATAATTTTCAAAAATAGCAAAAAGTGTTTTTCAGACTTTTGAAGTTGGATTGTTAAAACTCCCCGATCTTGGGGGTCAAAGTATGTTGTAAAAGAAGATTAACAATTCTAGCTTTTGGTAGAAAGTTTCGATTTATGAATTCAAAGTTATCTCCTTCGAAAATGTGATGAATTGTCTCACGATCGTTTTCATCGATATTAAAACTAGGAAGATCCATTCCCGTGCTCTTGCAATTGAGAATGGTACCCAAAAGATCACAATTTAAAATGATTCTAGTGCTTTTGACACTACTCCAAATTTCATCATCATTTCCATTATAAAATCTATGGTCGAGATTTGCATAGAAAATTTTAACAAGATTTGGATAAGAAACAAAATCATTTTGTGAAGCATCAACAAGGCTAAGAACTTGGTTATTTGCAAAACGAGAATCGATTTCATAAGTAGAGAAATATTCTTGAACTATAGAAAAATTCCCGAGATGGACTTTTCCATAGTTAGCATAGTTGATATATGCTTTTATAGCCTCCGGATCATTGAAAAGTTGCTCTTTTATCTTTTTGGAAATTCTCATTGTGGAAGGGTTGCTTGAAGAAGCCATTAGAGTAGAGAGTAGAGAGCTTGATATTTTTAAATAAGAGTTTGAATTTGAAAATGAAAGTGAAAAGTTGTGATAAGAGATAGTGAATAAATTGATTCTCAAAGGACATGTTCTCTGGTCAAAAGGTGACTTTTCAGAGACTTGAATGAAGTGAAAAGATGGAGGAAAATTCAACATTTGAATTTAAATTTTGAATTTCAAATTTCCATACCCTTGTCGACAACATGGTGGGGACCTTGTCGACAGGTGTCTTTGAATTTTCATGATTTGTTTCTCTTAAGTATTCTAATATATATATATATATTTATTATTTTTAATGTCTATATATATCTGGAATTATCTGAAATTATAGTATATTTCATAGAATTTTATGATACTATTTAAAAATAAAAGTAATACTAAAATAATAGTAAAAAGTAATAAAAAAATTTAAAATTCAAACAACACACCAATTCAAAATCAACCAATCAAGCATCCAATTCTAAGCATGCAATTTCAACCAATGTATTGTAAACGTGTACCTTTTTCTGAGTCCGTTTCTCTGAATTCGTCGGAGTCATGAACTGCCATGAAACACATATTTGAATTATCTGTCTTCTGATCATCATCGCTTAAAGAAGAGTTTGTGTCATCTAGAGTAGCAGTAAATGCACGTTTTCGTTTCTTTGCGGAATCATTGTTTATAGGAAGATTTTGCCTATCTAAATGCGGACAGTCTCTTTTGATATGACCTGGTTCATCACAATTGAAACATTTGATATTGTTTGGTACTACATTCTGATTTTCAGGGTTCTTATAGTTGTTTCTCTTGAGATTATTCATCTTTCTATATTTCAGGAATTTTCGAAAGTTCTTGGTCATAAAGGCTATCTCTTCATCATTATCGCTGTTTGAGTCTGATCCATTGGCCAATGCATTGAATGCAATTGATTTCTTTTCAGATGCTTTGTTTTCCCCTCTCTCAATCATTTGGACTTCAAACGACATTAGATTTTCAATTAATTCTTCTATCTTTAAGGTACTGATGTCATTTGCCTCTTCGATCGCAAGTGTCTTTTGATCCCATTCTGGAGTAAGGGAATTTAAGATTTTTCTGACTTGATCTTCTTCCAAAAATTGCTTTCCCAAGGATATTAGAGAATGCACAATATTCTAAAATCTACTATACATATCTAAAATAGACTCATTAGAATTCATTTTAAATAATTGAAACTGATTTGTGAGCATGGAAATTTTGGTCTGTTTAACTTTGCTTGTTCCTTCGTGAGTAACTTGCAAAGTTTTCTAGATTTCATATTCAAACTTACAAACTGAAACTCTATTAAATTCATTCCTATCAAGTGAACAAAAAATATTCATAGCTTTAGAGTTGTTTTGTGCAACGGCCTTTTGCTCAGCAGTCCACTGTGCAAAATCAGTTGTGGGTTCAAAATATTCGGTCTGTGTGATATTCCAAGTGTCTAGTCTTATAGATTGTAAATATATTATCTTCCTACATGCCCAATATGCATAGTTACTGCCATTAAAAAGTAGTGGTCTGATAGTAGACTGCCTTCTAAAAATGAACTAGTGACAGAGATAATAGAACTAGTGTTGATAGTATTAACAATACCAGTGTTGGTAGCCATTTTGAAAAAATTTCAAAATTCAGATTATGAAACTTTGAAAACCTTGGTTTGATACCAAATGTGAGAAATGCGGATACGGATGTTAAAGCTAGAATTAACACTAGAGGGGGGTGAATATTGTTTAATTGAATTTCTAGATCTTTTTGAGTTTATATTAATTTGAACACTAATGTACGCAATATTCAGACACAGATATGGTCGCAGAATCAAACACAGATGCAGAAATAAAGTAAAAGCAATAAAGGAAAGAACACACTGGATTTTATACTGGTTCGGAGTTACCCTACATCCATTCCCGCACACAAGTACGGATTTCCTTTCAAAACCAATTCTTAAATTACACTCTCGATTTCAAGGCCACGAGGTACACTACTTCAGATTCACAATCCTCTGGATGGAGATACTTGATTTTACGGGCAACAAGTTCACCCAATTGATTTCACATGCTACAGTCACACCTTTTCTCGCTTGATTGATTTCACAGGCTATAATCACACCTTTTCTCGCTTAATTAATTATAAAGAAGCCTATACGTATGAATAGCACTGATATCTTCTTGAGATAGTGATAGAGAATCAAACCAGAAATGATCTAGTGAGATTCAATGTTGATTTCGGCAGAATAATGGTAAAAATGTATATAAAGAAATGTGGAAGAAGAGGAGGAGTGAAATCAGAGAAAAAATGTATATAAATTCGTTTAAAATAGCCTCTTTTATAGTAGAACAACAGCCATGTCCATTCGTGAAAGGATATGACGAATAGACGCTTTCTTTGAAATTTAAATTTTTGAAATAAACTGCCACCTTGTCGACAAGGGTATCTTGGGGTTGTCGACATGCCTAGCAATTTTTGGTAATTTGTTTTTCTTTGAAAATAACTTTTATCTTGTATTAAAACTATTTTTAAACTTTATAAATATACTTAACTATAGCTAAAATACATAAATAAGTATAGAGAATAATGTATATAAAATTTTACTATAATTTTATATTTAAATCTAAGTATAAATATTGAAAGATAAATATATTATAATTAAAAGATAGTTTAAAACCAACGATAATTTGATTTTGAAGATAAAGATTATTTTGAGGCTAAAAGTATTTTAAAACCAAGATAGATGTTTTTGATTCTTTTAAAAGGAAGATTTTGAAATCATTTTGAAAACAAGATATAATTTTGTAAAACATTTGAATAAAATTTAGTGGATACAAAACAATGTTCCACTACATTTTTCGTAGGTTCCATCCTACTTAGGGTTCCATCTCTTTAACAGGCTTGAAGTGGATTCCATTCCACGAATAAAATGGATTTTAAGATGCCAATGTTTTTCTAGGAGTTTTAACAAGATTCCTAACTAAATTACTCATTATTGAAATCTTGAACTCTTGATAATCTTGATACTCATGAGTCTTCAATCTTGATATCTGCAATCTTGAATCTCTATACTGTACAATCTTCATTCCAGGTACCTGCATGGTTAAATCCTGCATATACATATATCTAAACTAAAATGTTAGTATTTATATTTTATAATCTTATTCTAAAGTTGTTGTCATCAAAACCATCTTCTCCGGAACTAACAAGAACCTACAGCGTCGGCTCTAGAAGCATTGTGATGGTTCATATGGCTCTCGAAGGCTAGAAGACGATCATCAGGATCGATGGTCTCATTATATCTTAGTGATGGAATCTTGATTCATGGCATAATTTTGAAAACATTATCTGTGAAGAGGGATTTACAAAAATTGTTTTTAACCCTAGGATCAACCGATCAAGGGTCCTCTTTCCTCAGATATCAAGCATGTCCTTTGTTATTTTATCAGCTATACCTCTCAAGTAGGATTCATTATCATGGAAATCACCTCTATAAGGCATGTACTCCTTACGTGAGATTGAGTTTTCCAATTGTTTGTTGGACCTTTCGGCTTATTTTTCTAGGCGATCAACTTTAACCTTGTTATCTGGTAGCGGTTTTGGAGAAAATACTATAGCTTCAACCTTTTGGATTCCTCTTTTCTATGGGGTTGTAATGATTTTTCCTTTATCTTTTCTTTTGAGCATGGAAGTATCTAAATTTCTCCTTGGAGATACAACCTCTTATTCTTGTTGTTTTGGAAGACTTTTGTGAAAGGACTTTCTCTAACAGTTCTTGCATTTCCACCATTCATTGTGTTAAGTCTTTGATTTTGGCTTCATTATTTATTAGCTTTGCTGGTTCTTAAGGTTGGCCAGATTCTACATTTTCTAGATTAAAGCGTGGAGTGATATTGTCATTCAATGTCATTTGTGTACTATCTCCTCATTTGGGACACTAATTTGTTTAGCTCTCGGCATTTTCTTAAAACAAAATGTAAAATAATTAATTTCAAGATATAACTATAATGACTCGAAGGTTCAAGCCTTCCTTCTAGCGTCAAAATGTTAACCCAAATTGATTTACCATCTATGATGCCATGTTGAACCAATAAACTGGTTTAGCACCCTTGATATTATTTAAAGTAGAGTTATTTGGTTGGTTTGTCAAGGTGTTATTAAATAGAGCTCGGCCTGTCATCCAAATAGCATAACCTGATATTATTTTAAATGAATCCATGTTGCCGATAGACTCATGAATGAATATGAAATTACCCAAGAGTGCATACCATATGTCCAGGGGTAAGATCACAAGTTGCATAAAGATTCAATAGTTCATTAACCATTAGTTAATAAGCAATGTATAAGCCATAATCCATTGTTCACGTGAAGATAGGCAAGATGGTTATCATGCAAAATAAACGTTAATTCAGTCAAGGGCTTAAGTGGCATTGATTAAGAGTAGGGCCCAAAAGTCAAGTCTAAAAATTAGTCATACGCATGTCCATGTTAAATGATAATCAAATTTGGATGATCAAGATAATAGGTTATGCAAATCCATCGGTCTAAGTCCTTGTTCATAAGTTTCAAGAGTTATAAATCAATTCTTGATTTTGTCCCAATTCAATTTAAGGTTACAACACTTTGATTTTAGGAAAGAGAGAAAGGAAAAATGATATGCCCCTTACTAAGTGGCCATGGGGTCCATAATTATAGGGATTGTAATCGGTGGCATGGCTACCACATGGTTCTAGGCATCCTTGACCTTCGTTATCGTCATCTTTTTTGATGGATTTTAGCACCCTATTGAGAATTGATGGTTTACGACATATCATTGAATACCAGTTATTTATGGCATCTGTATAACGTTGCTGGCATTTGGCACTTCGCTTCAGAGTAGACATTCGACATTCCTCCATATACACAGCAACCTCTTTTATACTATTGAAGTACAACATCTTCGTTCACATTGATGATATACGATCCCTTGTCGTATTGTCGACTTATGATATATATATATATATATATATATATTGTTATGACTTGATTTCTTGTTAACCTAATGGCATACGACTTTGTCAGTATTCGACATCCTCTTCTATCATTGATGGACGATATCCTTCCTTGTAGTGGTGAACTTCGATACCTTTCTTCACATTGATGTCATTTGACACCCTTATGGATACTGTTGACATGCAACATCCTTAGTAACTATATAGATATTTGACAACTTTTATGATTTGATGATGTGCAACAACCCCTTATCTATTGCTAATATACGACAACCTTTAACATATTGTTTCTTGAGCTTGGGTTTCTTTAACTTACTGGTATTCGACGCCTGCCCTTACATTGATGAGATGTGGTATTGATAACATATGGCAACTTCCTCTATATTGTTGATTTAAGACATTATTGACAACTATAGGCACTCAATATCCCCTCTACTTGTGTATGCTTTACAACAGTTATAATTGTAAATGCCCAATATCTATATGTTCGATATCTTTATCAATACAAAATCTCTCTTTGGTTGTCTTTATGTTTGATATGCTCTACATTATAGCTTTTCAACGTCTGTTGCCATTTGATATCACTTAGGGTTGGCACGATATCTCCTCCTTTCCATGCATTCCACAACCCCTAAGGTTGTTGAGGACTTCGACATCTCTAGGTATTGCTTGAAATACGACATCCCTAGAAGCTATCTGAGATACGATATCTCCTAGCCTTCATATTTTCATAAAACCCCTAGGATTGTTGAAGTTCGACATCTTCTTAAAATATTTGAACGACAATATCGCTTACCGAGTGTTTCACTACTTTCCCTTCATCGTCTTATATTTCGACATTCTTGTATTAAATATTCAATTGTAACACTAAATATTAAAAAATAAAGTGTAGTTGGCATCAAAGAGGCATCAGTAATTTTGTGCAATGTAAAAAATGCATAGGCAATTTCCTATGCTATTATGACACCAAAAAATATAAAAAACTGAAATAACCATCACAATGGTGTCGGTATTTTTCAGAGGTATCGCAAAGGCGTAGGCAATTGTCTATATCATTTTGATGCCATGTATTTTAAAATGTAAATTGAAGTAGACATCACAAGACGCAGGTAATTTTCTTTAGCACTAAAAAAATGTAGGCAATTTCCCATGCCGTTGGGACATCAAAAGATTTTAAAAAAATTGAAGTAAGCATCACAAAGGCATTAGTAATTTTCAAAGGCTCAAACTGGCAAAGGAAATTGTCTAAGTCATGTATTTTTGAAAAGGAAATTGAAGCTGGCATCATTAAGGAGTCAGTAATTTTCAGGGACATTATAAAGGCATAAAGAATTTCCTTGCCATTGTGATGTAAAGTTTAAAAAAATTATAGTAAGCTTTATGAACTACCTAGTAATGTTCTACAACATCAAAAAGGCATAGGCACTTTCTTATGCCATTATGACACCCAAAAAAATTGAAGTAGGCATTGCAAAGACATCAGTAACTTTCAAAGGTAGCACGAAGAAGTGGGCAATTGTCTTCACCATTGTGATGCTAAGTATTTTTTAAAAGAAAATTTAAGTAGACATGCAAAAGGCGTTGGTAATTTTCTATGACGTCATAAAGGCATAGGAAATTATTATGCCATTATGACACCAAAAAATTAAAAAAGAAAATTGAAGTAGATGTCACAAAGGCGTAGGCAAATGTCTACATATTATGATGTCAAGTGTTTTAAAAAGGTCACAAAAGCGTTCGTAATTTTTAAGGGCATTACAAAGGCATAAGAAATCACCTACGCCACATGATAACAGTTTTAATAGTAAATTTTAAAGCCAGTGTCATAAAGGCATCGCTATTTACCGATTCGTTAATGACGGCTGTTGTTTTAGCGATACTGCGCAGTTGCCGCATCATTATGACATCGGTAATCAATGTTAGAAATTAGCACTTTATTCTGTAGTGACGAGAGTGAAATGAAGGAACATATGATGTGATAAATGGGACAATTAGGAGATTTCTTCAGAAGGAAAGTCAAGAGGACGAATAGTCGACCACTTCTAGTAAAAATCCTATTATCGCGGAGATTTGAGCGGTTGAGTAACCAAGGAAGCTTACTATGTCATCCATGTTAGTATATAATCGACTAATTAACCCTATGTAACATTTTCTAAGGTACGTTTGGCACATGGATGGTGCAAGAGTGAATGACTATGTGAAATGTAGGTGGTTTCTCTTGTTTTTGGAAGGAGTAGCGACGATGTGAATGCATGCTAGAGGCGGGATCCATAAGGTTATACAATCAAGCTGGAGGCGGGATCCATTAGGTCATACATCAATTGGAAAATTTATTTTTGAGTCAATTTAGGGTCATTCTAAGCAATTCAATGACGTGAACTTGCTAGCAAATGTAAAGCAAATGATAATGGAATCAGTGAAGAGCTATTAAAAGGGATTTAATGCAACAGTAACTGAGCTAAGGAACCCAAAGGACAACCTAGTATTGATGGCTTTGGATGGTGGTGGATAAGGATTTCGATTTTGAAAAGTGGCTGACTATGAAGAAGCTGGCTATGTTGAAAGATTTATACAAGAAAAATGACCATCTATGCTTGTAAGAGGCATAAATGGAGAAAATATTGAATGCTGAAGATCAACTGAATAGAGCAGTGTTATGCCGAGTGCTGAGGCTATTAAAAAGGATGGTAACAATGGCAAAAATAATAACAATTATAAAATAAAGAACTAAAATTTTAGGGGCAAGAAGGAGGACCGTAGCAAATGTTTTTGGTTTACGAGGAACGTTAAACATATGGAATTAAACGACTCCATGGAAAAGATCTATCTTGCAATGCAAAACATAGCGAGATATAGGTAGCCGGCTCTAAAGGAGGCTACTGAGAAAGAGAAACAATCAGAAAAATATTGTCGTTTCCATGAGATGCATGGACATAATACCAACGAATAGGCACTTGAAGGATATGATTAAATAACTAATTAGGAGGAAGCAGTTATATTAGTACATGAAAGATCTATAGTAGGGCAGAGAAAGTAGCAATAGACCCCCGAGGCCGCTGCCTGGGGGACATAGTGACAGGTGTGTAGAGCAGGACCAATTTAACCCGAACGTAATTTAATTGATTATATATATAATGTCTAAGAATCTGTGTCCCACGGATCAAATATAGAATGAAATGGAATGCTACGAGAGTTCCTTAAAGCATGCCCCATAAGAGATATGCTACGCAATCGAAGATGGCACTCCCGGAAAGCACCTGAAGAGGATAGATGATGATATTGTGTTTCAAAATAAGATGACGAAGGATTAGAAACCCCAATGTCTGATCCAATGGTGATAACAGCTAAGATTGGGTCCGCTACCATTTTTCAAGTGTTGATTGACAGAGGAAGCTCAATGCATATGTTCTTGAAGAAGAAGTTTGATGAGAAGAGACCGAATGAAAAGGATATGTTTCCTTGTAACTCCCTACAGTAGGGTTTTATTGAAGAGGCAACATCTCATATCGGATGTATCAAGCTGACGGTGCAATTGGGAAACAAACATCACATGGCTGTGCAGGTAGAAAACTTCGTTGTGATGGATTGATATTCTACGTACAATGCATTTATGGGACAATCAACCTTTGCCGATTTTACAGTTGCCTTAGCTTTGTGGTTTTTAATTATAAATTTTCCTATGGATTGCGAATTATCGGCATTTCAAGGTGACCAAAGCGATGGACGAGAATTTTTACATCGTGGAATTGCAAGAAGCAAGATGTAGGGAAAAGGAAATGGTACCAAGAAGGCTTTCTACATCAAAAAACATAATGCAGCTATAGTTCAAGCATTTGCTTAGGTCTGATAGTGACAAATATGAAGCTATGGACCCATGAAAAAAGCCAGACAAAGCAAGGGAGGACCGGCGGTGTTGATGGATGAGATTCAAATGGATGAAGGCAATCCGACTAAGATTGTCAAGATTGGTTCTCAACTCAACTTAAGAATGAAGAAGGAATTAATGAGATTTTTGAAGGCAATCGAGAGACGTTCGCATGAAATCATTTTGATATGTATGGGAATATGCTTGAAGTGGTGTGCATGCACTGAATATCAACCCCATGTTCGTTCCTATGAAGTAGAAATGGTTTAATACGGATCTAGAGAGATCTGATGCATTGACGTAAGAAGTAGATATTTTTGGCAAACAATTTCATACGAGAAGCAACCTAATTGAGAAGCTAATACCTTGATGATTTGGAAATCTAGTAAAAGTTGGCGCACATGTGTTGATTGTCCAAATTTGAGTATGGCATGCCAAAAGGACTGCTTTCTCTTTTGCGGATAGAGCAACTCCTGGATGGAACAACCAAACATGAACTATTATCTTTTAAGGATGATTATTTTGGCCATAGTCGATTGCAATGCACATCCTTGATCATGAACACACGAGCTTTATCATATATCTCAGACTGCATTGTTATAAAGTAACGTCATTCAATTTAAAGTACATTAGTGTCAATTACTAGGATTTAGTCAAAAAGATATTCTCGGAACTAACCAGACATGCAATAGAGGATTATCTGGATGATATGCTAATAAAGTTGAGAAAATTGACAGAACACACAAACCATTTATCAAAAATGTTAGATGTGCTTCAAAGTACAGAATGAGATTGAATTGATTGAAATGTTCTTTCGAAGTCGCATTGGGATATTTTTTAGGGTTCACGGTGAACTCAAGGGGTATAAAAACTAATCCAAGATATTGAAGCATTGATAGGTTACTATCCCGAGGACTTTGAGGGAAATGTAGAGCTTGAATGAATACTTTATCTCTTTGAGTAGGTTCATCTTGAAAGCAACCGAAAAGTGTACACCATTTTTTGATGCCCTCAAGAAGGAAAAGGGGAAATTTTGATGGACGGATGAATGTGACGCTACTTTTCAGTAATTATTAGAACAACTCTGGAAACCACTAACTCTTCCAAAGCCCTTTAGAAGGTAAAGAATTGTATGCCTATTTGGCAATATCAATTCATGCATTCAACATTGATGCATGAGGAAGTGAAGTTCCAAAGGCCGATATATTATACCAATAAGTAATTTACATGCCCAGAAAGTGTTATCCTAAGCTGAAGAAGCTAGCTGATGTGCACATAGATGTGCATATTTTTACCACCATATTTAATCTATTTAAATTAAATAAATGATCATATTGGGTATTTTAACTTGTTTAAACCAAAATTCAAATTATTTTTAAATCGTTTTATATTCATCTTCATATAGGGGCAAAATGGTCATTTTTGTGCATATATTAATTTTCTAAAATTTAATTGAAAATTTCTATGTTACTTTGTAGGAATTTAAATGAAAATACAAGTGGCTTCATGAAGATATATACATGCACAATGGTGAATATAAAAGAATGAAGATGGAGATAATTCAAAGTCATGATCATAGAGGACCTCACCTACCCACCTACCTTAATGTACAAATTAGAGCTAATGCACATGCTAAAAGGCCATTAAAGTTTCATGCACACTTAATGGATGATTATTTGAAGCTAAAGATAACTTGATGGCCACACTTCCTAGAGAGATAGTTTGGGCAATCCCTAAAAATATGGATTAGGGTTTCTAACTTGTATAAATACCTCTTATGTTTCATTTAACCCGCCTCTCTTCTTTGAAGCTCTCTTTCTCTTAGTTTAGTTAAGGATCAAAAATAAAATGAGAGCTCTCTTTCTTTTCATGGCTACTTAGCCATTTTTTTTATTTAATTTTTTATGCAACTTAACATATGCTCTTTTCTTTTACATGCTTTTCCCTTTTATGTTAGTAGTGTAAATTTATTTTTCATGCAAGTAGATTAGTGTTTATTTCTTGTTAATTAGTTCTCTTTTTCATTATTTCTCTTTTTCCTCTTCTTTATATTCTATGTTGCATGCTACAATTATTGATATGATAACAAAAATGAGAGGCTAAACCCCTTCAATTTAGGGGTAATAAAGTTCTCTAATTATGTAGCTTCCTTGATAATCAATGCTCTCTTTTTGTGCTTAATGACAATGATTAAGTGGTTTAACTTTTTTGTTTTTGCTTTGAATTTAATAGCATATATTCTTGACACCAAATAGGCTATGCTTAAACAATCACTAAACATAAATTACCTCTTCATCTACATATGATTATGGTAATGAAGTGAATGTTGAAATCAAAATTTTATGGTCTATATTTCTAATTAATAATTAATAGGTCATGCTTAAAATAGATTTTACTTTCAACTTGTTGTCATTCTTCATGAGAATTAGTAAGTTGTTTAAGAGGTGTGTTATAATTTGATGGCTTATGTTGAGCTAATTAGTAGCACAAATAGGCCATACTTATGATAAACACATCAATTAAACTCACTAATGGTCAAAAAAAATAGATCATAATTTCATGTTTTGTTGAACTATGTGATCTGGAGAGTGGATTTTCTCTAATTGTCATTTTGGTCTCATAGTTTTCATTCACTTATGTAGTTGTTAGTTTGTTAATTTTCTCATTTTCTAACATAGCACCCTCTAATCATTGGTTAATTTGATTGACTAGGAATTTAGAATCTAATAATTCTCTGCGGATCGAACCACACTCACCACGTACTAACATTTGTACGCCGTCTTGCGGTTAACTTTATTATTACTTTTTCGGCGATTTTCAAACTCATAGAAAAACCGTCGTTAAAAAAGTTTTTGGCGTCATTGTCGAGGAGTTGATTTGATTTTAATTTATATTCTTTGATTTTTTTTTTCCTTTGATTTTTGGTGTTTTCAACTTGTGTGTATTGCATTAAAAAAAAAATTGTGTTTGTGTGACTTTCATTGCATTTTGATTATGTGTTTGTAGCTTTACATTTTGCATTTGTATTTAAAATAAAGCATACATATTTTAGAAAAAAATTATTTCATTTCAATTTACAATTACATATCTTCGCATTTCCATTTTCGATTTCCATTGCTTTCAATACGAAAAAAAATTTACACTATTGCAACCACTTTTCTCTTTCGCTACATCCTCCCCATCAACTTCTTCATCACCACCCATCCACTGCAGTGCTTCACCTCTGACCATCAAGCTTAACCATCCTGCACCTCTACATTTTTCAAACAAAACATCATTCCCCTACTACGGCTGCCTTGCAAAACTTCGCCAAATCTTCCTCTGCCACTCCTCATCTAAACCATCAAATTGTGCTTGCTGTGCACATATTCCACTTACAGCCACTGACTGTCATCACTGTCCCACCTCGAGACCCCCTACCACAGCAACCACCCTTCTTTTTGCCTACAACTGCTTTCATTTCTACTGTTCACCCTGCACATACACATCAACTCGATAACACAGCAGCAGTGCAACCCTTATACTTCATTGTGCACGTGCACATTACGGACCACATACTGTGCACAGATACACCACAGCATACCACTCAACATTTCCGTACCATTCAACAATTCATCGATACAAACAACAACTTTTGTTTTCTACCATTTAATACCTTGACTGCAGTCTACCCCTCTTGTTCAAAACTGCAACTTTTTCTAAGCGAACACTGCTTACATCAACTACATCACTGCAATCATCTCCCGGTACATCAGAATCATCAACAACTTTTCATTCTTCATAAGTCATTGTAACAGACTTACAAAACTGCACAATTCCACAACCACAATATCCACCACCACAACTTGCTGCCATTCGCAAACTACTATAGACCATCACTGTCATTCTCCTTAAGTCAAATTCCAATAATAAAAAAAAAAACACATACCTTACTACGAACTACGTCTACCACCGAACAACTCCGCATACTTGCCACCAGTTCAACCACAATTCAAAACAAGAATTTACCGACAGTTCAACAATTCCACTGCCAATAACGCCTGCTTACCTCTCCACAACCTCATCACCGCAACCACACAGCAGCACGACAACCTAATTCGAACCGTGAACAACCCCATTAAAAAAATTGCCTTCGACCAGAAAACCCGTGTCATTCAAACTAATAACACGGTGAACTCGAACAGAATTGGGACGGGAGGAGAATTTTGTTTTGAATTGGAGAGTTTGATTTAGAAATTTGTGTGAAATTTACATTCGAGATTTAATTTTCTGTGAAAGTTTCGTTCGAGATTTGAATTGAAGAGTTCGATTTTTATGTTGATTTACGTTATATTCGAGATTTGATTTGAGAGTGTGTTCTTATAACTTGAGTTTGGGACAGGCCCTAAATTTCTAAAAATAATTTTTGTGTGCGTTAAATCTTTATTTTCTTTTTAATTTCTTTCAAACCTTTAGAAAAATTTCAATTGTCTTTATTTGTTGTGTTTTTTTTTTGACTTGTTTCAATTTCCTTGATCAAAAGAAAAGGGTTTGAATTTATTTTCATTTTTTTTTTTTTTTTAATTCGTCTTGTTTTCATTTGTATTGTTTCCACTTATTTTGTTTTCATTTGTTTTAAATTCCATCCTTATATATAAAAATAAAAAAACTTGTATGTATCTTGTTTTTAATTTTCAGGTTGTAGAAAATAAAAGGAAGAACCGCTTACCAAAAAAATAGCTTGCTTGCTTGCTTTAAAAAAATGATGCTTTAAAATAATTTGCTAATAATTCCGCACGCTCTATATCGTGCTCTCATCTCCAGTTTTATTTCAATTGCATTACAGTTGCTTTCATTTTTAGAAAAAAAAAATTCAAAAATTTTTTTGATTGTTGTTGCATTGTTAATACACATTTAATTTCAATTTTGCATTTTATCCTAGAATTTTGATTAATAATAACCGTTAGACATCGATAACGTTTAGTTGTATATTGACAAATTGTCTTCTTTGAACAATTTAAATTTTTTGGTGTTTAGGCTACGGAAGAGCAATACTCGGTTATAAATATGAAGGTGGTTCATAAATATTATGTTGAATTGTTTCTCTAAAGGTACTTAAACCTTCAGCTGCATCGCTACGGTGATTCGTGATGCACTGATAAATCCTACATGTTACCTGGCTGAGAACTATGTTGTTGATTTACAAAGTGTGATTATATAATTTTGGGTAAGGATAAATAATTCGTATTTAACCTTGCATTCATTTAGTTGCATTAGTTCATGCATATTTGATAGAAAAACAAAAAAAATTCAAAAATCTAAAACTAAAAAAATTGTAAATATTTCTTAACTCGGTTTTTTTCCTTTTAAATTTTTCAAACAAATCCAAAAAAAATTACTTAGTTTTTTTAGAAAAACAAAAATCCAAAAAAAATATAAAAATTTTTCAAAAACGAAAAAAAATTGGAAAACCAAAAATCAAATTCCCTTTTGAAAAAAATTGCATTCCTTTTGGAAAATAGTTTTCCTTTATAAAAAAATCCAAAAAAGAAAAAAAAACGTTCTTAAAAATATCCGAGTTTCCATATTCACATGAATTTTATGATAGTTGTAAAGATCAATATAATCCATATAATTTCACACTAAATTCTTATGGGTATTTTAGTAACAACTATTGTATAAACAATTCGGATTTTGCACCACAAAAGTTTCCAAAAAACGATCAATTCTCAACTTTTGAAACAAGAATGGAATCTTTAATTGAACTCATTACACTACAAACTCAAAGGAGTTATCAACTTTTGAACGATTCGTGTAATAACTCAAGTCAAGGATTTCAAAATAATCAAAATTTGAATTGACTTCAAAATTCAAATGATTTTGATTATAACCCATGTGATTTCAATTTTGAACTCCAAAATGAATATCAAACTCAAAATGGAAACGTGAACCACTTATTAATGAATTTGGCAATGGGAATAGTTTCAATAATGGTGCGATTGAAATTTTTTGTTCTCAAAAAATTCAAATTGAAATTCTCAAATTAATCATCATGTATTTAATTTAGTTGAGCAAACGGAAAAAGATTACGAGGATTTTGCGTGAAACGTACAAAAATTTCGTCACAAATAAAATCTAATCCCAACTTGTGAAGAATCAAATAATTATCCACCATTTATTGAAATTGACAATTTTTGTCCTCAACAAGTCCAAATCGAAAATTCTCAAGTTAATAATTATAAATTGGATTCCGTTGAACAAATGGACGAGATTTACAATGATCACATGGATTTATTGACCAAAACATATAAAAAATTAAGTGAACAACAAAATCAAATTCCAACGTGTGAAGTGTCGAATAATAATCCAACTTTTACCAAAATTGACGATTTTCAAATAACAAATTTTGAAATTGAAACGGACAATCTTAATGAAGTTGTTGAAAAAATGGTAATTGAGTTGGATTTCAATTCTTTTGAGGGTAAGAAACTTGATTTAATTTTTGATCTTCCTTTTTTCAGTTTCGAAAATTTGAATACAACAACTTTGGATTTTGAACACGGTACATGTAGTGAAGTTGTTGATAATCCAACAAAAGAAGATGAATTTAATGTGCACGAATTGTATGGACTTTTTGAAGATGAGTCAAATATTTAAATCACTATTTTGATTTTGAAATCAACAATTTTGAAGAAGTTTTCAATGATAAATTTGATTTTCAATTTGGTGAAAATAAACTTGAACTTCAATCAGTCGTTTTATCAACCCCGAAAATCATCAAAAAGGAAACAACTCGTAAGATTTTAATAAAATGACATTAATTTTTCTAAATCAACATTCAACTTTGAAATCATTTATGGTTTGATTTTCCGAGCTTAAGCTGTGTCTCGCATACTTGATGAGACAAATGAATCGGTCTTTGGAAGACTGTTTCATTTATTTTTTGACGATGTACTTTCAGATTTCGTGTAAATACCGTTCATTTTCATGTAAATATAGGTCATCTTTTATTTTTGTTTTTATTTTCTCCTTCCGCTTGGGTTGACTGTGGGGACATAGTCAAAATCAAGTGTGGGGGAAGACTCAACATCATTTTCGATTTTTCATGATTTCTTTTCTCATTTTCTTTACAAATTTTTTTCTAAAAAAAAAATCTCAAAAACAAAAAAGGTAATTTTTTTAAGCATTTTGATCTATTTTTAAAGAAACACTACAGAGTAAATATATGGTTTTGGTTAATTAAATTGAAATTTTTGAAACATTTATTTGTCTCAACAAAACTTAAAATGAAGTTTGATTACAAATAACTATTTTTTAACTAGTATATAGGAAGGTTCATACGTGTTAATTATGAAATATCCTAATTGAAAATCATTGTTTTAAAAAGTGGCGAATTCGAATAAAAGGATATAACATTTTTTTGTCTTCTAAGTTAAATGGTGCTAAAATGGTTTTTCAAAACTCTCTCTTCAAAAAAAACAAAAGATAAAAAACAAAAAACAAAGTTCTTGTATACATGGATGTCTTTTTCTTAATAAACACATAGAGTCATGTGTTCCTACTCGCGTGTTCACTCGCCATGCTCTGTACCCTTCTTACGTAAGCCCGAAAGACAGTGCACGATCGGTATATTTGGCCTCAGTTTATCTGAATTAGGTGTATGTATATAAAAATTCTTTCAAAACAACGCCTACAGTCAATAAGTGTTCACGCGTGTATGTTCACTCGCCACGCTCTGTATTCCCCTCACATATGTCTACAAGGCAGTGCATGGGTAATATATCTGGCCTCAGTTTATCTGAGTTAGGCATAAGTAAATATTATTAATATAAATAAAATTTTCAAAAGAAAAAATGAAGAGAGTAAGCAAATGAAACACAAGCACTATTTTAACTTATTTGATTTGACTAGTTATTGAAAAGAAATAAAAATACCACTTTGATAAACTTTGATTATCGACTAAGGATCTATTTCATAGTTACACTGTGTTATCAACCGAATCAACGAGTTAAGCTATAGTATATTTGCTTAGATAACTTCGTTTTTATTGGAAATTTTGATGAGTAAATGGATTAAATTTTCAAGATAATGAACAAAACCTATATTTAACTCATTTGTATCGATTTAAAACCGAATCCTTCATTGTAAATATTTTCAAAAACTCGCATTCAACTATTTGTAAATAAATCTTGCATTTGGATTTTATGGATAGTATCCATTGAAAATCCTCACGAGACAACACTCATTCTACTAGGGACACCGAGAGGTTTAACGGCTTATTGCATATGCTCAATGCAATCGTGCTCTCTACGAAAACGACTTACCTTAGTTTTTTTCTTTTTTCTTTATTCGAGCACGGGTAAAAAGATAAGTGTGGCGGTATTTGATATGCACGTAAATGTGCATATTTTTACCACCATATTTAATCTATTTAAATAAATGATAATATTGGGTATGTTAACTTATTTAAACCAAAATTCAAATTATTTTCAAATCGTCGTATATTCATCTTCATATATGGGTAAAATTATCAGTTTTGTGCATATATTAATTTTCCAAAATTTAATTGCAAAATTTCTTTGTTATTTTGTAGGAATTTAAATTCAAATACAAGTGCCTTCATGAAGAAATATGCATGCACAAGAGTGAATACAAAGGAATGAAGATGGAGACAATTCAAAGTCATGATCATGGAGGACCCAACCTACCTTAATGTACAAATTAGAGCTAATGCACATGCTAAAAGGCCATTAGAGTTTCATGCAAACTTAATGCATGATTATTTAAAGCTAATGATAACTTGGTGACCACACTTCCTAGAGGGGTACTTTGGGCATTCCCCAATTTCTAACTTGTATAAATACCCCTTATATTTCATGTAGCCCTCCTCTCTTCTTTAAGGCTCGCTTTTTCTTAGTTTAGTTTGGGATCAAAAATAAAATGAGAGCTCTCTTTCTTTTGATGGCTACTTAGCCATTTCTTTTATGTAATTTTTTTATGCAATTTAATACATGCTCTTTTCTTTTACATGTTTTTTTTCCTTTTATGTTAGTAGTGTAAATTTATCTTTCATGCAAGTAGATTAGTGTTTATTTCTTGTTAATTAGTTCTCTTTTTCATCAGCTTTCGTTTTTCTCTCTTTTTTATTTTATGTTGCATGCTACAATTGTTGGTATAATAACAAAAATAAGAGGCTAAACCCCTTCAATTTAGGGGTAATGAAGCTATCTAATTATGTAGCTTCGATATTTTGATAATCTATGCTCTTTTTTGTGCTTAACGACAATGCTTGAAGTGTTTTAACTTGTTGTTTTTGCTTTGAATTTTATAGTATATATTGTTGACACCAAATAGGCTATGCTTAAACAATCACTAAACACAAATTACCTCTTTATCTACATATGATTATAGTAATGAAGTGAATGTTGAAATCAAAATTTGATGGTCTATATTTCTATTAATAGTTAATAGGCCATGCTTAAAATAGATTTTACTTTCAATTTGTCATTTTTCATGAGAATTAGAAAGTGGTTTAAGGGTGTGTTATAATTTGATGGCTTATGTTGAGCTAATTAATAGCATAAATAGGCCATACTTATGATAAACACATCAATTAAACTTACTAATGACCAAAAAAGAGAGATCACACTTACATGTTTTGTTGAACTATATGATCAAGAGAGTGGATTTATCTCTAAACTGTCGTTTTAGTCCCATAGTTTTCATTCACTTTTGTAGTTGTTAGTTTTCTCATTTTCTAGCTTAACACCCTCTAAATCGTTGGTTAATTTGATTGAATGGGAATTTGAAATCTAATAATTCCATACGAATCGACCCGTATTCGCAACGTACTAACATTTGTACGTCGTGCGCTTGCAGTTAATTTTATTATTAATTTTTCGACGATTTTATAACTCATAAAAAAACGGTCATTAAACACTAACATACTATTTACTAATATCAATGAGGAAGTTACGATTGTGCTTCTAGGCTCATCCAACAAGAATGTTTACCAATCATTCATTTAGGTAGCTATTAAATTGCCTTAAGACTTCGGGATGACTATTGAAGCGGAATACCGAGATGAGTCAGTATAAGATTATGGGAAATGGTGTGGTACTAACGTGAATGGATCTTAAGATTATTTTAATACTAAGGAGGGGTGAATAGTGTTTTATAAACTTAGTGAAACTTTTTAATTTATTTTAATATTTACATCAAAACACAAATATTCAACCACAAATGTATATACTAGTAGGTAATCATAGAAATATATATATAAGTAGTAAAGTAAAAAGCAACGAGTTAAAGAGATAACACAAGGAGTTTTATATTGGTTCAGATTTCTTCTATGTCCAGTCCTATGAAAAACTTCTTGTGCATATTTCTTTTCAACCGCCTACTTTGAACAAGTAGCAAGTAAACTTGAATACAGTCTTGATTTCTAGGCAACGAGATACACCCACTTGATTTTCGAAGTTAGGATGGACTCTCATGATTTAATCAGACAACAAGATCACCCACTTGATTTAAATGGGCTACAAGCACACCCACTTGATTCTAATGGGCAAGAAGCACACCCACTTGATTTGAATGGGAAATAAGCACACCTAAAAAAATAGTAGTAGAGAGTTGTTGATTTTCAAATACAAATAGTTGAACTATGGATACAAGATATCCCATATCCCTTTTAATAGCACTTTGATCTTTGAATGATGAGAGAATACGTGCAAACAAGTAGATAGTTCGTAGGGAGTAAAGTAGAGTTCGAAATTGAGAGTATATGTACCGAGAGTTCATATTAAGAAGAAGGTAGAAAAGCTAATTTTTTGAAAAATTCATTTTCTAACCCTTTATATAGTGCTGAAAAGATGTGTTTAATCACGAAAAGATGTAATAAACAATCACAGCTTTTTAAAATTAAAAACATATTTTTTTATTGGTTTAAACAGTGTCTAAAAGGATGTGTCTATTTATGAAGAGATGTGATTAAAAATCATAACTTTTCCAAATTTAAAAACCAACTCTCCAACGGTTTATATGTAGAAATATCTATGTAGTATATGTCAACATACATATGTGTGTTTCGAACAATAAAAACTCTTTTAGGATGTTGCAAAATTCTCGAACTCTTGTAAACTTATTTAAGTATAGTTTCTAATATACTTTAATATAAAAAACTTAGTAAAATAAAATATATATTATGAAAATAATAATAATAAATATTTAATAAGAAATTATTCAAATAATCAAATGGTTGCCATCCAAGGACTTTGACAAATTATTCTAATGTTTATTTACTATAAACTATAATCTTGAACCTTTTGTATCTTCATCTTTAAACTCATGAGTCTTCAAATATCTCGATCACCTCTAAATCTTTATCTCAGGTCTTTTACCTGATCGGTCTTTTTTACTTATCAGTCTTTAAAGTCGATCATCCTATACTTGTATACACATGTATAATATCCTACAAAATACTCTATACAACTTGGAAAAACATTATTACCTATATTTATGTGGTTGTTGTCATCAAATCAATATTTATGGAATTAAAAATCTCCTCATCTTTTATGATGAAAACCATGTAAATATATTAGATAAAAAATATAATGTAACTCCTCCTAAATTGGTTCACTTCTCGTATTTGAATAATTCCCCCCCTCAGTCTATGCATATATTTTATTTTATATTTTCCTCTCCCTTTGTTATCAATAAAAATAGATAAAGAAAAACATCTCCCCCTAAATATGACATATTTATATGATGATGTCTATAAGTGAGTCAAATCTATAACTACTTTAGAATATTTCTGAGAAACTACTGTATATAAACACAATTACATATAGACAAGATGATTATCCATATCAAACACATTATTTAGTAGAAAACCAAACTATTTTAATAAATATATATGTTTTATACATATTAACCACACAAATCATACAAATATACATACAAATTAATAAACTAAACATATAAAAAAACTTAAACACTTATATTTTCTTAAAACTTCGACCCATTCTTTCGATCCAAAGATAGGATTGGTGTAGATAACTTCCTAATCTTCATTGTCTACTCTTGCTTTAGAGTTTGAGCATTTAAGAGCGTTGCTTTGAACTTATTTGGCAAAACTAGAAATGAAATGATAAAGAAAGTCAAATTCTTATTCTTATTCTTTGATCATTTGCATTTGACTCAACTCCAAGTGTCATTGATTGCGTAGAACGAAGCAAAGAGCATTATTAAAAGATTAGAGAGTTTCTTCTAGATTTTCACTTAGTTTTTAACTTGAAAAATTAGAGTTTGAATCCGTTTTTGTGAAAAGAGATGAGTGGAAAGGAATAGAATAAGAATATGAATCAGTTTCTGAGTTTTTTTTGGAAGAAATGGGCTTTTATAGAAGTAAAAGGTAGAATTAATGACTAATCCCTCCAAAAATTAACTATCCTTTTGAATTTCAAAAATTAAAAAAACTGTCAGGTATATGTCGACATACCTATGTCCTACATCTCGACATCTATGTAGAAGTTTGCATAATTCTTGTTTTTTTGTTTTAATTTTTGTTTATATTTTATACTGTCTCAAATTTCCTATTCCAGATACTGCAAGAACACAATTGAACGGAAAAATTAAATTTATTAGTAATTTTCATTAATATAAAAGAAAAGTACATAGATATAATAGAAAAATACATGAAATAAAACTAGAAAAACGTACAACTAAGAGATATATAGGCAGATAAATAATCTAAAAGACGATGATGAAGAAGAAGAGTTTTCACCAAGTTTTCTAATGATTTTCCCAAAGTATTTTTCCACTTTGTTTGAGAGAGAAGTGAACTTTTTGCTAAAGAAACGTTTAAGCTTCTTTTGTTTGTTGAGAAGCTTGTTATGGTTGTTGGGAATTTCTTGATTGGAATAGTAAGAAGATTTGTCAAAGCTTTATAAGGAAATGTCCATCTCCTCATCTTCTACTGCTTGCTCTTCCTCCTATTTAATTTCCATTCTGTCACTTTCTTCTTCTCCTTCTAGAATCCCTTGCTCTTCTTCCCTTTCCGATCTTTCTTCCTTTTCAAGGAGTGGTTCCTAGGGTTTGAATTCAAGAGGAATGTGCATAAGAAAGAGGTTGGCTTTGTCGAAAACTTTATGAGGCAAAATGTTTTCACCTCTTAGATCGAGATTAAAATAATTGAAAATTCTAGTAAGATACACACCATGGGAAAGTGTGTTCTCATGCTTAGAGATTTTCTTTTGAATAAAGTCATCCAAAATCACTTGCGCCCAATTTATATCATATTTTTCAAAAATAGTCAAAGGAGCTTTAAAAACTTTTTGAGTGGGGTTGTTTTAATTCCCCGTCTTCGGTGTAATATTTTATTTTAAAATAAGACTCATTAATCTTGCTTTAGGCCTAACATTCTTGCCTTCGAAACCATGCTCTTCGTTATTAGAAAAATAAATTGTGCATAACTTCTATGTTACTATAAACCTCAAAAGTGGAGAGGCCATTTCTACTACTTTCATAGCCAGGAATTTGAATAAGAATTTCACAGTCTAAACAATAGTAGTAGTGTTCATTGCACTATTCTAAATTTGACCTTCTTCTCCTTGAGAAAACTTTCCATTCAAATTAGCATAAACCATTTTAACCAAAATGGGATAGCAATCAAATCATTTTGAGATAAAGCGGTTAAAAAAAATACCATTTTCTAAACTAAGATTTTGTAAACCATAAGGAAAAAAATTCATTAAAATTTGCAAACCTTCCTAAAAATACTTTTCAATAAGTAACATACTCAGTATAAGTTTCAGTGGACTCTTGATTATTGTGAAGTTGATTTCTTATCTTTTTGGTAAGTCTAATAGCTTTGGATAAGGAAGGTTGGTTTGAGGAATACATTTATGATTTGATTTGGAGGAAAGAGAATGAAGAATAAGTTTGAATTTTGAAGTAAATTTTGCATAGAAGACGAGATAAGAAAGAGTGAATAAATAAAGATTGATTAGTCATATGACAGGTGAAATGGTGATAATTAAATTTTGAAATTAATGCAAGAGAGGGAATTTTAAAAGTTCGAATTTTGAAAAGATTCTCAATATTCTACCATGTATGTTGACATACCCATGTGACATGTCGACATATGAGTCAAAAATAATAAATATATATTCATACATAGTTACTTATTTATATATATTTATGTATACTTACTATTATTACTATATTCTATATAATTTCTAAAAACCAATAAAATATGAATGTAAAAGGAACTAATTTTGCCATTTCCTTTGTTTCTTCTGATTAATCTTCCATCACCATGAAATGCATGTTGATATTTTCAGTATTTGGTTCATTGTCACTGGATGTAGTATCAGAATCGTCCAAAGTTGCATTGTAAGCTCTTTTTCTATTTTTGAATAAATCAATGTTTGATGATTTCTTTTGCTATGGGCAATTTATTCTTAGATGGCCAGATTCATCGTGATCGTAACACTTAAACACATTTCTATTTCCAAAAAATTTGTTTTCCATTTTACGAAAGTTGTCCATCCTTCCATACTTTGGGATTATTATGAAATTTTAAGTCATAAGAGCAATCTTCTTATCATTATCACCATCATCTGAACCGGATCATCAGTTGTAGCATTGAATGCAATTGATTTCTTTTCAGTTGTATTGCTTTCCTTTATACCCTAAAATTATGCTTCATAGGACATTAGATCACCAATTAACTCTTTAATTTTATATATACTAATATCATTGGCTTTCTCTACTGCTAATGTCTTTTGATCTCATTCCGAAGATAATGAATTAAGAATTTATCTAATTTGATCTTCTTCAAAGAAATTTTTACCTTATGGTAATAATGAATGAACTATATCTTGAAATCTGGAACACATATAAGAAATAGACTCAGTTGGTTTCATTTTAAATTGTTGAAACTGGTTGTTTAGCATAGAAATCTTAGTTCGTTTTACTTCACTATTACCCTCATATGTAACTTGCAATGTTCTTCAAAAGTCATATGAAAATTTACAAATAGAAACTCAACTAAATTCATTTTTATCTAGTGAACAAAATAAAATGTTCATGGCCTTAGAATTATCAAGTGCTTGTGTCTTTAGTCTGGTGTCCATGTTGAGTATTCTGTCTGGGGTTCAGTGTACTCATTTTGTGTTACTAGCAATAACCAGTAAGTATAATTACTACATGACTAGTAAGTATAATTACTACCATTAAATAGTGGGGGTCTAGCATTATATTGTCCTTCTACAAAAGTATTAAAAAGTGCACTACCAGTGTTACCAGTCATTTATACTTTTCAAAAATCATATAATGAGTTTTTGAAAACCTAATGCTATCATACCAAATACGAGAAATGGTGTAGTACTAACGTGAATAGATCTTAAGGCTATTTTAACACTAGAGGGGGTGAACAGTATTTATAACTTTAGTGAAATTTTTAAACCTATTTTATTATTTGAATCAATGCATAAATATTCAGTCGCAGATGTATATACTTGCATGAAATCATAGAAATATATATATAAGCTGTAAAGTAAAAGGTAATAAGTTAGAGAGATGACATCACGAGTTTTATACTGGTTCGAATTTCTCCTACATCCATTCCCATACAATTTCTTGTATAGATTTCTTTTCAATTACCTACATTGAACAAGTAGTAAACAAACTAGAATACAGTCTCGATCTCAAGGCAACAAGATACACCCTCCTGATTTCGAGTTCAAGGTAGACTCTCTCAATTTCATTGGACATCAAGAACATCCACTTGATTTGAATGGGCAACAAGCATGTCCAAATAAATAGTAGTGGAGAGTTGTTGATTTCCAAATATAAATAATTTTACATTGGATACAAGATATCCTATAGTTCTTTTTATAGAATTTTAATCTTTGAATTGGTGAGAAAATACATGCAGATGAGTAGGTAGTTTGAAGAGAGTAAAGTAAAGTTTGAAATTGAGGGAATATATAGTAAGAGTTCAAAGTAAGAAGAAGATACAAAAGTTAGTTTTTTTTGAAAAATTCATTTTCTAACCTTTGTATAGTGTTTGAAAAGATGTGTCTATTCATGAAAAGATGTAATAAATAATAACAACTTTTTAAAATTAGAAAGATATCTTTTTACTGGTTTAAACAGTGTTTAAAAAGATGTGCCTATTTATGAAGAGACGTGATTAAAAATCATAACTTTTCAAAATTCAAAAAACATCTCTCCAACGGGCTATATGTGGACGTATCTTGTTACAACTCTGATTTCTATGCTATAAATTTAATTAGAAAAATTGTTCAAACTTGATTTTGATGATTATTATTGTTTTGAAAATAAATTCTTATTTATTTGAAATCTATTTAATAAAAGATTTCGTTTTAATAAATTGAAGTAAATTTCTTTTCAAATAATATATTGGAATTGAATAAGTTTTAATTGAATATAAAATATTTTTATAAGTGTGAATTATTGTTTGTGATTAAAGGAGTGGAAAATAAATAAGCAGGCGTCCAATTATCGAAATATAGTTTTGTATAATGAAATAAAAAATAATTTAAAATAGATTGAAATTTATTTATAAATAAATTAGAAGAACAAATAATTAGGCTAAGTAGGAAAAAAAATTAGAATTAAACCTTAACAAAACTAAGCCTCGGCTTATTTCCTTTTCTCTTTGGTTCTAGAAGCCTCTCCCTCTTCTCTTGATCCAAACCAGACCTAATTGTTTCCCCTATTTCATTTTTCATGAGCCCTAATTCTTAGCTATAATTCGAAATTGAAATCACGCCTTTAAAAAAATAGACGAATTCGCAAGAGACAAGGGGAAGGCAATGATCAAATTAGGCTATGAGCTGACGGCCACGACGAAGTGGTGGTGCGTGAAGTCAGTGATGATGTGAAGGTTGGTCGAGGTCACGAGCTTGTTCTGGGAGGTCAGTGCGTATGTTGGGTTGCGACCTGGAGGTTGCCATGGAGGAAGTGCGGCAGGAGCTAGTTGACACACACAGAGCGAAGCTCATCGACTATGTTATGCTGGCGGAAATTCAACTGCAGCTTCAAGAGGAGCTAGGCAATAAAGGTTATTAGCGCTTAATTGACGAGCATTAAGGAGGTAGTGCATTTGATATGAGGTAATGGTTTTGAGGGCTGATTATATCAGCTATGGAAGAAAAACAAGTTTTAAGCAAGGAAATCAAGGTGAGTAAAATACTTTACTCACAATTGTGCTCTAGTATATGTCCTCTTTGCTTGAATTTAGTAAATGAATTTTCTATGGTATTAGTGTTATTAGATAAAATTTATTGTCATTGGTTATTGATTGAAATAGTGTTGTGTAGCTTGGTTGAGTGTGTTGCTCATAAATTGGTTGAATTTGATGTTGATATTAGTTGAACACAACACTTGTAATTAATCAAAATGGAGTGAATGAAATTAAAAGATGAAGTTTTAAAATAAATACATTATTTTGGAAATAAATAGTATAATTAACGAAAATTTGTAAGCGGAAAGATATAATATGTGTGTATGTATTTAAAGTGAAATAATTTTTAGAATTATAGGAATAAAAAAATTATTTAGAAAGTGATGAATTGCAGGATTTGATTAAATAAGTGAATTTTTGGATATTCATATTTTTATTCATTTATTATTGATTATAAAAATATTTAGATGATATTATTAAAAGAGTATTTAAATTTTATATAAAGTGATTTGTTAATTCTGTTTGAATTTAATGAATTTTCGGAAGTAATAAATTATTATGTCAGATCACTAAATTATTCCGGGAATAAATAAAATTATTTAAATTTGTTATTCAAAGGAAATCATCAATTATAAAACTTATTTGACATGATTATTCCAATTATTTGTGAAGGATTTTAAAAAGTATAAATTGCTTCTAGAAATGAATTTAAAAGATTTGGAAATTGATTGAAATTTAATTGATAGATTTCTTGTAATTGAATAAGAGATTGACAATATTTATTTCGAAATGGAAACGGAATTCTAAGAGAGAATGAAAGTTTTATAAATTGATTTTATTATGATTGTTAGCGCCAAAATTGGTCACTAACACCAAATGTAAATGAAAGCACCAAATTACAGTCACGGCTCATAGATAGAATATATGTAGAGAATGATAATGTAAAGAACAGTCAAAATTAGAAATAAAGAATAAAAACACAGATTTTATAGTGGTTCGGCTAACTCCGGCCTATGTCCACTCCAGAAATTTCCAATTTATTGCTGTAACAATCGATTACACTTACAACATGGTAGAGTATCCCCTGCCTTAGAAAATAGAAAGTCAGAGAGCCGAAAGAGGATCCCTTTTATGGAGACCCCCATGCCCTATTTATAGGCAAATCCTGAACTGTTGGGCTTTTGGAGTGGTACAGGCCCACCAAGACTTTTGCCGAACCTCCACTCTCTATTGCAACTGACAGTGAGTTCTGTACATACCGACCCCCACACGCCGAACGACAACTGTTATCCCGCTTTTTGGCAAAGCCGTGATACCAAAAGATTGGTCAAAAGCAAAAGACAATTCGCCTCAGAGATCGGTTGCATTCCACTTCACTATGGATATCGATGAATTTTGTCCGAGTCCGGAACGGGCCACAATTGATAGGGCATGACAATAAAGATCGTAGGAGTCGTCATTTCAAATTTCAAGTCAATCCGAGGTCGTATGCTCAAGTTATGATGGATCCAAGTTAAGAGGGATGGACATTGCTCAGTTCGAACCCATCACCTTTCGTACGTTCGAACCCATCTAGTTCGAACCCATCATGTTCGAATCCATACGAAGAGGTGACGTTCGAATCCATCAGCTAACATTTTCCTTCGACTCCATCCAACTGAAACCATACCTGCTTCGACTCCATCGGCCTCGACACCATCACAGTGACTCACCTTCGAATCCATGAACTAAATCTTTGCTTCGACTCCATCAAGCAAGCCCCCAGGTAACCTTGCTTCGAATCCGTCTTCACACGACCACAAACCCATCGTGCGGCCTCATGCTGCCTTCGAATCGAACATGTTAGAGACGACTTCGAATCGATCCGAAGCGGCGCAGTTGGATCGATTCGAATGAATGCCGTTACATCGATTCGAAGACAACCTTCGAATCCAACATTCGAACCACTTGGTCAACACGGCAAAGAACTCAGAGTCGACCCAATCAACTCGGCGAAAAATATGGATCGACTCGAAGAAGGCGCGCCACGTCAACCCACTTGAACGCCCTGAGATCGATTCGAAGTGCTCGATTCGAATTGATCGATTCGAAGACCACAGCCAACCGAGAATCCTCATTTCGAACCGATCATATCTCCTAAACCACTGATCCAAATACAACCAAATTTTCACAGTAGCTTCCATACAAGATAAAGATTGTTCCTGCCAAGTTTCAGCTCGATTGGACCATTTCTTGATGGGTTCGAAATGACTTCGAATCGATGTCAGATCGAGACGAAACTTGGTGGGGTCGGTCGCGTGGGCCCACTCACGTGCCAGAAGAGGTCTCCCGAAGTTTCAGCAAGATCTGGGCCTCCAACGCCTATAAATAGCACCCTGAAGCCTTCAGAAAAGGGGATCTTCCGAGAACTTCTGCCATTGAACACCGAGACTCAGCCGGATTCAAATCTATTCATCGGAATCACCGTTGTATTCAGATTTCAAAGCTATTATCAGCTGTAATCCATTGTAATCGATTTAATCAAGCAAAGCAATAAAGAGAAAACCTTCAAAGTGGACGTAGGCGCGAACGCCGAACCACTATAAATCCTGTGTTTGTGATTGTCGTTTATGAATTACTGTGATTTGTTACTTAGAGCTGAATTCTATATTGATTGTTGCTGAGTTCTGTGTTGATTATTATCGAGTCGAATACGTAAACGGGTGCTTTCGTGATATTGGGTGTTTGTGACCAATTTTGGCGCAAACATTTTGGTGCTTTCACTGAGAGTCGATAACTCAGGAGTTCTACCAATTGATAGTTGATTCAGAGAAAATTTGAAAGTTTAGATTTGAGAAATTATGACGAGACAATCGAGTAGAAGGCCAAGGCCAGAGAGAAGTGAACAACAAGGGAGTCAGGAGGCTTCCTCAGGAGCGAATCAACCATCGATCTACATCACTAGGGACGAGATGGAGACGATGATGAAGAAGCAAGAGGAGTTGATCCAGAGTTTATTTCAACAAATAGGACAGCTTGGAGCACAAAATAGAGAAGCCAATGGAGTCCAGAACGGAGCAGGACCATCCGGCATAGCACCCGAGCTAGGGGGCACGCATATGGAAAATGTTGACCCAATCTTGGAAAGAGAGAGAGAAGGATCTGCGCAACCTAGGAGTAGTAGAGGAGTGAACGCTCAGTCAAGGGGGCAGATTCCAAAGTTCCCTCACGAACTCGGGGGGCAGGATGAAAGTAATGAACGAAGGTTACATCTTGGAGACACCGACAAGTTGGCAGAGATGGTTAGGCGAGCAATGAGAGGCGGTTTGGTGAACAAAGACCTAGAGGATGTTAATAGGAGTCCTTTCACTCCGGCAATCAGACGAGCTAGAAACCCACCGGATTTCAAATTACCATCGTTGGATATGTATGACGGGAGAACGGGCCCCACGGTCCATCTGACAAAATATATGAGGCATATGGAAGTGCTGGGGGCATCAGAGGAGGTTATGGCCCGGTGCTTTCCACTGTACTTGGCGGATATTGCGGCGTTATGGTTCAGGCAACTAGATAGTGGGTCCATCGGAACATGGAACGATTTAACTGAGAGGTTTATGAGGCAATTCAGGGTTCACATTACAAGACCCAAGAATGTGATGACGTTAGCAACTTTAAAACAGAAGGCTGGAGAAACATTGAGAAGTTTCCTGACACGGTTCAATGCGGCGGCAGCTTCGGTGGATAGACCGGATCCCTCCATGGTTATGATGGCGGTTGTGTCCGGAATAGAAGACGGAACGGAGTTCAAAAATTCATTAACTAAGGATCCACCCGTAGATCTGGGAGAATTCTATCATGAGGCGGAAAAGTTTTTACGATTAGAGGATGCGAATGCAGAAAGAGAAGAAGGAGATGGGATAGAAGTTTATGCACTCAAAGACGAAAAGCCCCCTAGAAGGGACTCGGACAAGGATAAAGGTAAAAGAAGGATTGAGAATAACGGAGACAGATCAAAGCGGCAATGGAGGGAGCCGCGATTCACCACCTACACTGAGCTGAATGAGAGCCTGGAGCGAATTTATCAGGATACCAAAGAACATATTCCGTATCGTAGACCAATGCGAAGGGATCCAACCTCTGACGAAAGGAAATCAGATAAGTTCTGTGTATTCCATGAATTAAATGGTCATAACACTAACGATTGTAGGCACCTGAAGGACAAGGTGGAAGGGCATATCAGGAACGGTATGCTCCTTCAATATGTAAGGAGGCGAGCTCCTGTGGCGGAACCAGAACGGCCACCGTCCACATCAGCTAGAGGCGGCCCTGAATCAAGGCACCGTTTGGTTATTAATTGAGTGAAATAACGATGAACAAGTTGTAAGCTCCCACTAACGCAATTGAATCATTTACACATGTGCGAGATCGCGAACGATCTCCAGGCATGCTCTGAGTGATCATTAACCGTTTCGTAGTGGGAACATACACTTTGACATCCATGCTTTGCTTTCGTTTCATTTTGATTTGAACATTTAAACTTTGCTTGTTTGGACATTTCTGTTTTGAAAACTCATCCGTTTAATAGATATTTGATTCTGATAACTCTGGAATGGCTAAGCTACTTACACATGTATGGGGTCGCGAACGATCCTTAGGCATGCTCTGAGATGGCGATGAACCGCCCTGACAAACGATCCAGGAACTCACCCGAACGTGACCCTGGCATCGATAATACCAAGCCCTCCCGGGCACACAATTCGCCTCGAACGGCACCCGACCTCGAACGGTCACAATTCGCCTCGAACGGCACTCGACTTCGAACAGTCACAACTCACCTCACCTCAAATGGCTCGATCGCGAACGGTCGTCACTTGAGGTCCAACACCCGACCGCGAACAGTCACAAATTCGCCTCGAACGGCACACGATCGCGAACGATCCCTTTCTGCCTTGAATGGCACCGACCGCGAACAGTCATGGTTCACTAATTATAAAATCCGACCTCGAACGGTCACCATTCGCCTTGAACGGCACTTGGTCGCGAACGATCATCATTTGCCACGAACAGCAGTCGACCGCGAACGGTCTCATCTCATCAATTGCCGCGAACGGCATCGACCGCGAACGGTCCTATTCCATCCTATGCCGCGAACGGCACGGACCGCGAACGGTCCCGATTCACCTCAAACAGCATACGATCCCGAACGATCGACGCAAGGATTTATACGCTCGACCGCGCAGGTCGCACTTCACCTCGAATGACTCGATCATGAACGATCGTCATTTGAAGTTAAGCGCTTGACCACGAACGGCCGCGCTTCATCTCAAATAACTCGATCGCGAACGATCGTCACTTGAGGCCATATAAAACTGTCAAATTCTTTACAGGTCGATGATAGGATAAGAACATCCAACTCAAAGCATCACAAAACACACCTTCCTACCGCAAGGCATGTTTTGGGGGGCAAGATGTTATCCCGCTTTTTGGCAAAGCCGTGATACCAAAAGATTGGTCAAAAGCAAAAGACAATTCGCCTTAGAGATCGGTTGCATTCCACTTCACTATGGATATCGATGAATTTTGTCCGAGTCCGGAACGGGGCACAATTGATAGGGCATGACAATAAAGATCGTAGGAGTCGTCATTTCAAATTTCAAGTCAATCCGAGGTCGTATGCTCAAGTTATGATGGATCCAAGTTAAGAGGGATGGACATTGCTCAGTTCGAACCCATCACCTTTCGTACGTTCGAACCCATCTAGTTCGAACCCATCATGTTCGAATCCATACGAAGAGGTGACGTTCGAATCCATCAGCTAACATTTTCCTTCGACTCCATCCAACTGAAACCATCCCTGCTTCGACTCCATCGGCCTCGACACCATCACAGTGACTCACCTTCGAATCCATGAACTAAATCTTTGCTTCGACTCCATCAAGCAAGCCCCCAGGTAACCTTGCTTCGAATCCGTCTTCACACGACCACAAACCCATCGTGCGGCCTCATGCTGCCTTCGAATCGAACATGTTAGAGACGAATTCGAATCGATCCGAAGCGGCGCAGTTGGATCGATTCGAATGAATGCCGTTACATCGATTCGAAGACAACCTTCGAATCCAACATTCAAACCACTTGGTCAACACGGCAAAGAACTCGGAGTCGACCCAATCAACTCGGCGAAAAATATGGATCGACTCGAAGAAGGCGCGCCACGTCAACCCACTTGCATGCCCTGAGATCGATTCGAAGTGCTCGATTCGAATTGATCGATTCGAAGACCACAGCCAACTGAGAATCCTCATTTTGAACCGATCATATCTCCTAAACCACTGATCCAAATACAACCAAATTTTCACAGTAGCTTCCGTACAAGATAAAGATTGTTCCTGCCAAGTTTCAGCTCGATTGGACCATTTCTTGATGGGTTCGAAATGACTTCGAATCGATGTCAGATTGAGACGAAACTTGGTGGGGTCGGTCGCGTGGGCCCACTCACGTGCTAGAAGAGGTCTCCCGAAGTTTCAGCAAGATCTGGGCCTCCAACGCCTATAAATAGCACCCTGAAGCCTTCAGAAAAGGGGATCTTCCGAGAACTTCTGCCATTGAACACCGAGACTCTGCCGGATTCAAATCTATTCATCGGAATCACCGTTGTATTCAGATTTCAAAGCTATTATCAGCTGTAATCCATTGTAATCGATTTAATCAAGCAAAGCAATAAAGAGAAAACCTTCAAAGTGGACGTAAGCGCGAACGCCGAACCACTATAAATCCTGTGTTTGTGATTGTCGTTTGTGAATTACTGTGATTTGTTACTTAGAGCTGAATTCTATATTGATTGTTGCTGAGTTCTGTGTTGATTATTATCGAGTTGATTACGTAAACGGGTGCTTTCGTGATATTGGGTGTTTGTGACCAATTTTGGCGCAAACAGCAACCAAAGCCGAGCCACAATGCTGAGTGGCTCAGACCGAACCACAATGCCAAGGGATATCTGATTCCGAGCGATGTCCAAAGTCGAACCACACCTAGATCGAGCCACATTTGTCGAACCCTCAGGCTGAACGACCCTATGCCGAGCGACAACGTCGAGCGACCCTGACCGAATCACCATAGTGCCGAGTAACCCTATGCCTAGCGGCCCTTATGCCGAGCCACTTATGCCGAGCGACTTCTATGCCGCGCGACCCACACCGGGTGATATGTGCCGAGTGAGGTAGGTCGAGCGGCATATGCTTAGTGAGGTACGCCGAGCGGCATACGTTGAGTGAGGTATGCCCATCGCCCTTACTTCCAGATCGAGCCGTCCCTCCAATGCCGAGCGGCCTCTCCAATGCTGAACCTCCGATGCTGAATAGCCTCTCCAATGTCGAGCGGCCTCTTCAATATCGAGAAGCCCCTCCAATGCCGAGCCATGCATGTCAAACCATTCCTGACTGATCATCTATCCATCCAGCTAGCTCCAACCAATCATGTTCCAGTTTCGACAAATGAATGGTTGATTTGGTTAAATCCTCCTGTCTGTGGTCTTAAAAAGGCGGGTTAACATTTGCCCCCCAAAACATGCCTTGCTGTTGGAACGTGTGTTTTGAATAGTCTCCATCCCAATATCCAAATTCCATAATACATTCGTTATCAAACGATTCCACCCAAATCTGATAGTTTTATTCCGCGACCGTTCTAAGTCGTTATCCAATTCTGAATTCGTCCCTTGGAAGTCAGACATCAAATTCCACGATCTTTCCAGACCGTTAATGTCCTCTTCGGACCTTTGCTAAGATCACTCCAAACTTAACGATTGAATAGGGAGATCACATTGCGCTTCAACGAAGAAACCTATCCCTTGCGCTCTAGTTCAGCATCCCTATCCATTAAGCGATGCCCTGATCCTCTTAGACCGATGTCAGCCTCTCCGGGCTCTTACTAGATCCCATCCTGTCACTCTCTGGTAAAGGGGAAACATCGTTGGGTGAGCCGATCCTATTGCTCTCCAACGAAGTAGCGTCACTCCCTGCACTCTAGTTCAGTATCCCTGAACATTAAGAGATGTCATGATCCCTGGACAGATGTCAGCCTCTCCGGGCTCTTACTGGATCTCATCCTGTCACTCTCCGGCGAAGGAAAACAGCGTTGAGTGAGCCGATCCTGTCGCTCTCTGGCGAAGTAGCGTCACTCCCTGCACTCTGATTCAGTATCCCTGAACATTAAGCGATGTCATGATCCTCTTGGACCGATGTCAGCCTCTCCGGGCTCTTACTGGATCCCATCCTGTCACTCTCTGGTGAAGGGGAAACAATGTTGAGTGAGTCGATCCTATCGCTCTCCGGCGAAGCAGCGTCACTCCTTGCACTTCGGTTTAGTATCCCTGAACATTAAGTGATGTCATGATCCTCCTAGACCGATGTCAGCCTATCCGGGCTCTTACTAGATCCCATCCCATCACTCTCCGATGAACGGGAAACAACGTTGAGTGAGCCGATCTTGTCGCTCTCCAGCGAAGCAGCGTCACTTCCTACACTCCGGTTCAGTGTCCCTGAATATTAAGCGATGTCATGGCCTAAATCCTAGACCGATTACAGCCACTCAGGGTTCGAACCCCCGATCCAATCACTCACTGGTGAATGGAGAACGACCTTAAGTGAGTTGCTCCTGTCGCTCTCCGACGAAGCAATCCACTTCTTGCACTTCAGACCCCGTCTCTCCGGGTAGGGTCATAAAGCGATTAATTTCAAATTGACTTTCAATATTCATCCTTCAACTCTTCGGTCAAAGGTTCATTTTTTGAAATTCAAGTTCATTTATTAAATTCTAATTCTAAATGTCCAATCATAAACAAAGGAAATATCTATATACTACCTCTCCGGGCAGAGCGGTCTATTACAATTTTAGAGCATTCTTGGGGATCTCTCTGGTTCCCATACATGTGTTAGTGGAATAGCCATTTTATTTCGAAATCAAATCTAAGAAAAAATTAATTGACCAAAGTTTAAGTCCTGAACTTGTCCCTTGCCATCATGATCAATTGATGACGAGTCGTGATCCCGATCTAGGATTAGTTCAGTTAGGTGAAGGAGGTAGTTGCTTAGGCCCTACGGTCGCTGTCTGGTTGCTCATGTACTGTGGCAATCTACCATTTCTAACATGATCTTCCACCTCATCCTTTAAATGGTGTCATTCGTCAGTAGCATGCCCTTCCAACTCATGGAATAGGCAATACATTCCACTTCTACGTTCTCGTTCCGTGGGATCCCTCCTGGGTGGTTTCCGATAGGGGAGGTGCCACCAAATTTTCATGTAAACTCGTTCATGGTTTTCCATCAAGTCAGCATATTGTTTGAATCTGTATTTTCGAAATTTCTTCCGTTTGTCAAGACCATCGTATATGTCATCCTGTTTCCGCTTTCCTTTGTCTGTTCCAGTCTGTTCCTTGTAGGTTCCTTTGCCTTGCACGGCGTTTATTTCTCGCCTTTCGGCGCATGAATCCTCTAGCTGAATGAACCTTTTAGCTTCATGATAGAATTCTCTAAGGTCTTGTGGTGGATCTCTTGCCAAAGAATCCTTAAACTCTATGCCTTCCACAACCCCCGCTACCGCAGCCATCAAAATCATCGATGGATCCGGGCGATCTACTGAAGCCACCGTTGCATTGAATCGTAACAGAAAATCTCTTATGGACTCTCCGGTCCTCTGCTTCATTGAAGCTAAGGTCATCACACTCTTGGGTCGCATCACATGGACCCTAAAATGGCTCATGAAGCATTACACAAGCTCACCCCATGTTTTGATTGATCCATTCTCTAGCTTCCTGAACCAAAGCACAGCCAAGTCTGTTAGATATAGAGGGAAGCATCGTGCCATCGCCTCCTCGGATGCCCCTAGCACTTCCGTATGCCTGATATATCTGGTAATACACATGGTTGGGTCTGATTTCCCATCATAAGGATCCACCGTGGGTAACTTGAACTTTGGCAGATTCCTTGCATTTCTGATATTCGGAGTGAACGGAATCCGACTAACTTCCTCTAAGCCTCCGCTTGACAATCCTCCTCTCATAATCATTCTTATTAATCCAGCCATCTGCTCGTCTCCATCTGGGTGTAGTCCCTTGTTTTCATCTCTACCTTGCTCCCCATGTCCTAGGGGTACTCCAGGTAGCACTCTTCATGTTGGTTATTTACGTTCACGTTGGTCCCTGCTTGCCGAGCTTCATTCACCGCTCTCCCAGTGTCCAATTCTGAAGGCATGCCACGAGCCTTTGCTAATTTCCTTCAATCCCTCCAGTCGGGTTCTGATGTTGACCTCCAGAAACTTTTGCAGCTCTGGTTCCCTGTTCTGCAATGCTGCAGCCACGGTTGGTCCATTCCCTTGACGTTGTGCTCCAACATGTCCAACCTGTCAAAGTAGTCCAGTATCATGTCTTTCTGCCTTTTCAGCATCGTCTCCATCTCATCCCTAGTGATATAGATGGATGTTTGACCTGCTCCAGCTCCAAAGGAGGCCTCTTAACTTCCCTTTTGATTGCTTCTTTCCGTCACTTTCTTCCTTATTGATAGCCTAGCCATTGCTTTCTAGAATTCAAGTTCCTAGCTCCAAAATCCCTAAGTTCTTGCCTTCTCAGTGAAAGCACCAAAATGTTAGCGCCAAAATTGGTCATTAATACCCAAATGTAAATGAAAGTACCAAATCACAGTCATAGCTCATAGATAGAATATATATGTAGAGAATAATAATGTGAAGAATAGTCAAAATCAAAAGGAAAGTAGTATAAACATAGAGTTTATAGTGGTTGGGCTAACTCCGGCCTACATCCCCTCTAGAAATTTCCTTTTTATTGTTGTAACAATCAATTACAGTTACAAGATGGTAGAGTAGGCTCAGCCTTATAAAATAGAAAGTCAGAGAACCGAAAGAAGATCCTCTTTTCTGGAGACCCCCATGCTGTATTTATAGGAAAATCCTAAGTTGCTGGGCTTTTGGAGTAGTACAGGCCCACCAAGACTTTCGCTGAACCTCCACTCTCTATTGCAACTAATCATGAGTTCTGTACATGCCGACCCCCACATGCCGAACGGCAACCAAGGCCGAGCCACAATGCCGAGTGGCTCAAACCAAACCACAACACCAAGGGATATCTGATGCTGAGTGATGTCAAATGCTGAACCACACTTAGATCGAACCACATTTGCTGAACCCTCAAACCGAACGACCCTATGTCGAGCGACAATGTTGAGCGACGCTGACCGAATCACCATAGTGTCGAGCAACCCTATGCCGAGCGACCCTTATGCCGAGCCACTCCTATGCCAAACCACTTATGCCGAGCGACTTATATGCCACGCGACCCACGACGAGCGATATGTGCTGAGTGAGGTATGCTGAGCGGCATATGGTGAGTGAGGTACACCAAGTAGCATACGCTGAGTTAAGTATTCCCATCTCCCTTACTTCCAAACCGAGCCGTCCCTCCAATTCTGAACGGCCTCTCCAATGTCGAGCGGCCTCTCCAATTCCGAATCATCCCTCCAATGCTGAACAACCTCTCCAATGTCGAGCGGCCTATCCAATTCCGAGCGGCCCCTCCAATGCCGAGCTGCATATCGAACCATTCCTCACTGATCGTCTATCCATCCAACTGGCTCCAACCAATCGTGTTCCTGTTTCGACAAATGAACAGTCGATTTGGTTAAATCTGCCTATTCGTGGCCTTGTAAAAAGGCGGGTTAATAACGATTGAGAATTTATATTTGAAGTTGTAATAAAGATTTAGTGAAAAATGTATTTCAAACCCCTTTCGAATCAATAAATAATAGAATTTTATGTTCTGATTGTTCTATATTGATATGTAATGTGGAATTAGAGTAAATTGAGTTATAGTACCATCTAGTATGGGACTTTTAGTAGTATTTCTTTGGTTAATCTTTGGACTTGTTGTATAGAATTATTTTGTGATGATGAGTGCAATTTACGAGCATTGAGTAAATGGGCGGGTAACACCAAATGGTACTGGACGCTTGAGCTGATATTTGTTCGATTATTTTTTGTAAGTAGATATCACTCTAACAAAGTCGAGTATATGAGGTATTATATTTATGTTGATGCACGTTGAGAGTGTGCAGGCTTAGAGCCAATAGAATGTCTATTTACTGTGTGTACTCATATTATATGTCGGGAAGTAAACCAGATTGGCTAATATCCATTCTAATGGCCTGATTGTGGGGTTGCTTCCCGAATCTGTGATACACCAGTTGATGAATATGGCTAAGAGCCATGGTTGGGAGCTATTGCCTCCATGTCACTTATACGACTGGTCATTTACCATTAGGGTCATTTGCAAGGTCAGAACCGACACATAGCATAGTTATGCACTCGATGGATATAGGATCATGATGGACGTCGAAGTAACTAAAATGTAGGAGTAGCGTTGAGAGCGTGTAAGGAAGGCTCCTAGAGCAAACTAAGAGTTGTCTATCTACCTTCTGTTTATTATTGTTGATGAGATAGCATGAGATGCTATAGACACCTACTTATTTACCTATATGAGATCATTATGTTTAAAGTTAAGAGTCGATCTAACTATCTGTCGAGACCGATAATATTTATGATGCCGAGAGTACATAAGATTGAGAGCCCCAATGTTTATCCATGATGTTGAGAGTTGAGTGGATTTATAAAAGTCTAAGAGACCGTATGATTATTTCATTGGCTGAGAGTCAGGTTGATTACTACGAGGTTGAAGGTTTAGATGATTATTATGTGGTTATCAATCTCTGTGATTATATATGAGACTGAGAGTCTATGTAGTCATGTAAGCCCATACACATCAATTATACATCCATCGAGGATAGCTAGAAATGTTAAAAGCATGGAGTAGGACCCTATACCAATTTTTACATGGTTATCTGAGATATGACCTAGCTACCGAGGGCATGTGTAACTACCCTACTTTCCGACCTCGAAAGTCGATACTTAATACATCCACAGTATTAGAATGTCGAGCATTAAAGTGCCGAAAAGGCAGATTGTTAGGGTAAAATAAAAAGAAAATGAATAGGGGATATAGAATCTCACAACGGAATGACAACATATAATATACAAAGAGAGTAAGTTGTGTCAATAAGATGCATGGTAGATCCGAGTTTAAAACAAACCTCATTAGCTTGGACAATTATAACTTTCTGACCTTATAACGACCAATGGGTATACATAACACTACAATGGAAAATAAAATTACTACGATAGGTGAACATCTAGCTCAACTCCATAAGCTCGATGTCCCACTAATGACAACCTAGAAAAACTCGGTTTAACCCAAACATTATAATAAAATAACGTCCGGATCAATCTGGAAAACCAATGTGAGACTCAAAATAAGATGAATATATAATAATCTATAAGACCAGTCGCTAAATGCGGAATAGGTTTTACCTCACAAGAACAACATCCAAGCATAAAAGAATGGATACAAATAATCAAACATCATGAAGAATTTAAGCACTTCCACATGCAATTAAGAAAGAATCAATTAGAAGGTTTAAACCAAAAATAAGGAAAAGGAATTTTTCCAATAATGACTAGGAAGGTGTGCTTCCTTACCGAAAGTACGCCTCAAGAAAATATACCTGAGAGGGCCATTTACTTTGTGACTCTCTTGAACATGTACAAGCCGGACCCCACCAGCCTTATCGAGTATCCAAGTATTTCACATCTCCATGCACCTACAAATTAATCCAATCTAGAGTAAATGTGAAGATACCCTAATCGGAGCAACCCCGTATAGCTTGACATCCACTCGCTCTTTAGTTTTAGTCATTTTCGACAAAGAATGTCAATGCCTAAATGAGCAATAAATCGTATTAAATTGACGAAACATAGAGAAGATCGTAAAATCGATAGTCAATAAATCAACTATCAGGAAATAAAAATGATCGTATATGGAAATTACATCTCATACCCTTATCACCACTTGCCGATTTTAAACTTGTACTATCCCTTGGTTAACAATGAAGCCAGACAAGTTAAGGCATTGTTACCTCTCAGACCATGCCTCGATGTACATTCTTAACTTTCGAGGTTGAGATGAGCTTCCATACCTCGATGTTTTGTTAAGTATATGTATGAATCATTTCCATAAAAATGATACCGCTTATGGAAATTAAATTTATTACCCTCATTTCCAAACTTCGATTTCTGACTCATACTATCCCTTGCTTAAAAACAAAGCTAGGTAAGTGAGGACACTGTTGCACATGGCCTTACATGGACACGCCAGTTTTAAATCTCACAAATCGTAACGAATCAGCCTTCTCGATGTTTGGACTAAGGATAATATTGTGTCCTTCCCATGATCGAAATCAAAATTTTAAACTTTTAAAATATTTGACTCACACTTGTGCTTGATTTTCACATCATCGATATTTGTAAGACACTTTAAAATATTCTTTTAAAGAGTTAATTATATTTCTAAGTGTATCAAAAAGAAGGGCAAAAACAAATGTCATTAAAACATTATTTACTATAAACCCAAAACCATTTACAACAACCTTTACCTTTAAAACATTCTTTTTAAAGACTTCTTCATTTATAAAATATCATTTATAAATCAACGGATTATTGTTTTTAAAACAAAACTCCTCCATATATTTAAGAATATCAACACATATTACGTTAAGTAACAAGTTTTATTAATAACTTAACGAAGTCATTTATTATAACCAAGGTGTTATACTCCATGAACTATTTTCTACATTTCGAAATCATTTATCATAACAAAAACGTTATAATCCATGAATTCTTGCTTAATTCTTATAAAAAATTCATTACAACAAGGGTGTTGTGATCCATTTTTCCTTTTCACTTTCAATAAACTTAAAAAAATTCTTGAAATATAGCTCAAAACATTCATTTCAAATTGTGACGACCCGGAATTTTTGAATATTTGAAAATGGAATATTTAATTGATTTTAAAATTTTAAGAGTTAATTTCTAACTTGAATTTCAAATGTCACTATTTATTGAGGAATTTAAATTTTAAATTAAATAATTAGAAATTGGGTAAATTGTTGAATATGAAATTTTAAGCTTGTTAAAAATAATATAAAGGCTTGTAAAATTTATATTGATAGTACTGAAGATAGTAAAAGTGTTAAACTTGAATTTAAAAGTTTTTTCAGGCGTCTTTTCAAATTCTTTTTTAAAAAAACTAATGTCGTCCAGGCGTCTTTTCCACATCGCTCCACCCCCTCCGTGATTTCGCCCTTCGCCTCGTCCTTTCTTTTCTGCGTTCCCCTCTTTATGTCCTCTTCTCCTTCCCATCCATAGATCCCTCTCTCTCCCTCCTCTATTCGCTCTGGTCGACTGTTTAAGTGTATGTCTACGGTAGCCCCGATTCCAAGCATGCTAACATCCGATGACTTTCCGCCTCTTCAAGCCAGTAAACGATCCCCCTATGCTCCTATTTCTCGCCCTGCTACATCTGCCGCGGTTCTTGCTACGGTTGCTTGCAGTGACCCTTCTGGTTCTCATGTGCTTTCGCCTACGTCTGGGATGCAGTCTCTTCGTCCAACTCCTGAAGCTATTGTTGGTATGCAGGTGAAAACTAATTGTGATATGGGGATACAAGTATCTAATGATGTGTTCAGTGAAGAGGGTAATTGTGGATTGTCTGGTGGAAATGAGGGTTTAGTCTCGGCTTTCGTTTCTGGACAATGCACATCATCTGTTTGTTTAAATGCTCCTGAGACCTTTAGCCCTCTAGACAGTGAAAAAAGTAACGTTGCTTCTAAGTCTGTGGCATCTCCCGTTTTGCCCCATGTTGAAGTTCAAATTGGACCATCTATTCCTTCCCCGTCTTGCCACAAACCATGGTCTTCGCTTTTCAATACTCTGCCTCGTAATTCGGGTGATTACAAACCAATTGATTTTGACATTGTCTAAGAGAATGGAGTGATGATCCCTCCTCCTTTGGTTATGCAAGTCGGAGTTGATTTTTGGTCTGAATATTTGGTTGGTTTCTTTCTTGAACCAAATCATCGTCTTCGTGCTCCGACCTCGGTTTTACGTAAGTCTTAGAAGCTGCGTGGTAACTTGCAAGTTAAGCTGATTGACTCCTTATATTACCTAAAGTTTTCCTCTTCTGAGGATCGTCGTCTTGTTCTTGGTGCTGAGCCTTCTTTCTTTGATGGTAGGCCATTTATTATTACTCCTTGGTCTCCAACTGTGGCGAGAGCACGCGAGCAGGTGCTTTCCATCCCCGTTTGGGTGTACTTTTCGCAAATCCCCTCTGCGCTTCAGCCTGTGCTTGGGTTGAATTGGTTAGCCTGCAACGTCGGAAAATTGAAATTCTTTGATGCTAATACAGTTGCTCGAGAAAAATTGATGTATGCCAAGGCTTTAATTGAGATTTCCCCCTTTAAGTCTTTGCCTGCTTCTATTCCTGTTCAGCTTGCTGTTGGGCATGTTGCGGAGGTCCGTGTTCGCTATGGTTGGGTACCTGATATATGCTCCTCCTGTCAATCTTTTGGCCACCTTCCTACCTCCTGCCTGCACTCCAAATCATCTACGGCTCCTCCAAAGATTCCTCTTCCTCGACCCCCGTTCCAGAAATGGATCCCTAAGGCTCATGTCCCTCATGTCGCCCTCCCTCCTGCGGCTCCCATGTCTAAGCTGGGTCCGCCTCCTTCTGATGTTAGGCCTGCCACACCTTCTATTGCTGTGGTTCCTTGTTTTTCCCCAGCTATTCCTTTAGCTGCTCCAGATTCTTCCCGGTATCCTGTTGATTAGGATGAGTCTGAGAGGTGTTGGGTTTATCGTATTTCTGATGTGAGATTTAACCCCATGAATGGTTCCTTTTCCAGATTTGTTTCCGATGAACAGACGGACCTTAGATGCCTTTATTACAGACCGTCTGGTGATTCTTTAGTTCTTGATCTGGATGGTGTGTATGCAAGTAGGAATTCTGCCTTGCTAGCTGATTCTTCTTGGGATCGCTCTTTCATATACTCTTCTGATGCTATGAGATACGACCCTAGTCTTGCCATCCGTTTCATCCCCTTTGTTGGTCTTTGTGGGAATGTCCCGTTGGAATCTTCTGATGATGGTGATTCTTCCTCTACGGAGGAGCCCTCGTCTAGGTGTTTATTTTAGTTACTGTGACATGTCTGTCACATACATGTGCTGTATTTTCCTATTTTCTGAGTAGTTTAGGTGCTTTTACCTTTCTCCTGACCTCAACTTTATTACTTTGGTAATAAAAGTGGACGGCCCATTATAAAACCGGCTTGCTTTGCAAAAAAAAGTGTTTTGCTCAGTTTTAAAATATATCTTTTAAATTGACATTTAAAAATAGCCTTCCGGGGCACAGTCTCGAAATTTGACGAAATTAGTTCCATTGGATCTATAATAGTGTGTTATTATCGAATTTTAAATTTCGTAGTGTTTGGAGTTGTTATGTAATCGTACGGTATATAAACGTGCTGAAATCTATATCGGAAATTCAACATAACAACTGGGTGCAAGAGCTATCTTCTCCATACGATTGAATCAGGACTCGAAACCTTTTCCATTTCGCTCGAAATAGGTGTATAACATTATAAATGCTTAGCGGCACATCTTGATAGGAGGTCGAGATTTTGAGTTGCGTAATTCGAGATGATTTAAATTTAAAATTTGAATATATAATGTATACGTTATTTGACTAGTCAAATTTCCCTTCACTTCAAAACTTTTTCACCTCAGAATGTCCTTCCTGTTAACACGCATCTTCTCTATAGTAAATAATATAAGCAGTTGCTTGAAATTTAATGGCCGAGTTATGTAACTCAAAAAGCAAATAAAAAAAATCGTGCCTCATATTCCTTATGATATTCAAAATTCTCGGCATTAATTCAAATCGAATTAGAACGAGATTCGATCTCGTTCAAGTCTAAAAAAAGAGGGGGGGCGAATGAAACCCTCCTCCTTTCAAATTCATTTACGAAATCTCGAAGGGCAGAGGAAAACAAAATAAATGTACAGATCGAATTCGAAGCGCCGCTCCTTTTTTCGTGAATTTTCGAGCAAAGGAGGAAGGCGACTTCATCGCGAAGCCAGGTCACGAGGGATGTGAGGAGGATGGCGACTTCAACACGGCAATGGAGAAGCATAGCAATGAGGCACATAAGAAGGGTCTGGGGACCCGAGCTTGGGTGGCCGCGAGTTTCGTTGCACAACTGGGAGTGCGATGTCGAGATTGGTGTGCGCGTGCGTTGGGATTGGCGATGTTGGAACCTTGTGAGGTCGCAAGCAGGTGGGACTGAGGTGGTAAGCTTCGGTTAATAATTTTAATTAGTTCAAATAATTTGTTTACCACCCCACAAAATCCTTTGAAATCAAAGGTATCTCATAAGACCACGCCACAAAATCCTTTGAAATCAAAGGTATCTCATAAGACCAAGCCACAAATCAAGGGATGTGCTGGATGGCGAGATGTATCACACGTATCTGTATTATTTCTGCCGTGTTTGGTATGTTGTGTAGTCAGCTATTGTGGGGACAAGTTAATATAACTGTCCAGTAATATGCTATTGATGGTGTTGTACTTTGACGATGTAATATATAAAACAGTTAGAGTTTCTTTTTATATAAAGATCAGTCATTTATTTATTATATATTGTTCCGCTGCGTTTGTGAGATTCTGATGCTGTTTTCTATTCTTCTTCTACCTCTTTCTTCTTTAACCCTAATGGTTTGTATTTCCGTCCACTTTGAGTTGAACTGTTGGAGAATATTGTCGGCTCAAAGGGGTACGGATTTGCGAGCCGTTACACAAATATCACTTTAAAAGAAAATCTCAAGTTTAATTTATATTAAAACATTAAACCTTTTTCTTTCCATGTTTTCGTTTCGATAATTTATAATAAATCATTATATATATATATATATTTCATACCACTTTTAAAACACTTAAGTATATGTCGGAAAATTTAACTAAAAGAATTAAAGAATAAAATTCAAGTTTAAACCCATTCGTAAAAGTTGGAAATAATGCCGTAAAACTGCCACTAAATCGGCTCTTTTCAAATAAAAATTTTCTCCATATTTTACATAGTATGAATACTATACTTTATTTTTAGAACAACATATTATGATTCTAGTATGCATTCCCGAAATTTAGAGACCTTTGAAGCCAACAAAACCTGTTTAAAAGTTAACTTGACTTTCAAACGGTAAACCGCAACTAAAATTTTCTAACTTTTAAACACTTTGTGATAGCTTTTTCCGAGCTATGAAAATTGGTTCAAATAATATTTTAAAAGCAAAATAGCGTGACCAACTATTTAATGATTCAAACACATGCACAAGAGAAACAAATAGAAGATTGGAAAATGAGATTTTATAAGTGTCGGTATAGTGATAGTTACTATAAGACACTTTCACAACTAATAAATTACAAATATATTTCAATCAAACTTCAATATAAGCAATATAAGTAAAAATTAAATCAACATTGGCAGGAAACCCTTTAGGGTCCTCTAAAAAAGTCATATGTAATCTCGTATACATATATTTATCTTGAAACGTCTATAGCGACGTATTCGTTACAAAGACACTTCGACTTCCTCTTTTTGTGCATTACAAAACAATGGTTACTTATTCTATCCGCTTTTAAGCGGGAATATAAAATCCAGCCAAGCAATATACATGCGAATAAATAATATATGTTGAATATGCGCTTATATATGATTTTTTGTTTGATGATAATAAACATATATATATATATATATATTCATTTAAAAGTATTTATTAATGTACTATTTTATTTTTCATAAATTAAATAAATATTTGTTGAATAAAATAAAATACACAGCATTTGAATTCAAACAGAAATTTTATTCAAACAAATATTTATTACAATTTATAATAGTACAAAGTCAAGCTCTCACTATACATATAAAATTTTGATTGTAATTACATCACAATTCAATTTACATAAATGCCTCACTACATATCACTCACACTCGTAGTTTATCTTCAAGTTCATTCCAGTTATAATCCAGCATCTGAGAAATCTGCAAAAATATTCACTAACGCAGTAAAATTGAAAAAGAAATATTTTTGCAATATAAAATGAAATATGATTTTTGAAAATATGATTTGCCTCAGTTATTTGGGTTGTTCATCATCATTTACATTTGAATTCATCATACACGAACAATGTGACATGCACAGTGTATCACTGTACATGCCACAAGGCTGTGCACATCGATATACACTTGATAATGCTACAGGGACAGGTGAGCACAGGTCAAACCCAAATGAAAAGCCGGGTTCAACTCACGTGCAATATATTTAAAATCACGACACGAGCACAAGGTCAAACCCGAGTTTTTGAAACTGGATTCAACTCAAGTGAAATTTCAAAAATCAACATGAAGTGAATCAAGATACGGTGCAGAGCAAGTGCAAATACAAGTTGTACAAGATTGCCATCAACATAACAGCAAAAATGAAGACTGCAAGAATTTTGCAGTGATACAAAGCAGACATGAATGCAACAACAAACCCAAATGAAGACCACAAGTATACAACAACTCCAGCAATGACAGTGAAATATGCAAGCTCGACTAATAGGACTGCAACAAACAAATGAATGCAACAAGCAACATCAATAAACTAAATGCAAGACCAAAGTGCAACAGAAAATCAGTGCAACCCGAAGTCAAGGCAACATGAAGCATGCAAGCTCGAGCACAAAATATAGAAACAACAACAATGCAATAGTGTCACAATGTCACAGCAAACAAGGTGCACCAGACCAGGCTACATGATGATCAAAGTTAACAGTATCAATAACAAGTGCAGTAGCAACAACTTCAACCACAAAACCAAAATATGAGTGCAATGAAAACATATATGTGTATGCAACCAAACAGTGAACCTCAGTATGGAAATGAGACAGGAAGCAAGCAGTGCCATGCTACATATTATACAATGAAAACATCAATTGAAGTTCAGGTCAAAACATTATACAACCCAATATGCAAAATGGAGAGTATGCAAGTGCAGACCAAAAGCAATGACCAAGAACTTATAAAAAAGCAGCAGAATCAAGTAATCATGAAGCAAAATCAAGCTCAGTTCGAAGTTAAAATGAAGCATGAACACATGGCCGAGGTCAATGAAGCCCAAAGCAAACAGAAGGGATGAATCAGAATACAAATACAAGTGAACAGAAGACTGTGATGCAAGCATTTTCATGAACACAAACTAAAGTTCACAGTGAATCCAGAAGAAATTATCAACTATATTAAGGCTTAGTGGTGAAGCAACAATATCTAGTGATAATGAACACTACAACCATACACTTGCAACAGAAAAACAGCAGTGAACATCTAAATGAATATAAGATGTCGAAGTCAGGAAAAGTCAAGCCAAGTCGTGATGAACAGAGCTACAGACCGACAACAAACATCAGCAGATGATAAGCAACTGGAAGTCGAAATCAATAAATAAGTCCAATGTCGAATGCATGAACAAGTGAAGCATTTGTGTCAAAGCAGAGCAAATGTCAACAGTGAAGTAAAATCAGGAGACAAAGCTCAAAGTCAAAGATCAGAAATAAACATGTTCGAAGTCGAAGAATTTAATGACGACACAAACAAAATTCATGTTTAAAAAGTCAAGGGTCAAAGTCCAGATGAAATAGAGTTGATGCTAGAGAAATCGAATTCAAAAGTCAAGTGCGTATTTTTGAAAAAGTCAAAAATCAAAAGAGGAAAGTTTTTGCCGTATCAACCAAGGGAAAATCGAACGCTACAGAATAGAAACCGTGTGCATCAAGTCATCAAATCATGAAATAGGAAAGTATGGAATCCATATAAATTCGCACCCAATTATCATCATCGGCTATGAGCGAACAAAGTCGAAAATCAAGCTATCAATCGAAAATAAAAAGTACAAGCGACATACCAGAGATCAAAGTTTCCAGAAGCCCTTAATTTCACAAACCCTAATTGCAAGCAAAGCAGAGGAACGAGAGCGCCCGACATCATCTCAAGAGACGATCAACAAATAAGGCAAGAGAACCAAGTTCAATCGAGGATTAATAGTCGCGATCATCTATATTTTCTGAAAGCCCTAATTTGGACGAACGAAGATTAACAAGGTCGCCATTTTCTTCACAAGCCAGAGAAAATAGAACGGGCTAGAGAAATAAAAGGGGGTTTTATGTTTATTATAAGGGGTTTTATTCTTAAATAGGGTTTTAGTTTTAAATTGTTTTTAAGTTTGTTTTAAATTCTCTTTTAAGGTTCAAATCTTGGTAAATCACCACCTAGGGATTAGGTAGTGTCAGATTGTCTAGTTAGAATTAGTTCAGTGAGCAGGGTGTGCGAGTTTGCAAAACTCTATAGGCGGTAGCAGGGTGTGCGAGTCTGTTAGAGTGTTTGTAAGCGGGAGACTGTTTAATTCTAATAGAAATCTGCGAATGCAGCAGTAGGCAGGAGTTCCGAAGCTGGGTAAATTTTGTGTGTGATTTACTTTTCAGCATATTTATTTCTCTGCAGTTTGTTTTTGTGTTTAATCCGAGAAAATTAGCTATAACCCTATTCAACCCCCCCTCCCTCTAGGGTTAATCTAGATCCTACAAGTGGTATCAGAGCGAGGTATTTTTTCTTTAACTCTAGAGTCATGAATTCACCAAACAATGCTTTTTCTGAGGGGCAATCTATTGTTAGGCCACCCATGTTCGATGGGATGATTATGCTTATTGGAAAGTTAGGATGGGTATTTATCTTAGTTCTGTTGATTGTGATGTTTGGGACATTATTGAAACTGGCTATAAATCTCCCACTATAACTGTTGGTGATACTGAGATTCCTAAACCTAAGGATAGGTGGGATGCTAACGATAAGAAATTAAAAACTACAAATGCTAAAGCCATGAATGCTTTGATCTGTGCTCTTGATAAGACTGAATTTAATAGAATTTCTCATTGTAAAACTGCACAGGAAATTTGGCATACCTTGGAGGTGACACATGAAGGAACTTCTCAAGTCAAGGAATCTCGTCTAGCCCTATTCAGCAATGAATACGAGAACTTTGTGACGGACAAAGGCGAGAGCATAAAGGACATGTTTGGACACTTTTCAACTTTGGTGTACAATGCTAGAGCGCTTAGGAAGGTATTCACTGAGGTAGAGCTTGTGAGGAAGGTGCTACGAGTATTACCGATGAGCTTTGAGGCAAAAGTCATGGCAATACAAGAATCGAAAGATCTGAGTAAACTAAGCATGGAGGAGTTGATCGACAACTTGATGACATATGAGCTTGAGCTAAAAGCAAAGGAGGAAAGCAACAACTCCGAATCAAAGAAGAAGACGATTGCCTTAAAGAGCAAAGAAGAGAATGATGAAGAAGAAGAAGATCCAATTGAAGAGCTTGCAATGGCTGTCAATAATCTTAGAAAATGGTCAAGATTCAAGCCACGCAAGAAGAAAACAAGTGGAAATAGGCCAAAAGATTCTGACAATTCCGATAATGAACTGACATGCTTTAGCTGCAACAAGCCTGGCCACTTCAAACAACAATGTCCACTTCTCAGAAACAACAAAGGAAAGAAAAAGAAGAAGAAGGCCTTTGCAGCAACTTGGGATGATGAAGAAGGAGAGGAGGTTTCGAATAGTAGCTCAGAGGAGGCTAACTTGTGTCTTGTGGAAAAATCAGATTCAGAAGCAAGCTCAAAGGAATCTAGTGAGGGAGATGACTATTCTTATAAAGAACTTGTTTTTATGTGTCTTGATCTTACTAAAGAAGTTGATACTCTTGAATCTAAAATTGAAAAACTGAAATCTGATAGGAGAGAACTTACTCGTGAAAATTTTAGGTTAGAAACTGAACTTGAAAATATTCAAAACCTAAACTGTAAAAAATATAAAATTTTAGATTCAGAATTATCAAGACTTAAGAATAGCTTTGAGAATCTTGAAAAAGAAAACTTGAGTCTTAAGGAAACCATTGACACTAGGAAAAAGGATTTTATAAATAGATGCACCTCACTTATAACTGAAAACACAACACTCAAAACCAAAGTCCAAAATCTTGAGAAATCTCTGAATAACTTTTCAAGAGGAGAAAAATCATTCAACATGTTATTGGAAAATCAAATTTTTGCTAACAACAGAAAAGGACTAGGCTTTGGGAAAACACAAACTGATGATAATGCAAAAGGTAAGAGTGTCTTTGCTAGATGTGAAATAATTGGACATCGTGTTAAAAATTGTAGTCATAGAAACAAGAACACAAAATTTATATAAGTTTGGGTTCCTAAGAATTTTACAAACAAATTCATGTCTATTGGAACAAGAATAAAAGGGCTAAACAAGTTTGGGTTCCAAAGGGATTGTTTATTCACAATGCTTCTGCCACTAACAACCATGGACCTATAAAAACAAATAGGTCACAAAAATCTTTCATCGTGTAGGTATGGTGGCAGGCTAAGGAATAACAACAGTATTCTTTGGATTTTGGCTGCTCCAGAAACACAATGGGCAACAAAGTAAAGTTCCTTAGCCCATTATAAAGGTGACAGAATCACAATGTGCAACCACGAAAAATTATCGTAAAGGTAAAACAGGTGAAGGTATATTTATTTGATCGATATATTAAATGTGATAATCTGCACCATATTCTGAATGTAATCAGCTAATATTGAGATGTTGTAAAGATTATGTTTCGACATAGTTGGCCAATTATATTTATGCCAAGAACACTATTCTTTGAATTACTTCATACATATACGTTTGGATTAAAAATAGTGTTTTGTTGGATGATAATATTTTTGGTTATAATACGGCTAACTCTATATTCACGGTTTTCTGATTATTTACATGGCTTCAATCCAAATTCAAGAGAATGTCATTTAAAATGCTGTCAAAAATTGAGTTTGAGTTTTTATGCACACTTCGTTGTCTGGTTTATCAAATTTAATTAGTGATATTTTGGTGTGAAAGAGAAACTCAGATGCAGATCATACTGGTAATCTAGTTGACAGAAAACTTACTATTTGAACGTGATTTATGGTGAGACATTTAGTAATTACATCGTTTTTCAAAAGAAAATATTTGTATATTTTCTATTACAAATAATTTTCAAATAGCAGAAATTTTTCTCATATAACCCCTTCGAGAAAATCATTTTTGACTATATTTTCAGATTAGTCATTTTTATTTGATTTTAAATGACAAATTTTTGACTAATCCGACTCCCTACTAATTATCAAAAAGATAAATAGTGATTGAAAAAAGTGACGAGTGTTGATATTTTTGATACATTACTCAACACAGTATATTTTAGAAAAATTTCTTTAGAAATTCAAACAAGAGTTATAAAACTTTTTGTTGGGTAAAGAGTCCATAACCATTTCAATGTCTGTCATATTTCGATCGACCATCGTTCATTAAAAATTCAATATAGTTTGTCGATATGTGGTACTTTAAATAGGAATCATTCATTTTTCATTTTATAAAACAAAATAAAATCCAAAGTATTCACTCTCATTTAAAAGTCCTCACGGTTATGCATGAGTGAATTACTTGGTATTTGTTATGTGCTTCCATGCTCATCTAAAAGTCCTTACGGTTATGCATGTATGGAACGCATATCAAAGTTGATTTATTAAATAAACAAGTTGATTCTAATCTCATTTAAAAGTCCTCACGGTTATGCGTGATTAGAAGATACTTGAATTCATTTTTAAAATTAAATTGGAATACTACTAATCTCATTTAAAAGTCCTAACGGTTATGCATGATTAGTAGATATTCAAATTCCTGATATAAGTGTACCACAAACAGATACAACTGTATGGTTTTATATGAGAACATCATTTCCATCATTCTAAAAGTGGAATATGCGCCTAACAAGGGTAGTTCTGATTTTTGTTTGATTTTTATTGAAGTTTAATATTTATATTCAGTTGAGTTTTAATGTTGGATTAATATCGATCACTTTAGCTCTATTTTCTCTAACACTATTATTCTTTTGCTGATAACAAAAGGCGGAGAGAAAAGTTAAGATTTTTTCAAATAAAATCAAGCAAAGGTCAAATAATTTTTCCATTTGCATCTAAGCTCATTTGTATATTTCTATTGGTATGCATATATGTAGGGGGAGCATCGTGTAGAGAGGAAGCATTTAAATAGGGGGAGCAATTAGAGTATATCGTTGATCGAATACATTTAACATAGTCAAAATCTTAAATATATGTTTGTTATCATCAAAAGGGGGAGATTATTGAATATACGCTGATTTTTTGTTTGATGATAATAAACACACACACACACACACACACACACACACACACACACACATATATATATATATATATATTCATTTAAATGTATTTGTTAATGTACTATTTTATTTTTCATAAATTAAATAAATATTTGTTGAATAAAATAAATTACACAGAATTTGAATTCAAACAGATTTTATTCAAACAAATATTTATTACAACTTATAATAGTACAAATTCAAGCTCTCACTATACATATACAATTTTGATTGTAATTACATCACAATTCAATTTACATAAATGCCTCACTACATATCACTCACACTCGTAGTTTATCTTCAAGTTCATTCCAGTTATAATCCAGCATCTGAGAAATCTGCAAAAATATTCACTAACGCAGTAAATTGAAAAAGAAATATTTTTGCAATATAAAATGAAATACGATTTTTGAAAATATGATTTTCCTCGGTTATTTGGGTTATTCGTCATCATTTACATTTGAATTCATCATACACGAACAATGTGACATGCACAGTGTATCACTGTTCATGCCACAAGGCCGTGCACATCGATATACACTTGATAATGCTACAGGGACAGGTGAGCACAGGTCAAACCCAAATGAAAAGCCGGGTTCAACTCACGTGCAATATATTTAAAATCACGACACGAGCACAAGGTCAAACCCGAGTTTTTGAAACTGGATTCAACTCAAGTGAAATTTCAAAAATCAACATGAAGTGAATCAAGACACAGTGCAGAGCAAGTGCAAATACAAGTTGTACAAGATTGCCATCAACATAACAGCAAAAATGAAGACTGCAAGAATTTTGCAGTGATACAAAGCAGACATTAATGCAACAACAAACCCAAATGAAGACCACAAGTATACAACAACTCCAGCAGTGACAGTGAAATATGCAAGCTCGACTAATAGGACTGCAACAAACAAATGAATGCAACAAGCAACATCAATAAACTAAATGCAAGACCAAAGTGCAACAGAAAATCAGTGCAACCCGAAGTCAAGGCAACATGAAGCATGCAAGCTCGATCATAAGATATAGAAACAACAACAATGCAATAGTGTCACAATGTCACAGCAAACAAGGTGCACCAGACCAAGCTACATGATGATCAAAGTCAACAGTATCAATAACAAGTGCAGTAGCTACAACTTCAACCACAAAGCCAAAATATGAGTGCAATGAAAACATATATGTGTATGCAACCAAACAGTGAACCTCAGTATGGAAATGAGACAGGAAGCAAGCAGTGTCATGCTATAGATTATACAATGAAAACATCAATTGAAGTTCAAGTCAAAACAATATACAACCCAGTATGCAAAATGGAGAGTATGCAAGTGCAGACCAAAAGCAATGACCAAGAACTTATACAAAGCAGCAGAATCAAGTACATCATGAAGCAAAACCAAGTTCAGTTCGAAGTTAAAATGAAGCATGAACACATGGCCGAGGTCAATGAAGCCCAAAGCAAACAGAAGAGATGAATCAGAATACAAATACAAGTGAACAGAAGACTGTGATGCAAGCATTTTCATGAACACAAACTAAAGTTCACAGTGAATCCAGAAGAAATTATCAACTATATTAAGGCTTAGTGGTGAAGCAACAATATCTAGTGATAATGAACACTACAACCATACACTTGCAACAGAAAAACAGCAGTGAACATCTAAATGAATATAAGATGTCGAAGTCAGGAAAAGTCAAGCCAAGTCGTGATGAACAGAGCTACAGACCGACAACAAACATCAGCAGATGATAAGCAACTGGAAGTCGAAAGCAATAAATAAGTCCAATGTCGAATGCATGAACTAGTGAAGCATTTGTGTCAAAGCAGAGCAAATGTCAACAGTGAAGTAAAATCAGGAGACAAAGCTCAAAGTCAAAGATCAGAAATAAACATGTTCGAAGTCGAAGAATTTAATGACGACGCAAACAAAATTCATGTTTAAAAAGTCAAGGGTCGAAGTCCAGATGAAATAGAGTTGATGCTAGAGAAATCGAATTCAAAAGTCAAGTGCGTATTTTTGAAAAAGTCAAAAATCAAAAGAGGAAAGTTTTTACCGTATCAACCAAGGGAAAATCGAACACTACAGAATAGAAACCGTGTGCATCAAGTCATCAAATCATGAAATAGGAAAGTATGGAATCCATATAAATTCACACCCAATTATCATCATCGGCTATGAGCGAACAAAGTCGAAAATCAAGCTATCAATCGGATTTAAGAAGGGTTAAAAATATTCTTTTAAAGAGCTATTATATTTCTAAGTGTATCAAAAAGAAGGGTTAAAAATAAATGTCATTAAAATATTTTTTACTATAAAACCAAAATTAACTACACTTAGTATTAACTTTAAAACAATCTTTTTAAAGATTTCTTCATTATAAAATATCATTTATAAATCAACTTATTATTATTTTTAAAACAAAATTCCTCCAAAGATTTAAGAATATCAACATTTATTAAGTCAAGTAAAAAGTTTTCTTAATAACTTAACGAAGTCATTTATTATAACCAAGGTGTTATAATCCATGAATAATTTTCTACTTTCTCAAATAATTTGTCATAACAAAAACATTATAATCTATGAATTCTTTCTCAATTCTTGAAAAACATTTATTAAAAACGGTGCTGTAATCCATGCATCCTTTTTCACTTTCAATGAACTCAAAAAAGTACTTAAAATATAGTTTAGAACACTCATTTAAATATTACTTAAAAAGAAAATCTCAAGTTTAATTTATATTAAAAACATAAAACCCTTCTCCTTCCTTTTTTCCTTCTTTGATAATTCATATTAAATCATTTAAAATATATATAAATTTCAAACCACTTCTAAAAAACTCAAATATATGCTATAAAAGTTCACTAAAAGAATTGAAGAATAAAATCAAATTTGAGCCCATTTTATAAAAGTTGGAAATAATGACGTAAAAATGTTGCTAAAGGAGTATGAAAATTCCTTTAAATCGGTTCTTTGCAAATTGAAATTTTCTCCACAATTTTACAAAGTATGAATATTATACTTTATTTTTAGAACAACATACTACGAGTCTAGTATGCATTTCCAAAATTTAAAGATTTTTGAAGTCAACAAAATCCATTTGAAAGTTGTTTTAAAACTTGACTTTCGAACTGCAAAACAGCGACCAAAGCTTTTCTACTTTTAACACTTTGGAGTTAGGTGTTATGACCATTTTAGAGCCCCAAAGACTTGGTTCAAAAAAAATTATAAAAGCGAAAAGCACAACTAGATATTTAATAATGCAAACATAAGCACACGAGCAACAAACAGAAGATTGAAAACAGAGATTTCTTAAGTCTCGGTATAGCGATAGTCGCTATAACGACACTTTCACAACCAACCAATAAATTACACATATGTTTCAAATAAAATTCAATATAAGCAACATAAGTAAATAGTAAATCAACATTGGTGAGAAACCACTTAGGGTCTCTCTACAAAAGTCCCATGTAATCTCATATATGTATGTGCATTTTAAAGTGTTCCATAGCGACCTATTCGCTGCGAAGACACTTCGACTTCCTCTTTTTGTCCTCTGCAAAACAATAGTTACTTATGTCATCCACTTTTAAGTGAAAATCAAATCCAAGAAACCAATATACACAAGAATAAATATTATAGACAAATATTTATTTTATACATTTTGTCTATTTTTAAACTATTTTAAAAGTGAGATTAACTTACTTTCTCCAAAGCTAAAGTTCAAGCAACGACATAGTCTTTCCTCCTCAACCAGGAAATGACCAAAGCGACCTCCTTTCCTCATCGTACCCTCGACTCAAAGCCTAAGAATACATCATATTGCTCATGCACCTTGTAACATCCTGTAATTTGGCATTAGTAATTTAATTAGTTAGTTGGTTAATAATTAGGCACCAAAAATGGAATTTATGCAAATAATGAAATTTAACCATGAAACTTGCACCATTGCATTCATGGTGAAATTTTGAGCAACTTACATATTTGGAGTTTTTCTATCAGAGTTCAAATGAAGAAGTTAAGGATGAAAAAACGAATTCAGAATGAAAATACATAAATAAGAAAAATTAACTAATTTAACTCGGGACCACGGGTCGATCCACCGTCATGGGCGATCAACCAGGGGAGGTCAATCCTTAGGTAAGGGGTGGTTGACCTTCCCTGTGTGGTGGCTTAGGTTAGCCTAGGCCTAACAGCTTGGATAATATATTTTGATCTAATGGTTGTGGTTGATTCTTATGCCTATAAATTCAAGCCTAACCCTCCCTTCTCTTCTCATATTTTTCTAGAGATAATAGTAAAGCTCTGTTTTCTCTTCTTCTCCACTTCCTTTCTAAATTATTAAAACTAGATATTTATATCTATATCCATAAAAATTGGAGAAGAATAGAAATCAAATAAAAAGGAGAAGAGAAGAGAAATAATTATACGTGTATTTGAGGTAATGATTTATATTTATATATTTGTATCTATTTTCTCTCCCAATCCCAAATCTCTTCTTAGATCTGTAATTCTAATATATGTCTATAAATATTTCTTGGATTAAAAAAGATTTGGAGATGAATCAAAGGTTTACTTCAGATCTGGAGATTTGGATCGCTTTTAGAAGATGAGTTGAAAATTTTATAAATTATTATAAGGGGTTTTTAGGCTGAAGGAAAAAGTTAGAGAAAAAATTATTTTCAGAGACAAGAAGTTTGTTTTTTAGGCTGATGGACACTTTTTAGTGTAAATCATGTAATGATAGTTGTAACTATCATTTTCAGTTTACACTAAAAAATGTCCTTCAAACTAAAAAGCAAACCTGTTGTCCCTGAGACTAAAAAATGTCCTACTTCTTAGATTTCAGCCTGTAAATTTTAGTTCTTTTTATTCCTTTTACGCAAATAAATTAGTAAAAGGTGGATAATTCGCTAATATGGACTAAATTTTAAGAATACTAAAATTACAAAAAATTGGACATAAATAAGTAGAAATATATAGAAGAATATAAACTGAAATAGACAAATTTGACATTTGCAAGCAAGTTATAACTAGTAGATTAAAACTATAAAGACAAGAAAAAAGAGAATTATAACGTAGGTTATAATTAATCAGAAAGAACGGAAAGAGGCTTATTTTAAAACTTAGAGTTAAGTTAATAAGCAAATAGAGTAGAGATAACATAAGAGGCTTATTTTAAAGACTTACACTAAGTTAATAAGCAAATATAAAAGAGATAACGGAAGAGGCTTATTTTAAAAGACTTAGAATAAGTTAGTAAGAAAATAGAGCAGAATTAACAGAAGAGGCTATTTAAAAGACTTATACTAAGTTAATAAGCAAAGATAGAAGTAGGACATGTACCGGTAGCATTCCCATTGGGACATACATATGCTGTTTAGGGTAGATAAGTAGTCAATAATTAAGAAGTAGGACCCGTACTAGTAGAATTCCCCTTGGAACACACTTATGTTATTTAGGGTAGATAAGTGGTCAATAAATAAGAAGTAGGATCCGTACCGGCAGCATTCCCCTTGGGACACCCTTATGTTGTTTAGGGTAGATAAGTGGTTAATAATTAAGAAGTAGGACCCGTACCGGTAGCATTACCCTAGGGACACGCTTATGCTGTTTAGGGTAGATAAGTGGTCAATAATTAGAAGCTCAAATCAGTGGATTTAAGCAAGAGGCGCAACTAGATTTTGTTTGTTATGACCCGTATTGGTAGCATTCCACTTCAGTCAGAGACTGGTGGTCTCACAACACACTCAGGTGAGGCCGGGCACGCTTATGCTATTTAGGGTAATTAAGAGGTCCAAAAAGGGAGCAACAGATAGTGCGAGCCTAACGGTGGCTGTGCGTGCGGCCTGGGTGCAAAGAGATAATTCCCTATTGAGTTCCAAGAGATAAACATGTGTCTTTTACTGTGGGACCCATAGGATGGGACTAATTCCAGTGGGCACAACAGAGATAGAAGGTCCATCAAAGGGTAAATTAGGACTTCGGCCTAATTAAACTTGGATTGTGATTTCAGCTTAATTAAAGCAGCTATCTAAGACAAGTGCAAACAATCGAAACAATCAAAATTATCTAAGCAAAGCAAAAGGTTAAACCGTATTTTATACCAGCTTTATCTTTCCCTTTATTTCCTTTTATACTAGAACTGTTGCTAAGCCTATTATCTTTATCTTGCTTAAACATTCTAGTAATTACTTTCAATCACCAGACTTTTAGTCTGACCTACTCCTCTATTTTCCCCTTTTCCCCCCATAGGCCAGCAGAGGCAGGGACAGTAGATTTCAGATTTTCTTGGAGGTTCGGCTGTGGAGTTTTTCTTTGTGTATTCTTCTTCTTCTTTTTAGTTTGATTTTCATGTAGTGGCACTTTTTGAGAGGAATGATTTTGTACTCTGATATTGTGATTCAGATGGTATTTTTCATGAGAAATATGTATTTGGTATTTCGAGACATATTTTGGTTCATGAGGCATATGTATTTGGTATTTCGAGACATATTTTGGTTTGAATTATTTATGAAGTTTTTAAATTTTAAATGATCTATTGATTAAATTTTTCCGCTTTTTTATTTAATTGTCTTGGGAATCTTAGTCTTTGTAAAGTATTTAGCTATACCTACAATGCACTGTGCCTTTTAGTGTATTTTGTACCTTCAGAAGGAGTAAGTAAGTAATTGTGTGTACAATGGATGGTTAGATTAGAATTGCTAACCTTAATAGATATGACTATTAAATGAAAACCAATCGGTAAAAAATTATGTTATGGACAATTCAAAGATTTTCCAGTCACCAGAATGGTTTTTTTGACCCCCTCCTCATTACAACCCATATGATAGATTTAGTGGAACTGGTCACTAGAGCTGGATATGTTTGGTTATCGGAGAAGTATTCCTTTCACTCATGCTCGATCACTACACCAAAACAGCAAATTTGGCACACCAGGAAGCGGAGATTTGATACGGTTGCCTCTGCGATCCACACACCCCACAACACCTAAAATCTAACCCTACGTTTGAACGGCCATGGATCACTACATTTTGCTCGCGCTAGTTTTCATTTCCCGGACTATTTTCATTTCGCTCCATCCCTAAATTACACAATCCCTAAATTAAATCACGCCCTGCTCACAATCCCTAAATCTCAATTCTAGTAGCACAAGTTTCATCAGCGAGCAAGAATGATGGCTACGGAAACGATGGGATGAGGGCGGCACGTGGAAAACGAGGAGAAGGCGGATGAAGGTGGCGGTGGCTGAGACATGCTAATGGTGGCAGACGGTGGTGGGTCGGTTCAGGTCAGGGAAAAAGGAGGCAACGAGTTTGCGTTGGAATGGATTAGATGGTTGGAGCTTGCAATTGGCTGAGGGTTTTGGGTGAAAGTTTGGATTTTTGGTTCGAAGAACTCGGTGGTTCGGGAAGAAGTATAGGGGATTACGTTTTGGTTGTTGGTGAGGGTGAGTTGCGAAGGCTGGTTGCCGAGGGTTTATTTTTTTGGGTATGAATTTGATTGCTAGTGTAGTGGTGGGTTTGAAGGTGGTTGGAGGTCGCGATGCAGGGGTTGCTGTTGGTTGGTGTTCGGTTTGGGTTTTGGGAATGAAGGGGAAGGAAGCAGTGATGATGGAGGTTGAAGTGAATATTGATGCAAGAGGCTTGTGGTGGATGTTGATTGACTGAAGTGTGATGTGGTGAAGCAGCTGATGGTTTTGAGTTGGTCGGTTGCTGGTTGAGATCAGAGTTGGGGAAGGTTAGTGAAGGAGGTAGTAGAAGGAGGAGGTGAGTTGTTGGTTTGTTGAGGATGATGGTAGAGTGCAGTTGATGGAATGATGACGAGGTGGTGGTTTTGGATTGGAACTAGTGGGATGATGTTGTTTGGGTGGTAGTATGAAGTGGTGGTGGAAGTGTAGTTTGGTGACCAGGAGGATGTGGGTGAAGAAGTTGTAGGCAGGTTGGGGAGGGTTGTAGTAATGATGATGGTGAGGGAGGAGAGATGTAGAAGTTGTGATATGTTTGATTGTTGGTTGATGGAGGATGAGTAGGCAGGGTTGTATGTAATGGTTTTCAAGTTTGTTTGTTTGGAGATGAATGTAAAGTTGATTGTATTATGTGTTGTTTGTGATGATGCAGCAAAGAAGTTGTAGGCATAATGCTGGTCAGTGATGGAGTGTGGCAGTGATGTTTGTTTCTGAAGTAGTTGTTTCTTGAGGATGTTAGAGATGTATGCAGAGGTATTGCAGTGGTGAAGTTTTGTGATAGTGCTTTCTTTATGCAGTGTAAAGTTGTTGAAGTGGTGGCAGTGTTGAAGATGGATGATGTTTGAATAGGATGAGGCAAGGGATTATGATGATGAAGTTGGTTTGGGAAATGAAGTAGTGAAAGTTTGTTGCAGAGGTTGCTGGTTGAAGAAAGGCGGGAGGAAAAGCAGGTGAAAGTCAGTGAAGGGTATGGTGTTGCTTGGTCGCAGGCTACAGTTTGGTTCGATGTTTGGTGATGGAAGTTGGAGGATGTAGGGAAGTGTAGTTATGGGGATGTGCAATGGTGGGGGTGTGCAGTGATGGAGTTGTTCCTGCAATTGTAAATGAAATGTAATTCTAATGCAATTGTAAATGAATTGAAAAAAATGTAATAGTTGATGTGTAGTTGAATAAGTTGAACAAAATGCAATTGTAATAGTAGGTGGGCAGAGGTAGTTTCAGGCAATAGAAATAATAATATGCACAATCAAGTTATTTAACAGAGAAGAAGACTTGTAACCAGAGATATGTGGTTTTGAAATGTGCAGTAGTTCATTCTTTTTTTTTAAACAGAGAATTGAATATTGATTGAAATGCCCTGTAAGTTTGAGTTGAAAGGAAAATAAAACAGATAAATTGTAGAGCAACAGTAATAGCAAGATGTAATGCACAAATGAGAATGGAAATGCACAATTTTTTTTTGTATGAACAACACAAGAAACAAAGAACAAATGACACAAGTGAACAAAAGGTAAAATGTATAAATAGAGAGCAATGCATTATTTTTTCTTACTTTAATACATTAATTTGATACGGCTCAAAGCCATATCAAATTGATGAATTTGATACGGCCCAAAGCCGTATCAAATTCATGAATTAGGCAGTGCTTTGAGCCGTATCAAATTTTTAACCACGCCAAAATTTGATACGGCCAAAAGCACTGCCTAACTGGCATTTCTGTTGTAGTGGATGTTTATGTGACAACCTATTATCCAAGGAATTCCATTCATTCAAGGTAGTAGTCACAATAAGTATTCTCATCCTATTATTGTTTCCGCTATGAGTTAAGATTTCTATCAATCTCTAAAAATGCTCATTCTTATTTGCAGATACCAAATCCAACGATCTGTGATTTGATGGACTTGGGTTCCAGTTTTTGTCGAAATTTAGGCCCATTGAGGTAAAGGTTGTTACACACCTAGTAAGAATGAGGCGTTTGGTATTCAAATTTATGGCTTTGGAATAGTGATGGTGTTTGCAATATTATTCTAGGCTTATTTAATATTTAGAGGAGAAATAAGTGTGTTTTGACATGGTCATTACATAGAAAATAATGAAGAGAAGAGAAAAGAAAGAGCTTAAAGTTTTGATCAAATGAAAAAAATGAAAACAAGAGGCATGCCCTCTCTTTTATAAGTTCCAAAATGGCACCCTACACTTAACCCCCCTCCCCCTCAGCCTTACAACTGCATATTCCTCCATGTAGTCAGTGTACTACGCACCACTTCACATAAGAAGTAGCAAAACATTAGCAAAAGTCTTCCTCTTTAATTAACTTACTAATTGTTTCTAGAAACTTCTAATTATCCTTAAGATAGTTAATTTGTTTAGTGCTAAGTGAATTCCTATTTTCCCTATGCGTACATAAATGCATGTGTGTGCAACAACGTTGCAACAACTTTTGTTTGGTAAAAAGTCAAAAATAGATTTTCGATCACATTTTCAACTTTTCACCGAACTATTTTTTTATGTAAACAAATTTACAAAATGAATTTACCATTATTAATTATTAATTAAATGGAGTTTAATAATGCTATTAAATCCTTTAATTAATATTTAATTCACAATTCAAATATTTAAGTAATCCATATATTTGAATATAAAATATTTATATATATGTTTTTGAGATGTTACATTCTCCCCTCTTAAAAGAATTTCTTCCTTGAAATTTATAGCGAAGCTAAATGTGTAATATCCCTTCTTAAAAAACAAATTACTTACTTGGATTTCAGTAATCTGATTAGTTTTATTTTTCATTATGGAAAATCTATATCAAAAACTACAATATAAGTATAAAAATACCCTGAAATAAAATACTAAGCATCCTGTCCTTTTAAAAGATAAATTTAGAACAAAATGCCTGAGTTTTTATATTCAAAATATATTTTCAAATTACCCCAAACAGAAATATATCAAAACCAAAATTAATTATGACAACAAGGGGATCCTCCCACCGAAGTACGGTATAACACTAGAAACAAAAAATATAGAGCATCCGGTGGTATTTTGGTTCCTCCTAAAACAATAACTTGAGTAAACAAATATACCTAGCGAGTCTTTCAAATCAAAAAACCTCTCAATCACCTAATTTTAGTCATAACAAAAATATTAGAAAAATCATTTCATAAAAACTCTTTTCAAATATCCTGAAATAATAATACTTCGCTAAAGTTTTGAAATCAAAAATATTATTATTTCTTTCTTCGAAATCAACTTTCAAAACACTGGGATTTAAGTCCTAATAAACAAAAACTTAAAAATCCTTTGTTTATAAATTCATGCTTTATAAATTACAAAGTCATAGTATCAACCAAATCAAATTCCATAAAGGAATAAACTAACACTTCACATTATCTAAAATGTTAAATGACTATCAATCAAGATATAGAATTTTGCTTAGGACTACAACTTTCTCGATCGTCTAAGGATATAGATAATTCCCTAAACATACCATTACGTTCATCAGCCTTTGGTTATTGCTTAGAAGATTATCTAAGCTACTAAGAAAAAAATTGAATGTCACTCCTTAAACTTCTCTACGGTATTCACAACTAAGGCAAATGGCTCTTTGAGGTTATGTATGGATTATCATTAGCTGAATAAAGTGACGAAGTGTAACGTCATAGATTTTCGTTGCCGAAAAACCGAATATGTTATGGGTTTTAAAAAGAAAAGAAAAGAAAGAAGAGAGAAAAAGAAGAAAGAAAAAGAAAAATAGAGGGAAAAGAAGATAGACAATTTTAAAATAGAAGGAAAAGAGAATAGAGAAAGATAGGGAAAAGGAAAATAGAGAAAAGAACATAGAACAGAACAGGAAACAAAAGAACAACAACAGAATCTCACAATTCGCAGCGGAACAACTTATAATAATAAATGAATAATCTTTAAACAAAGAACTACAGTTATTACATTTCATCATATTTCATTACATCATATCATCAGAGTGTACAACAACATACAACATCAAACAGTGCAGCGGAAAAAGAAATACTATATACTAGTAATACGCCATGCCATCCAGCTTGCCTCCAGCAACTCCAGAATATCCAGAATATCCTGATAAACCTAACTCTTAACTGCCCGTGTGGAAATTGGTGGGCACCCAGAGTTTAGGAAGGAAAACAATAAACTCCGAGTCAGTCATGTGACTGGTGTGAGAACTCAAAACAGTTTATTTAACTTTAAAATCAAATAGAGGAATATTTTTAAATCAATTCGCAATGCTTTTTAAAAATGAGACTACCATAAGGCCTCCCGCACACACACACATGCAAACGCAGAATCGGAGGAGATTTCTCCTTATGATAGTCAAAGATGCTTGATACGCATTTAAAATAATATTTGATATTATTATTAGTGCATAGTGTATAACAAATTCATTTCGAAAGTAGAATATAAATCTTAGCCAACATACGACCATTATCGTATGCCTACTATAGCTACTATCCAAACAGTGGTGACCACCATAAGTGAATAGCAGGTTCTACAACTAATACCGTACAAGTTTCGTATTGGGAATTGGATTTCCAACAAATGGTCAGGCCAAGGAACTTCCCATTGCCACATGAGAATGCCTCTGGATGGACATCCCCGAGAACCAAACCGGATCTCTACCAACACAAGGCCGGGTTACTCCTAACTGAGTAACAACTGACCGAATATGCCATCCCCCGGTCCTTTGGGACCTTTATCAACCGAGCGCTCGTAATCAATTCACACAATCATAAAGTGTTTTCAACATGAGTAAGTATCTGGGCTCCATACCATGATACCACCCTTTTCCAGAAGGAAATGGACACATCCTAAAGGGTGCTACCCCTCATAACCTTGCTGCTTCTTTCCTGTTTTGACCATTCACGGGATGTGAGGCTCGACGAATTCACGTCCACAAAAACATACTTTATACAAAAGCCATGCTTTGGGTCAACAAATGATCAACACAATGATCACTAAGATAGACGATCAAATAAATGATCCTATCATAAATAATCAACACAATGATCATTTCAGCATCACTCAGCATGTCACATTACCAAATTGGGAATATATCGCTGATAACTTCAACTATATAACCTTTGAGCTCGTACGTCTCAAAGAAGGGTGTTAAGCAAAGAATAAATTCTCCGCCACCAACAGAAATATATTTGAAAGAAATCGGCTTTATATCTCAACTTGTAATGTCAGGCATACAATCCATACAAGTCTGTTCCGGGCTCGAACAGAACCGAAGGCACTTACAAAGAAGTCCTTGCAATCCGGATATTCACAATCCTGATCGGATTCACCATCACATATGGAGAACTCAATACCGTAGCTACTCGGTGCAGAGTCAATCGATAGTTCATCCTATCACTCTCGCAAATACCGGTCTTCAACACCGATCTTCAAATGCGATTCACAACGACGTATCACATATTCGGAGTGGGTTATACGACCCCATGGTCCATTCCCGGTTAACCCGAATAGTGAGCGCTTATTCAAAAATAAGTGTGCATTCAAATTCAATCAATTCACATCAAATACCCATTCAAAGGGAAATACTGATAGTCGGTTATTGAACTATCACTGGATATGCACACATCACCAGATTCCAAATAATTTTCCAAATTATTTATTTTCCAAAATATCTTTACTAGATATATAATTTCAACACTTCAAAAATAAATCAATATTTATTTTTAACAAGTTTCACTTTCACATATAAATTCCATAATGAATTTATATTTCAAGATATCCATGCATATGCGATTTCAATAATTCATTTCAATTTATCTTCAGAAAAAGATAAATTCTAATTATTCACTTCATATTGGAAAACATTTCCATACTTATTTATTCATAAGTAATTCACAAATTCCTTTTATTTTCAACACTTAGAAAATATTCAATATACTTAAATCGAATTAAGTATATAATTCATTCTTTAAGGAAATCATTCTCTTAAACATATTTATTTGGGCCAAAAAGAATGTTACGTAAAACATCGTTACGACAACCCAAAATCACTAGTATAGGGATTCGAAATTAAAATAGATATATAAATCCCAATACTATACAAAACATTTCCTTTCGGAAATCATTTACTATAACAACAGTGTTATAGTCCACATTTCCTTTTATTTCTCGAAAACGTCTATTTCAACAATAAATGTTGAGACCTATGGTTTCGAATCTCAACACATTTTAAACCATCGTTAGATCGTTTTAATTCTATTTAAAACATCATATCTAAAACAATTTCTTTAACGTATTATTCACTAAAAACGTGAATATACTATCTTAACAAATTTCATCATTTCTATTCACTTTAACTTAAAGGATTATTCACCGTTCAAAATGTGAATATAACTCTATCTCTAAGTTATAACAATTAACTTATCAAAATAAGTCATTTGCGGATTTATAAAACAACGTTTATAAATTCCGTTTCTATTTATTTATAAAAACTTCCTTTTTATAAATTCCTTTATTAACCTATTCCAGTTTATAACTCAATTATAAACTACAAGTTCATATTATAAGTTAATTACTTATAAAACGATTATTTTACAAAATCGTTCATTTAACTTCCCAAATTATTAATCTTAACTTATAAGATTGTTTATTTATCCAAAATTCATTCTTTCGATAACTTTATAAATTTTATAAACCTATTGCTTATAAAATTTCATTTATAACTTCACAGTTTATAATTTCATAAATTTCATTCATTTAGGAAATTCATTTTCACTACATTCAAACACTTATAAAAACTCGTTTTATAATGTCCATAATTCAATTTATAAATATCCATTTATAAATCTCTTAATATAAATTAATTTATATTATTCTTTTAAACGTCTTTAAATTCCTTTAAAATTTCACCGTTCTCTTGATTTATAAAATAATCAAATTTTATAAATCTTATATTCAAACTTTTAATAATAAACTCAAAAATCCAGTTTAAACTATTTTATAAAATCATTGGTTCATATTTCTCAAAAACCAGCTTTTAACTATATTTCACAAAAACCATAATTTTATAACTTTAAAAATTATAACGTTTATTTATTTATAATGGATCAATTCCAAAAATATAGTATATTTTCAAAAATCACTTTAAAACCATTTTAAAATCCCAAAATCTGGGTCCAATGATGCTACACACCAAATAGTCAATCACGACAACAACGATATCATATATCGTATATGATAATCCATCAAATATCAAAATATCTGAAATCAAATAAATAATGTTGAGGAATCCAGTTGGATCCCTCCAACCTGTTTTCCTGCATCCAAAAACATTAGCACAATACCAATTTCGCTCCAGTACGAAATTATCGCGGTATATGTTTTTATTAAATATTATCCGCTTAATAACGGCGTAATAGGGTCTCATCCGCTAAACAAAAAATGCGGGAAATCAATCAACTGCAATATATACATATGCCAATATATATATATTGATATTATATATAATACCAATTTCACTGTTTATGAAATATTCGCGGTATATGTTTTTAATAAATAACATCCGCTTACTAACGGCGTATAATGTCTATTTTAACAATCAATAATTTACAGTCATCATTCAAACATGCATTCAAATATTTTAAATCTAACTATTTAAAATAAAATCGAAACCTATTCGATTGAGTGAGAAATTCTCACCTTGGTTTTAATTTCGTTTCAGCTTTTATTTCGAATAAAATTAAACGCGCGTTTAATTTTATCCGAAATTCTCAGTAACTCCAAACGACTCCAAACCAACTCCATCGCGTAGTTCTCGTCGATACGATTCCAACGCAACTGGGTTTGCATTTTTTCGACCTAGCAGTAAAGAGTTATCAATTTTTTAAACTTTACACGATTTTATTTATATAAATTACAATTATAAAATTAAACCTAAGCAAATCAGACCGTAGGATCCAAGCCCAAACTATCCAGGCCGCACGATTACTTCTCCTTCCTCCCTAACTCACGCGCGCGTGACATTACAGGCCGCACAACCCATTACAAAGCAAATTAGGGTTTAATCTATCGACCACCTTGCTTGCTTATAACTCGATCAGTTCGTGCCATTGCGAAGCTCGCACTCCACTCCATGCTCGGCCATAAGGGCTTGAAACTCGGTCATCTTTCTACGCCTAGAAACACGTGCGTTCGGCCATGGTTCAAACTCAATTTTCCACCAATCCAAAGCACTAGAAACGATCTTAGCCGTTGGATATCTAGTTCTTGACGAGCTCTACAAGTTTGCTTCAGAAAGTTTTGCGAATCGTTGCTTGGATTCGAAGAAAAGAGAGGGAGAAGATAGGTGTATATCGGCCATTAAATCGTTCACTGGCGGCCGCGTTTTGTAACTAGGGTTTTAGAATTTTTTTATTTTTTTTTATTTTGTGATTTTAGGTCTATTTATAGAGAAATTTTCGAACACTATTCATTTTGATTTTCCAAACTCCGATTTAGGCGCCGTAACTGACGTACCTAGGGTTTATCCCGCGTTCCGGACACAATGGAACAGGTTTCGGAAGCTAATTCGGACATCTGTGCGAGTTATGGCTGAAAACGCTCAATTTAAATTAAACCGATTTAAATCGATTTCTAGGCGTTTTAATTTGTACAGGACAAACGGTAAATCCAATTGACTTGAAATTTGAAACCTTACAATAATATCACATTACGGATCCGATGAAACTGGTTTCGTCGAAATCCGAGACTTTTTGAAAAATGGCTATTTTGACTCGCCAAATTTAAATTAAAAACGATTCGATGCGTTTCGAACTGTCACGATCAAACGATAGCTCCGATTGACACGAAAATTGAAATCCGGTAATAACTAACTATTACGGATCCAATGAAACTAGTTTCGTTCAATTCTGAGACTGTTCAAAAATTGGCTATTTTACAGTCGATTATTAAATATTAAAATATTCAATTTTCACAGATTAACTTTTAATTCGATTTTAAAAGTTCTAAAATATTTCTATAACTCCAGTATGATTAAATAAAATTTTCCAAATTATTTTCAATCATATTTAACTCAATTTTTAATTATTTCCATAATTTAACGTATTAAATTATCGATTTAATTATCCAATTAAATCCAATAATTCAAATAAAAATTTATTTGACTTAAAAATTCACTTATTAACATTTAAAATTAATTAAATATTCAAATTTAAATTAATAAAAATTCTGGGTCGTTACAATCTTTCCCCCTTAAAAGAATTTCGTCCTCGAAATTACAAGTAAGAAAATTACAGAATCTATTAATTTTCCCAAAATTTATAATTAAACTTCTTATAATAACTTTACTAAGTTTTCCAAATCATACTTAGTTATCTTTTCAAAAACAACTACTATTGTTTAACTTTCAATTCTAAATCAAAGTTAAAGTTTTCAAAAAAAAAAAAAATTTCCAAATTTCTCAAAAATTTTCTAACGCCTTAAATTTTCGGAAAAAATCGCCATAGTCTCCTTTGCGCGGCTCGATCCGAAAAAAAAAAATGACAGTATATATATCACAAATATACATCTCATCAAGTAATGAGGCATCCCGAAGGGAAAAAAGTATAAAAGTACGATATTTAATCCGAGATATGTACCTTATATTTTATTAGCAAGCATATACGGCTAATATAGCGCAAAAGCGAACTCCAAATGCGAAGCAAACGCGATCCGCACCTACTAATCACTCAACAAACAACATGAGAACATGCACATATGAACATAGTATCAACAGACATCATATAGCAATATAATAACTATATATGTCAACATAGCAATGCATTCAATAGCAATATATATTCAACCATCAACCAACTAACATCCATATCCAATAAACATTCATTCATATTCTCATTCATATTTAATGAATTGGTTTTCACTTTAAATCACATTTGATTCATTCACATTGGATTTTATCAACATTCCTTCTCAATTCAATTAGTTATCATTTACTAATTTAAATCTAATCCACATTCAATTCTATTCAAATTTATTTACTTTCAATTTGAATTCAATTTACTTTAGCTTTCCACTTCATTAATACTTAATGAACTTATATAAAATCAACTACAATCATATAACAACCAAAGTATATTAATTTCAACCAAATTCCTTTGCTTTAAATTGATTTTCATTCAATTTTATTCAACTTCTAATAACATTAGATTTTAAATGAATCAACACTTATATTCATTATTTTATATCAACTTAAATTTACATTTAATTGATTAACATTCAATTCATTCAATTTCTAAAGTTGAATTTCATTCACATAACTTAAGTTCACATTTCTTTTAATCCACTTGATTATTTACTTCGATACCAAAATCAATTCCATTCAACAACACTTAAGTTATATTTCATTTAACCTTATATTCATTTTTATTTACAACTCATATTCATAAATATATTCATATAGTTTCACTTCTTATATATATATAAGTTTATTTCACAATTGTAAATCACTTTAATTATAATTCAATTCTTATAATTCTTTATACTTATACAATTATTCTTTTATTTAGATTATTCAAACAACCTAACAATCAACTTATATACACTTTAATAATTTTGAAAAATTATTCTTTTATATATAAAATATAATCAAGGTAAAATTATTTTATTTACCCAATTTAAACAATATTATGTCGAATTGTTCTATTCAAGTGTTTAGAAACCCCTTCGGCAAAGTTGTACATACCGTGCTGAGGAAGGTTCATATGCCACCCAATAAACCAATCATCACAATATAAAACAATTTTGTATTCACTAACAAATACGCTCTCATAGCTATTATTACACTCAAACTCATTCTAGAGTACTGCTGACTCCATCTCTAATGAGTAATACCCTACAGAACCATGGTTGTCGCTTAACCATCAGCTCTGATACCAAATGTAACGTCATAGATTTTCGTTGCCGAAAAACCGAATATGTTATGGGTTTTAAAAAGAAAAGAAAAGAAAGAAGAGAGAAAAAGAAGAAAGAAAAAGAAAAATAGAGGGAAAAGAAGATAGACAATTTTAAAATAGAAGGAAAAGAGAATAGAGAAAGATAGGGAAAAGGAAAATAGAGAAAAGAACATAGAACAGAACAGGAAACAAAAGAACAACAACAGAATCTCACAATTCGCAGCGGAACAACTTATAATAATAAATGAATAATCTTTAAACAAAGAACTACATTTATTACATTTCATCATATTTCATTACATCATATCATCAGAGTGTACAACAACATACAACATCAAACAGTGCAGCGGAAAAAGAAATACTATATACTAGTAATACGCCATGCCATCCAGCTTGCCTCCAGCAACTCCAGAATATCCAGAATATCCTGATAAACCTAACTCTTAACTGCCCGTGTGGAAATTGGTGGGCACCCAGAGTTTAGGAAGGAAAACAATAAACTCCGAGTCAGTCATGTGACTGGTGTGAGAACTCAAAACAGTTTATTTAACTTTAAAATCAAATAGAGGAATATTTTTAAATCAATTCGCAATGCTTTTTAAAAATGAGACTACCATAAGGCCTCCCGCACACACACACATGCAAACGCAGAATCGGAGGAGATTTCTCCTTACGATAGTCAAAGATGCTTGATACGCATTTAAAATAACATTTGATATTATTATTAGTGCATAGTGTATAACAAATTCATTTCGAAAGTAGAATATAAATCTTAGCCAACATACGACCATTATCGTATGCCTACTATAGCTACTATCCAAACAGTGGTGACCACCATAAGTGAATAGCAGGTTCTACAACTAATACCGTACAAGTTTGTATTGGGAATTGGATTTCCAACAAATGGTCAGGCCAAGGAACTTCCCATTGCCACATGAGAATGCCTCTGGATGGACATCCCCGAGAACCAAACCGGATCTCTACCAACACAAGGCCGGGTTACTCCTAACTGAGTAACAACTGACCGAATATGCCATCCCCCGGTCCTTTGGGACCTTTATCAACCGAGCGCTCGTAATCAATTCACACAATCATAAAGTGTTTTCAACATGAGTAAGTATCTGGGCTCCATACCATGATACCACCCTTTTCCAGAAGGAAATGGACACATCCTAAAGGGTGCTACCCCTCATAACCTTGCTGCTTCTTTCCTGTTTTGACCATTCACGGGATGTGAGGCTCGACGAATTCACGTCCACAAAAACATACTTTATACAAAAGCCATGCTTTGGGTCAACAAATGATCAACACAATGATCACTAAGATAGACGATCAAATAAATGATCCTATCATAAATAATCAACGCAATGATCATTTCAGCATCACTCAGCATGTCACATTACCAAATTGGGAATATATCGCTGATAACTTCAACTATATAACCTTTGAGCTCGTACGTCTCAAAGAAGGGTGTTAAGCAAAGAATAAATTCTCCGCCACCAACAGAAATATATTTGAAAGAAATCGGCTTTATATCTCAACTTGTAATGTCAGGCATACAATCCATACAAGTCTGTTCCGGGCTCGAACAGAACCGAAGGCACTTACAAAGAAGTCCTTGCAATCCGGATATTCACAATCCTGATCGGATTCACCATCACATATGGAGAACTCAATACCGTAGCTACTCGATGCAGAGTCAATCGATAGTTCATCCTATCACTCTCGCAAATACCGGTCTTCAACACCGATCTTCAAATGCGATTCACAACGACGTATCACATATTCGGAGTGGGTTATACGACCCCATGGTCCTTTTCCGGTTAACCCGAATAGTGAGCGCTTATTCAAAAATAAGTGTGCATTCAAATTCAATCAATTCACATCAAATACCCATTCAAAGGGAAATACTGATAGTCGGTTATTGAACTATCACTGGATATGCACACATCACCAGATTCCAAATAATTTTCCAAATTATTTATTTTCCAAAATATCTTTACTAGATATATAATTTCAACACTTCAAAAATAAATCAATATTTATTTTTAACAAGTTTCACTTTCACATATAAATTCCATAATGAATTTATATTTCAAGATATCCATGCATATGCGATTTCAATAATTCATTTCAATTTATCTTCAGAAAAAGATAAATTCTAATTATTCACTTCATATTGGAAAACATTTCCATACTTATTTATTCATAAGTAATTCACAAATTCCTTTTATTTTCAACACTTAGAAAATATTCAATATACTTAAATCGAATTAAGTATATAATTCATTCTTTAAGGAAATCATTCTCTTAAACATATTTATTTGGGCCAAAACGAATGTTACGTAAAACATCGTTACGACAACCCAAAATCACTAGTATAGGGATTCGAAATTAAAATAGATATATAAATCCCAATACTATACAAAACATTTCCTTTCGGAAATCATTTACTATAACAACAGTGTTATAGTCCACATTTCCTTTTATTTCTCGAAAACGTCTATTTCAACAATAAATGTTGAAACCTATGGTTTCAAATCTCAACACATTTTAAACCATCGTTAGATCGTTTTAATTCTATTTAAAACATCATATCTAAAACAATTTCTTTAACGTATTATTCACTAAAAACGTGAATATACTATCTTAACAAATTTCATCATTTCTATTCACTTTAACTTAAAGGATTATTCACCGTTCAAAATGTGAATATAACTCTATCTCTAAGTTATAACAATTAACTTATCAAAATAAGTCATTTGCGGATTTATAAAACAACGTTTATAAATTCCGTTTCTATTTATTTATAAAAACTTCCTTTTTATAAATTCCTTTATTAACCTATTCCAGTTTATAACTCAATTATAAACTACAAGTTCATATTATAAGTTAATTACTTATAAAACGATTATTTTACAAAATCGTTCATTTAACTTCCCAAATTATTAATCTTAACTTATAAGATTGTTTATTTATCCAAAATTCATTCTTTCGATAACTTTATAAATTTTATAAACCTATTGCTTATAAAATTTCATTTATAACTTCACAGTTTATAATTTCATAAATTTCATTCATTTAGGAAATTCATTTTCACTACATTCAAACACTTATAAAAACTCGTTTTATAATGTCCATAATTCAATTTATAAATATCCATTTATAAATCTCTTAATATAAATTAATTTATATTATTCTTTTAAACGTCTTTAAATTCCTTTAAAATTTCACCGTTCTCTTGATTTATAAAATAATCAAATTTTATAAATCTTATATTCAAACTTTTAATAATAAACTCAAAAATCCAGTTTAAACTATTTTATAAAATCATTGGTTCATATTTCTCAAAAACCAGCTTTTAACTATATTTCACAAAAACCATAATTTTATAACTTTAAAAATTATAACGTTTATTTATTTATAATGGATCAATTCCAAAACTATAGTATATTTTCAAAAATCACTTTAAAACCATTTTAAAATCCCAAAATCTGGGTCCAATGATGCTACACACCAAATAGTCAATCACGACAACAACGATATCATATATCGTATATGATAATCCATCAAATATCAAAATATATGAAATCAAATAAATACTGTTGAGGAATCCAGTTGGATCCCTCCAACCTGTTTTCCTGCATCCAAAAACATTAGCACAATACCAATTTCGCTCCAGTACGAAATTATCGCGGTATATGTTTTTATTAAATATTATCCGCTTAATAACGGCGTAATAGGGTCTCATCCGCTAAACAAAAAATGCGGGAAATCAATCAACTGCAATATATACATATGCCAATATATATATATTGATATTATATATAATACCAATTTCACTGTTTATGAAATATTCGCGGTATATGTTTTTAATAAATAACATCCGCTTACTAACGGCGTATAATGTCTATTTTAACAATCAATAATTTACAGTCATCATTCAAACATGCATTCAAATATTTTAAATCTAACTATTTAAAATAAAATCGAAACCTATTCGATTGAGTGAGAAATTCTCACCTTGGTTTTAATTTCGTTTCAGCTTTTATTTCGAATAAAATTAAACGCGCGTTTAATTTTATCCGAAATTCTCACTAACTCCAAACGACTCCAAACCAACTCCATCGCGTAGTTCTCGTCGATACGATTCCAACGCAACTGGGTTTGCATTTTTTCGACCTAGCAGCAAAGAGTTATCAATTTTTAAACTTTACACGATTTTATTTATATAAATTACAATTATAAAATTAAACCTAAGCAAATCAGACCGTAGGATCCAAGCCCAAACTATCCAGGCCGCACGATTACTTCTCCTTCCTCCCTAACTCACGCGCGCGTGACATTACAGGCCGCACAACCCATTACAAAGCAAATTAGGGTTTAATCTATCGACCACCTTGCTTGCTTATAACTCGATCAGTTCGTGCCATTGCGAAGCTCGCACTCCACTCCATGCTCGGCCATAAGGGCTTGAAACTCGGTCATCTTTCTACGCCTAGAAACACGTGCGTTCGGCCATGGTTCAAACTCAATTTTCCACCAATCCAAAGCACTAGAAACGATCTTAGCCGTTGGATATCTAGTTCTTGACGAGCTCTACAAGTTTGCTTCAGAAAGTTTTGCGAATCGTTGCTTGGATTCGAAGAAAAGAGAGGGAGAAGATAGGTGTATATCGGCCATTAAATCGTTCACTGGCGGCCGCGTTTTGTAACTAGGGTTTTAGAATTTTTTTATTTTTTTTTATTTTGTGATTTTAGGTCTATTTATAGAGAAATTTTCGAACACTATTCATTTTGATTTTCCAAACTCCGATTTAGGCGCCGTAACTGACGTACCTAGGGTTTATCCCGCGTTCCGGACACAATGGAACAGGTTTCGGAAGCTAATTCGGACATCTGTGCGAGTTATGGCTGAAAACGCTCAATTTAAATTAAACCGATTTAAATCGATTTCTAGGCGTTTTAATTTGTACAGGACAAACGGTAAATCCAATTGACTTGAAATTTGAAACCTTACAATAATATCACATTACGGATCCGATGAAACTGGTTTCGTCGAAATCCGAGACTTTTTGAAAAATGGCTATTTTGACTCGCCAAATTTAAATTAAAAACGATTCGATGCGTTTCGAGCTGTCACGATCAAACGATAGCTCCGATTGACACGAAAATTGAAATCCGGTAATAACTAACTATTACGGATCCAATGAAACTGGTTTCGTTCAATTCTGAGACTGTTCAAAAATTGGCTATTTTACAGTCGATTATTAAATATTAAAATATTCAATTTTCACAGATTAACTTTTAATTCGATTTTAAAAGTTCTAAAATATTTCTATAACTCCAGTATGATTAAATAAAATTTTCCAAATTATTTTCAATCATATTTAACTCAATTTTTAATTATTTCCATAATTTAACGTATTAAATTATCGATTTAATTATCCAATTAAATCCAATAATTCAAATAAAAATTTATTTGACTTAAAAATTCACTTATTAACATTTAAAATTAATTAAATATTCAAATTTAAATTAATAAAAATTCTGGGTCGTTACACGAAGAAGAACAAATATCCATTCTCATGCACCGATGACTTGCTTGATCAGCTTCATGGTGCGAAGGTATTCTCACAAATGGGTTTGGAAACGTGATTTTGCTAGTTGAGAGTAGCAAAGAAGAGTATGCTTATTACTATGTTTCGTATGCCATTTGGTTTTTATGAGTGTTTGGTTATGTCATCCAGGTTGGTCAATGCTCCGACAAACTTTGTAGATCTCATGAATTATGTTTTCGAAGACCAACTGATCAGTTCATGGATGATATTCTGATCTATTATAGAACTGAAGAGGAGCATAAGATGCACTTGAAGATTGTGCTGGAGGTGTTAAGAAAGCAAAACTTGAGACTGAAGCTCTCTAAGTGTCACTTTTGGAGAAAAGAATTAAGGTTCTTGGGACACGTCATTTCTAGATAGGGTGTAGCTGTCCAAGATTAGGACAATCCAAGAATGCTATGGATGTGAGAAGTTTCCTTGGATTGACGGGATACTATAGGTGCTTCTTAAAGGACTCCTCAAATATAGTAGCGCCATTGACCAATTTGACAAAGAAGAATCGGAATTTTGTTTGGGACGCGAAGTGTGAGCATGTATTTGTGAGTCTGAAAGTGAGGTTGACGAGTGCACTAGTATTGACTATTCCAATTAGGGATAAGGAGTTGACGGTATGTACAGACGCATGTAGTACTGGATTGGGTGCAGTATTGATGCAGAAGGAAATGTTGTTGCCTATGCTGCTAGTACCTTAGGTATTGGTTTTGATGATAACAACTATAGGACATTATTTAAAATATAGATATTAGTATTTTATCAAGATATATAGTATATAATGCAAGATATTAGGCAGATATTGATTAAGATGACCGTACAGTACCAAGATGCTGATATATCAAGATGCTGATATCAAGAGTAGATTAAAGATGATGATATAAAGTTTCAAGAGTTTAAGAATGAAGATGCATGAATATTAAAGAGTTCAAGATATTTCAGATAAGTTATAGTGTTATAGAATTTATGTTAAAACCTTAATAGCACTTTCCTAATCTCTCTCGTCTTCTCTAATTTTGTTTTAAATTATTTTTCAAATATTCTGGTTTTGAAATAATCTTTTCAAAACATTTCTCAAAATGATTTTCAATCTCTTATACTTATAAAAATACCATTTTAGTGTTTTAATGTTTATATATATTGAATTTTTGTTTATATTTTAACAAGCTATAATTACATTAATTTTTATACATATTATTAAATACTCTTATTAAATTTTTCAAAATTATTTTATAAAGTTTTATTAAGTTATATTTTTATTAAAATGTGTATAGTCTATATTTAAATAATTTTACAAAGTATCAAATTATTTTACGAAGAAACGAATTTTAAAAATAATATTTTTAAAGTGTTTTTCAAAATATAAAGGGATACGTCAACATATCCTATTCATGTATGTCGACATAAGTTCAAATTTGAATGGAAGTGCAATTTCATCATATCTCTTCGCGAATAGACATGACCATTGTTTTCCTATATACACCAGACTTCCAAACAAATTTTTATTTACTACTTTCTTATTTTTCCCTCCTCTTTTCACTCTCTTGATTTATAAATCATTTTACCAAAACGCTACCAAAATTCAACTAGAGTCAAAATCAATCATTACTAATTTGATTCTCTTTCGTATATTCTCTGATTTCTCTCATCTCTTTCAATATCAAAATGATTTTCAAGAGTTTTAAGATCAATTGTAATCATGATCGAAGATTTGAGTCTACAAACTCTATCATCATACTCTTATACTTTATGGTGTGCTCGGTATCTCTGAAATCTAAGTAGGTATGGTTGTAGGCTGTAAAATCAATTGGGTGTGCTTAGTAGCCCATAAATCTAGTGGGCGTGCTTGTATCCTAGAAATCAAGTGACACTACCCAAAGGTCGGGATATTGTCAGGTGTGTCTCATATCCCTAAAATTGAGATTGTATTTGCATTTACTAGTTGAAAAGAAATCCGTATAAAGAATTGTGCAGGACTAGATGTAGGGTAATTTTAAACTAGTATAAAATCCTGGTGTGTTCATTCCTTTTTTACTTTTTCCGCATTTACTTTTATTTATACTTTGATTCTATGATTGTTAATTACATCATTCTAAGTAAAATCTTAAATAATTTGAAAAATATTCATATAATCAACTGAACCTTTTTCACCCACCCCTTCCTAGTGTTAATTTAGCCTTAATATCACTATTCTGCTAACTCATACTTGGTATCAAAGCAATTTTTTTAAAGTATTCATCATCTGAATTTTTTTTAAAGTTTAAATAGCTACCAACACTGGTAATAGCACTGCTAGTAACAGTATTAATACACATGTTAGTAACTCATTTGTTAAAGGGCAATCTACTGCTAGACCTCCACTTTTTAATGGCGGTAATTACACATAATAGTCACGTATAATGAAAATTTATTTATAGTCAATTTCTTTAGACACATAAAATATCACACAAACCAAGTACAATGAACCCGAGACTAATTTTGCACGGTGGACTGCTGACCAAAAAGCAGTTGCACGAAGTAACTCTACGGCTATATGATTATATTACTTTACTCACTAGATAGAAACTAATTTAATAGAGTATCTATATGTGAGTTTGCATTTGAAATTTGGAGAACTTTGCAAGTTACACATAAAGGGACAAGTAATGTCAAACAGATCAAAATTTCCATGTTAACAAACCAGTTTCAATTATTCAAAATGAGTCCATATCTGATATGTATAGTAGATTCCAAGATATAGTACACTCACTTATTGCACTCGATAAAAGTTTTTTTTAAAGAGGATTAAGTTAGAAAAATTCTCAATTCACTTACTCTTAAATGAGATAAAATGGCTCTTGTAGTCGAAGAGGCTAATGACATTGGTACTCTAAAAATTAAAGAGTTAATTGGCAATTTAATGTCATTTGAAACACAAATGCAGGGCAAAAGAAAATAAATCTATAGCTTTTAATCCAATGACGGATAATCTGGATTTAAGTAGTGATGACGATAAAGAAATTGCTTTCATGAAAAGGAAGAAAATTTCTAAAATATAGGAAGATGAACAATTTTAAAAAAATGACAACAAAAATACAGGAAGTGAAAATGGAAACGGAAATGGTATTAGATGTCATACTACGATGACCCTGGCCATTTAAAATGAGACTGTCCACATCCCGATAAATTGAAAACTACACTAAATACCGATTCATCCAGAAAACGGAGAAAAGTCTATACTGCAACAATAGACGATTCAGATACATCTCAAGTGATAATGAATCAGATATAGAAATTGCTAACAAGTGCTTCATAGAAATACATAATTCAGAACAAAATGGTGAACGGATCAGAAAATGTATGCTTTTAATGTATCGAAAGTTTTTAATTTCATAAACGAAAATTTCTTTTCTTTTGGTTTCTTTATTGGTTGTTTGGAATATCTTATCGATTGATAATAAAATTGGTTGAATATCATGTGATTATATTTTAAATATAAATATTTTATACATTTTAATAATAAATAGTAATATCAAATATATTTAAAATTATTTTTCTAACAATAATATAACTATAAATAGATCTATATGATAAAATAGGATATATTAAACAAAAATCATTTCTCAAAATTTCGACCTGTATGTCGAAATACCTCATGAGCATATGTAGACAGATTTTGAATTTCAATTTCAAATTAAAATTTTGAATTTCCCTCCACATTTTCACCAACTCCTATGTTTTGAAAAGTTGCCTTATGACCAGAGAATATGTCTTTTGATTCTTTATTTACTTACTCTATTTCCATCCATTCATTTCTCACTTTCATTTTCAAAGTCAAAAACCATAAACTCTTTTATCTCCTCAAACTATTCTTCAATGGCATCCTCAAGTAATACTAAGGCAACCTGAGGCTTTCCAAGAAAATAAAAGAATATATTTTTAATGATCAAGGAGCCAAACAAGCCTATATTGAGTATTTACCTTTCGAAAAAGTCTTTCCCAGAAGATTTGCTATTTTTGAAGATTTTCCTACTTATGATATTTCCAATCCTTGTTTGCAAAATGAAATTCTTGGTTTAATCGATGCTTCTCAAAATGATTTCATTTGTTATCCAAAATTAGTGAAGTTGTTTTATGCAAATTTGAAAGAAAAGTTTTATGATTATAGAAAAGGAGAAGTTCGGAGTGGTATTAAAGGGACACAAATTGTTTTAAATTATGAAGTTTTAGGTAACATTCTTGGATTCAAATCTAGTGGAATGTATCTTTCATCTTTTCAAATTGATTTTCAAAATAATGAAGTAATTCATGATATTTTTGACAGTGATGATGGTTTTGAATTATTTTTTAAAATTTGCGCCTAAAAGCAAGAATTTTAGGCCTTCTTTTGCAACAAAGTATCACACCTAGAACGGGTGATTATAATAACTCGACTCAAAAGGTTTTCAAAGATCTTTTCGTCATTTATGGTCAATACGACAAAAAATGGTCTTAAGTCATTTTGGATGAACTTTTTTCCAAGAATCTATCTAAACTTTTATATTTCATGGTGTGTATCTTACTCGTATTTTCAATTATTTTAGTATTGACATTAAAGGAGAGGAAATGGAAGTCGAGGAGGATGAACAAGAAGAGGAGGAGGATATTTATTTGGAAAGTATCAATATGACACCAAATCCATCCAATGTAGATCTTCTCAAAGGTCAAAAGAAGATCATCCATAATCTAAGGAAGCTCAAGAAATCATTTTCAAAGAGATTTGCTTCAATTTCCAACAAAAATGGATAAATTCTTTGGAAAGATCATTCGCATGCTTGGTGGTTCTTCTTCATCCGTATCTTTCTAATTTTTTGTTTAAACTATCTTTGTATTTGGATTTTCTAGTTTTATTTTATGTTGAATCTCATGTATTTTTCTTTATTTCTTGTATTTATCCTTACTATAAATGAAAATTCTATTTCTTACTGTTATATATCGTCAACTCTCTTTGAAAAGTCATATAAATATAATCGTATAAGCCAAATACAATAGAAAAGTAAAATAAAGTGTTTTTGAAAATTACAGTGCATATGCCGACATATGCCAAGCATGCATGTCGACATATGACGGCTAGATTTTGAAAAAAAATCGAAACTTAAAAATTAATAACTACCAAACATCAATTCATTTCAAATGACTTCTTACGCCTATATATACATATTCACTCCAAAAAAATCATTATTTTCAGTTTCTATCTTCACTCTTTTTTATTCTTAAACTCTAATAAAAATAATGGCTTCTTCTATCCAAAAATTAACTGAAACCTCTAACAAACTCTTGAATCATTCAAGAACATTCTTACTTTCATCCTAAGAAACCAGAGACACTTAGAATTGAGTCAAGTGCATATGATCAAGGAGCAAGAAAGGCATTTTAACAAAATTCAGTGGATGATTTCTACTTTGAACAAAAAAGAACCAACCACTAATCCACAGTGTACCACCAGCAAAGATGATAAAGATTGGGATGCTATCAAAGCAGATCCAATCTTTACCGTTGATGGATGGGTTGAAGTTTTTTGGACTATCTAGTTTAAATAAGTTTGATTGTATATAAATAATAATACTTGATTTGGTTTTGATTTGATTGGTTTGCTTTGTGTGGACTTGTTTAATGTTGCGTGACATAAACTTTGTTTGATTGGATGAATATTTGGATTGATTATTTCACGATTATCTAATTTTACATATCACTTATTGTTTTTATATAATCTTTCATTGTATATAATTCTTATACATATTGATTAGTAATTTATTTAAGGGGAGTTATAGTTAGAATTAGAGCAAGAGTTAGTGTTAGAGTTATAGTTTTAGTTAATTATTTTTATTGATGACAAAGGGGGAGAATCATATAAAATCTAAGCATAAATTAAGGGGGAGTTTTATAACCCAAGGGGAGTTATATTATAATTTATGTATAGAGTTGTCATCATCAAAAGGGGGGAGATTTTTAGTACCTTAGGTATTGGTGTTGGTGATAACAACTTTAGGACATTATATAAAATATAGATACTAATGTTTTGTTATGATATATATAGTATATAGTGCTTGGTATTAGATAAGTATTGATTAAGAAGACTATACGGTATCAAGATGCCAATATATCAAGAGTAGATTCAATTTGATGATATAAAGTTTCAAAAGTTGAAGAATGAAGAATCATGAGTATTGAAGATTTTTAGATTTCAAGATGCTCCAGATAAGGTATAGAGTCATAGAATTTATGTTAAAACCTTGATAATATTTTCCTGATCTCTCTTGTCTTCTCTAATTTTGTTTTAAATTGTTTTTCAAATATTCTGGTTTTAAAATAATCTTTTCAAAATATTTCTCAAAATCATTTTCAATCTCCTATACTTATAAAAATATCATTTTAGTGTTTTCAAGTTTATATATATTGAATTTTTTGTTTATATTTTAACAAGTTATAATTATATTGATTTTTATACATATTTTTAAATACTCGAGATTGTACTTTGACCGCATTTACTTTTACCGCATTTACTTTTACTTCGATTATGTGATTGTTAATTACATCATTTCAATTAGTATCTTAAATAATGCAAAAAATATTTAGTCAATTAAACACTATTCACTCCCCCTCTAGTGTTAATTTAGCCTTAAGTTCCCTATTCCGCTGACTCACATATGCTAATTGACAATTAAAGCCTCGTAAAAGGAATTATCCGACTCATGATTTGGAATTACCAGCAGTAGTTTCTAGGACAAATCCTTGCAATACCGTTTCTCCTAGAAGGATCTCAACCTTCGTCAACAACGAGATCAGAGTTCTCAGCCCCCTATGATTTTAGCATTTCCTATACACCAGAAAAAGGATATGCAATCACTGATGCATTAAATAAAAGACATGCTAGTTTGGGAGTAATGATCTTGGAATGATAGCACATTGAGTATATTGTTGGATATGTTTTAGACCTCCTAGCGAGCTGGAACCAGAGATGTTAGCAAGTTTGTTGATCAAACCTACTCTATTAGAAAGGATCTGTTCTAGTCAAAATCAATATGCTAGGCCGGCGAAGATCGTAACGAAGATAGTAAAAGGAGCAGAGTCCGAGGATATGAAGAAATATGGACTCAACCAAGAAGGTTGGCTTCGTAAGGATGAAAGATTGTTTATTCCTGATATCGATGGGTTATGAGATGAAATGCTATGATAGTGTCATCACTCCAGGTTGACCATTCATCTCGATGGTAACATGATGTATCGAGATATTAAGCAATTTATAATTGGGAAAGAATAAAGAAGTATATTGGGACGTTCATTCGGATGTATGTGAACTGTCAATTGGTGAAGGAAGAGCAAAGGAAACCAAGTTGACTGTTGCAACCGTTAGAAGTTCCTGAGTGGAAATGGGAGCAAGTGTTGATGGATTTTATTAATAGATTGCCAAGGGCTAGAGCAGGGTATCATGGTTGATCGATCGACCAAGAGCGCTAGATTTATACCCATCGAGTTAAGTAGAATGGTATCCAAGCTAGCAGAGTTATATGTAAAGTGGACAATACGATTTCATTGTGTGCCAAAGAGCATTGTGAGCGACCGAGACCCATTATTCACCAGTGGGTTTTGGTAGAGCTTACATGAGGCGTTAGGACAGACCCACACCTTAGTATGGTTTATCACTGGCAAATGAATGGGCAAACCAAAACAGTAAATCATATATTGGAAAATCTATTACGAGCATGTATTATAGATTTTAATGGATCATGGGATGACCGTCTATATCTGGTAGAGTTAGAATACAATAATATTTGTCAATTGAGTATTTGTATGACTCCTTATTGTATGTCCGACCATGTAACGCTCCTTCATGTTGATGGGAGGAGGGCGAGAAACAAATACTTATGCAAATATGATTGTAAAAACTTCAGAAAAGATTGGGATCATTAGGAAACAAATGAAAGCCACTCAGGATTGATAGAAGAGCCACGTCGATAAAAGATGTAGAGATTTGAATTTTTTTATTAGGATATGGTCTTTGTGTAGGTATCTCCTTGGAAGAATGTAGTTCGATTCGGTAATAAGTGGAAATTGGCACCATGGTTCGTAGGTCCTTTTCCGATAGTAGAGAGAATTGGGAAGCTAGCATATAGGACCGACTTACCTCGGAAGATGGCGGGCATGCACAATGACTTTCATGCCCCCCATCAACTGAAATTTGTTAACATGAGAACTTATTAACATCTCAAAATGGAGTTTGAAGTTTAAGTGATTTCTTAGACTTCTCCTTTCGAACAGGTGAAAGTAGCTTGCACTCTTCAAGTTGAGAATGATAATTTGAAACACCTCTTTGATGCCTTTCGACGCAGTCAAAAGGGTAGTTTCTCTCTAGATGTTCCTTTCAAATAGATTGGTTGATGACCCTGTCAGAATACCCTTTCGAAGTGACTAAGGTGGGAATAGGTTTGGACTTAATAGTTTTGGGAAAACTGGATGGATGAGGTGGGTTTTGACTTGGTCGAAAGGGTGAGCTCTGATTATCTTGCAGTTTTGATTAAAAACTCAAAAGATATGTGTCTTCTAGGGGATCTGACTTAATTGAAAGGGAACCTTTCATCCAATTCGACTTCATATGTTCATAATTATGCGCAAATAGAATCCTGATGTAGCTGTATAACCAAAATTATAATAATTTTCCTTTGTATTGAACAAAGATGTACAAACTGGTCAAATCCCCATTCGATTTTGAAATTAAGGTTTACAAACATTTAGAAAATACAAGTGAGAAGTGGAAGAACTGGGATCCTTTAAATCAGACCCTTAGGATCTTATTTACAGGTGCAGGTTGTCACCTTTTGTCCCAACGCTTTCAACACGGTCGAAAGGTCTGCTATCCAGCTTTCATGTATATCCTTTGAATCATAACTTTCAACCTAGTCGAAAAGATTATATGGCCACCCTTTTACTGTCATTGAATACTAGACTTCCTTCCTTTTGGCTTTATTCCTTTCAAATCTATCGGAAGGCGCATTGCATGATTATTCCTTACCTCGTCGAAAGACATTGATTGATAGCTTTTGAGTTCATCGAAAGGTATTTTGCTTGATCTCTTTCGACTCCATCGAAGGGTGTATATATGTGCTTTCCAATTATCTGCTTGTGTGCTATGTAAGTTAGCATGGTTGTTGGCCTTTGAAGTTTACGAAACATGTGATTTGTGGGTTTCGAGTGAGTCGAAACATCGTAAACGATTTACAGCAGAAGCTTCCATTCGAAAACATCTTCCTTGGCTAGTGTGGAACCTCGTCTTTTGTTGTTATCAGATGATTGATCTTTCCTTTATATGTGAAGATGGTTCTAACTGATTCGAAAGGCTAACATATGCTTTTGTAAGGTTTCTTTTTGCCGAATGTTCTTCTAGTGAATGTAGATGAAGACGAAACCAATCGTTTCGAATGATTTGGTGCATGTGCAGAAAGTGTGCTACTTATTGCCTTCAATAGGCATCTTTCGACCTTGTCGAAGTCTCTTTGCTCCTCTAAAATGTTGCTGAAGCGTTCTTTTGGTCTCTTCGAAAGGTTTTGTTGATGCTACTGTCTTCTTGCCAAAAGCTTTATTTAATATTGGCAGAGACTGCTTTTAATGTCTTCTAATCCTCATCAACGCTTTTGCTCCTTCTTTCATACTTTCACTCTTGAGAATATTTTATGGATAACATTTAGCCCACCACCACCCTTCTCCCCCCCTCACAGTATGAAAGAAGCTTTTGTTCTTTAGGACAAAAATTCTAAGAATTTCTTTCTTTATTTTCCTGCAAAATCGACAACAACTTCCATTTGGATCATAACCTTGTTATGAGACCTTGACAGGTAACTTTAAACTCCGAAGTTGAAGTTCAAGATACTATTCAGGTAATATTTTTGGGTGCAACGTTCTGATAAATATATGACCAAACCCCTTTTGATTACTAATATTGGAAATGTGGAACAATATTACCTGGTCAGCAAACACTGGCTTAAATAAGTGAACCTTTCAAGAAAAATATTTTTCACTCCAAATCTCCCTTTCTTGAGCTTAGTTTTCTTCAGCCACTCTGTATTTGTTTCTTGTTTTAGGTGGCTTTACCTTGGGTCTTCACTATAATTCGTTTCCATCCCCGCACTTTTTATTATTAACTTTCATTCATTCATTGACAAGTTAATAAATAGTTTGGTGTTGATGCTGTTTGATAATTATGAGGATCGGAAGGTTCTTTTCCTTTTTATCTCATCCTCTAATGGTAGCCCATTTGACATCGAGAAAATCTTTTCTAAAATTTAAATTTAAAAATTCAATAGGGAGTTCACGAATCATCATAGAAACTCAATAGCGGAGTAAACCAGAAGTACAGCATGAAACCACTATAAAAATTTAATAAAAAAAATCAAAAGTGTGATATCCACAAATTACCATAAAAATTAACCAGGAAATTTAAAATCTGCAAAATTAGAAATTCAGTAGAAAATCGTCATAAAAATTCAATAACTTATACTTTTGTGATAGAATATATTGGTAATTGAAATTATTGAATGCTATGCTTTGCCAAATATATTTGGTATTTTAAGACATCATAAATATAAAAATTAGACTTTTGAAAGGAAATTAAAGTAGAGAATTTTAAGTAAAATAATTTTAGATAATTGGATAAATTAAAAGAGGAATTTGGAAAAGGATAAAAGTTGATTTTTGAAATCCTAACGAATAAATTCCAAGTATGGGAAAGAGACATTTAATAAATGAAATAAATGAATTTTGAAAACTTAAGTAGCATTGTTTTAAAATTTAAGAATTTATTTTAAATTCAAGATTTAAAATAGTTTGGGAGAAGTAAAGGGAGAATTTTTAAATTAAGTATGAAGTTAATATTTCAAATTTTAAATAAGATTTTAAATCTAAATAAAGGAGCGAATATGGAATTAATGGCTTTTGAAATAAATTTAGGTAAGTAAGTAATCTATTTTAAAATGGAGTTAGTTTTAAAAATCGATTTGAAAACTGATTAAGTGTTCGAAATTGGACTTAAAGGAAAATGAGATTATGGAATTTATAAATGAAATTTATGAATTAGTGAAATATTTAGCAGAGGATAATTTGGAAGTTTAAATTCAGAATGAGAATTTATAAGGAAATGGTGATTTGTTTAAAAACAAATAGTGTATGGAAAGGAAAGTGTATTTCCATGGAAAGCCAAGTATATTTTCAAAGAAAGATTTCCAAGTATAAGTTAGAGGTTTTAAAATGATTTTAAAAGAATGTTTTAGAAAGAAATTATTATTTAATGGTTTTAAAAATTTTAAGTAAATATTTATTTAATTAATTACAATAGTAATTATTTTAAAGGTTTAACTAGTATTATGTTTTAAAAGATAATTATTTAATATTTATACCTTATAGAATAACTTTTATTTTGAAATTATTTTTGGCTTAAGTTTTGCATAAGAAATTATTATAAATTTCATAACAGTATTTTAAATAAAATGTCTAAATAGTTTTATTTTAGGTACTTTATAGTATATATATTTTTGGATAAAGTGATTTAAATTATTTTAAAATCTAAAGTACTAAGGCTTGGTGATTTTCAATGGAAATAAAACAAATTGGGTGGAAAGTTTTTCTACAAGAGAAAAGTGTTTTGAAAACTATTTTCAAAAGGGTTGAAGTGTAGAGAAATATCATGCAAAGATATTTTGAATTAAATAATTTGAGAAATTATTAAGGCCTGATGACTATTGTGAATGTTATTTGATAGTTAAATAACCGACTATCAGTATTGGCCAATGTGCTGATCGTTTCGAAGAGACCGGGATCGGGATTAATTTTTTAAAAATCACTTCGATCTGGTTTATACATTTTCATGATGAAGACAAGAGCTTGGAATCGAAAATGGAGCAGTGAAGTGCAAGGGCTAATCGCTACTAATCCTGAGGGTGATTCCAAAATTGCCATAGTAGGAGTAGTGCCTTCGGTTCCGTTCGAACCAGGAAAAAGGACTTGTATGGATGAATGCTATCAGAATATCTTCAAGAGGCCGATGAGCATTCTAAGTGAATATGTGCTAAAAAGGTAACGCATAGCCTTGAGCCTCATCAACCGGGAATGGCTAAAACAGGGGAGGTGCAACAAGGCTAAGTCGCTAGCAACCAATTAGGGTAAGGTCATCCCTGTCTAGAGGTCCCTTTTATTCGGTTGTGTGGGCGGTTGCTGATCCCAACCGCGGGGAAATCTTATTTGGACTATCTAGTAAGAGGTAGCTCCGATCTTATGTAGCAGGGGATCAGGGTGGATCCTCGGTACGGTGATCTAGACCACGTACTATGACGGGCGATACCCCAATATCCCTGCTATTGATGGAAATCCATTCTCCCTACGTGCCTTTACAGTTTTGCTTGTAGAACCTAGTATTGCTTGAATTTAATAATGTAATAATTTCGGCTATTTGAATAAGTATTTGTATATGGCCACTACTATAATATCAGAGGATTTTATAAGAAATGTTTTAGTTGTCGTAAGGTAAAAACCCGGCATGCTTATTTGTGGCGTGTTCTTATGAGATACCTTTGATTTCAAAGGATTTTGAAAACTTTAATAATCCAATTGAGTGTATTAAATGGTGCAGTCTTACCTGATACCTTTGATTTCAAAGGATTTTGAAAACTTTAATAATCCAATGGCGTGGCCTTACGAGATACATTACGAGATACCTTTGATTTCAAAGGATTTTGAAATTTTATTTGGTTGTATCTAAATGAAATTGAAAACTAAATATTAAAATTTAAAATTGAATTGAGTAAAGTGAAGTTGTAAAATTAATCTGTAAGTGGAACTAATTGAAAAGATGGTTGAATAAAAATGGTTTGAGATAACATGAATTGAAATTTGGAATAAATTAGTAAATGAAACTAATTTAAAATAATAATAATGATAACCTTCAGTGATGAAGTGGAGAATAAATATAAGAAGTATATAAAATATTTATATTGGACTTAAGAGACGAATAATGAAATTCTGAAGTAAAATTTGGTATGGGAAAGATACTAGGTTAAAATTTGAAATGAAGATTTAAAAAGGCAAGTGGAATAATAAGTTGTGAATAAGTGATGGAATCAAAGTAATTGTGAATAAAAAGAAAATTGTTATGGCTAATAATCAATTGGGGTTAAATACGTAGAATGTACGTACATTATTTTATTCGCATAGCGATTCGATCCAGAATTCGAACACAGGATTTCAAGGTAGTTATACCGATCTGAGTTGGGATTTTTCACACGATTTTCGACGCGAACCCTGGATATGGATTTTTGATTGGTTCTGAAATTTTCTATCATAGTTTAGGACTATGCAAGGAGAATGACGGTTTCTGATCAAGAAACCAGATCTGAGTCCGCATAAGGAAGTCAGGTGGACGATATTAGTTCGGAAGTGAAATTGTGTGATCGAGTGAGCGGTCGAATTTGGTATTGCGTACGGATGATATATATGCATCGTACGGACTTGAATAAAATAGATATTTAAACTTTTATAAAGAAATGTATAAAATGATTTTGAATGTTGTAATTGGACATTATTGCTAAATAGGATATACAGGTGTGTTAAAGGCAAAGGATAAATTGGGATTTTTGATTTCAGAAGGTGAATTGAATTGCTCAACAAAAATATATGTATTTAAATTTTTGTATGAAATTTTGTGATTTTCTGATCAGGCCACTTGGCGTTTTGTTTTCTTTTGAAATTTGAGGGGCCGTTGAGGCATTTGTAGTTGTACTGAGCTAGCCGCGCAAAGGAGACGCTGGTAAAAAAATTCAAAAATTTAGGGAGTTAGAAAAAATTTGATAATTTAAAATTTGGTTTTAAATTTAAATTTGAATTGTTGAGTAAGTGATATTGGTTGGAACTTATGGATGAGTTTGGAAAGTTAGTAAGAGGGTTAGCGTGTCTTCAATAGAAAAGGTTTTGGGAGGTTGTTAAAACTAGTTGTTTGGGAAAATAGTGAACTGGTATTGGACCATTCTTCTTAACTAGTAATTTCGAGGACGAAATTCTTTTAAACGGGGAGGAGTGTGACAACCCAGAATTTTTGGATATTTGAAATCTGAATATTTAATTGATTTTAAATATTCAAAAGTTAATTTTCAACTTGAATTTCAAATATCACTATTTGATTGACAAATAAACTATTGAATTAAATAATTGGAACTCAAGTAAAATATGAATTCTTGGATTTCCTGTTTGTTAAAAATAATTTGAAGGTTTATAAAATTTATATTGATAATATTGGAGATAATAGAACTTTTTAGAAGTTGAATTTAAAACGGTTTTGTTCAGTTTTAAAATATATTGTTTAAATCGATATTTAAAGCCTTCCAAGGCATAGTCTTGGAATTCGATGAAACCAGTTTCATTGGATCCGTAAGATTGTATTATTATCGGATTTCAAATTTCATAGTGTTTGGAGTTGACGTGTGACTGTACGGGTCGTAAACGCGCTGAATCTTTATCGAAAATTTAATATAATTACTAGGTCCCAAAAGCTATCTTCTCCATACGATCGAATTAGGAATCGAAACCTTTTCCATTGAGTTCAGAATAGGGGTATAACATTATGAACGCCTAGCGGCATGCCTCGATAGGAGTTCGAAAATTTAAGTTCCATTATCGAGATGATTTGAATTTGAATTTAAATTTTATATATATATATATATATATATATTCACATGCAATAGACAAATTAAACACATAAAGAAATTTTAGACACGTGCTTTCCCTAATATAACACTTGTCCACTTATATTTACACGCGTCTTCTTCTTCCTTTTAAAATCGTAGCCGGGTATAAAAAAAAAATTAAAAGAAAAACAAAGTAAAAAAGTTCGTTCGAAAAATATGGCTTCCTCATCTTCTTTCAAACGAATTTCCCCTTTCCGATATAAAAATAAATAAATGGCGAATTCCTCCCTGATTTTAGCAGTCGATTTCGTTAAAAAAATGGAAAAAGCCTTTTTTTTTCAATCAAAATCAACTCTATAGCTTCAAAAAAATAAATGGCCGAAGCCTGTTAAAATCGAATTCGAAGAGGGGAGATTGCGACATCGCGACATGGAGGATAAGGCGAAGTCGAGCATGGGGGGAGGCTGTGCGCGAGCATAGAATGGGAAAGCGTGGAGGCGATTGATTTTCGAACGAGCCCCGTACTCGAATGAAGGTTGTTGTACTTCGATGTTGGGGGTCGAATGCAACGACTAGAGGCGTGATTTGGGTTGCTTCGACTTGTTTGGAGGCTTGCATGGTCGAACTTGAAGCTAGCGTGCTTATCGATGATGGTGATGCTCGCCGATGAAATCAGGCAGTTGGCTAGGTCGTACTAGATGGCCGAGTAAGGTAATTTTAATTTTTTTTTCAATTTAAATAAATAACAGTAATGGATTTAACAGTAAGGTATAGGGTTTTGTTTTTGATTAAATCTATATATATATATATATGTATATGTATATGTATGTATGTATGTATATATGTGAAGGTAGGGATATATAGATTAGGAAGTTTATTTGCAGCAAGGAAATTATTATCTGTTAAGCAGTATTCAAAATATTTAAGTTAATCTTAATTTTTATATATTTACAGAAACTGAAAGGTTATTATACATAGATAAAGATTTAAAAATATAGTGGTTTAAATAAAGATTTGATTTTAAAAAAAAATCTATATAGATTATTTTTACAAATATATATATAGTTTCAAAAGAAGACAAATATATATACACACACATATTTATTTACTAGATTTGGTGAGTAATTTGTTCAATTAACTTATTTAATTTATTTAGTTACTAAAGATAATTATTAAAAAGAAAATTTGTTTAATATCAAACTATTAGTTAAAAATGATTAGTTTAAATTAAATTACTGGTCAATTTAATTTATTAAATGATAAATCATTGTAGATTATCTCAGATGTTAATAAATCATATAATGTTGTACAAGGTCCAAAATCATGACGAAACTAGTCGGGATGGAAATGGATTACAAATCAAAGATCAAAGATGAGTTAATCTCACTCTTTCAGAATACCATTAAATTTAAATAGATAAAATTTAAATTATTGATTGTTTACTTAAATTGATAACTTATTATCAACTTGGATGTGATATGTGTTATATATATATATATATATATATATATATATATATATATATATTGGAGTGATTGATTTCCCACATTATATAGCGGATGACCCCATATATCGTGATATTCCACCTCGAAGTGGAATTGGTATTTTATATTGTTCTAACATCTGTGGATGTAGGAAAACAGGTTGGAGGGATTCAACTGGATTCCTCAAATGTTTGAATTTATTACAAATTCTGTGATATGATTTATTGATAATCTGTGATAGAATATACTGGTAATTGAAAATATTGAATGCTATGGTTTGGCTGAATATATTTGGTATTTTAAGATATCGGAAATATAAAAATTAGACTTTTGAGAGGAAATTAAAGTAGAGAATTTTAAGTAAAATAATTTTGGAGAATTGGATAAATTAAAAGAGGAATTTGAAAAAGGATGAAAGTTGATTTTTGAAATCCAAACAAATAAATTCCAAGTATGGGGAAAGAGACTTTTACTAAATGAAATAAATGAATTTTGAAAACTTAAGTAGGATTGTTTTAAAAATTAAGAATTTATTTTAAATTCAAGATTTAAAATAGTTTGAGAGAAGTAAAGGGAGAATTTTAAAATTAAGTGTGAAGTTAATATTTTGAATTTTAAATAAGATTTTAAATCTAAATAATGGAGTGAATATGGAATTAATGGGTTTTGAAACAAATTTGGGTAAGTAAAGGAATCTATTTTAAAATGGAGTTAGTTTTGAAAATCGGTTTAAAAACTGATTAAGTGTTCGAAACTGGAATTAAAGGAAAATGAGATTATGGAATTTATAAACGAAAAATTTAAATTAGTGAAATATTTATCAGAGGATAATTTGAAAGTTTAAATTCAGAATGAGAATTTATAAGGAAAAGGCGATTTGTTTAAAAATAAATATTGTGTGGAAAGGAAAGTGTATTTCCCTGGAAAACTAAGTATATTTTCAAAGAAAGATTTCCAAGTATAAGTTAGAGGTTTTAAAACGATTTAAAAGAATGTTTTAAAAAGAAATTATTATTTAATGGTTTAAAAAAATTAAAAGTAAATATTTATTTAATTAATTATAATAGTAATTATTTTAAAGGTTTAACAAGTATTATGTTTTAAAAGATAATTATTTAATACTTATTCCGTATAAAATAATTTTATTCTAAAATTAGTTTGTCTTAAGTTTTACATAAGAAATTATTATAAATTTCATAACTTGTATATTTGTCTAAATAGTTTTATTTTAAGTATTTTAAAGTATATATATTTTTGGATAAAGTGATTTAAATTATTTTAACATCTAAAGTATTAAGACTTGGTGATTTTCAATGGAAATGTAACAACCATGTTTTTAGTGATTACTTGTAAGTATTAAATTATAACGGTAGTTATGATTTAATATTTGGAATCAATAATAATTTTGAGAATTTAAATTGTTTATTTGGAATGAACAATGAATTTTGGAAATAAAAAGAGAAAATAACGTTATGGAACTTTATTATAGTGATTTGTGTTAATAATAAGTGGAGAATGATTTTTATTTGGTGAAAGTGCAATAATTTTATTAATTATTGTGATTTGCTTCTTTTAATAATTTTTTTAAAAAGAGTATTTAATTTTTCAAGAGTGTTATATTAAATAAAAAGGTGAAATTGGGTTTAAACATATGATTTGGTCATAAAATTGAGTTAAAATGATTGGTTACATTTTATTACACAAGAATATTATTTTTGTGTAATTTTTGGGGTTAAAAATAGTGATTTATGCAATTATAAGTATAATTGGCCACTTATTTAAAAATAAGGATTTTTAAAAATAGAAATATTTTTATAACCAAATTTATCCTTTTATTAAGTACAAAATACTTTAATTAACTTGTAAACAAGGTTTCATAATTTTATCATGTGAAAACTTTGAAACATTTGGTGTTTGTTTAAAAACATAAGTGTTCACTAGTGTATTAAGTGAAAAATGAATAAATTTAGGCTATTTCTTTTATTAATGGGTCTTAATCCCATCTAGTCACTAGTTTGTAGAAATAAATGAGGAATATCTCATCTTCCTTCTACGTACAGTTCAGATAGTGAGAAACCCAACTTCTCTTGTAAACCCTAGACAAACATCATCAAACCAAACTCAAATCTTGTGTTTTTAAAATCAAATTTGAGCTAAATCAACCGGTTAATTGAAGCTTCTTTCTTCTCAAAGCTTGTCTATTTCAACATAAATTCGGGTTATATTTCTCTACAGCAAGGTGAGTACCAAAACTCATAATTTTTTAGCTTTGATTGAGATGTCAAGGTAGAAATCTCAATTTCGTTTATTGCATGTTTATTTGTGAATCACTGTCGGTAAATTGTGTATATCTGTTTCGTTTTAAATAGGAATTTGATTTTCATTGATGTTCTGGAAAGCTTGAAAATAATGTAACAACTTTCATTTTCAACACTTTCGAAAATTTTAAGCATAGAAGGACGAAAAACCTAATTCAAACTCGTGCCCTGTCACTGTAAAACTGTGACTTTCTGTGCTTAGTGTTATTGGTAATTTAAGTATATCTTTTTCATTTGATGTCCGAGTTTGACGATTCTTGATGTTCCTGAAAGCTTAGACATAGTGCTAAAGTTTTATATTTTGAGTTTTCTAAAAATTTGATGTTTACTTGATCAAAATCATGCTTGCTTGTTGCTGTCCCGAGAGCAAATCAATAGCAACAACGTTCACAGGCCTGAAATTTTTTTTGGCCATAAGCTATAAATTTCTTATCCAAATTTAATAATTTTTTGTTTTCTGGAAAGCCAGGACATAGTGCTACAAGTTTTGTGTTTTGAGTTTTCCATAATTTTGAAGTTATCTGGGTCAAAATTGAGTGTTTTTATTGCTATCCGAGAGCAAAACTAACATTGTTCTGTGTTTGAATCTGAAACGGAATTAACCATAACTCCTACATTTTTAAACCAATTTCAGTAATCTTAGATGTTTTGAAAATCTTATATCATATACTACAAGTTTTATGTTTCGAGTTTTCTAAAATTTTGAAGTTCGCTTAGTCGAAATTATGTTTGTATGCTGCTGTCCTGAGTGCAAAAGACAGCAATAACAATGATTGACCTGAGAATTTTATTAGCTTATTTTGCTCTCATTCTTGTTCGATTTTGTTTTTTTTAGATGTTTTGAGAGATATGATGCCTATCAATAAGATAGCTATATCTAGAGAATTTGAAATTCAAATTTAAATTTGATTTCGGGTTAAATTTGAATTGAATTTGTATTAAATTCAAGTTATCGGTCTTGATTTATCTTTCTTATTTTTCATTGTTTTCGAGCACGGTTTTCACTAAACAATTTTGAAGTGATTTTTTTTGAAATAAATAGAACTTTCAAATTATTATTATTATGTGGTATTTTAAAATTATTTTTCTAACATAAAATCTATTTATTTTCTATAATAAAGGAATTTCAAATACTGGATTTATTAATCTTTCCAGGGAAAAGTTTTAAAAGCTTGTTTTCTCTAGTAAACTATTTTAAATATAAAACACAAACTTTTGCACTATTCCAACGTATGAGAAAGAGAATTAAACGATTTAGTAAAACACGTGGTATGGAACATGTGCGTTTACTATTTCGGTTAATTCCGGACTTGTATAATCGAAACTACCCGGGTTATGATTTCTTAGTTACTTAGCCAATTTATGGCGAGTTTTTGAGATTATAATTCCTATGTTTAGGAATTATCTAGGAAGGCCAATATTTGGCGAGTTTTATGGTTTGAGATTTCTACTTTGAGATTTATGGTTTATGAAGAACAATCATGATGTTTTCGCTTTTCGATGAGATGAGACGAGTTACGATGCCACTTAATACGTGTCAATGAGATGAGACAAGTATGGTGTCTCTTTATCACTCGCCAATGAGATGGGGCGAGATATGATTTTTTTTGAGTTTTATGATGTTCCTAGTGTGGCATCGACTAGCGGTTAGTAAACCGTTAAGTGCGAACGTCTGGTATGGGACGCATGTTAACACTTTTTGGGTTCCTATTCGTGAGTTTGTGACATATTCATGATGTTTACCAAACAGAACTGCTTTGAGAGGTGTTAGCAACCTTGTCATGAGGACAAACTGCTTTGCGAGGTGTTAGCGACCTTGTTAGAGCTGACAAAACGGCTTGGAGAGGTGTCAGCGACCTTGTCATGAGAACGAACTGCTTTGGGAGGTGTTAGCGACCTTGTCTGAGGCTTCGGCCATCTGAGTTTAGCACGTGCAGCATTGCTTCGGCTTTGCAATCGGGGATTTGGCCAATCCGGGTTTTCTGGGTTTTCTGTTTTATTGTGATTTCACCATTTTAAGATGTTTTATTACATCGATAACCTAGTGCTATATAAGATGCTATATATGTGGTGATTTCATTTATGATGTCTTGAACTCTTATTGAGTTCCTTGAGTCATGAGTTCGGATGATTTCATGATTTTATAGATATTCTGGGTTTTTCCATTTTGGCGAGAGTTTGTATTGATGTTTCTTCTTTTTAGGAGATATAGTTCATGGAAACCATGTAGACATTTTGGGATGTCGCTGATGATATGAGGCGAATGTTTATATTATTTGAGTATTATTATTGAATTTACCTCTTTTGAGGTCATTGTATACTTAAGTGACATTAGTTCACTTAAGTCATGGGTTGTATTCTTTCTATTACCTTTTCTCATTCGAAAAGAATTATCACCTTGTGTCCTTTGGTTCATATTATCGTCTATCCTCGGTAACTGATTGTTTTAGCTAGACTGACCCGTGTATTTTGTGCTCGGGTCAGACCGGGTTGTTTCAGGTTAGCTATCAGTTACGGGACTTAGCTTTGATGCATCTGCTTCGATATCAGCCTAGCACTTTTGCGTAGTTTATATTTCTTTCCGCTTGACTCTGATATGTATTTGATTAGATGTATATAGTGTGGTCTTTGTACCACTTTTGTGTATCAGTTTGTATCATACTGGTATGTATATGTGTATATGTATTTATATATATGATGATTTTTGCTCTGTGATGTGATATGCATTCTGTTATTGTATTATGTTTTGATAGATCCATTAGCCACCTATAGTTTTGTATTAAACATTTATTGGATATGTCGATCCACTTGAGTAAAAAAAATATAAAGCATTTATCGACGTATGCAGTAGATGTTTAAGACAAGATTATAGATGGTCGCTCCTTACCAACCCTATTCTTCACATTAGCAGACAGAATTATCCAGTAATTCTATTTGTTAGTGTGGGTCTCGGGGTGGGGCGTCACAGGAAATAAAACAAATTGAGTGGAAATTTTTTCTACAAGAGAAAAGTGTTTTGAAAACTATTTTTCAAAAGGGTTTAAGTGTAGAGAAACATCGTGCAAAGATATTTGAATTAAATAATTTGGGAAAATTATTAAGGCCTGCTGATTGTTTGTGAATGTTATTTGATAGTTAAATAACCGACTTTCAATATTGGCTAATGCGCTGATCGTTTCGAAGAGACCGGTATCGGGATTAATTTCCGAAAACCACTTCGATCCGGTTTTTACGTTTTCGTGATGAAGACAAGAGCTTGGATTCGAAGGTGGAGCAATGAAGTGCAAAGGCTAATCGCTACTAATCCTGAGGGTGATTTCAAAATGGATGTAGTAGGAGTAGTGCCTTCGGTTCGTTCAGACCCGAAACGGACTTGTATGGATGAATGCTATCAGAACATTGTCAGGAGGACGATGAGCATTCTAAGTGAATGTGTGATAAAAAGCTAACGCATAGCCTCAAGCCTCATCAACCGGAAATGGCTAAAACAGAGGAGGTGCAGCAAGGCTAAGTGGTTAGCAACCAATTAGGGTAAAGTCATCCCTGTCTAGAGTCCCCTTTTATTCGATTGTGTGGGCGGTTGCTGGTCCCAACCGCGCGGTGATCTTATTCGAACTATCCAGTAAGGGGTAGCTCCAGTATTGTGTAGCGGGGATCAGGGTGGATCCTCGATACAGTGATCTAGACCATGTACTGTGACGGACGGTGCCCCAGTAGCTCTGCCATTGATGGAAATCCATTCTCCCTACATGCCTTTGCGGTTTTGTTTGCAGAGCCTAGTATTGCTGGAATTTAATAATGTAACAATTCAGCTATTTAAATAAGTATTTGTATATAGACACTACTATAATATCAGAGGATTTTATAAGAAATGTTTTGGTTATCGTAAGGTAAAAACCCGGCATGTTTATTTGTGGCGTGGTCTTACGAGATACCTTTGATTTTAAAGGATTTTGAAAACTTCAATAATCCAATTGAGTGTATTTTCTCACGTTGGTTTTCCAGACTGACTCGGGTGTTATTTAACTATAATGCTCAGGTCAGATCAAGTATTATAGAGTACATATTTTGGATGGACTGCTGTGGAGCTTAGGAGACGAGCTGGATGACGAGGTATATTTCCATAGATTTATATTTCTGTTGTGTAGTGTAAGATGTATATTCAGCTTTGGGAGGACAAGTTATTATAACTGTCCTGAATTTCGTTGTTGATTTTGTTGTACTCTGATGATGTAATATATACAACAGATATGATTCTTTTTGTTTAAAGATTAGTCATTTATCTATTATATATTGTTCCGCTGCGATTGTGAGATTCTGATATTGTTTCTATTTCTTCTTCTACCTCCTACTTCTTTAAACCTAATGGTTTAATTTTTCAGCATTCGATTGTAAGACATTTGATACAGCGGACGTATTGATGTCGATTTTCAGGCGTCGAAAAATCGGGTCGTTACAACTAGAATGAGCTCCGGCAAGGCCACCGCCCATTACACCTCTGTAACAACCCGAATTCCAACGGTCTGGGTTTTCACAAAAATGCTAAAAACTAAGCCCACTGAAGCCCGAGTTGGGTATCTGGTATCCTGCAAATAGGCAAAGATAAATATATTAGAGCTCAATTAATTATCTCACAATGGAATTGAATAAAATATAATAGTAATTAATTACTCATCAAAGTAATAACACTTTTTAAGCAAGTGTCATAAAGTTGAGAAGTCTCTACCATCTACCTAACCTGTAGGATGTTATGAGGAGGGGGTCCGAACAAAAGTTCTGATGAATGAATAAATTATATACTTCTAGGCTTAATTCTACATATACCATTTTATTTCCATTTATCCTTATATTAGATTCATTGGGTTACAATACTCTCACCTCTGTTTATGAACCGTGCCCATCTACTCCATAGTAGATAAAATCCTAATAACTAATATATACATATATGTAGCTATGTACCCAATGATCATATTGGTTCTAGGTACCTCCCATGGTACCTTCTGTATCCTCCTCGAAAAGGACTCCATCGTCTAGTTTCGATAGCATTCCATAACTACATCTGTAAAGAACTGCTTTGTAAGACCTACAATACAGATGCTCCACTACTTACTATGAAAAACGTAAATCACATCCACTCTAGTCTATACCAATGCTTGAACATCCACAACATACCACCCAGTGCGTACATTGAGGACTACATGATCGTTCCGTCTACTAACTGAATCCCGCCAACAAGGTTGCCTTGTATGGAACTCGGTCAGAGATTTTCGATATTTGTAAAGGATTCTCTTCATTAGGCCTACGATACAGATATTCTAGTTAGTCTCTCCCTTTCTCATCGTGACTATGGCCCCACACAGCCACCCTTCAACTAATCGAAAGACTTTTAAAGAGTTAATTAGTTGTGCCTTACTGTAAACAATTTAACATCTAATTGGAGGTGCCCCTCCATCCAATATCTCGATAATGAAAGTATCATTGAACTGTTGGTTTAACTCTAGTCTTTCCCGAACTTGCTGTAGGTCTTGATGCTGGCGATATCTGCATGCGACTATCCTCAACCTTACTTGCAAGTACTGGACATACAAATACCCTACTTCGAACACCAAGCTCTTGTGACTGCCTATAAAGGATCCGCTTCGTTAGGCCTACAATGCAAATGCAGTCAAGGCATACTCTTTTGATGGAACACCTACAGACCTGCCTCTGGGTATGCAGCTTCGTTAGGCCTACCCAGAGGGCTATCCTAGAGTATCCTTATGTCCCATTGAAGTCTCGTACTTCCCTCTAGCCTAAAATCACTAAGTTGGTCGTACTTCTCCATTTTTGAAATCCATGACGAACTGCTTTGTTAGACACTTCATCCTTTGGGCTGCTCCAAATGCATTTCGATTCTTTTATTAGACCTTCAGTCTAATCTTTTAATTTGAGTTTATTTTGCTTTCTTATTATGTTGGCTACCTGCTTTGATTTAATTAGCACATTCTTGCCCCCGTTTAATAGGGAATGCTGTTAGTATGAGCCACATTTACTATCTTGCTTATTTAACTTAATATGTAAATTCTTAAGTTTCTTAAGATAAGCCTCTTTTATTATTTATGTTTTATTTGCTTATTAACTTAATACAAGTTTTCTAAATAAGATTCTAACATTATTCTCTACTATCATTACTTTCCTATTTGTTTTAAGTTTCACGATAAGCTTTTCCGTTCTTATTTCATAAGTATAACCTATGTTATAATTCTACTTGGAATTGTAACTTTTTCTTCTTTTATAGCCGTTATAGAATTACAAATGTTTCTTGCATAGTCTGCCTCATTTAATGACGATATATAATTTTCTTTAATTCCCTAATATTACATGATTCATTTATCATAATAATTACCTAGTTAAATAGCCTACGCGGTAAATGCTGACTTAGGTTCCTTAAATTTCTTCATAGCCTCAAATTCTTAAATTATTAATTTTCTTGTTTCAAATCATACTTTACTTTGTCTAGTATTTTAGGAAGTAATTCTATTTTATTCGGTTGGTTATGGAGATTATATAATCCATGCTTCATTTCTTTCTTAATTTTCCTTATTTTTGAGAACGCGAAGGCACGAAAAGGTGAATTTCTTTCATTTGGGTGGTTGTAAGTGTTTGGATAGATCAATGGTGTGTGTATTTAATTATTACAGTGAAGACATGGGAGAAAATGCGTCTGGAGATGAAATAATTTAGTTATATATGTAGTTTTCATTTTTAAATTTAAATTAAGGAGGGAAATCTATTTCAACGTTCTATATGTCAACATATGAAATTATTGTACATAAACATATCCATTTTTCATGATATATTCAAATTTTTATTTTATTTGAATTCTATTAATTAATATAAAATATATTTTTTGGAAAATAAGCAGATTCCTAGTTTTCATCCTAGTTTAATAAATTTATTAGTGCTTTCGTTAATACACTATCCATGAAGTTTTCAAGTTTTACAAATTTGAATTAAAGGCTTTGAGATTTTTGAATTAATTAGAAAAGATAGGTTTAATATTTTAAAAGAAATTATTATGTAAAAAAAATATTTTTACCAAATTAGTGTATTTTACGAATATTTATCGTAAAAAATAACTTAAAAGTACTTATTTTAATGATATAGTTTCATCTTATCATTAACTAATATCTGTGTTATGATATTTTTTAAGTTTATTCTTTTAAAATATATAATTATTCACATACATATGTATATTTCACAATTTTATTATTTGTAAATTTGTATTTCCGTTTTATACATATTATTTTACACGTTATATAATATTTTGAAATAAATATTTTTTTTAGTTATATGAATCTTGTATTAATTACAAAGAATATTAACTTGAAACGTTATTTTACTGTTTTAAACAATGTTTCTAAAAGAGCTAATAAAATCTGGAACACATATTATCTATTTATGAAAGTTTAGTCTTCTAAACTAATGAATATATTAATTAAATTAGAAATTACTGACTATTTGAGTTACTGTTGGTTTTCTTCGGTGTTCATAGGTTCTTATTTGTGATCAACTGGTGTATATTCATCTTCTGTGAGGAAGTTGCCTGTGTAGTTAAAGCGCTCGGCAGATTCAATGCGGTAGAGGTGCAAAAAGTCATAGGGGGATATAGCGAGTATATAGCGGGATATAGAGGATGACTCTAAATAGCATATAAAACTCGTAATTAATGTTTTAACAAATATACATTGTTATTTAAATGAAAATTAACATTCAATTGAATTATAATTAATACATAAATAATTTAAAAAAAAAACATATGTGAATATACTGTAAATAAACGTAAAACTGTTACATGACATAATTGAATGTAATAGAATATTAAAGTATTTTCATTTTTGAAGATATATTAAAAATTAGATTAGATAAATTAATTTGTAATTCCTATAATGTATAAATGTCATTTTTCAATTCATTTCTTTTAAAGAAGATATTGCAGAAATAGCGCAATATAGCGGGGATAAGGGATATAGCGGAAATACCGGGGATTAAAGCGGAAATGTTATATTTGGGACTATATGGAAAAGTCGTAGTGGTAGAAATCTGCTATGAGATATAGCAGTGTTATAGCAGGGTAATAGCGGGGCATTAGCTGTATTGGGAAGCATGGATCTGCATGTTAAGTCTCTTAGTCACAGCTACTTGATGTGGAGTCTGAATCATTCCATGCTGCATTTTTGTTGAAGGAATTCGTGTTGGGAGAGAACTTCGATTTCTTCTAATTTGGTCAGTCTCTCAGAAAGTGTCCAGTTTGTTGCATCCAAAGCATTTGACGGTATCGTTGCTCCTTGATTTGTTCGGTTTTCCATCGGTCCTTGTGAATTTGTTTCTTTTTCGATACTTCGAGAATTTTCTAAAATTCCTAGTCATAAACGTCGTTTCCTCATCATCCGATCCTACCGTAAGTAGTGTCGAATGCCAATGTTTTATTCTCACCTGATAGGCTTTTCTTTTTTTCTTACAATTGAACTTCGTATGGCATTAAATTACCTATTAATTCTTCTAGTTTTATTATATCGATACCATTGGCTTCTTCCATACTAGAGTTTTCTGATCTCATTTAATTGTAAGTAAATTAAGAAACTTTTGGTTTTTTGATCCCCTTCAGTGTATTCTTTTCCTAATAAAATTAAAGCATGTAACATGTCTTAAATCTAGAATACATGTCATAAATAGACTCATTTGGTTTCATTTTAAATAACTGAAACTGGTTAGTTAAAATAAAAATCTTGGTTTGTTTAATCTTATTAGTGCCTTCATAAGTAAAATGTAGTGATTTCCACGTTTCATATGTAGACTTACATACAGAAACTTTGTTAAATTCATTTTTATCTAGTGAACAGAATAGTATATTCATAGCTTTTGAGTTACTAAGTGCTTGTGCCTTTTTCTCACTTGTCAGCATATGCAGTCTTGGGTTCCATATACTTGATTTGGATAATTTTCCAAGTTTCAAAGCCATTAGATTGCAAATAAATTCTCATTCTACATGACCAATATGCATAATTACCGCCGTTAAAAAGTGAGGGTCTAACAATAAATTCACCTTCTACAAAAGTGTTAAAAAGTGCGTTACTAAAGTTAGTCGTTAAAATTTTCAAAAATCAGATTACGAGTTTTTATGTGTGCTCTAATACCAAATGTGGATGGGTGATGATAGGTATGATAACCTAATCTATACTGTAGCGAAATGGATCTTATGGCTATTTTACACAGGAGGGAAGTGAATAGTGTATCTAAACTTTTTATCAATATAGCTGCAAATTTCAAACTTCATCGTAGAAAAATTAAATATGCGCAATAATATAATCACATAATAACCAGAAAATAGTAAGTAAATGCGGTAAAAGTAAAGTGAAGGTAAAGAAGACACTAATAATTTTATATTGGTTCGGATTTCTAATCCAACATCCAGTGTGTACCCCGTATAGATTTCACTAATCATGTCTTGACTTTAAATCAGGTCCCGGGAACACCCTGCACACCTCTTAATTTTGACTCAAGTGGCAAGGATGCCTATTGGAATTTGACTCGAGTAACTAACATACCCTTTGGAATTTGACTCGGGTAACCAGAACACCCTCTGGAATTTGACTTGGGTAACCAGAAAATCCTATGGAATTTGACTCAGAAAACTAGAACACCTATCCTATCTTTGACTCGGAAGGCAGGACAACTCCCTTTACAATCTCATCTTAACTTTCTCTAGTTAAGATCACCATTTTATAAGTAATAGTAGTAGTAGACTATAAGAAATCTAATCGTTCATTCACATTTCCAATTTGTTTGTAGATATAATTTCCTATAGACCTTTAGTAGTTGAATATCTTTGCTTTTGAGTAGAACAGAGTGAAGATCAGAGAGCTGATAGTATAGAACAGAAGTGAATCATCTTTGATCTTTTGTATGAATGCAGAGATAGAGAATTGACGTAGACATTGACAGCACTTCATTGAAATCTTAAAGAAAATAAGAGAGAAGAGATGAAGGAAGTACTTAGAATTGTTGTCAAAAATTAGAAATTAGAGGCCTTTAAATAAAGGTTGAAGAGTTGTGTCCATTCGCGAAAGGATGATGCCAAAATTTGCTACTTTTGAAAATTTTATAAACACCTCAATAGTCTATATGTTGACATATACAAATTTATTTGTACATGTTCAGAACCATTTTGAAATTGTTTTAAGCTATAATTCTTATAAAAACTTGTAACATCCTCTATCTTGAGGCCCAAAACTAAGCGCTATAGATGCGGCAGTCATCTATTGTATTAATTTCTGGCGATAAAATACGGTAATGTTAATGGTATCCATAATACCAAAAGTACATGAATATGAAACAAAATCACATATTCGAAAACAACTTTTCTGATTATATTTCACAAAACATGTTTCATATCCAATTACATAATCCCTATTGTTTCCCAAGTTCATCGAAAATATAATTATTACATAAATACGCCAAGAGCGACGTATGAAGATGCCCCTTTGGTTGACCATAGTACTAAATAGTCATAATAGCTTAATACAACACAGGGGAAATAAAACATAACAACTCCTAAGCAGCTAACATCAGCCTCATGCTCGTCTCCAGAAGCTTTCTTCGTCCATCTACTAAAACCTGTAAATCCTCAACTCTAAACCTACTCAAATCAATTTTTAGCACCCGAGAGTTTAAGAGGAAAAACATAAACTTCGAGTCAGACATAAAGCCTGGTGTGAATAATGCTATACATCTCGATTATCTGATGTTAAGTGAGATCACGCCGCTTAGTGGAACTGGATTCCCCTCACTAATATCCTTTTAAAAACATATCTTTTGAAAATCAAAATCATGCAACCAAACTGATTAAAACAATATTAGCAGTATCATGTATGCATACAAATTAGGTAATAAATGGACTATCTGTCCGAGCACTTAGTTTTGTTTAGTTAACTACTAACCTTTGGCTGACTCGAGCCTATTAGACAAAATAAAAACAAATAGTCTAACTTCTTTTAGATACTCTTCTTGACGGTAAGTCCCTAACTTACTTCTCTCAGGGTCAACCGATCCTAATGGTTTTGCGGGCTCACCAATAACCAATCCTCACTCTGTATATTCCTTTCTGTGTGTAACATCATTTTACCTTACAGGTGAGAAAGCCCTTCACACTGGAATTCTGGACTTATTTTAGCTAGGGGCTATTAGCTAAAGTATAGGGCACAACTCCATACCAGTCCCATATGGTATTCTAATATCCAAGATATTTTACTTAAGGTCATCCACCCTTAAAATTTTCCTTGAAAACATTTCGTCAAATTGATTTAAGCTTAAATCATACTTAAACAAGGAAAATATACTCTATGTTTTACTCAAATCACTTTGCCATGTTATATATACTTTACACAAAACATTTTTGATGAAAACATTCAAAACTTTTGAAAATACCCCTTTCGAAACCATTAAAGGTACCTCTTTTGATACAAGTAAACTGCTTTACTTTATAATCTAGGCCGCAGGCCAAATCATACCTTTCGAAACCATTTAAGTTAAACCTTCAAAAAACATTGAAATCATCTCTTTCGAAAGCTTTATAAAACCATAGACATTCTCCTTTCGAAAAACTTTAAACCCGCCTTTCGAAGACATTGGAAACCTTCCATTTAAAACCTTTCGAAAACATTGGGGAATCGCCCCTTCGAGACATTTATCTTAAACCTTTCGAAATCAATAAGTGTTATATAAATCAAACCTTTCGAAAGCATTTGGGTTCAAGTAAAACATGTGGAAAAACCTTTCAAAACCATTTAAAACCATTCCTTTCGCAACCTTTGGGTTTAACTTTCAATAGAACAAAGGGTCTTAAAACAACTAAGTTGAAAGCACTCTTTTGAAAGCAATTTTCTAAGTAAAAGAAGTGGATGGTGTTGAAACCAATCCCTTTGAAAGCATTAGAGAAGCGGCTTAGGTTTTAAAACAAGGAACCTTTCGAAGGCATTGCTTCGAAAGGTAGGATGCGGCATCAAGAGGTTTCGACCTCTTTGAAAGCTTCTTTATAAAACAAAAGGTGGCACCCTCTTCCAAAACCATTTTTTAAAACCAATTGACCAAGTTCGAAAGCTATCTAAGTCGAAAGCATTCTTTCGAAAGCAAAGCAGACATATTTCCTTCTAAAAGCAAAACAAGGCTTCGATCCATTTGGAACCCCTTGTTTCGACAGCATACCTTTTGCGTATGTCCAATTCACTACGTACCAAGTCTTTGACACCATGTGCATTGGTTTCGATGGAGATGAAGGCGGAAGTATGTAGTCGAAAGGTGCTGCCGAAAGTGGCGAAACAAGAGAAACATGGTAAAACTGATTTTTAACTTTGAAAAGTAATTCCTATCAACTAACATGCTTGGTTTATATGATTGGTTGTTGATTTCTTTTCTAAATTCTTTTCTAAAAATTCTACCAAAATTTTAGAAGTAAATAATTTAAATTGTTTACAAAATGTCCGTTCTCCTTTTATAAATATATAAAACATTTAAGTCTCATACCTTAAATAATTTTATACACTTATTAAACACTTAGGAAAATTCTACAAAAATTCTCATAAATCTTTTTTAGTTTATTTTCTAACATATATTAATTTTTGACCCAAAATAAATATAAATTAGACGTATTTAATTTTAAACCCAATTAACCATTTTCTTCACTAGAAAAGTAATAATAAATCCATATTAATTTAGAAAATTACGAAATTTGAAACCATCTCTAAAATATCGTTTTTGACCTTATATTAAAATCGCAAGGCACTTGGATGTCATTTAATAAGGTTTTCACATCAAAACTTATCATAAAATCTATATGAAATAACATAAATAACCAACAAGCATATATATCCATTTTAACAATAAAAAACATGGCAATATACTTTGCAAAAATATTCGGATTTGATCTAGAAACCAAAAACATTGAAAATATGAGATGTAACCTATTATTCACCTTAGCTTTATGATTGAGGAGTTGAGATTTGATGGATTAAGTTGCTTAAGCTTCATTCTCTTATCTTCTTCTCGTTTTCCCTTGATGGTGGTCGGCCTTCCTTGGTATTTGATTTTGTTTTGAATGTTGAAAATGAATGGGCTTAAAGGGTTTAGTTTATTAGAACATGTCTTATTCGTACTTTTCCCTTACCTATTACCCTTGTCTATTTCATTTTAAATCTCTTTTTAGTTCATTAATTTAAGTTGGCATTGCTACCTCTATTGACACAAATCTCAATCGCTTAACCATTTCATTTAATTTCGCTAATTAAATATCCTAAATAATGTTAATCAAATTAGGATCGTTACAGACACCCTTCTTAAAGAATTTCATCCTCTAATTTACGATAAGGTACATGACAAATCAATCATAAAGGTAAAACATAGCACGAAACAAATCAGTATAAGCATCTCTAATCCTGTTCTCGGTTTCCCAAGTACAATCTTTCTCATCGTCATTCCACTAGACCTTAACTAATCTGACTGTCTTGTTCCTTAGCCTCTTCTCATCTCTCTGACTATACAAACCTACTTCCTTACTGCAGTGGAGTTCAGTTCTACTACTAAGTCCTCTAACCTCGGTGCTATGGTAGTCTCTGGGTCTTGAATACACTTTCTTAGATGAGAAACATAAAAATATCGTGAACTTCTGCCAAACTGTTCGGTAACTCCACCCTATATGCGAGTTTCCTGATCCTTTCTATAATAGGAAAATGATCCAACGAATCTCGGTGGCAATTTTCTTGATCTCCTAAATCATAGTACACCTTTCATCGATGATACCTTGATGAAAACATGATCTCCTACTGAGAACTCTAAGTCTTTTCGTCTTTTATCAGCATAGCTCCTAGACTGTGCTTCCTTCAACCTAGCTCGAATTAACTCAATCTTTTATGCTGCTTCTTTAACTAACCCTAGACCAAAAACCAACCTATCCTTGGTCTTTAACCAACAAACTGGAGATTTGCATAGTCTTCCATACAAAGCTTCAAATGGTGTCATCCCTATACTAGTCTGATAGCTCTTATTATACAAAAACTCATCTAAGTGTAGACGTTCTTCTTATGATCCTTCAAAATCTAGCACATAAGCTCTTAACAAATCTTCCAAGACTTTGTTAACTCTTTTTGTTTGCCCATTTGTCTATGGATGGTAAGTGGTACTCATCTAGAGCTTGGTACCTGAAGTATCATGTAGACTCTTCTAGAACTTACTAGTGAATAATGAATCTCTATCATTTACTATACTACTGGGAATTCCATGCACTCTAACTATATTCTTCATAAACAACTTAGCTAAAATAGGTGCCATCCCGGTAGACTTAACTGGAATGAAATGAGCCCTCTTGATTAACCTGTCCATTATGCCCTTATGCTTTCATTTCCTTTATGAGATCTTGGCAACCCGACTATAAAATCCATTGAGATCGAAACACATTTCCAAACTGGAACATCTAAAGGCTGAAGTAACCCACTTGGTTTCTGATGTTCGGCTTTCACCTGTTGACAGTTCAGACTCAGGCACTGCTTTACCTATAAGCCCACATATCTCTTTATACCTTCCTGGAAGAAACTTCTCTTTATATCCTGATACATCTTAGTTCCTCCCAGATGAATAATGAACTTCGAATGATGGCATTCCTCAAGAACTTCCTTCCTAATGTCTCCCATATTCGGAAGATGTAATCTTCCTTTCTATCTCAACCACCCCTTCTGGTCAAGACTAAAATCATTTTTTAGTCATCTTTCATTGTTCTATCCCTTAGCTTTTTGATCCATTCAACTATTAATGGATCCTCTTTCTGCTTTGAAGCAATCATTTCGACCATCACCAGTCGAACTTCTAAACATGACAACATAGCAGCCTCCTTACTAGATCTAGCTTCAGATCTCCACTGTACTCTACATGTCATCAATGCTTCTAAAACTTTTCACTCAGCTATCATTGCCAATGCTACATTCAGATGTTTTTAGCTAAGTGCATCCACGACCTCATTGCCTTTTCTTGGTGTGTACTCAATGCCAAAATCATAAACGACTATAAACTCTAACCACCTCTACTGTCTCATATTCAGCTTATCCTAAGAGAATAAATACTTCAATGACTTATGATCTGTATGCAGCTCAAATCTTTCTCCCAAAAGGTAATGTCTCCACGCCTTCAATGTAAAAATTACTGCAGCTAATTCCAAATCATGCATTGGATATCTAACCTTATGCGGTCTAAGCTGTTGAGATGCATACACTTTATCTCTTTGCATTAACACAACTCTTAACCCAATTCCACGTGCATATGTGTACGCTACTAAGTTCTGATTCCTCTTTGAAACAACCAATGCCGGTGCATTAGTCAAGTGTTTCAGCTTCTGGAATGCCTCCTCACACTTATCGGCCCAAACGAACTTCACATCCTTTCATGTTAGATTGGTTATCGGTGTTGTTATCCGCGAAAAATCCTTTACGAATATCCGATAATACCTAACTAATCCCAGAAAACTCTTTACCTCGGTTACTGCCTCGGGTCTCTTCAATTTATTCACCGCTTTGATCTTAGTTGGATCTACAGACAACACTTTCTCTAAGACTACATGAACAAGAAACTTCGCTTCCTTCTTTCAGAAATGACATTTTGAAAATTTCGCCTTCAGTTGATGCTGCCTCAACATCTCAAGCCCTACTCTAAGATGAACTTCATGCTCTCTTTCATGCTTAGAGTATATCAAAATATCATCTATAAATACCAACATAAACCTATCCAAGTGCCCTCGGAAAACTCGGTTCATCAAATCTACAAAGTATGCTAGCGCATTAGTTAGACCAAACGACATTACTATTCCATCGTATGATCCATATCCAGTCCTAAATGCGGTCAAAGGAATACTATCCTCTACTACTCTAAGTTGACGGAACCCTGTCAATAAATCTAATTGCAAAATTACCTTGGTTATACCCAACTGGTCGAATAAATTGTCATATCTAGGCAACGAATGTCATTTTTTATCATCTTCTCATTCAACATAGGATAATCGATACATAATCTTAACGATTCATCCGGCTTCTTAGTAAACACTGTGGCTTCCTAAGGTAAACTACTTGGTCTGATAAAATTCTTGCTTTCTAAATCCACCAACTAGAACTTTAACTCCCTCATCTTGGTAGAAGTCACCTGCTTGTCCGTCTACTCACCGGTTCTGCTCCTGGTACCAAATTTATATGCAACTCAATGGCTCGTTTCGACGACAATCCCACTACATGTTCAAAGATATCTGCAAATTCTCTAGCAACGAAAACTTAACTCAACTCGTCTTCTACCTCCACAACTCCCAACAAAGGATTTACCTTACAACTATGGTTTTCTACGGAGTATATAATCCGATCACTACAATCAGGGTGTCTAAATGATATTTTTCTATCGTGGAAAAATATCCCAGCATCGTATTTACTTAACCAATTCATACCCAAAATAATTCCGAACCTGCAAAATCAAACACATGCAAAATGCAAACAAATATATGACCTAATAATTCAAACTCTAAGTGGCCACATCTCATCCCAAGAGTCGCATAACCTCCTACCGGATTTGCAACCCTTAAGGAAGTAACTAGGTATGAGGGTTCTAGGTTAAGCTTATTTACCAAACAGTGAGATATGAAAGATTGTGATGCACCGGTATCAAATAGAACGCTAATTGACATACAATGAATCATAAGCTTACCTCCCAACACGGCTTTTCATTTCTCCTCTACTGTTGGCTCGAGGTAGTTGGCTCTAATGCAGACACTTTTCCCTTTCCATTCTTGGCTGGCTCCTTGCACTGGTTCTTATAATGTCCAATTTGATTACAATTGAAGCATTTAATATTCTTCTTCTCAATTACCTTATTTCCATCTACTGAGAGACATTCATTTGTGAAATTCCCTTTCTTATCACACTTATAGCAAACAACCTCCGACTTTTCCTTCTTGGTAGCTCCACCCATCTTAGCTCCCTTCTTATGGAAAAACTTTCTTTTCTGACTCTTCCCCAATTGGACTTCCTTTGCCTTATTCCTTTCCAGAAAAGTAAGAACTCCTTATGTCTCAAAGCTATTTCCACTACAACATCACATGGATCCCTGATATGCGATAATGTGGCTTTAGCAAGCTCAGGCTTCAACCCCCCGAATGAACTTTTCATTCCACTTAATAACAGTATCAATAGTAGCATAGACATATCTCGCTAGCCCTTTAGATCTTGTTGCATACTCCAGCACAGTCATGTCTCCTGCTCTAACTCGACAAATTTCCTGAGCAGAGTAGACTTCGCAATCTCGGACATAAACATCTCCTCAAATCTCCTCTTAAATTCAACCCATGTCATAGTCTCCACATTAACTCCAATAGTAACACTGTTCCATAAATACAACGTTGCTCCTTATAACTGTCTAGAAGAGAGTCTTTTCTTTTGCTCATTATTGAGTCCCAAATTAGCGAAAGCCCTCTAGTAATAAAGCAAATAATTCTCCACTTCGATTACGTCTTCAATACCAATAAACGACTTTCCTCCCAACCGAGCATAATCTCTACTCAAATCATCATGGTTGTTGACCATCGAAGCTTCTTGATTTCCTCCTCCAACTACTTCAGCAGCGACTCCCGCTAGCATCATGTTCATAAAGAACTAATACATCGCTCCCATGTCAACTTGCGGTACTCCAGCACCTACATTTTCAGTTTGTGCTTGACCTGGATTTCTCCTAGTATTAGGTCTAGCATTTCCATTTGTTATGGCACTTCCCCCACCAAGGTTAACTCTTCCACTTCTAACATCCATGTCTGCATTTGAGCCTTCGTAAGATACAAAAGAATAGCTTAAGAAAGATAGGAGAATAAAGATATAGCATATACTTATATATAGCAAATACAGGTATGTTACTATAGCATTATCCCATACCCTGATCTTTCCTCTAATTCCTTAGGATTATGTTTTCAAAATAATTTAAATTTAAATTTTTTTCCATAAACTTATGCTCTAATACCAAGTTGTAACATCCCATATCTTGATGCCCAAAGCCAAGTGCTATAGATGTTGCAGTCATCTATAATATTAACTTCCGATGACTAAAAACGAAATTATATCCATAATATCAAAAGCACATGAATATGGAACAAAATCACTGATTCAAAAACAACTTTTCTGATTACATTTCACAAAACATGTTTCATATCCAATTACATAATCCCCATCATTTTCCAAGTTTAGAGAAAATATATTATTACATAAATATGCCAAGAACGACGTATGAAGATGCCCCATTGGTTAACCAAAGTACTAAACAGTCATAACACTTAATACAACACAGCGGAAATAAAACATAACAACTCCTAAGTAGTTAACATCAGCCTCCTGCTCGTCTTCGAAAGCTTTATTCATCCACGTACTAAAATATGTAAATACTCAACCTCAACCTATTCAAATCAATTTTGAGCACCCGAGAGTTTAAGGGGAAAAACATAAACTTTGAGTCAGAAATAAAGCCTGGTGTGAATAATACTATACATCTTGATTATCTGATATTAAGTGAGATCATGCCGCTTAGCGGAACGGGATTCCCCTCATAAATATCCTTTTAAAAGCATATCTTTTGCAAACCAAAATCCTGCAACCAAACTGGTTAAAAAATATTAGCAATACCATGTATGCATACAAATCAGGTAATAAATGGACTACATGTCCGAACATTGCATTTTTGTTCGGCTAAGTACTAACCTTTGGCTGACTCGGGCCTACCAAATAAAATAAACAAATAGTCAAACTTATGTACTCTTCTGGACGGTGTGTCCCTAATTTACTTCTCCTAAGGTCAACTGATCCTAATGTTTTTGCGGGCTCACCAATAATCAATCCTCAGCCTGTATATTCCTTTTCGTATGTAACATCACTTTAGTCTTACATGTGACAAAGCCTTATATGATGGAATTTCGGTCTTATTTTAGTTAGGGACTATTAGCTAAAGTATAGGGTGCAACCCCATACCAGTCCCATCTGGTATTCTAACATCTGAGTCATTTTACTTAGGATCATCTACCCTTAAAAATTTCCTTGAAAAAATTTCTTTCAAATTGATTAACCCTTTAAATCATAATTAAATAAATAAAATATACTCTATGCTTTACTTAAATTACTTTGCCATGTTATATATACTTTACACAAAACATTGTTGATGAAAACATTCAAAACCTTTGAAAGTGCCCCTTTCAAAACCATTAAAAGTACCTCTTTCGTTACATGTAAACTACTTTACTTTATAATCTAGCTCGAAGGCAAAAAATACCTTTCGAAACCATTTACATTAAACCTTCTAAAAACATTGAAATCATCTTTTTCGAAAGCTTTATAAAACTATAGACATCCTCCTTTCAAAACACTCTAAACCCGCCTTTCGAAACCATTGGAAACCTTTCATTTAAAACCTTTCGAAAACATTGAGAATCGACACTTTAAAATTTTTATCTTAAACCTTTCGAAAGATTTAAGTTCTTTACATAAATAAAACCTTTTGAAGTGTTTGAGTTCAAGTAAAACATGTAGAACAACCTTTCGAAAACATTTAAAACCATTCCGTTTGAAACCTTAGGGTTTAACTTTCAATATAACAAAGGGTCTTAAAACACTAAGTCGAAAGCGCTCTTTTGAAATCAATTTCCTATGCAAAAGAAGTGGATGGTGTCGAAACCAATACCTTCAAAAGCATTGGAGAAGCAGCTTAGGTTTTAAAAAAAAGAAACACTTTCGAAGGCATTGATTCGAAAGGTAGGATGTGGTAGCAAGGGGTTTCAACCCTTTCGAAGGTTTTTTTATAGAACAAAAGGTGCAACCTCTTCTAAAATCATTCTTTAAAACCATTTGACCAAGTTGAAAGAAATCTAAGTCGAAAGCATTCATTTCGAAAACAAAGCAGGTGCATTTCCTTTTAAAGGCAAAACAAGGCTTCGACCCCTTCAGAACCCCTTGTTTCGACTATATACCTTTCGCCTATGTCCAATTTATTACATACCAATTCTTTGATACCTTGCACATTGGTTTTGATGGAGAAGGAGATGGAAGTACCTAGTCAAAAGGTGCTGCCGAAAGTGGCGAAATAAGAAAAACATGGTAAAATTGATTTTTAACTTAAAAAATAATTCCTTTTCAACTAATCTTATTTGTTTGCCAACATATGATTGGTAGCTGATTTGTTTTCTAAATTCTTTTCTAAAAGTGTTGCCAAAATTTCAGAAGTAAATAATTTAAAATGTTTACAAAATGTCACTTCTCCTTTTATAAATATATAAAACATTTAAGCCTCATACCATAAATAATTTTATATACTTATTAAACACTTAGGAAAATTCTACCAAAATTCCCATAAATCATTTATAATTTTTTTCTAACATATATTAATTTCTGACCCTTAAACAATACAAATTTCCGTATTTAATTTTAAACCTAATTAACCATTTTCTTCACTAGAAAATTAATAATAAATCAACATTAATCTAGAAAATTATGAAATTTGTAACCCATCTCTAAAATATCATTTATGACCTTATATTAAAATTGCAAGGCATTTGAATGTCATTTAGTAGGGTTTTCACTTTAAATCTTATCATAAAATCCATATGAATAACATAAATCATCAACAAACATATATCCATTTTAACAATAAAAAACATGGCAATATACTTTGCAAAAATATTCAGATCTGATCTAGAAACCAAAAACATCAACAATACAATATATAACCTATTATTCACCATAGCTTTTTGATTAAGGAGTGGAGATTTGATCTTGGATTCAGTTGCTTGAGCTTCTTCCTCTTATCTTCTTCTTGTTTTCCTTAATGGTGGTCCAACCTCCCTTAGTATTTGATTTTTTTGAATGTGTAAAATGAATGGGCTTGAAGGGTTTAAGGCATTAGAACGTGTCTTATTCCTACTTTGCACTTGCCTATTACCCTTATCCATTTCATTTTAAATCCCCTTTGAGTTTATTAATTTAAGTTGGCCCAGCTACTTCTATGAGCACAAATCTCAATCCCTTAACCATTTCATTATTTCATTTAATTTAGCTAATTAAATGTCCTAAATAATGTTAATCAAAATTAGGGCCGTTACAAAACTTTACTAAAATTGATTTTATAAATAAATTAAATATTATTCTTTTATTAAAATGGTTTAAGTGGAAAATAATTTTCAAAGTGAAGATAATTAAAGATATGATAATACTCGGGTCTTTAACATTTAATCTAAGACTCGATAAAATAATAACATAAATATCTTAAGCTATTTGTACTTTTATTCTTGAATTCTTCAAAACTCACAAGTTTTCAAATATATCTCAACCAACTCTTGATTTATACTGATAAGTTCTTCAAGCTTTTATTCAATCATCACTTATATAAACCTATTAAATATTCTTAATATCATACATAATACACTATATAACTCTAGAAAACATTAATAACAATATTTATATGGTTGTTTCCATCTAAATCAATATTTATACATTAAAACTCTACTAATTGTACCCAGCCCCGGAACAAGAAAAGAGCTAAGTTCTTTGACTACAATAAGCATGGCCATAAGAAGAGGGATTACCCTGAATTGAAGCAGACAAAGGTTTATGCTTTGGAGGGACCATCAACTAGACTTATTACTAAGGAAAAAGGAAAGAATTTTATCCTCAAAGGCATGATTTTGATTTCTAGTAATTTAGTTAGAGTTCTACTTGATACCGGTACTACGCACTCTTTTATTTCAAAAGATTTGGTTAATGGGTTAGAACTGGATACTACCTATTTAATTATGTCCTTGCATGTAGTTAATCTGAGTGGTGGGTATGCTGCTCTCTGATTGAGGTACACTGACCTTAACTTTGATTTGGGTGGACATTTGTCTGTTTATGACCCATATGCGTTTTACTTCATAAGATACAGTGTTATTTTGTGTATGGCGTAGTTAGTGCATAATGACGTTGGGATCTATTGTGCCGACAGAATTATCGCTTTGCAAAATCCAAGTGGTAGAGAAAGGATCATGGCAGCATTTGATGTAATGGAGAAGAAATTGAGACTGATATTATGTGCAATCGAAGATCGAGAGGATGAGATAGCAGAGTATCAGCAGTTTGGGAATTTGCATATTTTTCGAGCTAGTAAGGGGATTACCCTTAGAAAAGCAATTGAATTCTGAATAGATTTAATGTGGGGGGGGCATACCCTATTAGTAGACCACCTAGCAGAATGCTACCCAAAGAGATGAAGAAATTGAAGAAGCGTTTGGTGGAACTTGAATATAAGAATTTCATTAGGCCAAATAGTTCACCATAGAGAGCATCCACAGTTTTCATTGTCAGACATATCGCTATGGATGTGTATTCACTATTGGAAAATGGCGGAGTTGATAGTCAAAAATCATTATCTATTGCCTAAGATAGATGGCTTGTTTCACCATTTGAGTGGAGCAAGAGTATTCTCGTAGCTAGATTTGGCCATAGGATTTCATCAACTGAGAGTAACTGAGGATAGCGTTCCTTTGGTCGTGTTTAGAACTAGATAGGTTCATATAAGTGGTTAACTATGCCTTTGGACTGACCAATGCTCCAAAATTCTTTGTAGATCTTATGTACAAGATCTTTCGCAATCAGTTGAATAGATTTGTGTTGGTCTTCATTGATGACATTTCGGTGCATTTTAAGAATGAGGGAGACCATGAAGTCCATCGTAGATTGTTGTTAGAGACATTGAGGCAACACAAATTGAACGTGGAGTTTTGCTGGTGTCATTTTTGAAAATGAGAAGTTAGGTTTCTTAGTCATGTTGTTTGAGAGAATGTAACGTCCCGCCTTTTTATGCGGTTTTAAATCACGATAAACCACACATGTTAGACTTAAACCATACAGAAGGGCGGATTGTTATGGGGTAAATAAGAAAAAGTAGAGAAAGAAAAACAAAATAGAATATTGCAGTGGAACGATAAAATATAATAATCAAATATACAGTTCATGAAGTTATTTTACAAAACATTTGATTTTACTTATACAATACATATGAGAGTTGCACATACCAACAAATAATAATCGATGCAGCGGAACAGACGTGATACAGTGGACTAATATAATATATATAATAGTAATAAAATCTTCGCCTTCGTCCTCCAGAAGTAAGGTCTTCAAATACTGAATTTCTCAGGCTGACTTGAGCAAATTGAAAAGACAAAACACTCGAGTCGGAACTAAAAGATCTTATGTAAGTTAAATCAACTGAAATAAATATGAGTGTAACGGTGTTGGAGATGTTTAAGGGGTTTGACATCTCCTATCAAGTGTCTAACGTGAGCGCGGTAACTTAAGAGATGCTCGGGATTCACATCTCCTAAGGATCCGTTAAACTATCTATTATGTAGTAATATACGCTATTATAATAGTGTCTAAAGTAAAGTATAATATACTGAAAATAGTGTTAAGGCTTTACATTTTCCACCTTAACACATTTTTATATTCCCATGGCCTATACAGTACCGTAATCTCCCCTGTACTGGGCGTCGTCAGAGGGCACTCCATAGATATGGTACAAAATAAACTTATATAAGGCGCGTTAGGGTAGGTGACACGGCACAACTAGGCAATGCCAGGGTAGATATACCAATTACGCTTCCGGGTCGGTGGTAATGCATAGCTGCAGCTACCGCCCACCTTGGGCCACACCCTCAAATAAAAAAAATCAAAAGTGGCCACCGAATCAATCCAAAAGTCAAAGTATAATATCGAAGGGATGTATCCGATCAAAGGTGCTACCTCATTAACCCGTCGATCGCTCCTGTTTTAGCCACCTTATGCCAACTCACGGGAGTTGGGTCCACGTATTTACCTCAAAGGAAACGCCGCCGCCACCCTACTTCATTCTGGAATCTCCACCGCGTACACGGTTATTAAAGTGGTTTTCGGAGTTGGCAAAGAGTATGGCAACTTCCGATCCCGGTCTCTTTAACAACCAATCGTTATAATAACACCGCGGTCTTTTCAAAATAGTTCATACTTTAAAAATCAGAATATAATATCTATTTCAAAAACATATAAATACAATATCATTTCTATTTTAAAACCCAAATCAATATGATGTCATTTTATTTCAAATATACCCTTTTCAAGAAATCATAGCACTTCCAAATCTATATACCTTGAAATATATAGCTTTGAAACATAACTTAATATACTTCCATGGTTTAAATATTAAATTACTTCATAAAAAAATAGCTCCTTTAATTTTACACATAAATTCCAAATACCGATTTGAACCTCTCAATAAACCATTTCAACTTATATATTTCAAAGCTTTTAATATTCTGCCATTTCAAACCAATTCTTGATAATTGCATATATATCAATTTCAATTACTATTATTTAAATTTTAAATGTTTACTTAATAAATCTAACATCATTTAAGCAAAACCTTTAAACTTCAAATAACAGGATATACTTCTTATTTAATTTAACTTGATAATATTCATTTCAAGCGATTGGTATTCATTTAAATCCTCTAAACCAAAGTCAAGGTATAAAATCATATCTTTTAATATCTCAAATTTATTTATATTTCAAATCAAATTTTTTGAGGATAATTCTTAAATACTTCAATTCAAATCAAATTCCCATTTATCTTCCAGCCTTAATTTTATTTGAGTCATTATAAGCTCTATATATAATAGAATTTAAATAGATACTTAACTACTTTATATAAGAGAAATCAAACTTTATTATTTAACTCATTTTTATTAATCAATTTTATACATAGCTTAAATTCAAGAATTTAACTATATATATATATATAAAATAATATTTGTATAACATAAAAATTTAATATTTATTAAACGTATTCTTTCCAAAACCATAGAAAATCATTTCAAAAATAATTTATATATATACCGCGGTGCCTGTATATAATTTTTTATCCTATGGTCAAGTGATACGGATATTTATCATTTCAATCCGCAATTTAAAAATAAAATTACGATTATACATCATTTCAAACCACAATCCCGAATGAAATAAAATGCATAACAACTTGCAGTTTTAAAATAATATATAATACAACATCCATTCATCCATCATAAAATCATACATCCATCCCAATCATCATACAAAACAGTCAATCAATATCAATATATAACTGATAATATAAAACAGGTAATTAACTGGCAGTTATATTTAATAATAAATTAAATAACGATTTAATTTAGATAAATGCAATTAACTGAGATGATGATTAAAAATATACGAAAAGTCATAAATAAATGCATAATCACAACAAAATTTAAATTGACAAACATAAGAAATTTAGAAGTTGTGAGTGGGTTAAAACACTTACCTTTTGAATTTAAATTGAATTTAAACCCAAAAATTTGACAGTCTCATAATTTGTCCAAACAGCATCATAAAGTCCGGAATTTCAATACGATCCTAAAAAAAGAAACCGCGTGTAAATTGGATATCGTATGTGAAAGATATAGCGATAATTGTGATTAAATTTCAACTTTAAAAATTTAAGAAAAAGAACACTTTACCCTAACTAGTGCCACGCCATCATTGACATTCCAGAAACCTAATTCACCTACCTACAGTACACGCGCACTGAAACCCTAATCGGAACGTGAATACACAACGCAGCCGCCACCTCGTTCGCATCATCCTCTGCCTATGCGCCGCCATCGGCCTCAATGCTGCCGCCCAGAGCACGGCCTCGCGACTTCTCCCCCACGCTCGATCGGACGAACGTACCCATCAGCCAACCTTAAAATCGAAATCCTAAAGCAATTTTGCCGCAGATCCAGCCGTTGATTCGCCAAATAAACTGCATGAATGAAGTCCCCTTGGTCCTCTCTTCAAAACCCAGAAAGGATTTGATGATCCGTTGCAGTTGATCGGAGCGCGACGGACGGCCGAAACTTCTTCCTAAATTTCCGGTCAAACGAAAACCCAGATCGAAAAACGGACTGCAGATCTGACTAGCGCTCTTCGAGAGCTTCGAAATATATTTTTTCTGAATTTTTCTGAGGAGTTTGGATTTTTGACTTCGATTTTGAACTGGATCTGGAATTTTGTTATCTGCCATTGAGGAGGAGAGATAGCTGAATTGCGTACATAAAAATGAGAATTAGGGAGGCTAGGGTTTATAACAGGGTTTTATAGAGAAAATTGAAATAGAATGGATCGGATAAGATAGATGTACGTGCTAACGACGAAGTGGCCCACAAAGCCCGTTCTAACTCCGGAACGAAATTGGGTCAACCCATCTATCAAAATAGATGTTTTTAAATATTTTAAACGCGATGGAACAAGTTTCAAGTCCAAATTCCATCGTATGAAGAAGTTATGCTCAAATCGATATTTTTCAAATTGATTTCAATTTCATAAATTTCAAGGCGTTTCGAGTCCGTACGATCAAATGACAAGTCCAATCGCTACGAAGCTTGAAATCCTACAATAATGCACCGTTACGGATCCGATGAAACTAGTTTCGTCGGAATCCGAGTCAGTGGCCAAAATGGCTATTTTTACACTAATTAAATAAATTTATAATTAATTGATTAAATCCAAATTTTAAATTTCAATTCTAAAATTGACAATTTTATCACCTTTATATTTCTCAAACATTTACAATGATTTAAACAAATTTAAATGTCAATTTAGAGAAGATTAATTTATAAATTTCAATATAAATCCTCAATTTCATTAACTTCACAAATTATAAATAAAATCCCCAAAATTCCATTTAGTTAAATAAATTAATTATTATTCCATTCATTGCTATCAAATAGATGGATTAAATATTGGATTCAAAACTATTACATAAATTTTTCATATTATCTTTATTTCAAATAACGTATTATTTAATTATTTCAATTTCATTTAACTGCCATTAAATCCAATTATTGAATTTTCCATTTCACTTAAATAAATAAAGTTTTGATTTCCATTCTTCATATCCTACTAATTGCTTAAACAAATTGGGATTGCACTAATTAAGTCAATTATTACAATTTCTTTCAAATTAAATTCTATAAACTAAACAAATAGGTAATTTATACAATTGTAACCATTAAACTTTAATTACCAATAACTAAGTTTATTTCCTTCAAACAAATATTATAATTACTTCCAGAACATTGATTTTATTCAATGGCCATTTATTATAATTTAAATTCATTAATTTAATTCAATGCTTACATTTGTTTTCATATATTCAAATTGTATCTAAGTGTATATTTATATTATTTCCATTGAATTGAAATTCATTCAATTTATATATAATTACCTTAGTTTACCAAATTAGACAACCCCTAACCATTTGTATTACATTTCATATTAATGTAATATTTATTAAAATTTATTTCCAATTAATACTACTTAATTTCCCTTAATTGAAATCTGATTTCCAAATTTTATATAACATACTAAATGAATAAATAACATATATAAATGGTCACCTATTTACTTTTCTTTCATTTATAAGTTTATTACTTACCAACCTAGCTTAAAATTCCGTATATAGCACTAATTAATTACCATTAACACTGCACTATTACGTTTATAGACAGATTATAATATATCCATTCACTTACCTTATATTGAATTCATAACCAAGTTGTAACATACAAAATTTCCAATAAATCATGGGAATCCATTCAATTTGTTACCAATTTACTTACATTAACACTATTTCACTTATTTTGGTCATTATTCTAAACATAGATCGCAAGTTTTCATTTCTTTATATTATCCTATGGAAACAATATACATTCCAAATACTTTATTACATTTACTGAAATTTATTTTTCAGATTTACTGAATACACCAAATTATGACCTTACATTTATTTCAATTAATTAGGGTTGCGCTAAATTAATTATTTATTAGCTTACATCCAATTATAATTAATATCCCTAATGAATTTACCTATTTGGTCTCCTGCTTTCTATTACATCAATTAATACCTTATAATAAATCTATGTTTCTATTTTAAATTTACTTTCACACATAAATACAATAATTCCATTATAACTTTACAAATTTAAATAAATTCATTAATTGTCATTTCATTCAACCTATTAATTATTAACCATAATTAGCATTGTTACATTTCAATTCACTTATTATTTCATTAATAAGTTACCCAAATTTTATTTCTCGAAATATTAAATCACAAAGTCTTAAGTGATTTACCATTTACATTACTTTTTTTTAACGTTTGCTTCATTATAAATTACAATTTTTTTTGTTTCCTACAGAATTTAATTACTCAGTTTTAAATTAAAATAACCAACTTAATTATTAAAAATTTACGGGTCGTTACACTCTCCCTCACTCAAAACTTTTCGTCCCCGAAAAGGAAAAGAAGGGAAAGAAATAATTAAATAAACAATACTCCTTATTCAAAAATATTAACTTTGTAAACAAATAAATTTACAAAATAAATTAATTTAAATAAATATACTAATTTATAACCATTGGATCTTTTTATACTTAAATTAATAAAGTTTGGAAACAATTTCAAAATATTTTATAAGTCCAAAATTTACGGAAAATTTCGGCAGGGTCTCCTTTGTACGGGAAGTCTCGAGAGAAAATATAATATCAAATATAACAATATACAACATATATTTCCAAAATAATATATATCACAACATGGGAACAATATAATTGCGCTATAAAACCGTAATCCGAAAACGTACCTATTTGTCGGCCAATTAACGCTTAATTATGAAACCAAAAGCAGTAGCAATTGCTTCCGTAACCTGTATTTCACTTATATAATCCAAAAGGTTAACAATTATATAAAATAAAATATTTATGGTTATTTCAACTACAAATAAACAATCAATCACTTGCAACAAGGCATACAATCATCACATAGAATCCATACAAATCAATCTTTCATCCATACCAAACAAAACAAATAGTTGTTCGGGTTCAAAACTTCAAATTGTTCATAATGAAAAATAAACTACTAAGCGCGTCATTTACTCAATAGCCTAAGCTAAATAGATTATTCATTCACCCAACCAATTTTGAAGTATCCTTGCCCAAACAAGCATAAACCAAAACAACAACAACAAATTTCAAACAATGATTAAGTTGATTCTTATTAATTTCATTTCACGCTATTTTTTGTTTGATATCCTTTTTATTCATATAATGATTTATCCTTTAATTCACATTTATTTCTTGCAAATTTTCATTTTATTTATTCATATCAAATAGTTTTCTTTTTATTGCATTCATTCTTTCATTCACTATTTAATTCATTTATTTACAGTACTCGTCCTTCTACCTATTTTTATTATAAATAACCTCAACTTTTACTTAAGTTTATTGTCATTCCTTTTACAACCTTTCAGTCATACTTAAGTTTACACAATTTCAACATCAAATTATTATTTATAAAAGAATTTCACTTAACATTCCTATTACATAAGCTTTACTTGTATGATCTCCATTACATTTTCTTATTAACATTTCAACTTTTTACATCTTTTGGTAAGTTATATATATGCCTTTAAGAACGTAATTAAAATCATACAAGTTTATCTTATTTCTTTTAATAATTTAATGTTCGCTGACCATATCCTTTGCTTTATAGGTTACGAATTCCAAATATCTTTTAATTTCAATTATAACCTTGCATTAAATCTTCTTATTTTGATTGAAAGTTTCAATTTTTAGTTAACTTCCATTTTACTCCACTGATTGAAACTATTAAATAACAGAAACTTAAGAATTTAAATATGGGGTTTTATTCAAAAATTGTTTTAAATAATAGATAAATGTATATACTTACACTTCATATATACAATTATATTTAGAATAATTTAAATTTTATATTTGTTTATCAAAATGAATCTGCAGTAAAACTACTACAATGGCCTTCCCTCTTCGAGACTCGAAAATGAATGTCGACGATGCGGCCGCCGCCATCACCGAAATTATTTTCCAGCGACAGAAGGGAAGTACAACTTATTTCTTTCCAGAATTTCTTTAAAACAATTCTTTCAAATTATATTGAAATATTTATATCAGAAAATACTTCTAATAAAATTATTATTATATTTCAAAATCATTCAAAAGAATTTTCAAACCACCGGAACTTAAGTTCTAAATTCTCAAAATTTTCATTTATTTTATTTTCAATCCCATTTCAACTATTATATATAGATTTTATTACCTAACAACCAATCTATTGCAACCAAATATATATCTTTTATAAAATTTATTATATATATATATATAATATAATAGGCAAAATTATTTCATTTACCTATATTAAAAACGAATATTATGTCGGTCTATCCTATTAGGTGTTTAGAAACCCCTATTGATGTCATAGCGTCCCATGCATCAACCAGAATTTATAAATACAAAACGGAACAAAATAACACAATATTAAAACCTTTTTATAACACTAACAAGTACGCTCTCTCATATATAAACACTCAACGCTCCAATAGGGTATTACTACCTTATTAGTAAAGAGTCAGACCCCACAAAGCTAAGGTTTATCGCTAAACCAAAGCTCTGATATCAAATGTAACGTCCCGCCTTTTTATACGGTTTTAAATCACGATAAACCACATACGTCAGACTTAAACCATACAGAAGGGCGGATTGTTATGGGGTAAATAAGAAAAAGTAGAGAAAGAAAAACGAAATAGAATCTTGCAGCGGAATAATAAAATATAATAATCAAATATACAGTTTATGAAGCTGTTTTACAAAACATTTGATTTTACTTATACAATACATATCAGAGTTGCACATACCAACAAATAATAATCGATGCAGCGGAGCAGATGTGATACAGTGGACTAATATAATATATATAATATGTAACGACCCTAGATTTTAATTTAGTTTAAATTGATAATTAAATGAATTTTTGAATAAAATGGTAAGATAAATTGATTTAAATGGAAGCGAGTTTCCCCGATTCGACTAGAAAATATATAAAGTCATATGGATTTGACAATTAGTATATATGTGAATATATATTTAAATTGGATTTGAAATAAAATCTTAAATAAATGGTTTTAAAAATAAATATAGAGATATATATGTATATACATTAGATATGAATTGTAAATGAATGGTTTACTAATAATTGATAATAATAAGTATTACAATTGATGGTTAATAATAATTTGAATTTATAAATTTAATATAAAACAATAAATATTAAAGTAAAATAAACAATTTAAGTTAAAATAAAAGAGGAATAAAAATAAGACAATGGAACAAAAGAAATGACAAAACAAATGTATGCATACAAACATAATTAAAATAGAAAATTATTTGCAAGACAAAGTAATACACTCAAATGAGAAAAGAAAAGAAAGAATATAAGTACAAGTATGTAGGAATATGAACAAGACAAAAATCTGCAAAATATCAACATAAAAATGTATTTAAGTAATAAAGCAATGTACAATAGCATGTTAAAGCAAAAGAAAGAGGTATACTCAAGTATATAAACAAACAGAAGCTACTAAAGGAATAAATAAAGTACAAAACAAAACCAAATATATCATCACAGCCGAGTATATCATGTTGCCTGTAAAATAAATATGCAGGCAAGGCAAGACAAGAGGAAAAATAAAATAAAAAGTACTTGCACCATACCTCTAACATATCACTTCAGCCAAATACAAAGTATATATTTTTACACAAGTATAAAATCAAATCAAGCAAAGTAAGAAAATGTATAAATATAAACTGTAAAACAGTGCAAGTACCTTCATATTATAAAGCAAAGAATGTATAACCTATCCATACCTCTAGTACACCAAGCTAGATAGTATCAGCCGAGATTTTGTTGATAAAACAAAGAAAATAAAATAACATTCCCTGTATAAACATGATATCAACCAGTAAACTTGTTTTAATAAATATCAATCTTCACCTCGGTTTTGTTTATTCAAGCCAAGAAAAATATCATCAAAAAAAAAATCTGAAAAAAAACAAAACTTCAACTTATACAAGCTCAAATTCAATTCAACAAGGAACAAAACCAGATCGTTTATTTACTCAGCAAGCCTAAAGAAAAAAAAAGTGCAATGATTTAAAATCCAAATCATCTAGATCAAGCATGCAAGTTCAGGTCTGTGTTGAGGGAGCTTCATTTAAAACTTAAGTGAAATATTCAAACATCATCAAGCTGCTCTGTCATTCTGGAAACAACATGCTCTGTTTCTTTTTTTTTCTTCTTTGTTCTTCAGGAGACAGGTGAGCAGACCCTTCGACCCTGTTTTAATCTCTTGATATCTGAAATTTTACTTGAAGAAAGAGTTGAATATGCTTGTATTTAACTACCTGCATGTGTTTAGATAGGTAGAAAAAAATGGTGTGCATGTTTACATATATATACATAAGTATGTCTCTGTCATATACAGGCTTAAGCACAACCAAAATTCAATTCAATTCTATATACAATCGATTTTAGACCAGTATGTTTAAAGGTAAAAGGACTACAGCGTGTTAATGAGAATTTCAAAAATATTTACAGTGATTCATTTTAAGTTTATATCTCAGGAATTTAGAAAGAACATTGGGAAATTTAAAACATGTAATTTTCAACCATCACAATTTCTTGATTTATTTATATAATTTGAATCATTACTGTAAGACAAGATTTTTAAAACAAAATTTGGGATTTTTAGTTATGTATGCTATGAGCAGTTTGGAGATGAGCGTGTGAGGCATTTCGATCAACTTCAGGCGATCTGAGGAGATATGAAGGTCGGGGTTGTGCGTGAAGGGGGAGGAGACTACGATGACGTGGGGAAAAATGCTCGGAGTTGTCATCGATCATCGTGGATGCGGCGGTGGCGAGGTTTAGTTTCTAAACCTAATTTTGTAGTGGCTGAGTAATTCGAATCGTTCGTCCCCGATAGACGATCGAGCGTTGCGTGGCTCTGGGTGGTAGTAGAGGGGATGCTGGCGATCGTGTAGACGGAGTTTGACGTGTTCCGGTGGTTGTGGTGGCGTGAATGTGGCGATGACAGGTTTCGAAGGGGTGGATGCATTTTTGTTTCAGGTCTGGGTCAATCTGTTCGATTTTGAATTCGCTGTTGTTTGAGTATCTGAGTGATTGTGAGGCTCATAGAGATCATGGCTGATGTGTTGACGATCGCAGCTTGGATCAGAGGAGGCCAGAAGGGCGGTGCATGTGCACATGACTTTGGGTTGTGTCAGTTGAAAGGAGTTGGAGAAGAAGATTGGCTCGGGGAAAATTTGAATTTATCTCGAAGTCGATCTCGGGGAGGATGTTGATTTACTCGGAGTAAACAGGAGAGGCTCGGGTTTGTATTTATTTTAGTTTGGGCTTCAGGCGATGGTTTTGGTTTATAAAAAAACAAAAAAAAAACAAGTTTTCAATATAAACTATAAAGTCACATGATTTGGAATTTAATTTGTTTTGATTTGGAAAATTTATAATAGATAATTTTGTAATCAATTGTTAGATGTTTCATATGTAATTTAATGAAGATGTAATTAAGTACTTAATCAAAGGAAAAGGGTTTATCTTTACTTAATTAAGGTCTTGATTTATTAAGTATCATTGATTTGTATAATGTGATTAATAAAAGTTTAATTTATATAAGTAATAGTTAATTACTTAAATAATCAAGGTGATTCATTTATTAACTTGTAAATTAAAGGATTGGTTACTTAGTAGTTAAGATTTATTAATTAATGATTAAGGGATGATTAAGGTTAATTATTTTCATAATTAAGGGTAATTAATTAAAGATTGATTAATTTATAAAGGTGATTAAGGAATGATAATTAGTTGAGGGTTAATTAATTAATGTAATTAATTAAGGGTAATAAATTAAAGAATAATTAGATAATTAAGGATTAATTATTTAATGATTAAAGATTTACTCATTAAGGTTGATTAATTAATAATTCAAAGTTAATTTATTTATTATTAAAGGTTAATTAATTAAAATAATTTGTAGTTGATTAATGTTAATTAACCTGGATTAGTGATTAATCTGGTTTTAATTAATCAGATGATTGAATTAACCTTACTTATAGATGTTTGGATTGTATTAAATGTTGAACTGTTTGATATCCCTGATATGTTATGCTTTGTGCTATGAATTGTTTCAGTGTGATCAGTGATGAATGTAATTTATTTATCTATGATAAATTTATATTATTCATCTATGAATCTGTGAATGAGCGATAAGCGTTATAGTTTATACCGCTTATCAACTATATTTCTATGTTTTGATCTGTGATGATTGAATGATGTTGCACTATGGTGTTAAACCCCTGGACCACACCATACACACACAAATTTGGATTTCACGAGGAAATCGATTAAGTCACAGATTTTTGAAAATAGTTTTGAATTTGAATTTTTAAATCCAAATGGTTTTAGAAATGGATTGGGTCTAAAGTGAAAAGCTTTTGAAATGGAATTTCAAAGTTGAAATTTAATTTGAATAACTTGATAGAGTTTGAAATTTAAATAATTTGATTTAAATTTAAATTCAAAATGTGAAACTGAATTCTATGATTTAAAACTAGGGATTAAAAATGTTATACCAGTTATATATGGGTTAAACTATTTTAAAAGTATTGATTTGGGATGTGAATAGAATTCAAGAACTTTAACTCGTGTAAATATAATTGGATTTTTCTGAAATGAAAACTGTATGTTTTCAAACAATAAAAGCTTTCACATAAGAAATGAATTTCCAATTTGAGTTAAAATGATTTCGAGTTTGAAATAAAGATAATTTCCAAGTTATGAAAACGATTTGAAAACTATAAGTTAAATCTTTGATTTCAAGATTTAATGAGTTAATCCAATTGGAATGGAAATTATTTTAAAGTCTATAAATTGATCTTTGTGAAATAAATCTATTTTTGTAATATAAAGATTTGAAATGGTAATTGGTTTAAACCATTTGAAGAAAAGGAAAGTTTTTGAGTTTTAAGTTGTGACTTAATTAAAATCCCAATATCCATATGTTTTTGAAATACTGCGCTCACTGTTCGGTTTAGCCAGGAGAGGACCTTTGTGTCATATATCCCATTCCGAATATGTGATATGTCGTTATGGATAGCATTTGAAGACCGGTGTTGAAGACCGGATATTTTTGAAAACGTAAGGACAACTCGTCGAATGTCTTTGCATCGACTGGTCCCCGGTATAGAGACTCCATATGTGATGGGAAGTCCTGACGTGATTAGTGGATATCCGGATTGCAAGGACTTCTTTGTAAGTGCCTTCGGTTCTGTTCGAGCCCGGAACAGACTTGTATGGATTGTATGTCGACATTACAAATTGAGATATAAAGCCGATTTCTTTCAAATATATTTCTGTTGGTGGCGGAGAATTTATTCTCTTAGCTTAACACCCTTCTCTGAGACGTACGAGCTCAGAGGTTATGTAGTTGAATGTTATCAGCGATATATTCCCAATTTGGTAATGTGACATGCTGAGTGTTGCTGTGAAATGATCATTGTGTTGATTATTTGTGATAGGATCATTTATTTGATCGTCTATCCTGGTGATCATTTCTATGATCATTTGTTGACCCAAAGCATGGCTTTTGTATAAAGTATGTTTTTGTGGACGAGACTTCATCGAGCCTCACACCCCGGAATGGTCAAAACAGGAAAGATGCGACAAGGTTATGAGGGGTAGCTCCCTTTAGGGTATGTGCATTTCCTTTTGGAAAAGGGTGGTATCATGGTATGGAGCCCAGATACTTACTCATATTGAAAACACTTTGTTATGATTGTGTGATGATGGTGACGAGCGCTCGGTTAAAGGTCTCAAAGGACCGGGGGATGGCATACTCGTGTCAGTTGTTACCCAGTCAGGGGTAACCCGGCCTTGTGTTGGTAGAGATCCGGTTTGGTTCTCGGGGATGTCAATCCAGAGGCGTTCTCATGTGGCAATGGGAAGTTCCTTGGCCTGACCATTTGTTGGAAATCCAAAGAAACAATACGAGACTTGTACGGTTTTAGTTGTAGAACCTGCTTCCTCAGGAAGTAGCTATAGTAGGCATAATATAATGGTACCTATACTGGCTAAGATTTATATTCTACTTTCGAAACTGTTTTCTACACTATGCACTAATAATAATATCAAATGTTTCTTTTTAATGCGTATCAAGCATCTTTGACTATCATAAGAAGAAATCTCCTCCAAGTCTGCGTTTGCATTGTGTGTGTGGCGGGAGGTCTTATGGTAGTCTCATTTCAAAAAGCATTGCGAATTAACTTTAAAATATTTCTTTGAATATTTTAAAAGATAAACTGTTTTGTTGCTCACACCAGTCGCACGACTCATCCGGAGTTTATTGTCTCTTTCCTAAACTCTGGGTGCTCATTATTTTCTACACGAGTAGTCTAGAGTTGGGTTTTTCAGATAGTCAGATGTAGTAGATTATCTGGAGTTAGTTCAGTCTTTGGATCACACCAGTCTTGCTTAGCTAGGTGCATCGTTATTGGGAGTTCGAGCTATTGCTGTATTGATTCTTGGAGATGGAGTTGCAGTTCTCGGAGTTCTCTTTTGAAGACTATCTTAGAGTTATATTGTTCCGCTGCTAGTTGTCATCTATTTTCTTTTCCGCTGCTATTTATTGTATCATATCTCTGATGTATATTGATATCTATTGGATCATCTGTTGTATCAGATATTGTATCAAAGCTGTATATCAATGTATTATTCTTTTATTCCGCTGTGTTATTTACTTAATGTTGTTATAAGCTCCGGCGAATCGGATTTGAACGGTCGAATCTATGGCATTCGAATACGATTTGAAGTATGGATGTCGATTTTCGAGCGGGCAAAATCCGCTTCGTTACATTTGGTATCAGAGCTAAGGTTGAACTTTAGCTCAGGAGTATAACACGTTAGGTAGCTCATTAGAGATAGGGTGAAGTATCCCTAGAATGAGTAATCCCTAAGATATCTGTTTTAACGCCTCGGTAAATTCTCTTACTATCCACCGATAGTAAGTATGAGTGCAAGAAGAGAACGAGATAGGGGACAGGTAAATACGACTATAAATGGTCAATAACCTGCAACAGTGGAAACAACTTTCTTATCAATTTCCTTTGATTCGTTTCCAAATCCCTTTGATTTCTTCGTGACAGCTCCAGAAGAAGTTTTGGTGTGATGATGGCCCTATGTATCGTTGTAGGAAATTTTTACTTCGTACCTTCATCGGTTTCTTATCATTTTTTTTTGATTTAAACCTTAATGAATATGAATTGGAAATTCTGTATAAATGGGAAATTTGAAATTGAAAATTTAAGTAAATTGGAAATTTTAAATTGAGTTAAATTGATTAATAGACTATGAAGGATAATTTAAATTAAATCGATAAAACGATTTTGTTTAAAAATTTGAAATTCTATTATAATTTCTTGTATCTATTGTTGATATTCTGATTTGGTACGCCAAATGCAGAATAGATATCTAGTTTGACATGGAGAATTGTTCTTCTATCTTTCGTCTATCTTCGTTATCTCTCTCTGGCGAATTTCGAGGACGAAATTCTTTTAAGGGGGGAAGTTTGTAACGACCCTAGATTTTAATTTAGTTTAAATTGATAATTAAATGAATTTTTGAATAAAATGGTAAGATAAATTGATTTAAATGGAAGCGAGTTTCCCCGATTCGACTAGAAAATATATAAAGTCATATGGATTTGACAATTAGTATATATGTGAATATATATTTAAATTGGATTTGAAATAAAATCTTAAATAAATGGTTTTAAAAATAAATATAGAGATATATATGTATATACATTAGATATGAATTGTAAATGAATGGTTTACTAATAATTGATAATAATAAGTATTACAATTGATGGTTAATAATAATTTGAATTTATAAATTTAATATAAAACAATAAATATTAAAGTAAAATAAACAATTTAAGTTAAAATAAAAGAGGAATAAAAATAAGACAATGGAACAAAAGAAATGACAAAACAAATGTATGCATACAAACATAATTAAAATAGAAAATTATTTGCAAGACAAAGTAATACACTCAAATGAGAAAAGAAAAGAAAGAATATAAGTACAAGTATGTAGGAATATGAACAAGACAAAAATCTGCAAAATATCAACATAAAAATGTATTTAAGTAATAAAGCAATGTACAATAGCATGTTAAAGCAAAAGAAAGAGGTATACTCAAGTATATAAACAAACAGAAGCTAGTAAAGGAATAAATAAAGTACAAAACAAAACCAAATATATCATCACAGCCGAGTATAGCATGTTGCCTGTAAAATAAATATGCAGGCAAGGCAAGACAAGAGGAAAAATAAAATAAAAAGTACTTGCACCATACCTCTAACATATCACTTCAGCCAAATACAAAGTATATATTTTTACACAAGTATAAAATCAAATCAAGCAAAGTAAGAAAATGTATAAATATAAACTGTAAAACAGTGCAAGTACCTTCATATTATAAAGCAAAGAATGTATAACCTATCCATACCTCTAGTACACCAAGCTAGATAGTATCAGCCGAGATTTTGTTGATAAAACAAAGAAAATAAAATAACATTCCCTGTACAAACATGATATCAACCAGTAAACTTGTTTTAATAAATATCAATCTTCACCTCGGTTTTGTTTATTCAATCCAAGAAAAATATCATCAAAAAAAAATCTGAAAAAAAACAAAACTTCAACTTATACAAGCTCAAATTCAATTCAACAAGGAACAAAACCAAATCGTTTATTTACTCAGCAAGCCTAAAGAAAAAAAAATGTGCAATGATTTAAAATCCAAATCATCTAGATCAAGCATGCAAGTTCAGGTCTGTGGTGAGGGAGCTTCATTTAAAACTTAAGTGAAATATTCAAACATCATCAAGCTGCTCTGTCATTCTGGAAACAACATGCTCTGTTTCTTTTTTTTTCTTCTTTGTTCTTCAGGAGATAGGTGAGCAGACCCTTCGACCCTGTTTTAATCTCTTGATATCTGAAATTTTACTTGAAGAAAGAGTTGAATATGCTTGTATTTAACTACCTGCATGTGTTTAGATAGGTAGAAAAAAATGGTGTGAATGTTTACATATATATACATAAGTATGTCTCTGTCATATACAGGCTTAAGCACAACCAAAATTCAATTCAATTCTATATACAATCAACTTTAGACCAGTATGTTTAAAGGTAAAAGGACTACAGCGTGTTAATGAGAATTTCAAAAATATTTATAGTGATTCATTTTAAGTTTATATCTCAGGAATTTAGAAAGAACATTGGGAAATTTAAAACATGTAATTTTCAACCATCACAATTTCTTGATTTATTTATATAACTTGAATCATTACTGTAAGACAAGATTTTTAAAACAAAATTTAGGATTTTTAGTTATGTATGCTATGAGCAGTTTGGAGATGAGCGTGAGGCATTTCGATCAACTTCAGGCGATCTGAGGAGATATGAAGGTCGGGGTTGTGCGTGAAGGGGGAGGAGACTACGATGACGTGGGGAAAAATGCTCGAAGTTGTCATCGATCATCGTGGAAGCGGCGGTGGCGAGGTTTAGTTTCTAAACCTAATTTTGTAGTGGCTGAGTAATTCGAATCGTTCGTCCCCGATAGACGATCGAGCGTTGCGTGGCTCTGGGTGGTAGTAGAGGGGATGCTGGCGATCATGTAGACGGAGTTTCACGTGTTCCGGTGGTTGTGGTGGCGTGAATGTGGCGATGACAGGTTTCGAAGGGGTGGATGCGTTTTTGTTTCAGGTCTGGGTCAATCTGTTCGATTTTGAATTCGCTGTTGTTTTGAGTATCTGAGTGTTTGTGAGGCTCATAGAGATCATGGCTGATGTGTTGACGATCGCAGCTTGGATCGGAGGAGGCCAGAAGGGCGGTGAATGTGCACATGACTTTGGGTTGTGTCAGTTGAAAGGAGTTGGAGAAGAAGATTGGCTCGGGGAAAATTTGAATTTATCTCGAAGTCGATCTCGGGGAGGATGTTGATTTACTCGGAGTAAACAGGAGAGGCTCGGGTTTGTATTTATTTTAGTTTGGGCTTCAGGCGATGGTTTTGGTTTATAAAAAAACAAAAAAAAAACAAGTTTTCAATATAAACTATAAAGTCACATGATTTGGAATTTAATTTGTTTTGATTTGGAAAATTTATAATAGATAATTTTGTAATCAATTGTTAGATGTTTCATATGTAATTTAATGAAGATGTAATTAAGTACTTAATCAAAGGAAAAGGGTTTATCTTTACTTAATTAAGGTCTTGATTTATTAAGTATCATTGATTTGTATAATGTGATTAATAAAAGTTTAATTTATATAAGTAATAGTTAATTACTTAAATAATCAAGGTGATTCATTTATTAACTTGTAAATTAAAGGATTGGTTACTTAGTAGTTAAGATTTATTAATTAATGATTAAGGGATGATTAAGGTTAATTATTTTCATAATTAAGGGTAATTAATTAAAGATTGATTAATTTATAAAGGTGATTAAGGAATGATAATTAGTTGAGGGTTAATTAATTAATGTAATTAATTAAGGGTAATAAATTAAAGAATAATTAGATAATTAAGGATTAATTATTTAATGATTAAAGATTTACTCATTAAGGTTGATTAATTAATAATTCAAAGTTAATTTATTTATTATTAAAGGTTAATTAATTAAAATAATTTGTAGTTGATTAATGTTAATTAACCTGGATTAGTGATTAATCTGGTTTTAATTAATCAGATGATTGAATTAACCTTACTTATAGATGTTTGGTTGTATTAAATGTTGAACTGTTTGATATCCCTGATATGTTATGCTTTGTGCTATGAATTGTTTCAGTGTGATCAGTGATGAATGTAATTTATTTATCTATGATAAATTTATATTATTCATCTATGAATCTATGAATGAGCGATAAGCGTTATAGTTTATACCGCTTATCAACTATATTTCTATGTTTTGATCTGTGATGATTGAATGATGTTGCACTATGGTGTTAAACCCCTGGACCACACCATACACACACAAATATGGATTTCACGAGAAAATCGATGAAGTCATAGATTTTTGAAAATAGTTTTGAATTTGAATTTTTAAATCCAAATGGTTTTAGAAATGGATTGGGTCTAAAGTGAAAAGCTTTTGAAATGGAATTTCAAAGATGAAATTTAATTTGAATAACTTGATAGAGTTTGAAATTTAAATAATTTGATTTAAATTCAAAATGTGAAACTGAATTCTATGATTTGAAACTAGGGGTGATATGTGATGGGGGGTTCTCGCTTCGCGGTTTGGTGGCGAATGGGAGACTCTTACCCCCACACGTCCTCTTTACGGGGTTGGTTAGGCGAAGCCGTGACATTCGAAAGGGTGGCCGTAAAAGCAAGTTTGGGATATCAGTGTAAGCCACGGTGGGGCTGGGATGGTTGAAAAGCCTACCGGTTGTGACCGCTGACGGTACCTTCGTTACATTTGGTATCAGAGCTAAGGTTGAACTTTAGCTCAGGAGTATAACACGTTAGGTAGCTCATTAGAGATAGGGTGAAGTATCCCTAGAATGAGTAATCCCTAAGATATCCGTTTTAACGCCTCAGTAAATTCTCTTACTATCCACCGATAGTAAGTATGAGTGCAAGAAGAGAACGAGATAGGGGACAGGTAAATACGACTATAAATGGTCAATAACCTGCAACTGTGGAAACAACTTTCTTATCAATTTCCTTTGATTCGTTTCCAAATCCTTTTGATTTCTTCGTGACAGCTCCAGAAGAAGTTTTGGTGTGATGATGGCCCTACGTATCGTTGTAGGAAATTTTTACTTCGTATCTTCATCGGTTTCTTATCATTTTTTTTGATTTAAACCTTAATGAATATGAATTGGAAATTCTGTATAAATGGGAAATTTGAAAGGGGTATTTATTGTAAAGGACAAAATATCCAAATAATTTATCCTCAAGGACACATGCCTATAATTTTATCCTCAAGGACAGGCCCAAAGCCCATTTTTTCTCAAATGCACAAATCTCTCTTCCCCGTGCCTATTCAATCCCGTTTTCAGCTCCGACCACCTTATCCTGCGTCAACGCCATCTCCTCACCAGCGCCGCCGCCTCCTCACCAGCGCCACTATTGCCACCTCCTCCTTCACCCGTTTTGCAGCAACCACCTTGTGCCACCTTCTCCACCCGTTTTGTGTTCACCATCGCCGCAGCGTCACCTCCTCACCAGCGTCGTGCAACTACCCCATGTCATCTCCTCCACCCGCCAACGCCACCCCCTCACCAGCACCATGCTCTTAAAAGCTGATAATGATACCAGTTTTTAGGTATCAGTTTTGAAATTTTAGGTATCAGTTTTCAAATTTTAGGTATCAGTTTTTAAATTTTAGGTATCAGTTTTGAAATTTCTTCTGATGCAAACCCTACAAATCGCTTCCAAATACCACACACTATACCACCACCTTCACAGTTTCGTCAAACCAATAACCCATCAGAAATTTTCCACCACAAATCCATACTATTTCCTAAACCACCACAAATCCACTGATACCACATCGCATACAAAACTGATACCCAAAACTGATATTATGTTATTTTATTAAAACTGATACCATCGCATACAAAACTGATACCCAAAAACTGAACACAGTAGAATGATTTCCATCCTCTCGTCATCGCTTCCTCCTCTCGTCCACGGTCTCCTTCATCGTCTTTTCGAAATCCTCACTCACGTGCTTGATCTCCATCCCTAACTTTTCATAGTCGCTCTCCGCTTCCTCACGTGCTCTTTTCTTCTCCGCAAGCTCCTTCATCTCAGATTTTTTCACAGACTCCATCTTCTTCCGAATTCGTCTCTCGAGCTCGAACTCCGCGCGCAGGTCCTTGATTTCTACCAAGGTGTTGTCGAGATCTGAGAGGTCGACGTCTCGGTCGGAGTTTATCGGGTTGGAGAAGGAAGCGATGGTGTGGGTTTTGTAGCAAGATGTGGAGTTGGAGAGGCAAGTTGCAGTGATTTGTCCTTGAGGATAAAATTTTAGCGGGCTGTCCTTGTGATTAAAAAAGCCCTAATTTTTGTCCTTGAGGAAAATTTCCTGAATTTGAAATTGAAAATTTAAATAAATTGGAAATTTTAAATTGAGTTAAATTGATTAATAGACTATGAAGGATAATTTAAATTAAATCGATAAAATGATTTTGTTTAAAAATTTGAAATTCTATTATAATTTCTTGTATCTATTGTTGATATTCTGATTTGGTACGCCAAATGCAGAATAGATATCTAGTTTGACATGGAGAATTGTTCTTCTATCTTTCGTCTATCTTCGTTATCTCTCTCTAGCGAATTTCGGGGACGAAATTCTTTTAAGGGGGGAAGTTTGTAACGACCCTAGATTTTAATTTAGTTTAAATTGATAATTAAATGAATTTTTGAATAAAATGGTAAGATAAATTGATTTAAATGGAAGCGAGTTTCCCCGATTCGACTAGAAAATATATAAAGTCATATGGATTTGACAATTAGTATATATGTGAATATATATTTAAATTGGATTTGAAATAAAATCTTAAATAAATGGTTTTAAAAATAAATATAGAGATATATATGTATATACATTAGATATGAATTGTAAATGAATGGTTTAATAATAATTGATAATAATAAGTATTACAATTGATGGTTAATAATAATTTGAATTTATAAATTTAATATAAAACAATAAATATTAAAGTAAAATAAACAATTTAAGTTAAAATAAAAGAGGAATAAAAATAAGACAATGGAACAAAAGAAATGACAAAACAAATGTATGCATACAAACATAATTAAAATAGAAAATTATTTGCAAGACAAAGTAATACACTCAAATGAGAAAAGAAAAGAAAGAATATAAGTACAAGTATGTAGGAATATGAACAAGACAAAAATCTGCAAAATATCAACATAAAAATGTATTTGAGTAATAAAGCAATGTACAATAGCATGTTAAAGCAAAAGAAAGAGGTATACTCAAGTATATAAACAAACAGAAGCTAGTAAAGGAATAAATAAAGTACAAAACAAAACCAAATATATCATCACAGCCGAGTATAGCATGTTGCCTGTAAAATAAATATGCAGGCAAGGCAAGACAAGAGGAAAAATAAAATAAAAAGTACTTGCACCATACCTCTAACATATCACTTCAGCCAAATACAAAGTATATATTTTTACACAAGTATAAAATCAAATCAAGCAAAGTAAGAAAATGTATAAATATAAACTGTAAAACAGTGCAAGTACCTTCATATTATAAAGCAAAGAATGTATAACCTATCCATACCTCTAGTACACCAAGCTAGATAGTATCAGCCGAGATTTTGTTGATAAAACAAAGAAAATAAAATAACATTCCCTGTACAAACATGATATCAACCAGTAAACTTGTTTTAATAAATATCAATCTTCACCTCGGTTTTGTTTATTCAAGCCAAGAAAAATATCATCAAAAAAAAAATCTGAAAAAAAACAAAACTTCAACTTATACAAGCTCAAATTCAATTCAAAAAGGAACAAAACCAGATCGTTTATTTACTCAGCAAGCCTAAAGAAAAAAAATGTGCAATGATTTAAAATCCAAATCATCTAGATCAAGCATGCAAGTTCAGGTCTGTGGTGAGGGAGCTTCATTTAAAACTTAAGTGAAATATTCAAACATCATCAAGCTGCTCTGTCATTCTGGAAACAACATGCTCTGTTTCTTTTTTTCTTCTTCTTTGTTCTTCAGGAGACAGGTGAGCAGACCTTTCGACCCTGTTTTAATCTCTTGATATCTGAAATTTTACTTGAAGAAAGAGTTGAATATGCTTGTATTTAACTACCTGCATGTGTTTAGATAGGTAGAAAAAAATGGTGTGCATGTTTACATATATATACATAAGTATGTCTCTGTCATATACAGGCTTAAGCACAACCAAAATTCAATTCAATTCTATATACAATCAATTTTAGACCAGTATGTTTAAAGGTAAAAGGACTACAGCGTGTTAATGAGAATTTCAAAAATATTTACAGTGATTCATTTTAAGTTTATATCTCAGGAATTTAGAAAGAACATTGGGAAATTTAAAACATGTAATTTTCAACCATCACAATTTCTTGATTTATTTATATAACTTGAATCATTACTCTAAGACAAGATTTTTAAAACAAAATTTGGGATTTTTAGTTATGTATGCTATGAGCAGTTTGGAGATGAGCGTGTGAGGCATTTCGATCAACTTCGGGCGATCTGAGGAGATATGAAGGTCGGGGTTGTGCGTGAAGGGGGAGGAGACTACGATGACGTGGGGAAAAATGCTCGGAGTTGTCATCGATCATCGTGGAAGCGGCGGTGGCGAGGTTTAGTTTCTAAACCTAATTTTGTAGTGGCTGAGTAATTCGAATCGTTCGTCCCCGATAGACGATCGAGCGTTGCGTGGCTCTGGGTGGTAGTAGAGGGGATGCTGGCGATCGTATAGACGGAGTTTCACGTGTTCCGGTGGTTGTGGTGGCGTGAATGTGGCGATGACAGGTTTCGAAGGGGTGGATGCGTTTTTGTTTCAGGTCTGGGTCAATCTGTTCAATTTTGAATTCGTTGTTGTTTTGAGTATCTGAGTGTTTATGAGGCTCATAGAGATCATGGTTGATGTGTTGACGATCGCAGCTTGGATCGGAGGAGGCCAGAAGGGCGGTGCATGTGCACATGACTTTGGGTTGTGTCAGTTGAAAGGAGTTGGAGAAGAAGATTGGCTCGGGGAAAATTTGAATTTATCTCGAAGTCGATCTCGGGGAGGATGTTGATTTACTCGGAGTAAACAGGAGAGGCTCGGGTTTGTATTTATTTTAGTTTGGGCTTCAGGCGATGGTTTTGGTTTATAAAAAAAACAAAAAAAAAACAAGTTTTCAATATAAACTATAAAGTCACATGATTTGGAATTTAATTTGTTTTGATTTAGAAAATTTATAATAGATAATTTTGTAATCAATTGTTAGATGTTTCATATGTAATTTAATGAAGATGTAATTAAGTACTTAATCAAAGGAAAAGGGTTTATCTTTACTTAATTAAGGTCTTGATTTATTAAGTATCATTGATTTGTATAATGTGATTAATAAAAGTTTAATTTATATAAGTAATAGTTAATTACTTAAATAATCAAGTTGATTCATTTATTAACTTGTAAATTAAAGGATTGGTTACTTAGTAGTTAAGATTTATTAATTAATGATTAAGGGATGATTAAGGTTAATTATTTTCATAATTAAGGGTAATTAATTAAAGATTGATTAATTTATAAAGGTGATTAAGGAATGATAATTAGTTGAGGGTTAATTAATTAATGTAATTAATTAAGGGTAATAAATTAAAGAATAATTAGATAATTAAGGATTAATTATTTAATGATTAAAGATTTACTCATTAAGGTTGATTAATTAATAATTCAAAGTTAATTTATTTATTATTAAAGGTTAATTAATTAAAATAATTTGTAGTTGATTAATGTTAATTAACCTGTATTAGTGATTAATCTGGTTTTAATTAATCAGATGATTGAATTAACCTTACTTATAGATGTTTGGTTGTATTAAATGTTGAACTGTTTGATATCCCTGATATGTTATGCTTTGTGCTATGAATTGTTTCAGTGTGATCAGTGATGAATGTAATTTATTTATCTATGATAAATTTATATTATTCATCTATGAATCTATGAATGAGCGATAAGCGTTATAGTTTATACCGCTTATCAACTATATTTCTATGTTTTGATCTGTGATGATTGAATGATGTTGCACTATGGTGTTAAACCCCTGGACCACACCATACACACACAAATATGGATTTCACGAGGAAATCGATTAAGTCGCAGATTTTTGAAAATAGTTTTGAATTTGAATTTTTAAATCCAAATGGTTTTAGAAATGGATTGGGTCTAAAGTGAAAAGCTTTTGAAATGGAATTTCAAAGATGAAATTTAATTTGAATAACTTGATAGAGTTTGAAATTTAAATAATTTGATTTAAATTTAAATTCAAAATGTGAAACTGAATTCTATGATTTAAAACTAGGGATTAAAAATGTTATACCAGTTATATATGGGTTAAACTATTTTAAGAGTATTGATTTGGGATGTGAATAGAATTCAAGAAATTTAACTCGTGTAAATATAATTGGATTTTTCTGAAACGAAAACTGTTTGTTTTCAAACAATAAAAGCTTTCACATAAGAAATGAATTTCCAATTTGAGTTAAAATGATTTCGAGTTTGAAATAAAGATAATTTCCAAGTTATGAAAACGATTTGAAAACTATAAGTTAAATCTTTGATTTAAAGATTTAATGAGTTAATCCAATTGGAATGGAAATTATTTTAAAGTCTATAAATTGATCTTTGTGAAATAAATCTTTTTTTGTAATATAAAGATTTGAAATGGTAATTGTTTAAACCATTTGAAGAAAAGGAAAGTTTTTGAGTTTTAAGTTGTGACTTAATTAAAATCCCAATATCCATATGTTTTTGAAATACTGCGCTCACTGTTCGGTTTAGCCGGGAGAGGACCTTTGTGTCATATATCCCATTCCGAATATGTGATATGTCGTTATGGATAGCATTTGAAGACCGGTGTTGAAGACCGGATATTTTTGAAAACGTAAGGACAACTCGTCGAATGTCTTTGCATCGACTGGTCCCCGGTATAGAGACTCCATATGTGATGGGAAGTCCTGACGTGATTAGTGGATATCCGGATTGCAAGGACTTCTTTGTAAGTGCCTTCGGTTCTGTTCGAGCCCGGAACAGACTTGTATGGATTGTATGTCGACATTACAAATTGAGATATAAAGCCGATTTCTTTCAAATATATTTCTGTTGGTGGCGGAGAATTTATTCTCTTAGCTTAACACCCTTCTCTGAGACGTACGAGCTCAGAGGTTATGTAGTTGAATGTTATCAGCGATATATTCCCAATTTGGTAATGTGACATGCTGAGTGTTGCTGTGAAATGATCATTGTGTTGATTATTTGTGATAGGATCATTTATTTGATCGTCTATCCTGGTGATCATTTCTATGATCATTTGTTGACCCAAAGCATGGCTTTTGTATAAAGTATGTTTTTGTGGACGAGACTTCGTCGAGCCTCACACCCCGGAATGGTCAAAACAGGAAAGATGCGGCAAGGTTATGAGTGGTAGCTCCCTTTAGGGTATGTGCATTTCCTTCTGGAAAAGGGTGGTATCATGGTATGGAGCCCAGATACTTACTCATGTTGAAAACACTTTGTTATGATTGTGTGATGATGGTGACGAGCGCTCGGTTAAAGGTCCCAAAGGACCGGGGGATGGCATGCTCGTGTCAGTTGTTACCCAGTTAGGGGTAACCCGGCCTTGTGTTGGTAGAGATCCGGTTTGGTTCTCGGGGATGTCCATCCAGAGGCGTTCTCATGTGGCAATGGGAAGTTCCTTGGCCTGACCATTTGTTGGAAATCCAAAGAAACAATACGAGACTTGTACGGTTTTAGTTGTAGAACATGCTTCCTCAGGAAGTAGCTATAGTTGGCATAATATAATGGTACCTATGCTGGATAAGATTTATATTCTACTTTCGAAACTGTTTTCTACACTATGCACTAATAATAATATCAAATGTTTCTTTTTAATGCGTATCAAGCATCTTTGACTATCATAAGAAGAAATCTCCTCCAAGTCTGCGTTTGCATTGTGTGTGTGGCGGGAGGTCTTATGGTAGTCTCATTTCAAAAAGCATTGCAAATTAACTTTAAAATATTTCTTTGAATGTTTTAAAAGATAAACTGTTTTGTTGCTCACACCAGTCCCACGACTCATCCGGAGTTTATTGTCTCTTTCCTAAACTCTGGGTGCTCATTATTTTCTACACGAGCAGTCTAGAGTTGGGTTTTTCAGATAGTCAGATGTAGTAGATTATCTGGAGTTAGTTCAGTCTTTGGATCACACCAGTCTTGCTTAGCTAGGTGCATCGTTATTGGGAGTTCGAGCTATTGCTGGATTGATTCTTGGAGATGGAGTTGCAGTTCTCGGAGTTCTCTTTTGAAGACTATCTTAGAGTTATATTGTTCCGCTGCTAGTTGTCATCTATTTTCTTTTCCGCTGCTATTTATTGTATCATATATCTGATGTATATTGATATCTATTGGATCATCTGTTGTATCAGATATTGTATCAAAGCTGTATATCAATGTATTATTCTTTTATTCCGCTGTGTTATTTACTTAATGTTGTTATAAGCTCCGGCGAATCGGATTTGAATGGTCGAATCTATGGCATTCGAATACGATTTGAAGTATGGATGTCGATTTTCGAGCGGGCAAAATCCGCTTCGTTACATAATAGTAATAAAATCTTTGCCTTCGTCCTCCAGAAGTAAGGTCTTCAAATACTGAAATGCTCAGGCTGACCCGAGTGAATTGAAAAGACAAAACACTCGAGTCAGAACTAAAAGATCTTATGTAAGTTAAATCAACCGAAATAAATATGAGTGTAATGGTGTCGTAGATGTTTACGGGGTTTGACATCTCCTATCCAGTGTCTAACGTGAATGCAGTAAATTAAGAGATGCTCGGGATTCACATCTCCTAAGGATCCGTTAAACTATCTACTATGTAGTAATATACGCTGTTATAATAGTGTCTAAAGTAAAGTATAATATACTGAAAATAGCGTTAAGGCTTTACATTTTCCACCTTAACACATTTTTATATTCCCATAGTCTATACAGTACCGTAATCTCTCACGTACTGGGCGTCGTCAGAGGGCACTCCATAGGTATGGTACAAAACAAACTCGTACAAGGCGCGTTAGGGTAGGTGACATGGCACAACTAGGCAATGCCAGGGTAAATATACCAATTACGCTTCCGGGTCGGTGGTAACGCATAGCCGCAGTTACCGCCCACCTCGGGCTACAACCCCAAATAAAAAATCAAAAGTGGCCACCGAATCAATCCAAAAGTCAAAGTATAATATCGAAGGGATGTGTCCGATCAAAGGTGTTACCTCATTAACCCGTCGATCGCTTCTGTTTTAGCCACCTTATGCCAACTCACGAGAGTTGGGTCCACGTATTTACCTCAACGGAAACGCCGCCCCCATCCTATTTCATTCTGGAATCTCCACCACACACGGTTGTTAAAGTGGTTTTCAGAGTTGACAGAGAGTATGACAACTTCCGATCCCGGTCTCTTTAACAACCAAACGTTATTATAACACCGCAGTCTTTTCAAAATAGTTTATACTTTAAAAATCAGAATATAATATCTATTTCAAAAACATATAAATACGATATCATTTCTATTTTAAAACCCAAATCAATATAATATCATTTTATTTCAAATATATCTTTTTCAAGAAATCATAGCACTTCCAAATTTATATACCTTGAAATCTATAGCTTTGAAACATAGCTTAATATACTTCCATGGTTTAAATATTAAATTACTTCATAAAAATATAGCTCCTTTAATTTACACATAAATTCCAAATACCGATTTGAACCTCTCGATAAACCATTTCAATTCATATATTTCAAAGCTTTAAATATTCCGCCGTTTCAAACTAATTCTTGATAATTCCATATATACCAATTTCAGTTACTATTATTTAAATTTGAAATGTTTACTTAATAAATCTAATATCATTTAAGCAAAACCTTTAAACTTCAAATAACAGGATATACTTCCTATTTAATTTAACTTGATAATATTCATTTAAAGCATTGATATTCATTTAAATCCTCTAAATCAAAGTCAAGTTATAAAAACCATATCTTTTAAAATCTCAAATTTATTTATATTTCAAATAAATTTTTTTGAGGATAATTCTTAAATACTTTAATTCAAATCAAATTCTCGTTTATCGTCCAACCCTAATTTTGTTTGAGTCATTATAAACTCTATATACAATAGAATTTAAATAGATACTTAACCACTTTATATAAAAGAAATCAAACTTTATTATTTAACTCATTTTTATTAATCAATTTTATACATAGCTTAAATTCAAGAATTTAACTATATATATATATATAATAATAATATTTGTATAACATCAAATTTTAATATTTATTAAACCGTATTCTTTTCCAAAACCATAGAAAATCATTTCAAAAATAATTTTATATATATACCGCGGTGCCTGTATATAATTTTCTATCCTATGGTCAAGTGATATGGATATTTATCATTTCAATCCGCAATTTAAAAATAAAATTACGGTTATATATCATTTCAAACCGCAATCTCGAATGAAATAAAATGCATAACAACTTGCAGTTTTAAAATAATATATAATACAACATCCATTCATCCATCATAAAATCATACATCCATCCTAATCATCATACAAAACAATCAATCAATATCAATATATAACTGATAATATAAAACAAGTAATTAACAAGCAGTTATATTCAATAATAAATTAAATAACGATTTAATTTAGATAAATGCAATTAACTTAGATGATGATTAAAAATATACGAAAAGTCATAAATAAATGCATAATCACAACAAAATTTAATTTGACAAACATAAGAAATTTTAGAAGTTGTGAGTGGGTTAAAACACTCACCTTTTGAATTTAAATTGAATTTAAACCCAAAAATTTGACAGTCTCCGAATTCGTCCAAACCAGCATCATAAAGTCTAGAATTTCAATACGATCCTAACAAAAGAAAGCGCGTGTAAATCAGATATCGTATGTGAAAGATATAGCGATAATTGTGATTGAATTTCAATTTTAAAAATTTAACAAAAATAACACTTTACCCCCAACTAGTGCCACGTCATCATTGACATTCCAGAAACCCAATTCACCTACCTACACTACGTGCACACTGAAACCCTAACCGGAACGTGAATACACAATGCAGCCGCCACCTCGTTCGTGTAACCCCGCCTACACGCGGCCATCGGCCTTAACGCAGCCGCCCAGAGCACGACCTCGCGACTTCTCCCCCACGCTCGATCGGACGAACGTACCCATCAGCCGACCTAAAAATCGAAATCCTAAAGCAATTTTGCCGCAGATCCAGTCGTTGATTCGCCAAATAAACTGCATGAATGAAGTCCCCTCGGTCCTCTCTTCAAAACCCAGAAAGGATTTGATGATCCGTCGCAGTTAATCAGAGCGCGACGGACGGCCGAAACTTCTTCCTAAATTTCCGGTCAAAAGAAAACCCAGATCGAAAAACGGACTGCAGATCTGACTAGCACTCTTCGAAAGCTTCGAAATATATTTTTTTTGAATTTTTCTGAGGAGTTTGGATTTTTGACTTTGATTTTGAATTGGATCTGGAATTTTGTTGTCTGCCATTGAGGAGGAGAGATAGCTGAATTGCGTACAAACAAATGAGAATTAGGGAGGCTAGGGTTTATAATAGAATATTTATAGAGAAAATTGAAATAGAATGGATCGGATAAGATAGATGTACGTGCTAACGACGAAGTGGCCCACAAAGCCCGTTCTAACTCTGGAACGAAATTGGATCAACCCATCTATCAAAATAGATGTTTTTAAATATTTTAAACACGATGGAACAAGTTTCAAGTCCAAATTCCATCGTATGAAGAAGTTATGCTCAAATCGATATTTTTCAAATTGATTTCAATTTCATAAATTTCAAGGCGTTTCGAGTCCGTACGATCAAATGACAAGTCCGATCGCTACGAAGCTTGAAATCCTACAATAATTCACCGTTACGGATCCGATGAAACTGGTTTTGTCGAAATCCGAGTTAGTGACCAAAATGGCTATTTTTACACTAATTAAATAATTTATAATTAGTTGATTAAATCCAAATTTTAAATTTCAATTCTAAAATTGACAATTTTATCACCCTTATATTTCTCAAACGTTTTCAATGATTTAAACAAATTTAAATGTCAATTTAGAGAAGATTAATTTATAAATTTCAATATAAATCCTCAATTTCATTAAATTCACAAATTATAAATAAAATCTCCAAAATTCCATTTAGTTAAATAAATTAATTATTATTCCATTCATTCCTGTCAAATAGATGGATTAAATATTGGATTCTAAACTATTACATAAATTTCTCATATTATCTTTCTTTCAAATAACGTATTATTTAACTATTTCAATTTCATTTAATTGTCATTAAATCCAATTATTGAATTTTCCATTTCACTTAAATAAATAAAGTTTTGATTTCCATTATTCTTATCCTACTAATTGCTTAAATAAATTGGGATTGCACTAATTAAGTCAACTACTACAATTTCTTTTAAATTAAATTCTATGAACTAAACAAATAGGTAATCTATACAATTGTAACCATTAAACTTTAATTACCAATAACTAAGTTTATTTCCTTTAAATAAATATTATAATTACTTCCAGAACATTGATTTTATTCAATGACCATTTATTATAATTTAAATTCATTAATTTAATTCAATGCTTACATTTATTTTCATATATTTAATTTGTAGCTAAGTATATATTTACATTATTTCCGTTGAATTGAAATTCATTCAATTTATATATAATTACCTTAGTTTACCAAATTTGGCAACCCTAACCATTTGTATTACATTTCACATTAATGTAATATTTATTAAAATTTATTTCCAATTAACGTACTACTTAATTTCCCTTAACTGAAATCTGATTTCCAAATATTATTTAACATACTAAATGAATAAATAACATATATACCTATTTACTTTTCTTTCATTTATAAGTTTATTACTCACCAACCCAGGTTATAATTCTATATATAGCACTATCTAATTACCATTAACACTGCATTATTACGTTTATAGACAGATTATAATATTTTCATTCACTTACCTTATATTGAATTCATAACCAAGTTGTAACATAAAAAATTTCCAATAAGTCATGGGAATCCATTCAATTTGTTACCAATTTACTTACATTAACACTATTTCACTTATTTTGGTCATTATTGCAAACATAGGTCGCAAGCTTTCATTTCTTTATATTATCCTATGGAAACAATATACATTCCAAATACTTTATTACATTTACTGAAATTTATTTTCCAGATTTACTGAATACACCAAATTATGACCTTACAGTTATTTCAATTAATTAGGGTTGCGCTAAATTAATTATTTATTAGCTTACATCCAATTACAATTAATATCCCCAATGAATTTACCTATTTGGTCTCATGCTTTCTATTACATCAATTAATACCTTATAAAAATCTATGTTTCCATTTTAAATTTACATTCATACATAAATACAATAATTCCATTATAACTTTACAAATTTAAATAAATTAATTAAATGTCATTTCATTCAACCTATTAACTATTAAACATAATTAGCATTGTTACGTTCCAATTCACTTATTATTTCATTAATAAGTTACACAAATTTTATTTCTCCAAATATTAAATCACAAAGTCTTAAGTGATTTACCATTTACATTACTTTTTTTAACGTTTGCTTCATTATAAATTACAAATTTTTTGTTTCCTACATAATTTAATTACTCAATTTTAAATTAAAATAACCAACTTAATTATTAAAAATTTACTGGTCATTATAGAGAATATAATAGTAGTGGATCCATCAAAGATAGAGACCATTAATTAATTATTGGAAGAGAGCAGGGACGGTCACTAAGACAAGAAGTTTCTTGGACTTAGCTAGTTACTATGGTAGATTCATTAGGGATTTCTCGTGTATAGCGGCACCCTTGACTAAGTTGACCAGGATGAACGAGAAGTACGTATGGACCGATAACTGTGAAAGTCATTTCATGAGTTGAAGAGGTTGTTAATGAATGCTTATGTCTTGATCGTACTTGGGAATTGGGGTTTGGTAGTATATAATGATGATGTGGAATCAATTAATGTGTAGTGTCGATGTAGAAAGGATGAGTAATAGCTTATATATTGAGGCATTAAGGCTGCATGAAGCCAGATATCCAACTCATGCCTTAAAGTTAACCGTAGTGATCTTTACTTTGTAGATTTAGAGACATTACTTTTTAGGATAGAGGTTTGAGTTGCATATCGAACATAAGTCCAATAAGTATATTCTCTCAGAAGGAGTTGAATATGAGGTAATGGAGATGGTCGGAGTACTTGGCGGCATACGAGTTTGATATTGAGTATACGCTGGGAAAGGGGAATAAGGTTGTCAATGTTTTAAGTAGAAAGCAACAAAATGGACTCTAACCCTGGGTGAGGAAAGGAAGACATTGGAGATGTTACCATCTTATAGAGTGCATTATAGGCTGAATGCTAGATCAAGTTAATATCGGAGCATGTTAGCAAGTATGGAAGTATGTACAGCTCTTTAGATAGAATTGTCGCAAGGTAGAGCGAGGACCTATTGTTCGCTGAAATAATCAGGCGATTAGAGAAGGGTGTGAATGTTGAGGATCTACAAGGATTTGAGATAGGTTCGAATGGATGGCTTGGGAAGAAAGAAAGACTATGTGTTCTGAACGAAGGAGATCTTAGAGAAAAATCATCTGTCCAAGTTTATGATTCATCCCAGAGAAATAAAGATGTACCACGACAAAAGGCTTGTCTTCATTTGGGAAGGGATGAAGAGAGACATAGGTCAATGTGTAAAGAAGTGTTTCACATACCAACAAGTGATAGCTGAACATCAAAAGCCAAGTGGTTTAATTCAAACCTTAGAAGTACCGACTTGGAAGTAGGATTCCATGTCTATGGATTTTGTGGATGGGTTGCCAAGGTCAAGAATAGGGAATGATAGCATTTGGGTAATAGTCGATATATTAGCTAAGAGTTCCCATTTTGTTCCAGTAAAGTCGACAAGGATGACAGCCAGCTTAGCGAAGCTACATGTGAATAATGTTGTGAGGATCCATAAGATTCTAAGTAGCATTATTACTGATAGAGACTCATTATTCACTATTGAATTTTGAAGAAGTTTGTAGTGAGCATTGGGTACAAAACTGAATCTGAGTATGGCTTACCACCCATAGACAGATGGTCAAATAGAAAGGATGAATCATGTGTTAAGGATTTGCTGAGGGCGTGTGTTTTAGTTTTCGGAGGATCTTGGGAAGATCCTTTGCATTTAGTAGAATTTTCCTTCAATAATAGTTACAATCGAGTATTGGATGATAATGTTTGAAGCACTTAATGGTAGACTGTGCAAGTCATCTATTTTTTGGTTGGACACAGAAGATAGACTTGTGTTAGGACCCAACTTGGTAAGAGATGCTGCTAAGAAGACAAATTTGATTCGTGCTAGAATGAAATTTTACATTTGAAGAAATGTGTGCACGACCAAATACGGTAGTGGAACCAAGGGTAATAAAGGACTTATCTGTAGAATCAGATTTGACTTATGTTGGATGACTGTAAAATCCCCCTATTTGGAGGCCTAAAACTAACGGCTACAAATGCTGTATTAATTCATAATTATTAATCCTTGACGCCCAACTATGACAATATTCGATACATCAATACATAGAAACACAAGAATATGGAAAAAAAATTACACAACAACAAATTCCACGTTCCATTTTAAAATATTCCAAATTGATTACATAATCCCAATTCGCAAACCATGTTCAAATAACATATAATTCTTACAAAATACGCCAAGTGCGACATACGAGGATGCTTCCTTGGTTGTATATAATTAGGAAAGAAAACAAATATTGCCTTTACAAACAAAACACATAGCGGAAACAAAAGAACTAATAACAAGCTTGCCTCCTTCACATCCTCAAAAGCTTTATTCGTCTAAAAGAACACCTGGAAACCTTAACTCTCAACCCACTCAAAATCAATTGAGCACTTAAGAGTTTAAGGTGAAAGCAAAAACTTAGAATCAAACATAAAGCTTGGTATAATAATAATTTACTACCTCAAATCATTTAGATATCTAGTGAGACCATATCGTTAAGCGGAACGGGTTTTCCTCTCACTAGTATCCTAAAACATTTATAAAACCATATATTGTGCTCCTGCATCCACAATGGTTAAAACATAGTATTTCAAACCATTATGATGATATGCATCAAGTCTAGATTACCCATTCGTATTAATTATCTGTCTCAATTATAGTTTCTAGGATTACTATTAACCTGTTAAATTTTTATGCACTACCTGTTCAATATCTTAGTTTTCATGGGATCACTAAGAATATATTGGTAACTCAAATATCTCATCTCTTATTCTAGTTTTAATAGGATAACTAGGAACCTATTAACTAACTGCCAATATCTTAATCCAGATATAGTTTTCATGGGCTAACTACAAACCTACTAGCCCCTGCCAGTATCAAATCATAGTTTTCTTAGGCTCACTAGGAACCTATTGGCCCCTGCCAATATCTTTAATTAAGAATTTAACATGTCTTAAGTTATATTTACTGATGTTCAACCTAACTGGTTATTCTGCCCTTCTCCAAAGTACTGTTATGGATTAAATACAATATGAATAAGTATATGAAGAAGTAGTACTTCTAAAATCGTTAGTTATGTCATGGTATTTCCTTTTTAAAAGTGAGAGTGGGTTATTTGTTTTGAAACTTTAAAACATCACCTTCTAAACCTCTAAATAACCCCCTTCGAAAGCATAAACTTCTTCTCAAAACATAATAAAGATACCTTTCAAAGACCTTATTAAATATTCACTTTCGAAACCAATGGTACCTTTCGATGGAATCGAAATATTGTTTAAAACATAGCTTCGAAACAAATAAAGCACTCTTTCGAAAGCATTGGTTTACTCTATAAAAACATTCTTTGGATCAATGATTATATAAGAAAGTACCGCTTTTGATACCAATTATAAAAAAAAAATTGTGGAAAAAGTTGATGGTGTCAGAACCATCCAGTCGAAAGCAACCACCTTTTAAATTAAAACATCAAAGGATAGAGTCAAAACCTCCTTTCGACTCTACTGCCTTCGAAACCCCCAACTCCTTTGAAAGCATTCAGGAAAAGGCTTGGTTTAAGTTAAAACAAAGAGAACCCTTCGACAACATAGATGGCTTCAATGCAGTCGAAAGGAAAAAATTGCGGCTGGGTTTCAACTTAGTCGAAACCAATCCTTTCAAAAGCTCTTATTTAAGGAGAAAGGTACCCCCTTTGAAAGCTATTTATAAAGTCCCTCTCGAAAGCATGAATTTCGACTATGTCGAAAGCTTTAAGTAAAAAAGACAGGAATTTACCTTTAGAAAACAAACTAAGGTTTCAAGTCTATGGGATATCGACTCATTTGAAAGCCCTTCAAAAACTAGGCAGACGCTTATCTTTTTAAAATGAACCTTGGTTTCGACCCTGACGAAAGCATTGATTTCGACACCCTACCTTCCGCTACTTACCAATTCACTTCATACCAAATCCATTGATGCCATGTGCATTGGTTTCGACGCTAATGGTTTCGACTGGATTGATGCGGAGGTAAAGTAGTCGAAAAGTGCCCCCGAAATAGGCGGAACAACCTTTTTCAAAAACGATGATTCATAGCTAATGATGGCAATTACTTTACAGCTAACTTGCCTATTGTAATTCCTTAATTGGTTGCTTTAAAACTTTTCAAATACTTTACAATTGAAAACTGTCGCATTAATCTAGATCCAAATCAAAGAAACATAACGTTTAAGCCCTTTCATATAACAAAAACAACATATGTAGAAAAGTTCCTATTTAACAATAATTTACTTTTCCTAGCAAATCAATTGGGAAAATTCTCAAAAATCATAGAAAATTAATTTTATCATGTAATCAAACTTATCAAAATTTTAGAACCAATTTCTTCTTGAAATACTTGAAATAAATTTTAAACCCAATTATATCATATTTTCTTTTAGAAATTCATGATAAAATTTCTATAGCTCGAAAATTTTTGAAAATTAAGACCCATCTCCAAAATCATGTTTTGCATCACATAAAAATATTCATGGCATTTTAAAATCATAAACTCTCGGTTTTACTCTAAAAGCGTGCTAATTCATAGGAAAATGAATGAAAATAAATCAAGCATAATATAGTTCAAGCATATCTATATATGAATTTAATCATAAATCCGAAAACATATATATATATATATATATATATATATATATATATCCATAGAATAAAATAGAGATGGTATGAAATTATTATTCACCTTAGGTATGATAAGGAATTTGAGATTTGTTGTTGATTAATCCTTCCCGACTTTTAGATAAATTTTCCTTCTTTCTTCCTTGGTAATTGCCAGCTCTTAGGTTTTAGATTTCCATTTGTGAAAATGAAAAAAATGGAACGTGAATAGACAAGGATGAGAAGTGTATAGCCATGTAAAATAAAATGACTTTTTTCTAATATTCTCATGTGTAAACTAATTAACCTTTACACCAATTTAAAGCCCATTTATTAAATTATTAAGTACGACCCTTTATATAATTTATTCACATCTCAGTCTCCTTATCATCATTATTCTATTTAATTTGTTTCATTAAATTTTCTAAATAATGTTATCAAAAATTAGGGATGTTATAGGCTCCCTCCCCCCCCCCCCCCAAAAAGAATATCATCCTCGAAATTCAGTAATGAAATACTAAGCATAGCAATCATATGTAACAATTCCTAACAAGCATACTAGTCTAACTGACTAGCAACTATCTATATAAATCTAATATAGATATACCCTCAAAGTAGATCAGGATAAGTATCTCTAATCTTGTCCTCTGACTCCCAAGTATAGTCTCTCTCGTTGTCGCTCCACTGAACTTTTACCAACCTGTCTGTCTTCTTCCTTAATCTTTTCTCATCTCTAGCTACAACCCGAACTGGTTGTCTAACAAAAGTCAAATTAGGCTCTACTACTAAGTCTTCCAACCCTGTCGGAGGAATAGTAGTCTCTGGACCATGCACATACTTGCAAAGATGAGACACATGAAATACATTATGGACACTTGCCATACTGGTCGGCAATTATATTCTGTATGTGAGCTTTCTAATCCTCTCTATAATCTAAAATGGACCTAAATATCTTAAGGCCAACTTCCCTGACTTTTCAAATCGCATCACACCCTTCATTGGTGATACCTTGATGAAAAACTTATCTCCAACCGAGAATTCTAAGCCCTTACGCCTCTTATCTGTGTAACTCTTCTATCTTGACTGAGCTTCCTTCATCCTTCCCCGGATTAACTCAATCTTTTCCAACACCTCTCTAACCAAATCTGGACCTAAGACTAATCTGTCTCTAGTCTCCAACTAACACGTTGGTGATTTGTAGGATCTTCCATAAAAGCCTCAAAACACGCCATTCCTATACTAGTATAATAACTATTATTATAGGAAAATTCAAACAAATATATGTGATCTTCCCAGGATCCACCAAAGTCCAATACACAAACTCTCAATAGATCCTCGAGTACTTCTTTGACTCTTTCTGTCTGCCCAACTTATGAGGGTGATACGCAGTACTCATATTAAGTTTAGTACCCATCACTTCCTGTAGACTCTTCCAAAATTCACTAGTGAATAAAGCATCTCTGTCACTGATTATACTATTAGGAACTCCACACGGTCTAACTATGTTCTTCAAAAACAACTTAGCTAAAACAGGTGTCGTTCTAGTTGACTTAACTAGAATAAATAGGCACTCTTGGTCAATCTATCCACTGTAACCTATATACTTTCATTACCTCTATTTTACCTTAGCAACCTGTCTATAAAATCCATTGATATCGAATCCCATTTCCAAACTGGAATCTCTAAAGGATGAAGCAACCCACTCAGTTTCTAATGTTCAGCTTTCACTTGTTGACAGTTTGCACACTGCCTAACCCATAAGCCAACATCCCTCGTTACGCCTTCCCAATAGAAGCTCCTCTTCATATCCTGATACGTTTTGGTCCCTTCAGGATGTATCGTGAACTTTCACCGATGATATTCTCCAAGAATTTCTTTCCTCAAGTCCTCCACATTAGGAATGCGCAACCGTCCCTTCTTTCTCAACCATCCTCTCTGCTCAAGGCTAAAATACTTTAGACATCGATCTCAGTTCCAACCTCAAGCCTTCTGATTCTCTCGGCCAAAACTGGATCCTCCTTCTGCTTAAAAGCAATTTTTTCAATCAATACTGGTCGAACTTCTAAACAAGAAAACCTGGCGGAACTCTGACTAGAACCAACAGTAGATCTTAACTGCACATCGCAACTGACAAAAGCTTCTATATCCTACCACTCCGCCAACATAGATAACACTGCATTCTAATATTTTCTACTAAGAGCATCGGCCACTTTAATACCTTTCCCCGGTGTATACTCTATACTAAAATCATAAGCAGCCAAAAACTCCAGCCATCTTTGCTGCCTCATATTCAACTCCTTCTGAGAGAATAAATACCATAAACACTTATGATCGGTATAAAGCTCAAACCTCTCCCCTTTTGAGGTAATGTCTCCAAATCTTCAATGCGAAGATCACAACTGCCAACTCCAAATCATGAGTAGAATATCTAACTTCATGCGGTCTACGCTGCCTAGTGGCGTAGGCAATGACTTTACCATTATGCATCAATACTGCTCCTAATCCAGTTCCACATGCATCAGTATACACTACCAACCCTTTGTTTCCGTCTAGAACTACTAACATAGGTGCATTAGTTAATAAATGCTTTAACTTAAGGAATGCTTCCTTACATTTTTTGGACCAAACAGATTACACTTCCTTTCTACTTAGCTTAGTTAAGGGTGCTGCTATCCACGAGAAATCCTTAATGAATCTCCAGCAGTAACCAGCAAGTCCATGAAAACTCCTAATCTCAGTCACCGTCTTTAGTCTCTTCCAGTTATTCATAGCTTCGATCTTATCTGGATCGACTGACAGTCCTTTCTTTGAAACCATGTGACCAAGAAATTTTATCTCTTTCTTCCAGAAATGACACTTAGTAAACTTCACCTTTAGCTGATACCGCCTCAACGTCTCAAGTACCATTCTAAGATAAACTTCATGCTCTCTCTCTCCTTAGAGTAGATTATAATGTCATCTATAAACACCAACACAAACCTATCCAAATACTCTCGGAAAACTCGGTTCGTCAAAATCCACAAAGAAAGAAGAAGCATTCGTTAATCCAAATGGCATCACCATCCAGTTATATGAACCATACCTAGTTCGAAATGCTGTCAAAGGAATACTGTCCTCCGCCACTCATAACTGATGGAAACCTGCCGCCAAGTCCAATTGAAAAACATCCTGACTCCACTCAATTGATTAAACAGATCATATATTCTTGGCAAAGGTACTTATGGCAAACTGCTTGATCTAATAAAACTCCTTCCTTCTAGATCCACTAGCTACACCTTCAAATCCTTTATCTCACTTGCTATCATCCTGATAGGTGGTCTACTCACAAGCTCAGCTCCTGGCATAAGATCTATTCTAAACTCAACGGCTTTTTTCGGTGGTAGTCCAGTGACTGGCTCAAATACATCTGCAAACTCTCTTTCTACTCAAACCCAACTTAACTCATTTCCTACCTCCATAGCATTAAGCATAGCACTAACACTTCGATCAGTATTCTCTACTGAGAATATCACTCGGTTATGACCATTAGGGTGTCTTAGTGATATTTCCCTATCTTGGAAAAACATTCTAGCCTCCTAACCAATCCACACCCAAAATGATTCTGATATCTAAGAAATCAATAACATACCAATTACAGGTAAAAGTATGACCTAACAAGTCAAGTTCTAACTGGTCACATATCCCCAAAGTTGCATACCCTCCTATTGAATTCGCAACCCTTAAGAAAGTAACAAGTTATATGAGTTTTAAGCATAACCTATCAACCAACCACTGAGATATAAATGAATGTGATGCATCGGTATCAAAAAGTACTCTAAATGGAATAATTTGAATCAAAAGCGTACCTTCCGGCACAATCTTTCCTTTATCAGCTGCAGTAGTCCTAGCTGCTCCTATAGCAAAAACTTTTTCTTTGTCCTCCTTAACTAGCTTTAGACATTGATTCTTTTAGTGCCCAACTTGATCACTATTAAAGCACTTCACATTCTTCTTACTTGCAAAATTCTTCCCATGTCCTGACCGGCATTTATTAGCAAAGTGACCATTATTGTCACACTTATAACAAACTACCTTAGCCTCTGACATCTTAGCAGTATCCCCCTTCTGGGCTCACTTCTTTTTAAAGAACTTCCACTTCTTCCCCAGAGAACCCTGAGTTTCCACTGACTTCTCTTTAGCAAACTCGGTAAGTAACTCCTCATGGCGAATGACCATCTCCACCAATATATTACAAGGATCACGGACATGTGTCATGGTAACTCTATCAAGCTTAGGCCTCAATCCCCGAAAGAACCTCTCATTTCTGTATCTATAATAACATATCCATATCGAGATAGCTTTTCAAACTTAGTAACATACTCGACTATTGACATCTCTCCTTGCACTGAATCCATAGACTTCCGCATCAGCTTAGACTTAGCAACAGATATAAATTTCTGCTCAAATCTCGTTTAAACATCAGCCCAAGTTAACTACTCTTTCGGAACTCCAGCAGTGACACTATTCTACCAACGTAGTGCTGATCCCTGCAACTTTCTAGAGGCCAACCTCCTCTTTTTCCCATCATTCAGGCCAAAATCAACAAATATATGCTCATAATGCAACACTCAATTCTGAACCTCTATGGCACTCTCTGTTCCCAAGAATGGCTTCCCACTCAAACTGGTGCAATCTCTGCTCAGCAAAGAAAATTATTCCCAACTGGAGCCATAGGATTAGCTCCTCCCGCATTTCCAACAGCAGCTCCTGCTGGCATCAGCATTTTGATTACTAGTATTAGCCTGTCGACCCGGGTTCCTCCTGGTAGTGGGTCGAGCATATCCATTAGTTGTGGTGCTTCCTCCATCGAGATTTCCTCTTTCGTTTCCTGCTTCCATATCTCTTTTCTCGTAAATCAGCATATGAGCTTTAGTAAGATACAGAAGAACGGTCTAAGAGAGCAGGGAATACTTATATATATAACTATATATATCAAATACAAGTACGTTACTCCAGCGTTAACCCAAACCCCAGTCTTAATATCTGATTCATTGAATTATGTTTGGAAAATCTATTAGGTTTAAGTTTCTTTTAAAGTTTCATAAACATATGCTCTAATACTAACTTGTAACATCCCCTTACTTAAAGGCCCAAAACTAACAGCTACGGATGCTGCAGTCATCCATATATATTAATCCATGGTGACCAAATACGTGATATTAGATCCCTTGATACACATAAACACAAGAATATGAGAAAAAAATTACACAGCAAATAAATTCCACATCTCATTTCAAAATATTCCAAATTGATTACATAATCCCAGTTCACAAACCACGTTCAGATAACATAAAATATTACAAAATATGCCAAGAGCGACATATGAAGATGCCTCATTGGTTGATCAGAGTATATAATTAGGCAAGAAAACAAATTTTCCTTTACAAATAAAACACACAACGGAATTAAAAGAACTCAAATAACAAGCTTGCCTCCTACACGTCCTTGGAAGCTTTATTCGTCTAAAAGAACATTTAGAAACCTTAACTCTCAACCTACTCAAAATCAACTGAGTACCTAGAGTTTAAGGTGAAAACAAAAACTTCAAGTCAGATATAAGCCTGGTATGACCACCTCAAACCATTTAGATATCTAGTGAGACCACGCCGCTAAGCGAAATGGGTTTTCCTCTTACTAATATCCTAAAATATTTATAAAATCATATACTATGCTCCTGCATTCACAATGGTTAAAACATAGTATTTCAAAACATTATGATGATATGAAAAATAAGTAAATCAAATCTGGATTACCCATCCCTATTCGTTCTGATTATGTGTCTCAATTATAGTTTCTAGGATTACTATTAAACTGTTAAATGTTTATGGACTATCTGTCAAATATCTTAGTTTTCATGGGATCACTAAGAACCTATTGATAACTCCAATATCTTATCTCTTATCCTAGTTTTCATGGGCTAACTAGAAACCTATCGACTAACTACCAATAACTTAATCCAAATATAGTTTTCATGGGCTAACTACAAACCTAATGGCCCCTGCCAGTATTAAATCATAGCACGGGCTGACTATGAACCTATTGGCCCCCGCCAATATCTTTAATTAAGATTTTTACATTACTTAGGTTATATTTACTGCTGGTCAACCTAATTGATTATTCTGCCCTTTCGCAAAGTACAATTATGGGTTAATTACAATGTGACTAAGTATATGAAGAAGTAATACTTCTAAAATCTTTTGTTATTCCATTGTATTTCCTTTTTAAAAGTGAGAGTGGGTTATTTGTTTTGAAACTTTAAAACATCACCTTCGAAACCTCTGGATAACCCCCTTCGAAAGCATAAACTTCTTTTCAAAACATAATAAACATACATTTCGAAGCCCTTGTTAAATGTTCGCTTTCGAAACCAATGGTACCTTTCGATGGAATCAAATATTCTTTAAAACATAGCTTTGAAACAAATAGAGTACTCTTTCGAAAGCATTAGGTTTACTCTTTAAAAACATTCTTTGGGTCAAAGTGATTATATAAGAAAGTACCTCTTTTGATACCAATTATAAAATTGTTTGGGGGAAAACGTTGATGGTGTCGGAACCATCTAGTCGAAAGCAACCATCTTTTAAATTAAACATTAAAGGATAGAGCCAAAATCCCCTTTCGAATCTATTGCCTTTGAAACTCTCAACTTCGAAAGCATTCAGGAAAAGGCTTAGTTTAAGTTAAAACAAAGAGAACCCTTTGACAGCATAGATGTCTTCAATACAGTCGAAAGGAAAAATTTGCAGCGGGATTTTGACTTGGTCAAAACCAATCCTATCAAAAGCTCTTATTTAAGAAGAAAGGTACCGCTTCGAAAGCTATTTATAAAGTCCCTTTCGAAAGCATGACTTTTGACTATGTCGAAAGCTTTAAATAAAGCACGGCAGAAAATTATCTTTAGAAAACAAACTAATGTTTTGACTCTATAAGGTATCGACTCAGTCGAAAGCCCTTTAAAAACTAGGCAGGCGCTTATTTTTTTAAATGTGAACCTTGGTTTCAACCCTGACGAAAGCATTGCTTTCGACACCCTACCTTCTGCTACTTACCAGTTCACTTCATCACAATTCCATTGATACCATGTGCATTGGTTTCGATGTTAATGGTTGACAGGTTTGATGCAGAGCTAAAGGAATCGAAAGGTGCCTCTGAATTAGGCAGAACAGCCTTTTTCTGAAACGCCGATTTATAGCTAATTATGACAATTATTTTATAACTAACGTGTCTGTTATAATTTCTTGATTGGTCACTTTAAAACTTTTCAAATACTTTACAAATAAAAACTGCCGCATTAATTTAGATCCAAATCAAAGAAATATAATGTTTACACCCTTCTATATAGCGAAACCAACATTTACAAAAAATTCCCTCTTTAACAATAATTTATTTTTTCTAATAAATCAACTTGGGAAAATTTTCCAAAAATCACAGAAATTTTTTTTATCATGTAATCAAACATATTAAAATTTCAGACCCAATTTCTTCCTGAAATACTTGAAATAAATTTTAAACCCAATTATATCATATTTTCTTTTAGAAATGATAAATTTCTATAGCTTGGAAAATTTTGAAAATTAAAATCCATCTCCAAAATCATGTTTTGCTTCACATAAAAAATTTCCGTGGCATTTTAAAATCACGGACTCTTGATTTTACCCTAAAACCATGCTAATTCATAGGAAAATGAATGAAAATAAATCAAACGTAATATAGTTCTAGCATATCGTCATCCATATCAACATAAATACAAATTTAATCATAAATCTGAAAACATATATAACCATAGAATAAAATAAAAATGGTATGAAATCATTATTCACCTTAGGTATGATAAGGAATTTGAGATTTGTTATTGATTAACCCTTCCTAACTTTTAGATAAATTTTCCTCCTTTCTTCCTTGGTAATGGCCGACTCTTAGGTTTTACATTTGCATTTGTGAAAATGGAAAAAATGGAACGTGAACGGACAAGGATGAGAGGTGTATAGCTGTGTAAAATAAAATGGCTATTTACTAATATACCCATGTGTAAACTAATTAACCTTTAAACCGATTTAAAGCCCGTTTATTTAATTATTAAGTATAGCCCTTTATATAATTTATTCAAATCTCATTCCCCTTATCATCATTATTCTATTTAATTTATATCATTAAATTTCGTGAATAATGTTATCAAAAATTAAGGATGTTACAACGACCCAAAGTGATAGTAGGTCGTGACACGAAGGAACTAAAGAACAAACTACTAGACTTGTTCACGTCCAATGGTGCGGCGATAAGAATGATTGTACCAAGGAGATAGAGATAAGATTACGGAATATCTATCCCGAATTATTTTAGGCATCCATGTTTGTAGTAGTGTGCTTTGTTTGTCTACGGTATGAAATAGTAGTGGCACTAATGTAATCATGTTACGGTATGATCATGTATTAGTAGTTGCGCTAATGCATTATGTTTGATGATTAATGGTTTACATTAGTTGGGTTCTAGTGTAACCTTTTATACTTATGTGACGATGACTTAGCACCATTGTGTTGTTAAAGTAATTTTATTCTTCCTTATCTAATTTCAAGGACGAAATTGCTATAAGGAAGGAAGACTGTAACACCTCATATTTTGAAGTGCCATAATATGGGAAATTAAAATCAAATAAGGAATTATGAAAATATAATTAAAGTAATTTGATTGCAAGAATTACCTAAGGAAGATTTGATTAATTAAATGTGGGATATTTTTAAAAGATAACTAAATAGACTAAGGGTAATTAGAGCAATTAAAGTCGACCTAGTCAATAAGAATAAATAATTTTGAATTTTGAACGAAAAAGAGTCTTATATAAAGGAAAATAGATTAGTGTGAATAAATAAAAGGGATTTAAGGCCTTTAATATAAATACCCCTAACTATACCTTCCATTTATTCACATTCTCTTCATTTTAAAACAAAAACAAGACTCCATCAAATCACGCTTAGCCACATTCCAAGGGAAAGAAAGAAGAGGGAAATCAAATATAAAGCAATGGACTTTCATTTCTAAGGAAAAGTGAGGGTCGAATCAAGGTTCTTAAAGCTTTTTCTAAACTTAAGTGAGTAAAAAATTTCTCTAAAATCCTTCCAAACCCGTTAGGGTTCGGATTCGATTTTGTTTAGATGATTTTAATGTTGATAAACACGTTTGAATCATTAGACATGGTTTTGAATGTGTATTATGATTTAAATGAAAAGAATTTAACCATGTTTTAGGGTAAAATAAATTTTAAGCATAATAAGTTTTAAACATGTCTATACGCTACGAAAATTTAATATGATGTTTCTAACAATAAAATAAATATGGGATCTTGATTTTGTAATTTTTGTGTGTAGAAGTAATTAATTACAAATTCTCTAATTGGAAAAAGGCTTATTTTGGATGCAAATAAGTATCTAAAAATACGATAAAATTTATTATTTTGTCTTGAAATTTTCACCGATTGTAGAAAAAGTGTTTTTTTTATTTTTGATGAATTTTTGGAAAATTTCCCATTAATTTTCAAATTAATATGAAGTAACTGGCAAAGGAAAATATACCTTAATTAACAGCCTAAATAAGGAAATGATTAATAAATGAAGCCTAAATTTTAGCTATGGTTAAAAATGATGTTATAAAACAAAAGCAACAAATGAATAAATGACATGTGTACCAGTTAGGTAAAAGGATATCACTTTATTAAGGTAAAATATTGTTTTTCACTTAATTATGAATTTGCCACTGTGGCATGCAATGGTGTTATTTAGGCATGCGATAACCCTAGACTTTTGACATTCGATAACATTAGAAAAATCCTGCTACTCGATGGCATTAAAAATCATTACACCCGATAGCTTCAGAGTTAAGCTTGCATAGCTTATAAATTATAGACACTCAATAGAGTTAGGGGCCTTAACCTTCGATATCTTTAAAGTAAGGTTGACCCTCTATAGCTCTAGACTAATTTTTAAATTCGATAGCTTCAAAATTGGTGGAACTCAATAGCTTGACATGCGATAGCTTGCATGTGATAAATTTGGTATACGATAGGTTAGCTGCGATAGCTTTGTGACTCGATAGCTTTGATTAGTGATAGGTTGGCCTGCGATGGCTTTAGGATGCAACGGCCTTGTGTTACGATAGCTTTGGGATGCAATAGTTTTAGGTTGTGATGACTTGACCTTCAATGGCATTGTAGTCGAGACATGCGAAGCTAGGTAAGAGTTTATGCTTGATAGCTTTTAAACTAGGCTTGAGAGTTTGATATATGGCACGGTTTCAAAGAAATTTTAGAGATTTTCCTATCCAAAAACTAATTTTGCAATTTGGAAGGCTTCTAAACTAGTCTAGGCACCTTGCCATAAACTTAAGTGACGTTTGGGAAGCCACTTTCCAAGATGTTGGTTGTGAATTTCATGGCGAAATTATAAAGGAAAATTTATAAGTTAAAATTGTGTTAACTTATTTGAATGTTGAAATGGAGTAGGATTAAGGAATCTAAGAAATGATAGTTGCATCATTTAGATTAAAGACAAAGATGTTTTATCTAAAGAACGTGTAGGATACACAACAAAAAAATGGATGAAATGGATTGAACCCAAGATCATAAAATTTATCGAATCATGGGTTTATTGAATGGCAAGGTGTCTAGACTAGTGATGCCTAAAATTCAATGGTATAGGACAAGGTACCATGATGTGAGAAGTCTATAGGGTTCAATTCAGTTAAACTGAACTTTAAAGTAAGTTCATAGAAGGGTGCCAAAACATCATGATGGATGTTATAAATGAATCAATAATGTGAAATGAAGGTGTTTAAAGACTAAGAGAGGCTATTAACGCTTAGTAAGGATGCTTGCTAGAATGTATTTAGGGCCCTTACATTTAACCTCTTAGTAGAGTCAGGGTGGATCCCATGATGGAATGAGTAGCCATTTCATCCAGGGACGTTGTTCAAGAAAAGATGAATTAGTGATAGGAAGGCCTAGGGAGGTAATCATTGAATAGTTAATGATAACTTTTAGACTAACACCTAAATAAGAGTTTAGATTATGTTTGTGAATGTGAATGATGATTGTATGACACGGTTCATAATTGATTGTTAAGTATAGGGTACTCTTATAATTGAAATCATGTTATATAGATGCTCATGCTATGATGGTTGTTTACATGATATGATGTACTGTTGTGATGTATAAGTGAGGGAAAAACTCGTTCCATGTTTTAGCGGCTTGGTCACACCATGTGTATGTTTAAGACAAAGTTTTATTCATACCAAGCTTTATGTCTAATCCATCTTTTTATTATTTTCCATAAACTCGTTGGTACTCATTTGAGTAGGCTGAGTTTATGAAACCTAGAAATCTTACTTTTTGAAAAACGTATAAATACTCTTAAAATGAAGCAGGAGGCTTACTTAATCAAGTTATTTTATATTTCGTTGTTGTAAAATCGGGGTATATAACTGGTTAAGTGTTCGTGTCACATCTTCATATGTCGGGCACGATACTATTATTTATGTTTTATTATATTTTACCTCTACGTGGGCACATTTTATGCTTTTGATAATGTAGAGACAATTACGTGTAATGAAATTTATTTAGCTGCTCTATTTTTTTTAATGTTGTGAAAAAATACTAATCCTCATTTTATCACTTGAAAATAATTTTGGTGATGACTACAGCCACAAGCTGGTCATTTACTCTATGCCCAACAACCACAAGCTGGTCATTTTGTTCCTAAACTGAAATGTCATGGACTGACCCGAGTATTATATAAATAATAAACTGACCAGAAAACGTCTAGAATGTAGATGCCAAATATGATAACAACTGGCATTTGAACATCTCAAATATACATAACACTATATCTCAAACCATGCACATATCATCTCGCAAGAAATATAAAGTCAAGCAGCACATAAAGCGGTATAACATCAAAATGAGAGAAAACACTACACATCCAACTATTATCAATACACAAGAATCATCAAGTACTATGTGGCATGCTCACAGTCATGCCCAAGAATATTTCTCAGAAGTGAACATAGTCAACATATAAGATAAATAACAAAAAAGCATCCAAGGAAAAAAATGTCAAAAATAGATATGGCATGCTCTTAGCTATACCATGATTACCTCTTGGGTAATCGTGTAATAGATAAGTACGTTGTCAAACTACTCAATATAGTACGCTCACAACATCCGTGGTTACCTCTTAGATAACAGTATAATAGATGTATAGGGGATCACTCCATTTCATGGACTTTAAGTCTCATGAATATTGAGTAATCCACAATTACATAAATAATCATCTTGGCTTCAGCTTCATAGAGAGTAAACTTGGCTCTCAACCTTGTGAAAAATCATGTGGGTTCTCATCCCCATAAATATCTACTTGAATCTAAGTCTCGTCGGTAGTCATATGGACTCTCAACCCAACGAACAATCATACAAGCTCTCGTCCTTATACAATCTACTACGGCTTCAGTCTCATCATATGATAAATCAGCTCTCAACCTAATGCTCGACGATCTTATAAAGGTGAATAAGTGTATGACTACATGTCACGTTAATAACTAGATGGGAAATTATTAAGTTCTCAGCTCTGCTCCAAGGGCCTTGCTCATATGCTCTAAATATTATCCTTATAAACTTTAGTTACCTCAATGGCCATCAAGACATGATATCCATTTTGCACCAAGTATTGCATGACCACGTAATGCAATGGTCACAAATCAAATGATAATAGAATGCTAGCCTAAATGGCATGGGGTAGTCTCTCGGCCATAGATAAAAAATGTGCCACTGATTTGGTGAAAGACCCTGCAATCATGCCACTGGGATGGATGCTAACTTAATTTGATTTACTCCTTGCATAATAATAGGAGTACTCTCACAATATGTATACATGCCTATGGCCACGGTCTACAACTCTCAACTTGTATGAAAGAAATTTACTTACCACGAGTAATCTGAAAAATATCAACATAGGCGTCTCATAGCACCTAACTTGTTACTCACACATTTACTTAGTGCCCGTAAATTACAGTCACATCACACAATTATATTTTATATCAAGTCCAAAGAATAACTGAGAAATATTACTGAACTTTCCAAACCAAGCGATGTTATAACCCCGTTAATTCAAATGCAATCAAACAAAGCACATAATTCATTTAGAAAATAGATTTTTTTATTGAAAGATATATTAAAGTTTTCAAAACCCTATGTATTATTTAAACATCAAAAATACAATTTTTCCCATTTATTTAAAATGAAAAATAAGAATTTTAAAACTTATAATATATTTCTCTTTTCCATATTCAAAAAAATCATACAAATCTCTTTTAAAATCAATTATTATTTATAAAAATCATTCCAAATATGAATTTAAATGAATTTTTAAGCCTCGAAATCAATTTTCTATTTAATAAATCAATTTCTTTTATAATGTAATTAATATTCAATCAAAATAATTCTTGTTGCACAAAAATAATTTCATATTTGAAATATGCCGGTTTTTTACTTCAAAGATTTAATTTTTGTTAATTATTAAAGAATTTTTTATAAATCAAACAAACATGACACAAAATGTCTGGAGCAGAAAATTGCACCAGGCTGTAACCAGTCGTCCCCTCCCTCCTTAACTAGTCGATCGGTTAGAGACAAAGTGGGGACCTGTTAGGCGATTTTTCAAAGCAATTGTCTTCCCCGTCTTCCCCTCTTGTTTGTTTACTGCTCTAATCTAATTTCCTTCGCATTGGTGCTATTTAAAACAATCGCATCCGAACATTCACATACAAAGCATCAGCATACGTCCAAACGATAAAACAAGGTGAATGGGAGAGGAAGGACGAGTAGGTTTGTGAACACAATATCAACGGAGCAAGAAATAATCATCACAATATCAATATTTCATTCATCATATTCAATTGCAGAGTATACCAGCATAGTTGTAAGTGAGACTTACCCGCCTTAGCAATAGCAAGCACCAAATTCCTCTTAACCCTTCACCACACCTCAAAATCTCTCTTTTATACTCAGTGTATCTTCGACTTACTCACTAAAACTTGCTCAATCCAACCTTGATGGTTTCTTAGGGTGTAGATATCTATTAAGAAGCTTATATTTAAATTTCATGAATTTAGGAATTTTATTGGATTTTATTTGAATTTTCGAGTGAAACCTAGGCTTAAGTTCTGATTTTGCAAAAATAAACAAAATGAGAGCCGATTTTTATTTTTTAATTACTTTAACATGGTTGTAAAGCTTTAAAGAAAAGTAGAGAATGAAAGAGTGTTCTCTTCTTTAATTTAGGTTCCTGGGATATTTATGCTTGCACATAAATTAAAACCATTCTATTTAATTTCTCTATCACTTCCATAATACAAATCCCACTTACTGAAATCGATTAAAAACTCTTTACAAAAATTATATTTCTTGTAGTACTTTTATTTTTACAACACTTTATATTTATATAAATCATTTTTTTTCATAACTAAAATAAATATTCTCTTGTTTACACAAATTAGTCCATTTATAAGATTCATTACCAACTTCACGTGATAATTTATATAAAAGTTCATTCTTTGCCAAATAATTTCCAGAACTCTTTTATTCATCATTATTTAACTTTATAATAGTTATTAAACCACTTTATATTTATTTAAAAATCATTTATAGTTTAAAAATATCCATATTGATTCAAAAGTACCCGAAATGACCCTTATTAATTATTCATTTCTGCAAAATATTTAGTGGCAAAATAATTTATTACTAACCATTTTTATTAAATATTTCTTCACAATTAAATTCTTAAAGCCAATTTTACCTTTACTCAAACCTCAACAATAAATATTTTATTATTAAAATCTCCCAATTTCACAAAAAGTACTTATCATTTAAATTCCATATGTTACTATAAATATCCGTATCGAGCTTCTAAAAAAAGCATGTCGAGCTTGAAGGCAATACGGGACATCGAACCAGTAGAAAGCAAGGATATCAAGCAAATGATATTAAACAAAGAGTGACAAACTTCAAACACTTGCAAAGAGATGTCGAATGACTTAAAGCATAAGGTTGTCGAACCTCTATAATATGAAGGATGTCGCCTACATAAGCGATTAGCAGATATAACAGGGTATCGAATCGTTAAAGATGCCGAGTTCCAAGTGTTCAACAAATGCGAGAATTGTCGAACTTGAATAAAGAAAAGAAAAAATATCGAGCCTCAACAACCATAGAGGTTGTCGAGCATGAAATCAAACCTTCAACAACTTCTAAAGATTCGAAGCATATGACAACCAGAGTTAATGTCCAATATTGACAACAAATCAAGATGTCAAGTCTACAAGGTAATGGAGGTGTCAAATTAATAAACACGTATGGATATCGAGCCACTACAACAAAGAGTGTAGTAGAACAAGTAAAGAGAAGAATGTCGAGCATTTAGACTCATAATGAAAGTGTCAAGCTTCTAGAGAATGAGTCTACGCTACATTTGTTGTCATCAAGCTATTGCCACGATAACTATTGTCGGGTATCTACCGTAATAAAGGCTATTGAGTAACTACCAAAGAGACATATTATTGTCGAACTTATAAGAATGAGCAACGTCAAGTTTCATCAATGATTGAGATAATATTGAATATTTAACCAGTGTCGAGCCCTTACAACTATAACTGTTATAAAGCATATGAAAGTGGCAAGAGGGTTTCGAACTTCTATAAACGGCAAGAGATATCAAGGTTGTAAATATGTAAGGAATGCCGAATATCTACAATGAGATGTTAAACTTTATCGAGATGGAGATACCAGAACCATTAAATTTAGAGTCATGCCACGCGTTAGTCGTCCTGCATTGGAGCACCCATATAAATAGACCTCCACTAATGACCAATGGGGTGCGAATTCTTCCTTCCTTATTTTCTTACATTTGAAAAGTTGTAACCCTAAATCAAATTGAGGATTTTTAGAGCCAATTGCAAATTGTTGACTTTTGAACGTAATAACTTGAACAAAAAACTTTACATAGCATACTTCCATTGAATAAAGATATTTGGACATTATTGAACTCATGACATGGTATCTTGTATTTGACTTAAACTATGGACATACACATTTCATACTTCTGGACTCGTGTACTTCTTTTGAGCTTTGCATAAGGCCATTCAAGCCCTTATCTAAACTGGACTTGCTTTAACTTGCATAATTGGTTAACAAAGAAATTTGTTAACGCCATACAATTATACATTCTCAAATTCTCAAACCTATTCAACATATTTTATTATATAAACTCATTTTATTATTTAAAACTTTATTATAAAACTTCAAATAATTGCTTCTATACGCTAGCTTGTTACACATGGTCTTACCTCGTAAAAGGAAGTGCAAGTATTTTGCAATAAATATTGCAAAAACCTATGTAGACAACTTTCAATGCATAAGCCTATACGAAAATCTATATTGATAGAAGTGGTGACTATTGTAAGAGTTGAAACGATGAGACAGAGCAAATGACAAAGTGGCGTAGAGAAAAACAGAAGGGAAACATAGCAAATAGGTAGGACTATATGGATTTGTAGTTGAAAAGAATATTAGCATTGTCATGCATTGTTCAGTTATATGCCAAACATTTATGTTGCTATAAGCAAGTTAAAGCAACATAACTAAATAAGCTATCGATTTTCTTTCCCCACCAAAGCTACATAGACAAGGTTCTTGAAACATACGTATATTTAACAATTCTTAAGGAACCAACTGAAAAGATGCAGTAACCATAAAAGGATTTTGTTGTCCAAAATTCCATCTTTTGATGAAATATTTGCAATTTTCCCATAAAAATTCTAAATCAAATAGCGAGATCCATAATTTTGGACCAACAAGCAAAGTAAAGAAACACACATTAATCGGAATGGAAATCAGGACCCGTCTCTTACTGTCAAGTTCGATACATGAAAAACTCTATTCAAAAACATGTTTTAAATTATGCCTCGTATTCCTAGGACTAAAACTAGATTTTTATTTTTGTCGTTTTCTTTTGAAAAATGCAAACATTTGCAGAACGAATATTTGCACTTTTTATTGCAAGTCTTTGCATTTTTGGTTGTAACTAAACATGAGTGCTTTTAAAACTTGAAGGGAGTATTTTACAAACCTCCCCTTAATTTGTTCACTAAATTTTTTCCTTTTGCACGTTAATTGTGCGTTAAATTACAACTTAATTCGTGTAAATTCAAAACAAAAATTAAGCTTTTTCTCGAAAATTCACAGTTTTCGGTGCATAAATTCGTAGAGACAAACATTGAAAGATGAAAAATATTTGTACTAAAAATCGTAAATTTTGAAAATTATTTAAGGAGTATTTGATGGATTGTGTTTTTCAAAGAATGCGAAAATTGATTAAATTTTGATACAAGGATGCATCGTTAATTTCCATTTTATATAAAGTTATAACAATTTTTCTTACTTGTTTTAATACAAGTTATATTAAAAAGGAGAGACCATGGAATACAAAATAAAACGCAAGAGTTGACCCAATAAATTTTGGTAGTTGGATTTTTATGTTTTTACATGAAATGAAATGTGAATATAAGACCGTTTGGATTAATCTTTCACACGTTAAAAATAAAAGGTATCTTTTTAGCTAGGCGTGGTTTTGACAATTTTTTGGCACTGTGTTCTCATTTCTATCCGTATTATTTCCTTTTTTAACATCTAACGGCACAATTGTTTGTTGCCTTTATCGGACTATTTTCAAATCAGGCCGATACGATACCATTACATACGTTACAGCATAAAATAAAAACCCCGGGAAATCAATGACTGTTTCCAAACCCTAAATTGCAGTAAATATCCAAATCACCACCACCGTTACTGATTAAAAAACAATGGGAATTGGCGGAAATTTCTGGGATCTGCTGAAACCTTACGTCCGCCGTCAGCCTCCGACATTCCTCCGCGATAAGCGCGTCGCCGTAGATCTCTCCTTGTGGATTGTACAGCATGACGCAGCAATTCGAGCAAATTATTCTCATGCGCGAAGTCCCCATCTTCGTCTTACGTTTTTCAGGACCGTTGCATTGTTTTCCAAGGTTGGGATTTTAAAAGTTTCCGTTTTTAACTGTTTTTGAGTTGATTTCACAAAATTAAAAGGTTAATAGTTAGAAATTCGATTATTTTGTAAATAAAGCTGTTGATTTGTCTGCTGATTTTTGAATTTGGTAAAGTTTGGATTTTTCGGGTGGGCTCTTTAATTTTACTAAACTAAATTCCATGGTAGGATTCTACCTGAAGGAAGGTGCGTTGTTTATGGCTCTTTTAATCTATTCGAAATTGAGCTTGTAAGGTTTATTTAAGCTGCGTGGAATTTTTGTTATAAGATATAGATTTTATAGATCTGCTTAAATAAATATGAATATCTGCTACATTGAGTAGTATGTAGAAATATGAGCTTAGTCTGTATTCTGGTGTACCTGGGTTACTTTTTCTTTACAAAAAAGATGTGAGATTCTTAGCTTATAAATATGAATGTTCATGAGTACAGCATCATACGTGCATCTCAGGAAGTGAAATAGGATATGTATTTTCCTCGGTGCATATAAAATAAAAATAAGTAAACAAGAACCATTTCATGTTATATTTGGTGTTGTTTATGGTATGTTTTCTTAATATTCTGAAATAAATAATCAAACTTGGCTATTTAAATAAGGTTTTGTGGCAAGATCATGACTACTCTATTCAGTTCATCGGCAGTATCATTATTGTTTTTCAAGGGTACGTATGTGCTGAATGAATTCAGGAAGTTTGATTGCTACATACATGCATTGTACTACTGTTACTATTCATTGTAGCCTTGTAGGTGTAATATGTAATAAATGAGATTCTGTAATATATATTTTGTCCAGGTTTTCTTAGCAATTTTACAAATTTATACTTCTGATTTAATTTAATGGAGTTTGTGTTTGCTGTTTGTAGATGGGTGCTTATCCTGTGTTTATTGTGGATGGTGAACCGAGTCCGCTGAAAGGGAAAGCGAGAATTGAAAGGTTTTTGAAAGGTTCAGGCGTAAATGTGGATGATTTAGACATGGGATCTCAGAGGAGGAATGCTGTGTTTGCTCGGTATATTCTAGAGTGTGTGGTGAGTAAAATCTATGAAATGTATACGGTTTAATTCTTGTAAACTTGATTTATGCTATAATTTGTGAACCGACTGTGTTGGAACAAATAGGATTTTAAGTATTGATAATAAAAAGGGCAATGAATAGTGATTCCTTCTGTTCTTTCTTTCTTTCCTTTCCTTTTTTTTTTTTTTTTTTTGGATAAAATTTCATCATCCTGGTTGTAGCTTCTCTATGCCTAAGCATGATACTTATCTTTTGTTACTCTGTCAAAACCATCATTTTTTGTGGTGTTCTATCTGTGATATTATATGCAATAGATATCACTTAATATATTTGTCAACGTACAAGGAATTGCTTGAGCTCCTTGGAGTGCCAGTCATAAAAGCTCAAGGTGAGGCTGAAGCTCTTTGTGCACAATTGAATAGAGAAGGACATGTAGATGCATGCATGACTTCAGATAGCGATGCCTTTCTCTATGGTGCTACATGTGTTATAAAATCATTTCAATCAAACTCTAGGGTAAGCTAAACTGTTTAGTTTATTGTTTTTTTAATCACGTAAAAATATAAAACCATAATTCAACTGTCAAACATGTTGCTTGATGCAGGAACCCTTTGAGTGCTACGACTTATCAGATATAGAAGCTGCTCTTGGACTAAGAAGAAATCAGTTAATAGCTATCTCTCTTCTTGTTGGCAATGACCATGATTTAGGTGGTCTACCTGGATGTGGCGTTGATACAGCTGTTCGATTTGTACAATTATTTCCCGATGATGAAATTTTGGATAGGTGAATTTCTTCTGGAACTTTTTTGCTTGTTGTGTTCAGTATTACACAAATCCTTTTACACACTTCATTAATTTTCATTTGTATCCATTTAAAATATATTTCAAAAGTGAAAAGAGTCGTGTATCTGTATGTTACGCATTATTGTTGTGGTCAAATCTGGAAAATGAAGTGGTAGGGAAAATACCAGAATTTGTAATACATGATCGATTTCTTCTTAACCCAAAATTAGCAATAGTTTTCTACAGTTAAACCTTCCACGGATTTGCAAATTTTATTAGAATCTAAATATATATTTAAACCTGAAAATTTGCGGAACCTTATATGTGTACAGGATATCTGAAATCGGAAAAGGTGATTTCTCATTCCTTGATAGCAAGAAACATGCTGCAGAGAATCTTCACATGCCAAGTTCTGTTGAAACTGCTACGAATACAAAACCTCCTCACTGCTCACAATGTGGTCACCCTGGCAATAAGATAGCTCATATGAAAGTTGCATGTAAACAGTGTTTCATGGATGGTTCACAAAACTGTATCCATAAGCCTATAGGGTTTAGATGCCAATGCTCTTCTTGTGAGAAGGTAAACTCTTTATGTTTTCTGTTTTTGTTTCTGTTCGCATTGATTTAGAGTTTTGGCAAATTTTTCCCAAAATGTATCTTGCAATGGAGGGTTTTGCTTAAAGGATAGTAAGCCATCTGAGCATGATCTATTTACTTAAAGAAACTATGCTTTAGTTTTTTTTTTTTCCTTCTTCTAATCCAGATCACTTTGCTTGCAGGATAGGATCGAGAAGGAACAAAGAAGACATGAAAATTGGCTAATGAAAATCTGTAACAAAATTGCTGAACATCGTAATTTTCCTAACAAGGAGATCATTGATATGTATTTATGTGACAACCACAGAAAGCAGAGTGGTGAGTCTTCGTAAGCAATTTCCATCATTCATTTTCTTTCAGAACTCAACTGTATGGTTTAGTAGATGTAAAACACGCATAAAATTATGGATAAATAAATATATTTATTTTACCATGGTACCAATTTCACCCTTAATTATGGTTGTTGCTTAATATACATGATCTTACAGTGATGAATTGTTGTTAGAGAAATATTCATGACTCCATTCTTGTTGAAAGCTAGGTCTAGTGCTTGTTCGCACACAATTATGATAGACTGCACCTACACATTTCATGATGTCATTCATCGCTATGCTTAATCCACTTCTTTTGATGAATGCATGTGCTATTTTTTTTCTAGAAAAAGAAAACTTGGCAGAAAATGATGTTCCTGATCTCGTATGGAACAAGCCAGATATGGGAAGGCTTGTAGATTTCTTAACTTACCACCAAAAATGGCAACCTTCCTACATTCGCCGAAGAACACTTCCAATATTATCGACTATTTTCTTTAGACAAATTGGCTTGAATCCGAATAAAGACATGCTTCTAGCCGATCAATACCAATTTCACTCAATCCTGCGAGTGAAGATAAAGCATGGCCATCCTTGTTACTTGATCAAATGGAAAAAAGCCGGGTGCACTACCATAGCGGTTATTGATACTCAAGATACCTCCTCTAATGAGGCAGTTGAGATTGAAGAAAGCGGGGACAACGATCTCAGAGAGTTCAGTGATATTGTAGAAGAGCCTGACGCTCCGGAAATTTTTGTTGAAGCTGGAAGTTGGTATTTGCTAACAGAAGAAAATATTGAACTTGTGCAAGCTGCATTTCCTGAAGTTGTTGAACAGTTTATGGAAGAAAAGGTATTATTACTCTTGACCTCTTTTGTGGACCAAACTGTGCTTATGGGGTTATTTTTCAGTTCAAGAACTTTTTTATAACTTATTACAAAGTTAGGCCACTTTCAAAGCTTATTATTGTAAACGAGGTTTTTTGGCACGTGCATATAAAAACCCTAATAAAATTATTAAATTTGAAATTTCTATGTAGTTTGATAAAAAAACAAACCGAAAAATATAATTGTTGGAAAAGGGTTTGAACATGCAACCTTGTTTAAGTTTCAAAATTTCCATTTGAATATATGTATGTATGTATGTTCGTGCGTGTGCGTGCTTGCGTGTTAATTTTTGTTCACGGTAGGATTTGAACTTATGACTATTTGTTTGCATATAAGGGTATTTTCGAAACTTCACGGTTGGACCGAAAAATTGTGTTTTTATTCCAACTATTAATAAAGAAATATTGACCACTTCGTGGCACGTGATTCAAAAAAACAAGATATGACTGGCGCGTTTTAAAATGACCCTAGAAAAAAAAACATTTTTTCCTGTGCGAAAGTACGATTTTGATATTATTTTTTTGTCATGCTGTCATAAAATGATTGCAACTAAAAATATTTCTTTTATATATAAAAGTAAATTTTATTTTTAGTCTAAACTTGTGGTATGTTTTTGGATAAAAAAGCCCCAAACTGAAAGAAAAATCTAGGTATATGAGGAATTTACATGATACCTTGAGCACTCAAAAAAAATGAACATGATACCTTAAAATCAAACATTTTATGCCTAGATTTCTAGAATCATAATTTTTCACATGAGATGGGATTATAGAACCTGACTACGGTCCCTTGTCACACCTAAACAGTACTATGTTTTATGTAATGAGATTTTCCCTGTAGGTAGATTGATATTTCGTGTCATTGTCTGATCTTTTTTTCGCAAGCATTTGGTGATTGGCCCTCTAATATATACAAGTTTAGTTCATATACATTACTATTATTTGTGGCTAAATATGCGTTCTAAATACCGCAGAGGATAAAAGAAGCAAAGTTAAAACAGAGAAAACTTGATAAAACCGAGCTGGGTTCTGGATTTGAGACTCCCAAATCAGATGGTGTTCAGCTAAGCATCACCCAGTTTTATCGTTCTACCAAGTCAAAAATTCGACCAACATCAAGTGACGATGCAGTGAAGATGGCACATAATAATGCGAAGAAAGGCAAGAATCTGTCTGATGATCTAGATAATCCCATACCAAAATCTGTGAAGCGACGTCTTCTTTTTGACTAATCGTTCATGTTTTTGTTTCACAATTTTGACATAGGATTAGTATACGTGTTTCCCTGGTTATCACCTTTATTTAATATTGTAAATGGTTAATGGAGAGTGGGAAAGATATTAAAGTTATAACTAAAGTAAGTGTTATTTCATCATAGAAGCGTATTACGTCTGAATGTTATGCATCTGCGCTGTGATGTTACAAAATTATTTGTTATAAACAATTAACATACGTTGACCTTCATTCTTGTTTTATACAACTTTTAAATGTTGTTTCAGCCTTCGACTGGAAGGTTAAAATGTAAAGATGTATCGTAGTTTAAATGCCTTTATTTTTGAATTCTGAGATGTGGACAACATAACCAATTTAAAATGGTAACTTGCTACGAACCTGATACGTTCTGATAGTTTAAATGCCTTTATTTTTGCTTTCGTTTCTGTGATTATTTTAACAGATACAAGTCATACTGAATGTTGCTTCAGTAATGTTCCGTTTATTAATACTTTCCTTGTCATGGTATATCAATAGTACAAGATCCTTGTTCTGCTACCTGTGGTTCAATACAAATTGCTGTTCACTACAAAATATCATCATATAATGTAGATTAATTGATATCCAGTCCTTTTTGAAATATCGAATTCATATTGTTACTGTAAAGAATTGGCAATCGATTAAACTCACAAAGAAAAATCTGAATGGCTGAAGATGTAGTCAATCAAGGCAAAAACAACAATAAGACCAAGCGCTAATATAAATATTAAACATCTCCACCGGTACATAAAATGAAATACAACTCCTGAAATTGTTTAAAAAAATATCCGTATGAATATACTTTTCAATTTTTCTCCTCGAAGGAGATGGATTACAAATAACGTTTTATGCGATAAATACTCCACTTCAATTACTCCACTTCAGCCAGATAATCATCAATCTCTGCTGGGGTCAGTACCCTGTAAATCAAATAATCACTTTTTAGAAACAGATAAATGATACAAATACTTGTGGAGAAAAAAATGCCAAAATAGAGTTTTTTATTCAAATGGTTGGGTATAATTAAACGTATAGTCACACACAATATAAGTTTGAAGTTTTAGCATGGATTTCAATGTTTTGGCCAAAATACATTACAGAAGAACAGTAAGCAATAATCACAAATCACCATTGTCATATGCAGACTCCAGAGGGAAACGGGATTGATATATCCACCCCTATAATATTGACTATAGACCTCTGGAAAAATTGTAAAAGGTTATTTTCAGTGATCTATTCTAAGGTTGGTCAAGGGAATATAGTATGGACTTTTCTCTGTCAGTTTTTGAACTACTAATAGGTCTAGTCCCGACAAATAATTAGAAGTAAAATAAACCTCGAAAAGTAAAAATAACATACTTGAATTTCCTATCAGCGCCAATAATTCCAATTTCAATATTCTTTGATGAAATTTGTCCTTCAAACCTACAAGGAACGGTAAAAACACAAAGCATAAGACCAAAATCATATTTATGCCGCAGTTCAATTATTATAGGTTATGCTGCAAAAAGTGACTGCAAACCCAGAAAGTTCACGCTTTATGTTGCTTACAGTATAATATGCCAATATCGTATTTGTTTTCCTCGATATATAAATATAGGTTAGCGATAATATACCCTTCTTTGAGAGTCAAAATTGCAGTGTGGATGGCATCCTCAAGTTCCATATCATCTGTGTACCTACAATTGATGGAACTCAGAAAACATGTCATATAAGAGCTAAGGCCTATAAGCAATTTATCTGTTGGTAGAACACACACGCGCACGCACAGACGCACATTACACACACACAGAGGGAGGGAGCCTTTGTAGCCCATTGATATGAACAATAGGATTCCATAAATGATGATATATGTGCACGCACGCGAGACACAAATACATATAGCAAACACTAAATAAAAGCAATATTACCGCTTCTCAAGAAATGTTTTAGCATTGGATACATTTTTCCCCATTGCCGAAGCTTTCCATGAGAAGTACGATCCAGATGGGTCGACCTACAAGTTAAAAAAAAAGTGAATGATTACAGTCGGTTCTGTTGTGATATTATATATATCATAAAACCAATTAGCATGTAGAAAGCCAAATGGTTATATCATGCACCAGAACCAGCTCGTTGAACAACTAATGTTGTAGGAAAGCCATGTACTAAAATCATTTGTATGGAAAACTAACTCATCAAACTATATGATAAATCAATCAAAATTATTCTTAAACGATAGAGAAGAAAAGACTGAAGTACCTGATATAGCTGGGGACCATTATCATCATACCCAGCAATCAGTAATGAAACTCCAAATGGCCTCACACCTCTAAACAAACAATGAATGTAACATTAACAGAAAACTATAATTGGGTCTACATAGAAACGGTAGGAAAACGATGGTACCAATAGAATTGCATGGCACATGCATACTGTTACTTCAAAACAATATACAAGGTTACTGCAAATCAAAATACATGATTCGGCAGTTTAATCATATTAACATAATTTGTGATTGTTAATAAGTGTAACTAATAACTACACATTTACCTATCAATAGTTGACAACCATACACTAGATATCTCAAATAGTACGGGCATAGGAGGTAAACGATATCTGCTTACTATAATTCAAATTGGCAAATTAACATGTATGAGAAACAAATTCGCCACGAATAAGGTTGGCCACCATTTCTTTTTACGGATTTATAGCTTTTCCGAAGAAAAGACCTAAAATGCAATGTTATAGCTGTATTCTATACCAATAATCAAGGCACTTTTTACCATATTTATAATAAATTGAATATTACTGTTCATTCTGCCTGATATTGCTCATAGCAAACTAGCAACTACAGAATTACCATTTATACCTGAATTTAATGCTTCAAAGATTGTCTGAAGGCATTATATATTGCTTACATGAGCACATATAGGGGTAACAATGGAACAAGTATAAGAACAATTTCAACATTCAGATACCATATGTGGACTCAACTCAGAACCAAGGTTCGAGAACTCGGTTTCGGTCATTTGAAATTTTATTAGTTTCGGAAGATTTCGAGAATTTCAAAAGTTTCAGTTTTGGTTTCGATTTAGGTCTCAGTTTTTAATGGTTTGTTAATGAAAATGTAACAATGATCTTTACAAATAAATTATAAATAGCCTATGAATAGATAGAATGCAACATTATAAATTTATAAACTAAATTAAATTAAGCAATGATAAATTAAACAAATTAAAACCATTGTTTATTTCAGCCCAACTTATTCCAGCCCAACTAAACTGAACTAAACTCATGCAACAGCTATTTCCAGCCGCACAAATTCTTCAAATTCTTTTAGTTCATGCGGCAGCCACTTCCCAACGCAACAAAACAAATAATTTCTCCCGCTCAATCAAGGTCGATTTGGGATTTGCTGAAGCTAGGGCAAGGAGGAAACCGATTTGCTGAAGCTAGGGCAAGGGAAATTGAAATCGATTTGTGATTTGATGAAGCTAGGGCAAAGAGGAAGCCAATTTACTGAAGCTAGGGCAGCGGGTTTCGACAGCGATCGATTTGCGTTTTTGCTCGGGTAATTTGTATGTTTTGATTTATTTTATTTACACCCAAACTGAAACCATTTTTTTTGTTTCGGTTTGGTCGACGACGATACCGGTACGGTGCCTCCAAAATTTTGGGGTACCGGCCGATACCTCGTACCTTGCTCAGAACCAATTAGTTCCAACTTGATCACTTCAACAAATACAACAATACATATATGTACCATTCATTTTGCTTTAAGACGTGATAGATGAGTTCGTACAGTCTGAAATTAATTAGACCATATAAGGCAAAACAAAATACAAAACTAATTCATTCACATATGATACCTAACCGGTTAAACCATAGAGACCCTATTTAATGCAGTTAATTCAGACTGTCACTTCAGCACATACAACTAGCACAATTTACCAAAAAATATATTAAAAAAATGAGACAAGCGTCATTTGATCAAGGTAAGTTAACATGATTTACTCAAACTAATCGTTATAATGTCATTGTCTATCATGTAGTATCTTAATTTTGTACGTGTGTATGTATGTGTGTGTGAGTAACTTACCCAGATTGAGTAAACTCTTGCATGACAGCTGCAGTTTCCCTAACAAGTTGTGTTACGGGAATTGGCTCCTGCATTTAAATAAAATAATAGCAATCGGTTACATGCACAAATATAGGTTGCAAAGTTCATTATTAGTAAATTGAGTTGAAATGAACTAGTACGGCATATTAAATCCATAATACTCAAAATAAATGAAGTTGGTAAAAAGTACATGTTCACAGTGTTATATGAGAGCAACAAAGTGAAGAAGGAAGCTCTTTTGCATCAAAACAACTAGGTTAAATAAGGATGATCAGATGATAACTAGGAGGAATGATAGCCCTACACTTTAAAAGCGTGATAATATTCAGAATTCATATTAATTGATTAAAGTGAGTTCATGTTTGCAACAAATCATAAACTGCATAAGCACATGCATAAATAAGTGTTAGGTTGCAAAATTTGAGATTAATTTTTGAGCTGAAAAGAACCTTCATATGAAACTAAAAATAAATGAAGTCAGCAGATGGTACATAGGTCACAATGTTAAATGAGAACCCTAAAGTAGAGAAGGAAGCAGATTTGCTTGTAAACAACTAGGGTAAACGAGGATGAATAGTTGTAAACTTCATATAGAAAATATGAGACGATCAAGGGCAGAGCAACATGTATGGGAGGTAGGACGGTCGTGCCATAGCTGGATTTTAGTAATTAATGCTATTTCTTCTTTTTGTTTTTTTGCCATACCTCAAATTAACTGTTTGCCCTATCTGAACATTTCCTTCCATACTGTGTGATATATCTTCTCATTTGTATGTTTTTGCCCTATCTGATCTTGTGAGCTAGCTCCGCCGTTGGAGATGACACAATCGGTTGACATAAAACGCTATTTTTTCAGAATTTACAAGTCTATGTTTGCAATTATTCGGTTGATTTAAATTGGATTATTCGTATATTCCTTTAAACTGAAATTGTCTCATGACTTTAACTTCCAATTATTGAATTAATGCTTAAAATTGAAAGCGGATTAAACTGATATATTTTTTTTTATAACAGGTACTATTTACTTTTAAGGGAAAAAATTACAAGTCCCAAGCATTAAGAGAAACAGTGGTAAGAGTGTTATATAGATTTCTTACTCAAAAACCACCATACAATCCCTAGATGCCCATGCTACCATCAACACATTAAAAAACAGTAAAAACAAGCATCGACAAAAAAACAATAGGCCGAAAAACAAAACCTGAGAAAAAAATAAAAAACACCGCCCTACTTTAACATCGTCTACTTTTCATTATTGCAGCTACTTATAACCTTCTTTAATTGTGTACCGCAGTTGTATAGAAATTCATGGCAGCGCAAACAAATTCACCATCAAAATTCTTCAGTTCCTGCTTTGAACAATCATGTCTACACAGATCTGCCTCTCCTCCGATTCCCATCACAAGCCTGCTTGTTATTGTCTTGGATTCCTGGCTGAGGATGCTCAAAAGGATGTAGCGTGCTTGTCGCGTGCTGATGACTGCTTCCATCACTGCGATGCGGGCGTTGAGGTTCATATCCGAACTCCCGAAATATAATTTCTAAACCTTTTGTCTCCTCCTCTTTAATATCTACATGTTTTATAAGTCGTTCGCGGTCTGATAGTAATAGCTCCAGTCTAATGTTGTAGGGAACTTCGATGTTTTGAAAAACTCTTGTATTACGTTCCACCCATACATGCCAAACTAAAGAAGTGTACGTTATGGTAATTAGTTTTTTGAATGATTTGTTGCCAATGTTATGAATTAAAACCCGAGATAATATGTCATCGATATTATTGTTAATATCAACTGGAAGTTGTAGCTTAGATTTTATGCTCTTCATTAAGATTTTTATTTCTTAATTCTATCTTTCTCTAAAAACCTTCGAAGAAGACAATAAACTCATTCTTACGTTTCCATAACGATACTTCTTTATCTTTTGAGTTGTTCTGCCGGATTGGTCGCTCAAGATCTTTGGCTCTGCTAAATTGAGTTGGAATACAAACATTGAAAAAATAGATTATTATGAGATTCGTCCCCCGCCTGCACAGATTGCATTCCATATTTATTGTTGCATTTTATTTGTTGATTTTATCTTTGGTGTCAAGTTTCTCTGATTTCGCTAATAAAGCACATAATGACGATTTGGGTGAGCATTTACCATTTCGAATAAGGCCACACCACTTTAGTTCACTGTATCTTTCCCCGACATGATTCCATGCTGAGGAGAAAGAGAATTCCCCATTGTTTTGATTGTTGCATACCCAGAAATCTTCTTCATGTGTTGGATTTAATGAGATTTTATGCATTTGTTGGACCATATGAGGAGGCAAACAGAGATATGTCTTCACTCCATTGACCATTGCACATTAAAGAAGACATCTTCCTGTTGGGGCCTCCAATGATCGAAATAGCTTGTCGCCCCATCAAATCCTTCAGTGAATGGTCATTGACCTAAGGGTCAAACCATCCGTGTTGTCTCCATTTGCAATCTTCCTCTCAATAAAGCCTTTTGTTTGCATTCTTGTGTTGAGTAACAGTTTCCAGGTATACGAAGTGTTATTGTCTTTCATTATTGTCCATAAATTTTTTATTTTTACAGTACCTATTGCTCATCCATTGAGCCCACAAACAATCATTTTGAAGATATCTTCAAGAGAGTCTGTCTTCGTAATATCTTCCAATTTCTTAAATCTACCTTTAGTTTACACAAATCAATCCAGCACATATTGAGGTGTTTGCTTTTTCTAAACAAAATTGGAGCAAATGTTGTTTTTTCTAAACAAAATTGGAGCAAAGTAAATTTACTCTGTTAATGATTGATGTTGGTAGTTGATATTATTGAATCTAAAACATGATCATTAGATATATCACCGTTTTGATTAATTCAATTCTACCGGCTACATTCCGTTTTTTCAATTGTTGAACTTTTTGTTTATTTTATCTAACAATACTCCAAAATCCTTTGATTTTAGTTTTTTGTAAAATAGCGGTATCCCAAGTATGTGATGGAGAGTGTCCCTACTTAAAAATTTATAATATTTTTAATATGGTTTTTGTTTTTTGCACCATTGCTAAAGAACAAGTTCATTCATTTCTAAGTCTAGAGACTCTTTAATTTTTCTAAGACTTTGGCAATTGATGTTGCACTTATCAATGTTGGCTTGTGTAAACACTAGAATGTAGCAATGATGATGAGCCCAGCGAGGTATCAAAACTTACTCATTCACAATTACTTATATATTTTCATGAAGTAAATGGCTGTTTCGAAAGATATAGGGAAAAGTAAGCTAAAATTGTATCACAAAAAGATAGTTGGATGGAACTAAATAAGAAGCTTGATCAATTGGTTCAAAACTAGAGAAATAAGAGCCTTAAGTGTGATAGGTGTCCATCATTAGAAGAGGAAATAAAAAAATCAGAAACTAAAATTAAATTGCTTGAAAATGAAATTATGATTTTGAAAGAAAGTGAAAAATACTAGGAAAGAAAATTCTATTAAAAAGTGCACTTTGTTATTGAATGAAAATGAATCTCTCAAGTCACAAGTTCAACAATTGTCTACAACTTTAGGAAAATTCTTCAAAGGAGAAAGATCACTAAATATGCTATTAGGGAAACCAACTGGACGAGAGGTGCACCTAACCCACCTACCCACTCATCAATCCCTTGGTCATTAGGGTTCAGCTGACTTGCACAGAAAGGCCCCTATTGTTTAGTAATTCGACGCCCCATCTTTTTACTGTTGTCAACTAATCTTTTCCATGTTCAATTTTCATTTATGTTAGAACATTTCTGTGAATGCTATTCCGATCTAAGTGGTCCTATTCTGTGTCCCGTGCTAGGAAGCATTACTCCTCTTTTCATTCCAAATTCAAGAATACGACCGATACGATTGATTGGTCTGTGCGTATAAAGCAAATGGATGAGAACAGGTTCAGTAGGAAGAATTAAGATAATATTGCCTTCATAAACTTTCATGTCAAGTAGGATTGTAAAGTACTTCATTGCAATAGCAAAAAGAAAACAGAATAATGAATCTCCTTGTCGTATACCCCTATTACTACTAAAATAATGGACTATTGTCCATTAGGATTGAAAAGGTGGTTTTGAATATGCATTCATATATCATATTTGCAAACTTTGCAGAAAAATCAATACAAAGGAGCATATGATATATGGATTCCCGACTAATTTTGTCATATGCTTTGTGTGAGTCCACTTTTAAGCATAGGATATTAGATGTCTCTCTACTGAACCCTCTTACCATTTCATATGCGAGTCTGCTAGGAATAGATGCATTTTGATTGACTGAGGTTAAATTATTAAGATAGTGCTTCATCCTATTACATAGCAAAATTATCAATATTGTACAATTACATTACATAAAGAGATTAGCCTGTAATATGACAGAGTCCGTGGGTCTACGTTCTTTGGGATTAAGCGTATAAAGGTATGATTGATTTCTTATATATCCTTACCTCATTATTGAACGTCCAACAAAACGTCATTTTTGATAAGTTTCCAGTGTAGCTTGTAGAATTTAGAATCGAAACCATATGAACCTGGAGAGTTGTTATCATCTACTTGAAAGACAGATTTTTTGACTTAGTCTAGCTCAAAAGGTTTGTCCAATGAATTTCTAGCATTCTGAAAGAATTTTTCTAAAGTAATACGAGAAAATTATAATTCAGAGAAGTATTAAATAAAGAAGAAAAGTATTGTAGTGCTTCCCCGTTGAGACCATCGTTTGCATCAAGGTTCGAGAATTCGGTTTCGGAAACTTGAAATTATATTAGTTTCGGATGATTTCGTAAATTTCGGAAGTTTCGGTTTTATTTCGGTTTCGGTCCATATTTCGGTTTTAATGGGTTGTTCATTGTGTCAACCAGAAAACTTAGCTATTTTAGACTGAATTTTGTGATTCCTTCATGATTTATAGAAATTGGCACCAAACCTGGTAAGTAGAAGTGTGCTATTTTTTTCATTTTGTACAAATCAACGCATGTATTTGGCCTGAACAAATTTTCTATTTAGTCTTGATCGATATTAATTTTGAAATTTTCATAAACATGCAGTCTTTTTTAAGGAACAGTAACCATTGTTTTGATGCCAGGAAAAAAATCTGGTGAAATAATGTTAAAGTTCCTGTGTGTTTTCTTATATCTATATAATAATCTTTAGGGGCTTTTGAATACATCGATACGAAGTACAGCCCAAAACAAATAATATCCTATTGATTTAACAAAATAAGTTAGGATAGGTTGGTAAATTAATATCCGAAAGCCTAAAATAACTAACATTCCAAATCAAAAGCCACCCCTTTAACAAATCTTAGTTTCATACTTCCATTTGCTTTCTGCCTGCTCAATACAAAACTAGGGCATAGACAGACAAAAAAACAAACCGAAGAAAAAATATTAAAATACTTCACCGCAGTTCGAAATCGACTCTCGAATGGCTCGAATCCTTCACCGCCCCACAATCCTTCACCGCCACCGTCGCAAATCCTTCACCGCCGCTCAAAATCGATGCCGCACTAATGCTGAAGACGAAGGTACCGCTATATTTTGCTTGGGTATTTTCTTCTTTCGTTTTCGATTGTATTTACAGCTGGAAAATCGAATCTTTTCAGTGAAAATTCACTGTGTAATCACATTCTTCAACCTCTTTTTCTGATTCGAATATTTAGCGCTTTGGCCATTTCTTTTTCATGTCCCCTGATTTTGCTGTTGATTTTTTTGATTTAGGGTTTGGTGATTACGCTTTTTTTTGAAGCGTTAAGCGAAACCGGTTTTTGGCTTCGGTTTCGACTCGCTCTAGGGCGGCACCAGTATGGTACCCCCGAAATTTCGAGATACCGACCGATACCTGATACCATGGTTTGCATTAAGCCAGTTGCCTTGAGCATCCACCATTGTTTCAGAATTTGGCCTCGCATTTGACTGTGATTTAGAGTGAAAGAAGTGTGATGTGCCATCTCCTTTTGTTAACCATTTGACTTTTGATCTCTGAATACATTGTGTCTATATTTGTTCAAAATTCGGCCATCATTTGGATGGATGACTAGTCTTGAGTATGCAACATCTAACTCTTTCCTTAGAACATCAACAAACCATGCATTCATTGTCCAACAGCCTCCTCCTTGTTCCACTACTTGAGATAAAATTTTGATTTCTTTAATTTAGAAATTAGTTGGAATAAAAGGTTTTCAGCACAATCAAAGTTCCAATCCAAATCCACCAAGTTGTGGTACTCAGATTTAAATTGTCAAGAGTTATATTTGAAATAACTACTCTTTCTAGCTTCTCTTTGGATTAAAGTTGAATATAATGAGTGTGTGATCGCTAGTCAAGTGAATAAAAAAATAAATTGAAAATTGTGGGAAACTATCATAACATTTGTTGTTCATGTAAAATCTATCAATTTTGTTATGTGCTGACATGTTGGCTCCACCTCTCCAAGTGTAGTAATTCCAACACAACCTAAAAAGTCTTAATCAATGGATGTACTATAAGATCCATTATTGATTTTGTCATGACACTAAAGAATTGCATTGAAGTCGTCTACTAGTTCCAAAGGGATGTTAATTTTGTTAACATGTTGCTTTAAGTATTCCCACAACTGTATTCACTTTTTTATTTGATTGTACGCATAAATCACACTGCAAAAACAAAAAGGCATATCCATCCTGTTATAAATAAAACACATACTAAATTGTTCGTTTTTGTGAATTACCGACACGTCCCACTGATTTTTATCCCACATAACCATTACTCTGCCTTTTTCTAATTGCTCATTATTATAAACACAATCTTAATCTTCATCAACGAAATCAACAAACTTCTAATTTTGTGTACTGTTAGTTTGTTTTCTAAATGATCAATAAATGACACATGTTTTTGTTTCAAGACATGAACTACATCTAATTGTTTAGACAAGTAATTAAGACTAGACATTTTAAACAATTATATTCATTAAGATAGATTAGGAGAGTTGCTACCTAAATCAACGTGAGAAAGAGCACTCATGTTTTTGATCGTTTCATTTTCTTACCTTTTGTTTTTAGACGAGTAACAATATTGTGCCATACAGGTTATCAATCACGTCTTCCTTTTGTGTTGTGTTTCAAAAGGGGGCTTCGTCTTGTCGCCGCTTCTGCTTTGCTTATTTCTGGTGCGAGAATCAATGTTGTCTATAGGGTTGGATGAAGAGTTAGCCTGAGTTGAACTCTAAGTCGGAACTGTTGCTGTTGGTTGTGTATTATGCTGTTCCGAAATGAAAGAATTCATGTCTTGAAATGAGTTACCTTTGTCTGTTACATTTGGTTTGCAATTCTTGTTTGATTCAGATTGATTAATGTAATCTAAATCGGCACTTTGCTTAGAACTATTATCTTTTACTCATCCACTACCTAGACTGATTAGATGTTTGACTGTGTTGATTTATGTCCTGTGCAATATATAATGTTTCATCACATTCAAGTATTAATTTATGTCATTATGTATATTGTCTGCTTTAATTTATGTGCTTGTTTGAGATGTCTGGGAAGTACTATGATTTATCCAGGTTACAATAAATTTTCCAGCCTCAGAATAAAACTCAAACAGATGGATTGGACCTCGGAATAATGAAGGAATGACTCCGAAAATTTGGAGTCAAGCTTGGAATGGCGATGGAAAAGACTTTGTGAAGTTTGAAGTTGATGACACTAAGGAAAAGAGATCGGTACCAACATGAAAAGAGATCAGTACCGATCACTTTGCGTGCACATTCATGGCTTCTAGAGCGAAGATCAATGAATAGTTAGCTAAAGTGATCGTTTTGAGGTCCATTTCTTAAAGAATAGTTCAACAACTCCAAAAGGATCAGCAGAGAATAACAAGTACTAGATGCGTTAGAACTTCTCGATAACAACCTGATCTCTAAGGTAAAAGTGCTCGAAACTTAACGAATCAAAGCTTGAAGATTGGATGATTTGCAATCAGCAAACTAGATCAGTACCGATTTGATTCTGTTTGGTACCGATATGATTTTATAGCACAGGGGCCCTCGTTTCTCCTTCTATTTTCTCGGATCTAAAGTTTGATCCTGTGTTTCGTGATCTGGTGACTTCGGTGGGCAATTGATCAATAAATAGAAGGCATATAGCAACTTGAATGTGACTTTTTTCTTTGAACCTTGGGCATTTAGAAACTTTTCAATCCATCAATGATTAGAAGGCCGATAGCAACTTGATGGTAACTTTTTTCTTTGAACTTTGGGCACTTAAAAACTTTTCAATCTTCTTCTTCCCCAAACCCTTATAAATATGAGATCTACTTGATTGTGGTCGGATTTGGGTTATATACATTATATTCCGGAGAGAAACAATTAAATAATAAAATTAAAGTGGACGAGATCGGAGAATTTGCCAAACCACTCTAAAAATCATGTTCTTTCCTTTGTTTATTTTGATAAATCTATATTGTTGGTGCTTTCTGCATGTGGCTTTTTGCTGTGATTTTTTCTGCTCCTTTTGATTGTATATATCCATGTTGTCGTTTGTATTGTCATGAGCTGTTTTTGTTTTGGAAACCCATATTTTCTCGAATGCACAAAATTTCATTAGATGCACAAACAGTTGCAGTTTTAACACACGCTTGACTTTAACTCGTATTCAACCGGTTACATGAACATTTCATTGTTTCGGTCACTATTTGGAAAATTAAAATTGTTATTAATTTCAATCAAGACCCTAAAGAATGATATTTTAATCACTCCTTTGGTACGATGATCCATCTTTATAGGGTTACCTAACACAAAGACAATTTTATTAATGTCTTCTTCTGATCAGAAATCCAACTTTAACCTAGAAAATCTTACCCAAACTGAAATGGTATGTAACAATTCTTTAGACAAGTTTAAATCTACCACACATCTCTTCATCATCATAAGTTTCATACCCTCCAAGATACCATCACAATCTTCCTTATTCTCGAATTTTATCACATAAAAATCATTGTCTTCGGTGTGAATATAAAACTCCACTGATTTCCACACTATTTCAATATAGGCTCTAAAGTAATGATGGTACGAACGTGAACCAACCACATAAATAACAATAGAATTTTCCCAATACCTTTTTGCCGAATCAATCAGTAAATTAGTCATTTTAGCACACCTTCTTTGGCTGTAATCAATTGGATTGAAAAATTATAAAGTGGATATAGGATCATGTTCATCTACAATCACCTCTTTCCATTCTCAACTCAACAAGTTTAGACAGTTAGAATTTATTGATTGTGCACAATGGACCGGAGGTGGATTATTGTCTGAACGAGGCAGGGGCTTAGTAGGATGAAGGAGCGGAAAACCATATTGAGCGAAATTGGTTGGAGGAGATTTCCTTTATACGTGGTGGAATTTCCTAGTGTATGGATTGGATCTGAAAGCCACATCTGGGGCTTTTTGAGCCGCCTTAGCACTTTTTTGTGTCCTCTTTGACACCACCGGAGTAAAGCCATCGTCTGACGCTGCTGGAAAAGATACGAAACGTACCAGATTTGAAGGTAAAGGCGGAAAAGACGGTGGCGGCAGAGGGAGAGGGACTAGGGTTAGAAGCCATTGCTCGACAATAAACTAAAATTCGAACTTGCTATGATTAGATAATCATTCAATGAATTGTTCACCGAAAATAAGTATCACTTTCATCGGTTTAAACAACACTTTATAGTTCTTCAATGCTTTAATGACATTATCATATTAACCAAGGTTATCATAGCAGGATTCAAATCGTAAATTACAAAGTTCAAAATTTAAATCGAAACGGGATTGAAATAGTAAATCGTTGATTCTAAAGGTCTACATTGTAAGGTTTGCATGCACTTTGAAATTGATTATGGTGTTTGAACTTTTACATCTAAGGTTTGCATGCACTTTGACGCACTTTGAAATTGAAATAGTAAATCGTTGATTCTAAAGGTCTACATTGTAAGGTTTGCATGCACTTTGACGCACTTTGAAATTGATTATGATGTTACATCTAAACTTAAATTTCAGTTTTTTCTCTTGTTTCATTTTTATTTTGTTTAAAAATAGCAGAACCGGAAATTTTGATTCGGATGACATATTGAATATATAGGTATGTATTAAATGATTTTCCTCAACTGCGGTTTTAAATGAGCTTAAATCGGAATGTAAATTGAATCGAAACAGGAGAGATTCGATCTGAAACGGAATTTAAATCGTAAGATTTTAATATTTTTTATAACAATTATTAACATTAATGTTTTAATATATTTACTATTTCTTTCTTCGGAGTTACAACAATATTTAAACGGATGTTTGAAATATTTCAAATGAAGTAGGATATCCTTGACAATAATTCATCGTGGTTATCCAACACTCGGTAACTCAAAGCCACATTCAAGTTGATTTATTAGATTTTTCATTTACCCTTAGCTTATAACCTCAAATTTTGAACCACAATCCAAAAGATCAAAACATAGTCTGAATAGCATGCCCGTAGAAAGATCATTGTTAGCTTGCTTTGCAAATGGATCCACATACAATATTTAATAGACAAACCAACCACTTCAATCAATTTTGTTATAATGATTATAGGAATTGATTGGAGAATAGCGTGAAAATAATAATTTATATATTGCTTATTATGTTATGTGTTCGCCCTCCGTCGACGAATAATTTGTATATTACTTATCATGCTATTTGTTTCGCCTTCCATTGATGAATAAAAATGCAAGTGATTACTGAAGCTGCTAAATGCAACATGGTTTCATTATCTTTTAACACAATATTTCCCTTTTTGTGGTCACAATGAAATTGATGGATGGAAATTTTCCTGAACTTATGCAATGTTAACAAATGAGAAGTGGAAATTTTCCTGAACTTATGCAATGTTAACAAATGAGAAGTCTTCCATTAATGATGTTCACAAAATGACACCATCATATGCTTAAAAAGATACCGCAAACTCTGTTGTTGTGGAAGTTGTGGACGTTATCATAAAACATCTTTTTGGAGGATCGTTTGCAATCTTAATTGATGGAGCCCGTGATGCTTCAATTAAAGAGAATCGACAATTGTTTTACAACGTATGGAGGAGATTAAAAGCGATATGGAAAGATTTATAAACATGATACATGTTCCTAACACCAGATCAATTCATCTCAAAACATCACTTAAAGCCTTAATTTGTAAGCATAAATTAAGCATGGCAAGTTGTGAGGCTAAGGTCATGGTGGTGCAAACAATATACATAATGTGTTCAATGGTCTTAAAGCACTTATTTTAAACAAGAAAAACTTGCATTATACGTTCACTGATTTCACATCAACTCCAATAAGCACTAGCTTTTGTCGCTAGAGAAAAAATCATAGTTCTTAGTCTTTTTCCCTTAATAATAATTTGGTAAATCTTGCAAAAGGAGCATCGTGCAAGCGTGGAGATGTTTTAAAAATGAATAAAATATTTGGTCGATTAGGAAGTGGTGAAGTGGTTGGGGATTATATCAAAACGTAACAAGGCACACACTGTGATTCACATCATGATACACTAGGTAAATTAATTATGTTTCCTTCGACTATCTATGTTTTACACATCTGGTGAGACCGATAAAAAGAACATTTGAATTTGATAAATCACAAGTGTTGCAATATTATGATTTTATCTTTATTATTATTTAATGAAGAATATAGTTGCAATTGCTAATAATTTTCAAAGTACTATAATGAAAAGATCAAGATATAGCAAATGCTTTAATGTTGAAAAAAGTAACAAAAGAACATCTACGAAAAATGAGAGATAGTTGATAGGATAGTCTTTTGAATGAGGTAGGTTCTTCTTTGCAAGAGATCATTTTTCTACTACAAATATGGTTGATAATTATCTTGTTTTAAGTAGATCAAGAGGAGGACCAATAACTAAATATTTATACCATTATCGAGTTGCTTGATTCTACCTTTGATTAGATAAACAACCCGGTGAGTATTATAATGACTTTGATGAGGTAAACTCTTAATTGCATCATTGTATGTCAGCATTCAATCCACTAGATCCATTTGCAGTTTTTGATAAAACGAGATTGGTTCATTTATTTGAATTTTATAGTGGTGATTTTTCTAAAGCAATGTGCACTGACCTAGGTGAATATTTGTGAAATTGATGTGAAATTTAATAATAAATTCAAAAGGATGAAAGGGATTTGTGATATGGCTATATAGATGGTGGCAATGAGAAAGAACACATATGATTTGGTTTACAAGTTCATATCTAATTAGTTTCTACACAATTGTGAAGAGACAATTTTTTGCATAATGACGGTTCAATGATAATTCCGTTGAATATAAAAAGAAAGATTATTTAACGATATTAGCAATAATACGATTATTGATCGCTTTTAAAGCATGGAAAGTCGATGCTATGTTTATTTTACTTTGGAAAGATTGGTGATCATTATTGTAAGGGATTGTTATTATACAACTACTTCATAAATTGTTATGGATTATTTGATATGATGGTTATTTTGTTATGAATTTTTCTGTACTTACTCGACTAATTAGCAAAAAATGGGATCTATCACAACTGAACCTCCAAACTTTGTTCAATCCACCGATCCTATGTCCTAACTATGCCACTAATTGCGTATCCACACAAGAACTAGGAAATAGTGTGGGTGTGTGTGCGTGCGCAAGACAATTACTTTGTACAATGAAGGATCATTGAGCAACAATTGAATGGTCCAAATCAATTTTCAAAAGAGAGACGAAATGACTAACTACCCAAAATCAGAAATAATGGTTTTAACTTAACTGAAAACCTGAAGAAATCAAAAGAATATATCTACTGTAAGATGAATGTGTTATACGTTATGAAAATGAGTTGCATGCAAACTTACTTTATACAATCTGTAATATTGCTGTGCTTGCTTTCTGCTTTTCCTCACTAGAACACGAGAATCTGGACCCATGCCACTGCCAATAAAGAAAGAAAATGAAAACACTTTCACAGCACAAAAGACAAAAGTCGAAAGTTGAAGTTTACAGAGGACGTTAAGTTTTAATTCCAAGTAAAACCAGTTCAGTTATCAGGAAAAATATGCCAATGATTTTAGCATATCTACAATAAAGGGAAAAAGGAGTCTGTACTCTTCGCTGTCTTGCCTTGTCAAGAGTTAAATTGGACATAATTACCCTTTACCAGTCCACTGAATTCAAACATAAATAAGGGTATATTTATATAAATATGAACTACATCCAGTAAGACGTATCAGCAGTGTAGAGTCACATCAATATATGATAAAATGAGTTAAATAAGGATCTTATGCTCTATTATTGCAGATGAATGGCCAACTCCCTTAGATGGGGAATAAAAAGTGAGCATCATTGGAGCATTTTCACAAAACCATGATAAATTTGCCATTTTCTAGAATACAAGAAGCGTTATCATTCAATATCCATCATAAGTGGGCATAGAAGATATTGTAGTTTGCCATCTGGAATGATTAAGCAGCTTAATACAGTGCAAGCTAGCCAACTAACATGCTTAACAGACTATGAAAAACAATATAGCTTCTCATTACCTGTAAACAACTCCGATATTTGTTGTCATAAGCTGAATTTTCTGTACCTATAATAAAACAAACAAAGAAACAACTTAAACATGAATGTAAAAAACATTCAAAGCTATCCAACTGGTCTATCCTAGATTCTTATGGACTTCTAATTTCCCCAAAGAATTGTAACAACGTGATTATGGTCACCAATAAAGAGTAGCAAAATCGACAATTTATATATCAACCATTACAGTATAAAACCAAATTGAATACACATATCACGAAATTATTTTTGCCAGACCCAAGTATTTAGAGGTGAAAGCGTAAAATGTTCTCAAATGAAATATTAATAAGCTCAGTTATGACACCTATAAAAGGCTAGATTGCACATTGTACCAAATAGTCAATCAAATTCTACTACCTTTGATGGTTGGTTGAAATTTTGTATTAAGAGCAATTAATAGCAAAAAAAACTGAATATATATGTTATGAGAGCAATTAGTAGATCAAAAACTAAATTGTACTCTTACAGATGTCTCATCCACCAAGATGGAAGGCAATTTCTTCTCTGTAGCAATAACAACACCATTTGCAGCTGTGTGAACAATAACATGGAGGAAAATGTATAAAAGCATTAGTCTTTTTATTAGTTAAGAAAATAATGTTAAGAATAGTTGGCGAACAGTGCCACAAAATTATAGAGGCAAAAACACTTTGCAATAGTTCCTACAATATTTTGAGTGTCAAGTACAGATATAGTAACCTAGGTATATTTTACATGACCATTGTTCATTTATCTGAAAACTCATTCCAGATCAAATTTAGGTAATGATTCAAGTCAAAATTCAATTATTGTTTTTGAAAGAAAAGAAAATAACAACAATATAGTCATGGCTTGAGGAACAAGTAGGGATATCATTGTTATTTGTCATGGTCACTTCATCCCCTCCTGGACCCAAGCTACATTTGTCAAAATGCTAGCGGCGACTTCAGCCCCTCCTGGACCCAAGCTAGATCCGCCCATGAATAAACATGATGAAATGTAAGCAAAATAACAAAAGCTTATTTTGCGAGTTATTTGTCTTGGACTTTTTTGATATTTTATTGAGCTTTCCAATGTGATAGAGATGACATCACATGCTTGACAATATACTAATAAAGAATTATATAAAATACTTGGACAAATTATCTGTTTAGAAGAGCTAATTTACAAGTAGAGATGACATATCACTATTGTATTAAAAGATTCAACCAATGTGGGCAGACGACCCCACTAGGCTTAAAGTATATATGCCCCTGTTTGCAAGTAAAAAAATAATAGAAAATTAATTACAAATATTTTAAGCTGAATTATTTTGCTTCAATATATTCCATTTCATAACATAGAATGAATGGCATGTTGATTTTTCCTCAAATCGATGTTCGTAACCTAATAATGGTTAGATTGTTTCTTTGTTTTTGAGCAAGAATCGTAGCGTTATCTTCAGCATTCTCAACTTCAAAGTTGCTTATCCAAGCTTCAATCAAGTGTATTTTATACTTTCATAAATTTCGATTTTTTTTCTAGCTCATGGGTATGCAAGGCTTATCTATTCAAGATTATCCATCCGCAATGGTGGTAAAAGATCAAAACGAACAACAGTCTTAAACAAGTTCACTCACATAATACAACATATATAATGAACTGTACATAAAAAAACTCAGCATCACTAAATATTTTTCGAAGGCTAACATAATTAGTAGAGTTAAATAAATAAATGCATGTGCAATCGAAGTTATCTTGTTTCGTGTTTAAAGCAACCTACTCAAAAATATATAACTATGATTAAATTACAAGTTTTAGCATTTCACTTCTATACATTGGACTCAGATGAATGTGCGATGATCATAAAAAATGGTAGTCTCACTGTTTAAGTAACATTTAAAGCGAAGCAAAGTCAAGAACGGCAAATGTTTTAACAATAAATCCAATTTACAGGTTCGTTACTATGAGTCGGTTTATTCAAATACAGAAAATTAAGCTTTAAAACAACATATACTTAAGCAACATAATATCTAGGACCAAAATCCATGCCGGTTAACAAACGATGACAAACCATTAACCTAAACCTAAATCCTTTGAAAAATGATTTGATATTCTCAACTCTACCTCTGAATGAGTCAATTCTAACCCTGACTCGGTTGACTCTAGCAAGTCACAATTTATAGAGCATTTTGATAGAAGAGTATACAATATTGAAATTGAATAATATACATAAAAGTTTAGCAAAATAAAAGGGTATGAAATTGTTTTTTCAAACAAAAAGTTTAGAATAAAAAAATGAAATACGTTGATTTTACTTCATATAAGGTACGGAAAATTATGTGTTTAAAACCTAGAGTCAAAATTATTAGCACTCTTCGTATTTTTGTACAAATTTCCAGCGTAATATGTTGTAAATAGACGTTGATTTTACTTCATACAAGGAAGGGAGTTAGCATAATAAAAAACTTATTGTATTGTAATATAGTAAAAAAAATTAATTTAATAGGGAAGATTGGGGAGATTATAAATTCTAATTACAGCTAAAAAGGGTAGCATAATAGCAAACTAGTCTTGGTTTTGACTCGAATCACTTAAACTATGAGTCTACGTTCGAGTTTCACGAGCCGAATTAGAATCAAGTTTATGGATTACATATCTCAAACAAAGTAATTAAGGTGCTAATGCGCAAAAAGGCGCAAGCCTTGAGCCTTGGGCTTGTTTTAGCCTTGGACCTTTTTGCGTATCTTTTATACAAGTTTGATCTACCATTTTACTAACTACAAATTAAATTGTAAACCATATTTTATGATTCATTCAATAATTTAAATATTTTATTAACTAAATTTCAAATTTTAAATCATATTTTTTATTCATTTAACTATTAAAAAAAATATTTAACTATTTTATGAACTAAAATTTGAATTTTGCAAGAAGGCGCCTCAAACCGCAAAAAGGTGCACAACGTGCACCCGAGCTTTTTTTGAGCCTAAGCGCGTGCCTTGATAACACTGATCTCAAATAGGTAAAGTTTGATTATCTGTTGTGTGGTTGTGATCACTTGAACTACTTGTGAATAATATTTGAAAGGAACATAGTTCTCATGTATTTTGAAAATGCTTATCATTATCAATTCTAGTTGTATAAATATCATAGGTGTTACTTATGTTGATAAACTTCAAAATGATGCTAAAAAAATTGTCATAAAGTCCTCACTTGCAAAGCATCAAAAGTAATGGTTAAAACTCATCCACGTTATCATGAGTGTACCATTTTTGCCTTTAACAATGTTTAATTGCGCTCGATGTTCTAATCGTCACTAAGACGCAATGTGGCTTACGCAGCAGATGCAAAATCTTTTTGAAGTCTTTCCACACAACGCGACAAACGATGGGCACTTTATGAAATATTGTGTATTCGTTAAAAAGTTAAGAATTATACATTTAGTAAAACAAGGGCAATACAACCTATATTCCTCTAACTGACAGATATTCTACAAAGATTAAAATATCAACTACTATTGTAAACAGAAGCAGAAAGTCCTTCTAAAAGCAAAAAAGAAAACGATATGGTAAGAAATGAAAACCAATTAAAATTTAGAAAACACAACAATACAACAAAACTAGTTTTTATACATTTTTTGGATGCTGAAAAGGCACAAATAAAAAAACTGTCCTTGTTGATCTTGATTTTTAATTTTTGTACTTCCTGAATTGTTTCACAACTTAGGATTTTACGTCAAAATCGCAAATAAAACTTCTAGTTATTAAATCATAACATTTTTGTTGTTAGTTTTTACGCGATCTTCTGCTTAAAAACACGTATTCAGACAAAAAATATTCAAAACTTTTTCTTGTTTATTCTTAGTTCTGAATGTTAAATGATAATTTGTTCCCTTTATGCCCTTATTAAAATATATAAATCTAATGCAAATTCAAAATTTTAATATGAACACTTGAAATTTAAATTTTCAAAATCCAGTATACTTTTAAAACATACACCTTTGAAAAATTTAAATTTGAAAATTCAAGATTTCTAAATTCGAACTTTTAAAATTAATTTTTTAAACTATTTGTTTTACTCAGAAATTTCAAAAAAATTAAAATTAAAATGTCTTAAAATTCATTACTTCTACAAAATACTATATCAAACATTAGAAAAATCCGTAATTAATAATTCTGGATATTTAATCTTCCAAAATTCGTTTGTTAATTTTCGCGCTTGTTTTTTTATAAGCAGCTCTTAATTAACCTTATGAAATATAATATTCAAAACTTTTGTTGCTGTTTGATTTTTTTGGATCGTTCTGATTTAAACCGTTTATTTGCTTATTTCTAGCGTTTACCACTTTAATTCTTTTTACTAGTAGTTGTAAAAGCTAAATAATTATTTCTTTTGATTATATCCTGACTGATATTTACAAATAATAATAAATTCAAAATTTGAACATTAAAATTTTCAAAATTTTAAAAATTCAAATCTTTAAAGTTCAAACTTGTAAAAACCCAAATTTTTTATTTTCAAATTTGAAAATTCGACTGCTTTAAATTTTAGTTTTAGAATATAATAATTTGATATTTTCTCTTAAAATCCAAAATTGCAAAATTTTGAGAACTATTATTCAAATGAAAAGTTCCAAAGCTTTAAATTAAAATTTTAAAAATCAGTACCTTTGAAAATTATGATTCTAGACAATAGAATTCCATAGTTAATTATTTCGAAAACTTAACTTTTCAACACAAACATTTACTAATTTTCCATTATTTAGATTTCTCTTGATTAAAACGTTTCGTAATTTAAAATTTTAAAATTTAATTTTTTTTGTTTAATGCTCATTATCATCAAAAATCCATATTTCTTAGGCTGTGTTTGTTTTTAATCAGAAGTCCAAAATCCAACTTCAAATTATAAATCAGAACTTTCTATACTGTTTGTTTTTCGTCGGTATTCTGAGTAAGGCCATCTATTCAGAAAAGACTATTCAAAACTTTTTTCTTGCTTATTTTTTGTTTTGAATGCTTAACGATATTTTTTGTTCTAAATGCAAACAAACAGGTAAGTAATCATTTAGAATTCAGCATTCAACAATCAACATTCATACTTTAGCAATCAGAATTCAAAATTTAAAATTCAACATTTTAAACAAACGGAGCCTTAATACTAAATAGAGGTTTTAAAATGCTAACAATTATTCAACATTTAGCACTCGGCAATCAGCATTCAAAACTCGGCATTCAACCATCAACATTCAAAATTCTGCACTTTAAACAAACACAGCCTAAGTTTTTATTTAGAATTCAACATTCTAAACAAAAGCTGCCTAACTCCATCTTTTACAACTAAATTTCATCAAAAATTACCTATCTAAACAAACATTTTACATTTTACTATTCGTTTAGAAATATTTAAAAAAAAAATAAAAAAAAACTACGTTGGATGCAATAAAAGCTGTTCTCAAACGGGCTCTAATAGAAACTGAGAAAAATAAAACCTCATCAAGAACCTACCTTTGATCCCGAGAGAGGTTTGGCCAGATCCAACAGCTGTAAGTGCGTGCTCAATCTGGACCAGCTTTCCCGATGGACTAGTAATTTTTCAGATTAAATATGTTATATAAATACAAAAACTAGGGATAAGAATTGAATGAGTGGATTGAAGGACATAAATATTGTAATCAAAGGATCCGGTACTAACCTGAAAGTAGTGAGCGAGAATGAATATTGACTGTCTCCCATTTTTTTGTTTTCTGATTTATCAAATATTGAAAGGGTTTTTTGATGTAATATAAACTGGAGGTGATTTGGAAAAAAACGCTGTTTTCAAAGGAAGGAGAGATGCTAGATGGCCCGATCTATGATAGGGCTTTTTGAACGGAAGGAATGACTGCGTAGGATTTAAATTTTCATTTTAATATTTTCTGAACAAAACGCTGTTTTCGTGAGTGTTTCGTTCCAGAATCCGGGCTTTGTAGCTTTTCTGAAGGAAGAGAAGGCCAACTGGACCCTGCTCTCTCCAACAACCGGAAATTTTTTACTATTTATCTTGACGTGTTGGTTTTTCTGATTTTTTTTATTTCTTGTTCATCAAGTATAACAGCAGCGACGTCTAAACCGGATGTGGGTACCCAAAAGCAACACGTCGAGACTTGGTTTTTCACCTGTACCCTCTCTAGGTCCTAGGGAAAGCACCTCGTCGGCGACGGACGAGGGTGTTGTTTCCACCCACGCCGTGACCCGTTGTGGTTGTGTTCGTAGCAGAAGTATATCTTTTCATCAAATTGAAGCATCACCCATCCTAAAACTTCATGTATTGCAGGTGCATTATTTGATTAGTACTAGGTCGTATATCACCCATTAGTTTTATAAAATTTCATCGTGTAACATCCCTAAAAATATCTTGCATTCGCACAAGGTTTCCCCATGAGAAAATTACAGTGCATGTTATGATCTCGCTTGAGGTGTAGTGTTTTAAAAAAAACCACCCAATGAGACTATTTGCTTTATACGTGTGCAAATTAATGTAAAAAGGTGGGCTTTGCAAGAAAAAATTGATTTTTTTAGGAGTATTAAATTTTGTCTTCTACTTGGTTAGTTGAAATAAACCAATGCGCTTAATCTATTAAGTATTAGCAATCACGCTCTCTTATTAGTTCTACGAAATTCCTCTTCTCTCCTTAATTCGCTCTATATATTTAATTTTCGAATCCTATTACTTATCATTGTTACAATTATCACAATGTTTTTATTAGTTTCCTCTTCTGTCACTTTACATTTAAATACCAACATTTAATAATTTTGTACAATTATTTATAGATTTTTCATAGATCTTCTTCTAGTATTTTAAACCTAATTAGATGATCTACAATTTAAACTTTGTAAATAAATACAACTAACATATATCCATTAACCAATCTAATAAATTCTTTAAAATTTGATAATTCAATGTGTGTGTCATGTTCATAATACTGGCAAAAATGGTAAAAACATTTTTATTCAAGTTCACGTAGTTTAAAATTTTCACAACACATAAAAATACATTATTTTAATAATTTTCTCCCATATCATTTTACATTTAAATACCGGTACTTAATAGTTTTTATAGTTACTTATGATTTATCCTAAGTTTTATACTGTTTTACATTTAAGTCCACATACTTAAATTTATTAAGTGATCCTAAATTTAAACCTTTTAAATAAATCCAATTGAAAATAATTATTAATTGACCTAATAAATCATAAAAAAATGACAATTCAATGTGTATATTACATTCCTATTGACAAAATGGTAAAACCTGTTTTTTCATTCAAGTCCATATGATTTAAAAAATTTACAATTATATACGAAATTTTTAATTCTCTTATATTATTCCACATTCAAGTTCATAAAAATTCTTTACTTTTAAAATTAATATTTTTAACATAGAGAAATATACGCATAATTCTTTCTTTCTAAAATTGGCATTTCATTACAAACAAATACATGCATAATTATTTCTTTTTAAAATTGGGATATCGTTACAAAGATAACATTTTTACTTTTCAAAATTTATACGTTAAGTGACTTCTTTGTCACAATGAAATTTATTGTTGTGAAGAATGACATTATATTAATGATAAGCGCTGAATGTTTGTATTCTATAACGCTGAAAAATAATTAACATTTTCAATTAGAATCATTTTATAAAAAAGTTATATTTTTACTATTTATATTTGTAATTTACGTTAATTGATGTAGAAAAATCATACCATTGATTAGAAATATTTTTCTTTTGTATTTTATTATCTTTTTGAGGTAGATGTTAAATACTTCTTGAATTTTTTTATTAGAAATTGAAATTATTGAGGTATGAAACAATGGATTAAAAGTCATTTTTTGCATAACTAAAATGACAATGTGATTTGTAACATTTCAGATCGTATTTTCAATTAATATTTCTTTTAATAGTTAAATAAATATTTTATTTATTACTTTGTTGGCATCCTATACATATTTTTGATAAATATGTGCTAGAAGAACTTTAAATGCATAAAAATATATTGATTCATAGCATTACACTTCCATTTTTAGGTATTTTCGCTGATTCTCGAGTGATATTTGAAATTCAATCTATACATCATTTATCTATTAGTCAAATATATCAAAAGCTTGACGTCAATTTCAGTATGTATATGAATATTTATCCACAAAATTTTATAAAAGTATTTAGAAAACTAATTTTCATTTATTTGCATAAAAATTATTGAATCCTAAAAATAATAAATTTATATGTAACTCTTTTATCAAAAAATTATTATTTAATTTATATTCAAATATATAAATATATAAATCTCTTAAAAACAATTGTACAATGGAGGTTTGTTGTTCGCTAACGCACCTGTCTTACCAGTTTTCTTTCTCTGATTACTTAAATGTTTACATTGGATTTGGTATCCCAGTATACGCTACGCACCTCTCGTTTCTCTTCCCGAGTTGTATACTGGATCGGTCCCCGCTCACTTCGCTCGCCTAGTCTTTCTTCGCTTCCTGTCCGAAGTGGTAGATAACTCTAGGGGCTGCTGGCTTTGTAAAGGCATATAGATCAGTGAAGCTCAGTCTTAAATCCTTGTAGTGCCTGGGCCACACAGTGCCCCTTGAAACCTTGGTACTGGTGGGATCGACTTCAATATCATAATTGCTCTAGTGAATAACTAAAATAAATAGCTGAATGGGAGATAGGGAAAGAAGAAAATTAATTATTATTATAAATATAAAAATAATATCTATCTTTCATAGGCTCACTAAAAACTTGACTGTTGGGGGGTCTCTTTGAGCAAGAGTACTGGTGGGGAAATACGAGACCATATATTGCATAATAAATTTCATTCTTCAAAAACATTTATAATATTATTTTCTACAACAAATCCTGTGCAGTCCACGGGTTACACACTAGTATAAAAGTAATCTCAACCATTTTCTTAATTTGCAACTCAAAATAATATGTATATTTTCAACTAGACTGAGGGTCGACAGCGGGTTTCCTAAACCCGCAATATTGCAATGGTTCTAGGTAAACTTATGTAATTAGTTTCTTACTTTGTTATAGTTTATTCCAAGAGCCTTCACTAGTTTTTTCTTAGCATACACTTTTTCAAATTGTTAAACCTGCTTATAAAAGTTGTTGATTTCTTTGAGTTTCACGACTAAATAGTCAGTTTCGTTAAAGATGACTAAATAAGAGAAAATATTAATGATACCATTGTTCTTCTCCGTAAGTATAGAATTTTTTTATAGGAATTGTTGTCTTCTCATCCTTATGTGCTTTAAACTTTCAAACCTATTTACATACAACTCTACATCTATTATTTATCAAATAAAATTCAGTTTCATAGTTCTCAAAAATATTTTCATCCAAAGAGGTAAAACATTGAAATTCTTCATATCTCCACTTCCGACCATATCCAAATAATTTAGAGCTCATTAGTACTCCTCCTCAAAGTGCAAATAACAAAATTTATGCTGAAAATCCTAATTCTATCACAATCGGTTTTCCAAGAAAACTCAAATTACATGTCTCGAAATAACATGTATCGGTCTCAAATAAATTATCCTTAAGTCCCTTATCAGCATTATAGTACATATATCAGACTTTGAGGAGTCAGTTCAGAAACGTCGATGAAGGAATAAGCCATAACAATGAAACTCCTAAAAAAGATACTGTTGGATCGGAGCCAGGGCGTAGTGCGTTAAATGAGTAAGTTTCAAACTTTTTTGCTATTTTGTATTGGCTTATGAAGTCTGAATTTATTTTGATTTGATCTAAATTAATTTTAAATGAAAGCTTTATTTTATTTATTTTGTAAATAAAGTTTTGTTTTATATTATATATTATGCATATGCGTGTAATATACACATATACGTGTATGAGCATGTGCAACATATACAATGTAAATGGTATAATATGCTCGTATGCAAGTGTTGTGATTTACACCGCAATGGACATGTGAGTCCCTCCATATACATATATATTGTCTAATATATATATATATATATATATATATATATATATATACATACATATATATATATAACTTAACATATTATATATAACTTAACATAACATGAAATCATATTTATAAATAGGTGTGTGTCTTTACGATATTAAGATGCCGTTTGCACCAAAAGTTGGCACAAACACCCAAGAGAATTTGCAGAGAAATAAATAAAGAATATAAAATGAAAACAGAGGAAACAAGCTATTATAACAATTAGAAACAAGCAAATAACAGAGGCACGGCGATTTATAGTGGTTCGACATTATTTGCCTGCGTCCATTTTGAATATATGTTTTACTAATCACTTTGTAAATTGAGTACAATAGGGATCGAATGAAAATCCTTGGTTACAATAGAATACAAAGCAACTAGAAGCATAAAGTTCCGAAAATGAACAACCAAGCTTGTATTTATGGCTGAAGATAGCGAAATATCTCCCTGAAAATTCGGCAGAAGGATCTCCAAAACAATATGGACCCATAGGAGGATCAATGGCCCAAATCACAAGGAATAAAGATCGGTGTTGATCCCTATTTTGAAGGAATTTAGGGATGCGATCCCTATGGGAGCTTTCCCATGTTGTAATATGCTTAGCCTCCAAGTTTCTTGCTGATTGGATTAGTATAACTTGAGTTATTGCTCGATATTTGCTTCAGTGTGAGTTGTTTTTTTATTTTAGTTGATCTCTACTACGGGAAGAGGCTCGATCCTTATTGAGGGAAGATGGACGATCCCTATTGTTTCATCTTTTTGTGGTGCGATCTCTAGGTTAGGCTCTCTAAGGTCCTCCATCTTGCTTACAAGATTTTATATACATTGGACTTATGGATCTTGAGATATTGATTGTTTCTCATTGACTTGCACTTGCTTAGCTGAAATATGCCGATCCATATGTTGGAGAATGACTATAGCCGATCCCTCCTCTATGTCGAACTATATTCCATGCTTTGAACATTCAGCATTGCATATCTCTCAATTTAGTTCAATTTTGACTTCATATTACCACATGTACTTGACTTCAGGACCTCACAATCATCGCTCTGGACTTTCTAGCCTTGATGATAGTCAAATCTAACTTGTCCAATCAGTTTGAATATAGCCGGGTCAAAATGTCGGATAACATTTGCCCCTCTAAGTACGTCTTGTGTTGGACATAACGTGCTTTGAATCAAAGCAAGTTAGAGTCGTCAAAAAGAAATCCATCCAGTTTTATGAATAGTTGTTATCCTTCCGTCGAATTATTTTTCCAAAGTATCTAATCTTTCTTTGATCGTTATGATGTTTGGTCAATTTTCAGTAGTATAAATTTAGGATTATATTTCATCAGTTGATATCTATATCCGGTTCAACGAGACTGGTGAGCTTCGGCTATATGATTCGGTCTCGACCTTGAAGGCTTCTGGTTTGAATTTAATTTCCGTCGATCTTAAAAATTGAACTTTCAAAATATACACGTGCACGTACAAGTAATATTCTTGTCGTTGGCTCCCAGAAGTATTTGCACGCTCACGGGTCTTCGCCAATTTTCGTTGAGTTATATGCAATTCTATTGCATTTTAAATTTATTTTTATAATTTTTATGCATATGCTTGCATGCATATAGGGTTCGCAATCGATCCAGTTTTCTTTTTTGTTTTTGTTTTAATAGGGTTCAAAATTTTTATAAACGACCCATTTTTCCTTTATGTATATTGGGGTCGGTATTATTTTAGCCAATCCCCCCATTCTCCTTTTTTCTTTTCTTTTCTCTTTTTTTATACATATAGGGATCGACATTCTTTTAGCCGATCTTCCCTCCTTTCTTTTGACTTCATGAAGAAACTAAGGCACGCCGACACCCTTAGCTTCATATATAAACTAACTTTTCCTTCTCTAAAACTTCAATATACTTCATTTCGTTTATTTTTACTTTCTTCGGTACTGAACCCTTCTTATCCTATCTTAGAGCCGAACCCATCCCCTATTCTTTCTACTTCACTTTTGAACCAAGATCCATCACAACCCAACATTCTCTTATAAATCCGATCTCTCTCTCCTTTGACTTGATCAACTCCAAATCATTTACCATCGTTGTTGTTCTCTTCATTTATCATCGCCAACACAGATACATATTTGGGTTTTTAGTTTGCATACGACTTTGATTTGTGATGAGGTAATGGGTTTCGTTTAGGTTAACCATAGGTTAAATTTGGAGGATCTGAGTCGGACGATGGCGATGCAGGGTTTGGCGAAATAGTAAAGGAGGTGAGAGAAAAAAGTGAAGGATGAAAGAAGCATAGGGATCGGTCGTGCATTGTTGCTTAAGGGTAGAGGGGTCAATCTAGCAATTACGTTGTATAGGGATCGGTGGTTGAGTGTATAAGGAGGGAAGTATGAAAATGTTGAAGTAGAGGGATCGGTTGCTTTGTTTAGTGAAGGGATCGGCCGGCTACTGATGTGGAGAGCAATCGGTCATTCATGAAGTGAAGAGAGATCGACTGTTTGTTTTGGGAGGAGTGTGAATACGGCTAAGTAGAGGGATTGGTAGTGGTGTGTTTGTGGATGGAGGGATCGGTTTTTTTGCTTAGGGATTGGTTGTAGACTTTGTAATGGGGATCGGTTGTTTTTACATAAAGGGATCTGTTGTGGGTACTTAGCCGATTCTAAGCTTTGAACTGACTTTAAACACTTTGAAAACATATCCAAATTCACTTGCATGAACAACTAGAACCAATTCCATCTTAGCGAACTTGAACATATAACGATAACAAACTGCAGGACTTGCATATCCAATATCGAACTCGACATTCAACAATCAAACTCCAAAGACTTAGGATATGAACTAAAACTTACCATATGAACTTTAATAATGGACTTCACACTTTGATATGTCAATGATTGACCCAAACGCTCACACAACCGATCAATCTAAATGACAATTGAGACGGTCGGCGATGGTGGTCGCTTTTTTCAGAATCCAAAATATCGTCACTTACTTTTAGTTTTAAACTGTTTATCTCTTCACTTCATAACACTAGCTTACACTTAGCATGAAGGAACATGTAAAATTTCTAACCTCGATTATCTATTGAGTTTACTTGATATGGGCATTAGATGTTCAGAGCGTTTAGCTGCATAGAAAACCTTCACGACTTAGCAATTTTGGAGTCGAGTCAAGTTCTGAAACTATTTCCTGTATACTTTCCCCTTATCGTCAATTTGAGCAAATGGAGGTCTTCAACCCGTTGATCGACCTTTATTTTACTGTTTCCGTCCTTCTGGCCGAAGATATAAGTCCTGCCCCCGACGTTATAGAAGGCACTGTATTTATTGATAATCTGATAGATTCCTAAGCCTTTAGTGTTGGCGAGGCCATTCTTCGTAGACTATGCTCTAAACATGGGATTCCATTTGGCGATGTCCTAGTTCCTTCGGTGAATGACAAGGCTCATTTGCCTTGGAGGGATATACGACATGCAAAAATTCATGTGCTGGGCCGGATTCGTGCCGCCTTTTAATTCTTTCATCCGAGAAATGCTAATTATTTAGGAATAGCTTCTACCCAGCTGCATCCGAATAGCTATACTTTTATCCATGGCTTTTTCTTGCTATTTATGTATGTTCCGTTCCATCCGCCATCTCCTGAGGACCTCAGGTTTATTTACAAATACAAATGATGGAATGGAAGCCTTTTTTACACTTACCTTGAGTCTTCGCCCAACTGTCAAGTCCTAACTGGTGCATAGAACAAGCATAACATCTTGAAACATGAATGTTTTTACATTCGTTGCCACCTGGCTTCGTGAGGCGATGGTTGGAAGGGCGTAAGTACTGTCTTCACTATATTATCAAATTCTTTAGCCCAGGTCGTATAATCAACTAACTTATACTTTGAAAATTTATAGGTGTCTACCCACATCCAAAAGATGACAGTTTCTCAAGGGCCATTTCTACAATTCGTGCCACCCCAATTGAGGACAGAGATATCAGATCCCTAGTAATAGATGAATGATTATCTCTATTTGGGCTATTAGAAGAAGGTAGCAGCATTGGGCTTCTAGAAAGCGTTGCACCACCAAGAAATGTGGTGGAACAAAAAGGCAACGCTAATAGCCCTATCGTGCCCCCAATCGAGGGGGCTTAGGGTGATGCCGAAGAGGGTAAAATTAGAGGCGGTGAAGCCAACAAGTCTAGCGATGCTGATGCTGATCTGGGAGATGCGCCTGTGGTCGAACCATTATAAGGCGCACAATCTCACATGCCCACAAGAAGAGGAAAAAAGTTCGCTTATAAATTACGTATAAGAAAAATTGCCAAAGAGTCAGAGTTCATCATCACCTCAGTTGATGATGAGTCTTATTCTCAACAATTAGAAAGTTCGATGAAGGGTTCTCGAATCTCTCGATCCCTAATGATATCATGACTTACGACTTTCCCAACATCAGTATTAGGGGGTACAATTCTCCCATCAAGAGTGGTGATGAAATTCCTTCCACTAGCAAAGGGGAGAAAACTCCTATGAGAAATGCCGCAACAACTGGTCCATCGGGGGAACACAAAGACAGTCACGCGCAATTCACTGCATACTTTTTTTTTATCTTTTATTCAATGGTCACTTATACACTCTTATTTGGTTTGCAGGTGCAATGCCTTAATCTTGTGCCTTCGATCGCTTGAGAAGCTCGTCGACACAGTACGGATCCAGTCGCGGTCCAGAATCAGGTAAACGTAAAGAGAAAGATGATGGCCGGAAAAGAAGTCGTCGTTCAAGGGAGTTTTCATCTTCTAAACATAAGTCCTAATCTCAATCATCTCATCAGGAAGTTTAGCCCAATCTTCCTATATATAGCGGTGATTAGACTTCTTTCCATGCTCCTCAAATTGCTGTGCCACCTAAGGATATTCTGGTTCATCTAGTTCCAGACAGTCCTGCGACAGTAGGTCGAGCAAACACCCAATTGTTATTTCTAATCCATCTTTGCCTACTGCAGTTCCTAAGGCTTCCACGGTAGAAAATTTATCCAAAATTAAGGCCATTTTCCTGAAAATTTGCTTTGATGGGATTATGTTCCTTCCTTCCATTCATACAATTCCAGGAAGCACCGAAGCGAGTTGTTTTGTACGTGTCGATGACGTTTTGTGCAACACGAAGCATTCTAGATCTAGCCAAAAAAAATCTCTATCTTTTGAGAGACAACGTGAAATTGATCGTCTCAAGTTAGAGTAGATCCATGATAAAGACATAATTAAACATCAAGACAATGAGATCTCAAAGTTGATAATGAAGCTAACTATGGTAGAAAAGAGTGCCAAATAAACATCTGAGGCGGCTAGTCATCTAGAAGCGGCTCACAAAAAGAAGTTGGATGCTGCCCTTAACCACAGCTATGTACATACTTTAGAAAAAGATGCACTACAAAAAGAGAAAAACATTCCGTCTCGCCGCATTGATGAGCTCGAAGGACTCTTTAAAAAAGAGAAGGAAGAGAAACTCGAAGCTCGAGAGGAATTGCAAAGAGGCCATCGATGCCTGTGGACTGAAAATTAAGCTTGATTAGCAACTCGCTCAAATTGACGTCATTAAGGAGAGGCAAGAGAAGCGGGCCACAATAAGATTAGAGAGCAAATCGAGGCCTAGTTAGAAGATGCCAAAGTAGCTGGTCGAAATGAGGTTAAGAACATGTTTGATCCTCTGATCATCGAATATAATGCTAAAGTCCTAATCCATCGTAATCTGAGTTTTCTTGGAGAGGCTATCTTGAATCGCTCGTCGAGGCTTGGGAATACATTATTGAAATGAAGAAGAAAGTCCTCGATGAAGCAGACTTAGATGAAGAGAAGTTGGTGCGAGAGACTCTTTGTGGGGATGAACTTTTAGACCTTGCTGCTGCGAGACTCCGATACTCTGGTATTTTAGCACCCTCCAGAAACATTGATGAGTCTTCAGAGTCTGATTCCAAAGGTTCCCCTCTACTTCAAACATCCGGAGCGTCAGTTTCTCTTGGCCTGGGACATGATCTAAACTATGATCCGAATAGGCCCGACTATCAATCAAAGGTGTTGACTCCTATTCTAGAGGGGAGCACTACGGCGATATTTGAAAGTCAGTTGGATACAGGTATCCTACTTTATTCTCCATTATTTGAGAGATTTCTTTCCTCATGCCCAATAGTCATGGGCTTATTTTCTTGTTTCCACGAATCTGCAGGTTTTTCGAGTCTCGGCCAAACTCCAAGAAGCAGTGTCATGTGAAGCAACAATTGGCATCTACTGTAATTTTGGCGACCACCGACATTCCAGGGCCCGACACTCAAGTTATCGAAGCACTTGATAATGAAAAAGCTGATGACCAGCCACTACCAGATGAATCAGTTGATGTTGTGATCACTGATGCCACAGACCATACTGATGAACTCAGCTTAAAAGAGAACATTAAGAGAGAGAGGAGTTGTTGAAAGAAAAAACTAAAGTTGAACCCGCTGATGTGGACCTCGACTTTCCAAATCTCGTCTCACTTTAAGTCATTCCACCCGACGGGTTGGTTCTCGAAGAACTCCTTCCAACCTCTTAGAGCTTTCCTGCCAAGGGTGATAAAAGATCGAAAAGAAGAACAAGCGAAAGCTTCGGTGGCGTTGCTCCTAAATAATCCAAAAGAGAAAAAGGGCAGAGGAAATAACCGTTACTTTAGCTTAGCTTGTATATAGCTTTTATAGCTGCTTTTCTCTTTTTATTGGCCGTGACTGTGCACGTACGGCCACCCCTTTTGAATAAACTTGTATCATAAATTTCAAGTTTAATATGCAAATAAAAGTTCTTTGTTTTCTCTCAAACTCTTATGTGAATTTTGTCTAAGTATTCGATCTATTACTTTTCCATTCAATGTACTTATAATTCGTTGCTCGTTAATTCAGACAATCGTTCATTAAATTTTTACTCAAGGCCTCCATGTGGTCATGGCTTAAATTGGATCAAACATTGGGCTCGAGCTCTAGTGTTACACCGTCAGATTCAACGGTTTAAATAATTACATTCCTGCCCCCAGTCTTGGGTTGGCGGAGTTAGATAGTAAATGGTCAAACTCCATCCTTAGCGAGTTTATACAATTCCTGTCGGTTTTAGGCTGGAGTTTATGGAATAGTGAGTGGTCGAACTGCACTCATCTATTTGTTTATACTCATATCCGCACTCTTAGGATAAGAGTTAGTTGGCGATGGTTGAATCGCATCCAACTTGTGTTTATACACCAGCCCATACTTTGGGGACTTAGAGTTATTTCGAAAAATAGTCGGACCATACTTTCCTTAATTGATTGATTTACCCCCAAGTCCGGGGTTTGAATTAGCGAGCGGTCTATCATATCACGATCGCTTTTGACTCATGTCCATCTCATTGCTGGTAGGATTAACTTGGTTATCGGATGGTCGAGTCACATCCATTCCTCGTTAGGTATTTCATCCATCGGGTTTTGAGCGAGAATCATTGGATGAATGGTCGAACCATATTTATTTTATTTAGTTCAATTGTGAACTTATATAATCGGATAGCTCCAAACTCTAGGAACCTGCTCAGTCATGTCAACGTTAGTTAGTCGGGTATCGTAATTAACATGTAATGTTACAACAATCACAGATATAAAGGAAATTTCAAATTTTATTTGCCAAATGGAAAGAAATAACATACTTTGTCTTATTACATATCTGGAAAATCAAATGCTAAAGCAAAATTAGAAATTGAATACAACTAAATGAAAAAAGAATAAACTAAGTGAAATAGCGTCATAACTGCTCGCTATTCCACGCCCTTGGGAGTGTGATACTATCAACAGTTGCTAGCTTGAAAGTTCCCTTTCTGTGTCTCTGTTCAATGAAATACAGTCATTCCCAAGTAGGATTCATGTGTGACAGGGCAAGAAAACCCCATTTCAAGATGTGATTATCGATTTGAAAGGTTCTACGTCGAACTTTAGTGTTGTAGTATCGGGCGACTCGGTGTCATTGTGCAGTTGCCCACAAATCAGCTTCTTCGCTCTTCTCAACTATAAAGTCTAAAGATTCTAAAAGAAGACCTTTATTTGTTCTAGATCGTAGTAGGTCACTCGATGAGAAGGGACTTCTATTTCAACAGAAATGACGGCATCGAAGCCGTAAGCAAGGGAGAATGGAGTATGGCCAGTCGTGGACTTGTGAGTCATTCTGTAAGCCCATAATGTTGTTGGCAGTTTATCCACCCATTTGCCTTTAGTCTTTTCCAAACGCTTCTTCAGAATGGACTTTATGATTTTGTTCGCAGCTTCAACTTGTCCATTTGCTTGAGGATGAGCAACTGCTCCAAATTTCTTCTTAATATAATGCTGACGACAGAAGTCTTTGAATTCAGCGCTATCGAATTGGGTTCCATTGCCAGTCATAATGGTTCGTGGAAGGCCAAAGCAACATATGATGCTCCGGACAATGAAGTTATTGCTTTCTTTGTTGTGATCATAGCTAAAGGTTCTGCTTTGGCCCATTTGGTGAAGTAATCAACTACAATGATAACGTACTTCACACCACCTTTTGAGATTGTAAGGAACCGATGATATCTATGCCTCATATGGAAAACGACCATAGACTAACCATGTGTGTGATTTCTATTAGTGGAGCTTTCAGAAATTTTGCATACATTTGGCACTTGTCACATCGCCTAGAGTAATCGACAACATCTCAGTTGACAGTCGGCCAATAATACCCATAACGGAGTATTTTCTTTGCTAGGGTTTTCCTCTAGTGTGATCGCCACATTCCCCTTCATGAACTTCCTTTAGGACTCGCTTTATTTCATCATGAGTGGTACATCAGAGCAAGGGAACGGAAAAACCCATTTTATACATGACTCATTCGTGAATGATATATGTGGAAGCTTTGCAAAGGACTTGTTGCCTTTCATTCCTTTGTTCGAGAAGGACTCTCTGTAGCAAATAGTCTTTAATCATAGTCATCCATGACTCCTTCTCAGGCTTTGTCCTAGTACCCAGTCAATTTCAATCTAGTTTATGCTTGGAGCATCTAGTACTTCGACTAGAACCAAGCCCGTCTGTTGTGCATCTCCAGTGCTAGCAAACTTTGCCAATGAGTCGACATCTTTGTTTTGATTCCGAGGAATGTGAGTGATGTCATAATACTCAAAGACAGATAATAGCTCTTGGACATGAATAAGGTACGAGGAAAATCGTTGTCCATTGGCTCAGTAATCTCCCTTAATTTGGTATACTACCAACCTTGAATCACAAAAGGTTTCAAGAGATTTTATCCCCAGTTCTCTAGAAAGTTTGAGTCCAACAATCAGAGCTTCATACTCAGCTTCGTTGTTCGTTGCAGGGAATTCGTGGCAAATTAATCGATCTTCCAGAGTTACTAACACAACTCTGGCTCCAAAACAACAATCATTGGATGCTCCATCAGTATACATTTTCCACCGAATGGTGGAGGCTCCACCGCTCTCTAGGAGATCATCATGTGCAGTGAATTCTGCTATAAAGTCTGTCAGTGTCTTTCCCTGGATTGCTCTCCGAGAGAGATAAGTAATGTCGAATTGACTCGGTTCAATGTTCCATTTGAGTAACCTTCCAGACGTCTCAGGTCGTTGATCCGTCGTAACAACTGATCGGTGTAAGTAGTAACAGGATGAGCCTGAAAATAGGAAATCACCAAGCAATACGCTAATTTCTCTATCTTCGGATAATTCCATTCAGCTCTTATTAACCACTTGCTAACATAATAAACTGGTCTATGGATCCGATTCTCCTCGTGAAGCAGTGCGGCACTTATAACATGTACCGATACGCCAAGTAGATAAACAAGTCTCCATGATCCACTGGCTTTGACAAGATAGGAGGCCTCTCAAGGCGGTTCACCAAAGATCGGAATACATCTTCATAATTCTACATACATTCAAAATTCCTTTTCCCTCTCCTTATCAAATTGAAGAAAGGAATGCATTTATCGGTGGCTATGGAAATAAATCGACTTAGGACAGTAACCTTCCCATTTAGACTTAGTACTTGCTTGATGGTCTTCGGCACTTGGATGTTGCCGAGATGACCATTGGGTCAATCGTCTGTGCCTCCACCTTGTTTGCATCTTTCTGAACACAACGTCATTTGCTATCGTATGCTGCTATTTTTCCAAAGCTCCATCTTCTATACTCAAACAACATTCAAAATTTATATGCTTGATTGTGCTAGCATAGCGCTCTATCTCATGCCAACTCTTATCAGCTAGATGCAGTCCTCCAACTATTGTATTGATAACTAATCTTCCACCAGTCTGTGCAGGCTCCCTGGCCGTGTGCAACCCTTGTCCTCGGTTGGGGTGGAATGTCCCCTGCCCACCATCCTGCTAGGCTTTAACAAACTGATGTAACTTTCTTTCCTAAATAAGTTTCTCGATTATATCCTTAAGATGCCAACACTCATTCGTGTTATGACAATAACATTCATGGAACCAGCAATATTTTTCAATCTGCTTTCGCTTCTCTATCGATTCTTTCGAAGGTGGCTTCCTGTACTGCATCATATTGTAGGTAGACAAATAGACATTCTCTGAAGATGTATTTAGTGGTGTGTAGGTGTCATACATTGGAATCCCAAGCTTTCCTCTTCTATAATCCCTTTTCATTCATGGTTATGACCACCGCCTTTCTTTTTGCTGACTTGTTTTAATTTGGACATTTACTTGGACTTTTCTGGAACTCTCCCCGGACCGTTTCACTGCAATGTTACTCTTCACTACTTCTCCACTTATTCCCACAACATTCTTCTTCCTAGAGCATCCAGCTTCCTTTTTCTCAAATACTAAGCTGCTTTTTCATAGAAACATTCCAATGTTATGGGTGGTTTGCTGGCCAACCACTCGCTAAAGTCAGATTCTGAATCAATCCCTCTTGTTACCACCATCAATATTGAATGGTCATTCAGATGACTGACTTCTCTGATAGCTACATGAAATCTCTCCAAATAATCTTTCAATAATTCTCCCAGAGCCTGGATCACGTTGGATAGGGACATCACATCTTTAGGGCGAGTTATGTGCATATGAAACTGCTCCATAAACTTCATTGCTAAATCATCAAATCTAGAGATTGACCATGAGGGTAATCTTGTAAACCACATTGTTGCTATTCCAGAGAGTGATAAGAAAAAATCTACCCTTGGTTGCATTATATGCTCGTGCCGAATCCATCAGCCATTCATATCTCATGATGTGCTGCCTAGGGCTGGTGTTTCTATCGTAGGCAGACATTGATGGTATGCTGAATCTTCTTGGATACTTCACATGCAAGACATTGTTAGGAAATGAGGCATGGCTTCTCGAGATTCCACAATCATCATTGGTCAAGCCTTGGCTCTCCCTCACTAGTTGTCTAACCATAGTTGACAAGTCCTGTGTTTGGATAGTTGGAGCCAAGCGGCAGTCATGCTCCATCTCACGTGAATCATTCGGTCGATGTCCATGGACCATTCCACGCCTTCTTGGCTCACATCCTCTCGATGTATATCGCCTGGATTAACTTCATCATCATTCCGAGGAGGTAACTGGTCTACATCCAGCTCCAGAATCGAAATCAATTGCAACAGATCCAGCTTAGGATCCAACATGGAAATGTAGCTCCCTCCTCCGGATGAGGGACCGACACCGATCGGTCTTGCCAAACTAGGTTGGCTTGCCTGTTGATGTCCGTAAGCTTTTGCATGAAATCCGTCAGTTCCGTGATGCCTGAGCTTGTGATAATCATATAATGAGCTAGAACTCTCTGATGTAGAATAAGGGTTAGATCCCTCCTAGCTTTCCCATGCTGTTGCTGACTGAGTTGGTTCATTATATCGATATCGGCTTGAATCGGCTGATTCAACTGTCGGGGGCTACCCACTAGCTCTCTCAGCATATTTTGAATTTCAGCTCTTGCGATGGAATCAGCCAGGTTTTGGACTTCAACTGGATTGATGGCATTCACATCTATTGGTAGATTGCTCGGGCCTCCCTATTGGATGCTAGCATTTTCGTTTCCTTCTATGTTTTGAGATGTAGATATGGTATTCCTGACCATTGTTGTTAGTTTTCCTTAGACTTTTATAAATTTGAATAGAACAAATAAGCTTCTTAAAGATAATTCCGGATCTCTTCGAGGGATTTGTGCAATCCAGTAGCAACAAAGAGATCCAAATAGGGCTGAGAATCTAATTTCTTCGTGAAAGAACCAAAATGTTTGCCCCAAAAATTGGCACAAACACCCAATAGAGAATTTGCAGAGAAATAAATGAAGAATATAAAATGGAAACAGAGAAAACAAGCTATTAGAACAATAAAACAAGCAAATAATAGAGGCACAACGATTTATAGTGGTTCGGTGTTGTTTGTCTACATCCACTTTGAATATCTAGCTTTATTAATCACTTTGTAAACTAAGTACAATAAGGATCAGATGAAAATCCTTATTTACAATAGAATACAAAGTAAATAGCAGCGTAAAATCCTAAAAATGAACAACCAAGCTTATATTTATAGATGAAGATGGCGAAATATCTCCCGAAAAATTCTATAGAAAGATTTCCAAAACAATATGTACCCATAAAAGGGATCACAATGGCCTAATTCCCAAGGAATATGGATTGATGCCGATCCCTATTTTGGAGGAATTTGGGGGTGCGATCCCTATAGGAGCTTTACCATATTATAATATGCTTAGCTTCCAAGTTTTATGCCAACTGGATTAGTAGAACTTGAGTTATTGCTCGATCTCTGCTTCAATGTGAATTATTTTCTGATTTTAGCTGATCCCTATTGAGAGAAAAGGGCCGATCCCTATTGAAGGAAGAGGGCCGATCCCTTTTACCTCATCTTTTTGAGGTGCAATTCCTAAGGTAGGTTCTCTAGTGTCCCCGCATCTTGCTAACAAAATTTCATATGCATTAGACTTATGTATCTTGAGATATTAATTGTTTCTCATTAACTTGCACTTGCTTAGGTGAAATATGTTGATCCCTATGCTGGAGAACGATCATAGTCGATGCCTCCTCTATGTTGAACTATATTCCATACTTTGAACAGTCAACATTACATATCTCTCAGTTTTGTTCAACCACGGCTTCATATTACCACCTATACTTGACTTCAGGACCCCACAATCATCGCTTTGGACTTACTGGCCTTGATGACAGTAAAATCTAACTTGTTCAATCAGTTCGAATATAGCAGGGTCAAAATGCCGAATAACAAAGGTAATATTTTTAAATGTAATATAAATGATCTTAAATTTTAATTTTAATTCAAATTTCGAATCTATATCTAGAGACAAATATTTTCTAGTTTCAAATTTAATCAATAAATTATATTTTATAATATATATATATGTATATATACAAAAAATGGAAATGTACATACATACATATATGTGTGTGTAATATACATTTAAAAATGCAAAGACAAAATAACAATATAATTATTTAAATGTAAATGGATATATAACATTTAAAATTCGAATATAAACTAACAATGTATATTTAAAAATAAATAAATAAACTTATATGTCTATATATATTAAAATCTTCACAGTTTAAACTTTGTTTTTTCTATTTAAATCATTGCCATAAGGAAATGCTTAAAATACTATTATTTTTCAAAAATTAATTCCACGACCATACATACGATTGGTGTATATTAGATGTATGTATACATATTTTAAAATATATTGTAAGACCAATTTCACTCTAGAGGGGGGTGAATAAGGTGATTCTACTAGTTACTAAAATTTACTGTGGAAGTTTATAAAATATTTTCAACATAAATATATTAGAATTATAGCAACACAGATAATAGCAGAATAATAAATGCAGAAATAGAACAACATAGAATTTACCCAGCTTCGGCAAAACCCTGCCTACGTGCTGCCCCCAAGGTTTCTACTAGAAATTAAGCAGTCGAAGCTAACACACGTAAAATTGCGACACCCGTTATCGACTAACCTTAACTCTACGCTCAAAACCCTGCCACAACTCAGCCATTGAGTTGCGAATTCTCGAACTACACCACTATAGTTCATCCTCTAGTCACACGACTAGTAATCAAAAAGTTTAAAAGAGAAATTAAAAACTCTTTAAAATACTAAAATAAATCAACCCTAATTTTAATATACTAAAGCCTTAATAACAAGGCCGGCCCAAAATAAATTAGTGATAAAGTTAATTCCCCTTTCTCTTTTGTATTATTCAGCCGACTCCTTGTTCTTCAATCTTTTTAAAAATGCCTGCTTTTCTCGTTTGTTTTCAAAAATTAGGGCTTTGGAGAATTAGAAGCCGCCGACTTCAAACTGATCGATCGTACATTCGATTATGCATTGCTAGCTCTGTCGATTGACCGTCTCCTTGAGTTGCACTCGGCTGCTTCTCGATCGAGTTCGATCTTGACTTCGGTATGTAATTTATGCCTTTTGCTTTTTCTGATTTTCTTGCTTGAACTCGATAGATGATTCGAGTTGAATGATTATGCTATGTTTTTACTAGCACTCAAATGATCTTCTCGGCCGATGATGAATGGGTTTATATAGGGTTCGAACCCCTTGATTTTCGTTCGTTCTGATAATTCCTTGGTCGTATGATTTTGAATGGATGAATGTGATGATTTCTGACTTTGTCAATTTCATATATTTTTACTTTATTTCACGGTGTTGATTTTTGACTTGGTTCGATTTCTTGGCCACCACGGTTTTAGTTTGACACTGTTAATAAACTTCGGCCACTTCGATTTGAACTGCGATTGACTTTGTGCATTTCTTGTTGCCTTGGTCATAACGGCACTGACATTACCTTGATTTTGCCGGTGACTTCGGCCTTTATTCGAATTCGTATATTTTTATGATTGCTGGTTTCATTGCTTTGAATGATTTTTTGATAACCATTTTGAACCGTTGCACCGTCTGGTTGTATTTGGTCTGTAATATCCCGCCTTTTTGTACGTTTTAAATCGACGATAAACCACCCACGTCAGACTCAAACCATATAAAAGAGCGGATTGTTATTGGGGTGAATAAGAAAAAGGAAGAAAGAAATAAACAAACATAATCTTGCAGCGGAACGATAAAATATAATAATCAAATAAACAGTTTATGAAGCTGTTTTACAAAATATTCGGTTATACTTATGCAATACATATCAGAGTTACACATATCAGAGAATAATAAATAATGCAGCTGGATGATGATGCAGTGGAATAATATAATAAATAATAATAATACAATCTTCGTCTTCGTCCTCCATAAGGAAAGTCTTCAAATCTTGAAATACTCAGGCTGACCCAAGCGAATTGAAAAGATAAAACATTCGAGTCAGAACTAAAAGATCTTATGTAAGTTAAATCAACTGTAAATAAATATGAGTGTAAACGGCGTCGGAGATGTTTACGGGATTTGACATCTCTTATCCAGTGTCTAACGTGAGTGCAGTAACTTAAGAGATGCTGGAGATTCACATCTCCTAAGGATCCGTTAAACTATTTACTATGTTGTAATATTTCGCTATTATAATAATGTCTATAGTAGAATAAACTTACTTTTAAATAGCGTTAAGGAGTGACCCAATATTCCCCTTAACACGTAATAGTCCCAGTAGTCCATCCAGTATCATAGTCCCTCCTGATCGAGAAACCAGAGGATACCACACGGGATACAGGAGAAAACCAAACTCGTACAAGGCACGATAGGGTAGGTGACACGGCACAACTAGGAAATGCCAGGGTAGATATACCAATTACGCTTCCGAACCGGTGGTAACGCATAGCAGCTACTACCGCCCACCTCGAGCCACACCCCCAAAATCAAAAGGGCCCAAATCAATCACAAAGTAATAGAATGGTATCGAAGGAGTGTGTCCGATAAAAGGTGCTACCTTCTTATCCCGTCGATCGCTCTTGTTTTAGCTACCTTATGCTAACTCAGGGGAGTCGGGGTCCACATATATACTTCAAAGGAAATGCCGCTACCGTCCTACTTCATTCTGGAATCTCCACCACGTACACGGTTGTTAAATTGGTTTTCATAGTTGGCAGAGAGTATGACTTCCGATCCCAATCTCTTTAACAACCAAACATTATTATAACACCGCGGTCTTTTCAAAATAGTTTATACTTTTAAAACTAGAATATAATATCCATTTCAAACCCCATATAAATACGATATCATTCCGTTTTAAAAACCCAAATCAATATGATATCATTTTTATAAAACCCAAATCAATATAATATCATTTTTATTTCAAATAACTGAATATTTCCTTAAATTTAAATATACTTGAAATATTCATTAAATCACTCTAAACCAAAATCAAGTTATAAGAATCATACCCTTTAAAGCCTCAATTTTATTTAAATTTCAAATCAAATTTATTCGAGCATTATTCTTAAATAATTTCATTCAAACCAATTTCATATTTATCTTCCCACCTTAATTTCGTTTAAGTCATTATAAACTCTATATTAAATAAAATTTAAATACTCACTCATATTTTATTTTATTAAAAACATCAAACTATATTATTAAACTTAATTTTTATTTAACAAACTTACACATAGCTCAAATTCAAGCATTTAACTATATTTAAAAATAATATTTACATAATATCAAAATCAATATTTATATAACCCATATATTTCTTTACAAACCATAGAAATCATTTCGAAATATTTTTATATATAGACCACAACGACTGTACATAATTTTCTACCCTATAGTCAAGTGATATGGATATTTATCATCTCAATCCGTAATTTAAAATAAAAATACGGTTATATATCATTTCAAACCACAATCCCAAACGAAATAAAAATGCATAACAACTTGCAGTTTATAATAATATAAAATACAACATTCATTCATCAAATATCCATCATCAACCATTTATCACAATCATCATCTAATTCAACCAATAAAATCAATATATAACAGAAAATAAGTAACAGGCATTTACTGGCAGTTTATATTGAATAACTATTTGACTGGCAGTTTATATGCAATGATAAATTAAATAACTATTTAACTACCATTTTATATGCAATAATAAATTAAATAACTATTTAACTGGCAGTTCATATGCAATAATAAATTAAATAAAAATTTAATTCAATAAACTCAATTTAACTAGAATGATGATAAAAATATACCAACAGTCATAAATAAATTTCTAATCACATTAGAACAAATTTAACATACATAAGAAATTTTAGAAGTTGTGAGTGGGTGAAAACACTCACATTTTGAATTTAAATCCAATTTAAACCCAAAATTTGAATAGTCTCAGAATCCGTCCAAACAAGCGTTAAAATTTCCGAAATTTCAATACGAACCCAGTGGAGAAAACCGCGCTTAAAGCGGACCTCGTACGTAAAATTTATGATGATTAGAAGGTTTGAAAACAAAATTAAAATAAAGGAAATAAATAGAAAAAACTGGCCAACCGCGGCTCCTCGCACCACCATCAGACGCTCGTCGACCGCAGCGTGAACCCCTATCTCCCATACAACGTGCGCCACCGGCCGATGATGCCAAAACAATAATGTCGTCGCTTGTATAAAACCTTAGGTCGAATTATTTTCGACGATCTAGACGTTAACATTCCCTACAAACCACCTAGATGTCATCCCCTCGACGATCTCCACCCCTCCAGACCATTTGTTCGATGGTCCGTTGACGTTCATCACAAGGCGATGAACGGTCGAGGTTAAATCGACCAATTTTGGCTACTCAGAAACCCAGATCAGAAAACGAATAGTAAAATTGGCTTGCGCTCTTTGAGAGCTTTCCGACGATATAAAATATCATATTGTTTGAGGAGTTCGAAATTTTGGCTTTGAATTTGATTTGAAATTGCAATTGGAATTTAGGGTTCTGACTACCGTTGAAAGAGGAGAAGCAAATAGAATTGCACGTACAGAAATAAGGAATAAGAAATAGACTAGAGTTTATAACAAGATATATATAGGCAAAGTTGAATGGAATAGATGGACCCGGTTGATATACGCGTTGAACAATAAAATCGTCTAAAAAGCCCGTTTTGACTCCGGAACGAAATTGGATCAACCCATATATCAAAATAGATGTTTTTAAATATTTTAAACATGATCTAATAGGTTTCAAGTCCAAATTCCATCGTATGAAGAAGTTATGCTCAAATCAAGTTATTTCAAATTGATTTCAATTAATTGATTTCTAGGCGTTTCGCGTTCGTACGATCAAACGACAAGTCCGATCGCTACGAAACTTGAAATTTTATAGTAATTCATTGTTACGGATCTGATGAAACTAGTTTCGTCAAAATCCGAGTCAGTGGCCAAAATGGCTATTTTTACATTAAGTAAATAAATTATTAACTAATTAATTAAATCAAATTTTCAATTTCAATTCGATAATTGAAAATTTTCATCATTTTTGATTTCTCAATCGTTTACAATGATTTAAAAAAAATTAAATGTCAATTTAGAGTTGATTAATTTATCAGTTTCGGTATTAACCTCAATTTCATTAAATTCAAAATTATAAATTTAATTTTCAATAATTCTATTTAATTTACTTTTCATTCTATTATTCAATTCATTATTATCAAACGGATTAAATTAACGTTGGATTCAAAATCTATTACATTAATATTCTCACATCCGATCTAGTTTCAATTAACGTAATATTTAGATATTTAGTTTCATTTAATTGCAATTTCTTCAATTATTATAGTTCAAAACCCAATAAATTGATAAATTTGTGTTCCCATTCTTATAATTCGACAAATTATCCAATTATGAATAACATTAACATTATTTCTAAATATTACCTTAATTAACATTAACGTAATATTAAATTATAATTATTGTAACTGATTTCCAATTTAAATTAACAAGCTACAAAAATATGTAACATACAATAATCGTTAAGTTAACCTTTAGTCACATTAATAAACTTTTATCACTTGCAAATCAATGTTACCATTTATTTTCATAATACTAATTTCATCTAATTTCCATTAACTATCTATTATTTCCTTGGTAAATCCAATATTTCATTTATTCGCTTATGTTCCATTTATAGCCAAGTATGACATATTTTCATTAATTAGCATTTCATTCAATCCATTAATTATTAACTTTAATTAGCATTGTTTAACTTGCATTCTTGTTATTACTTCATAAATATGATTCCCAATTTTATTTCTTTCAGTATTAACTACACAATCATATTAAATTAACAAAATTTAAATTTTTATTTATTCCAGATTTAATTACCAAAATCTTATTAAATTAACGATTTTTAATTATCAAAATTCGTGGGTCGTTACATGGCCGCTCATATATACTTGATATGTGCATGTCGACTTTGCATATATAATATGTTGAACTTGTACCGTATTTGTTTGTTAAAAATAGTTGTTGTCTCATATGTGTATAAGTGCATGCTCTATTCACTTGGTCTTTGTTAAGTTTCCGGTCCACTGCTCGACTCGAAGTCTGGTTGCATATATGAACTGGTTCATGTCTGATCTGTCCCAAGGCTGATGTGCATCCTTGCACATACGGTTGCATTTTGATTCTTCCTGGTCAGTTTCATTTATTGCATCTTTGAATCTGGTATGTCCTTGGTTTCTTTGTAGTCTGATTTCTCTGACAACTGTTTATTTGATGTTGTTGAACTTGGTTCCATGGTGGTTGATGTTGTATGTCGAGACTTTCATTTGTCTTTGATATTGCCTTTTCATGGTAGTCTGGTTGGAGTCTTCATATGACTACACTTCTGTTGTTGTTTGCATTATGCATTCATGTGCTATGATATCATTTATTTGTTGACTTTGTTCGCTGCCTGGTGGACATGTATATATGCATAGACTGTCTAGTCTCTGTTTTTATGTGAACGACGTGAACCTTGGTCGAGGCTTGCTTTTTGTGTCTTGATATATTCCATTTAAATTTTCACCTGTGTTGAATCCAGCTTTAAAGCTTGGGTTTGACCTTGTGCTTGTGACGTGATTTTATTTGTATTTCACTTGAGTTGAACCCGACTTTTGATTTGGGTTTGACCTTGTGCTCACCTATCCCAGTAGATTATCAAGTGTATATCGGTGTGCACGGCCTTGTGGCATGTACAGTGATACACTGTGCATGTCACAAGTTGTTCGTGTGTGATGAATTCAGAATTAAATGATGACGAACAACCCAGATAACTGAGGCAAATAATATTTTCAAAAATATTTTTATTCGGTACTGCAAAATAATTTATTTTCAATTTTACTGCGTAAGTGTATATTTTTGTAGATTGCTCAGATGCTGGATTCAAACTGGAATGAAGTTGAAGATCAATTTTGAGTGAATGAGTGATATGCGGTGAGGTGCTGATGTAAATGAAAATTGTGATGTAATCAAATTTGTATTGTAATTGAAATTGTATACATATAGTGAGAGCTTGAATTTGTACTATTCAAAATTGTAATAAATATTTTTTTGAATAAAATATCAGTTTGAGTTTAAATACTGTGTTACTTATTTTATTCAGCAAACATCTATTTAATTATATGAAAAATAAAATTGTACATTAACAAATACAGTTAAATGAATATATATATATATATATGTTTATTGTCATCAAACAAAAATCATAAACTTGCATATTTAACAATCTCCCCCTTTTGATGATAACAAACATATATTTAAGATTTTGAATTTTTTAAATGTATTTGATCATTCAATTTGCTTCCCCTATCTGAATGCTCCCTCTCTACATAAAGCTCCCCCTTCATATATGCATGAGAATAAATATTCAAATGAGCCTAGATGCAAATAGAAGAATATTTGACCTTTATTTGCCAAAAATCTTAACTTTTCTCTCTCCCTTTTGTTACCAGCAAAAGAGTAATAGTGTCAAAAAAATAGAGATAAAGTTATAGACAATAATTCAACATTATTACTCAATCGAGTATAGATATTAAATTTCAATAAAAATCAAACAAAAACATAAATACTCCGTTTGACGCATATTCCACTTTAGAATGATATGGATGATATCATCATAAAAACCATATAGTTGTGCCTATTGTGGTGAATTTATATCAGGAATTTAAATATCTACTAACCATGCATAACCGTTAGGACTTTTAAATGAGATTAGTAGTATTTCTAATTTTTTTTTAAAATGAATTCAAGTATCTTCTAACCACGCATAACCGTAAGGACTTTTAAATGGGATTAGAATCAACCTGTCTATTTACCAAATCAATTTTGATATACGTTCCATACATGTATAATCGTGAGGACTTTTAAATGAGCATGAAAGCACATAATCAAAAATTCCAAGTAATTCACCATGCATAACCAGGAGGACTTTTAAATGAGAGTGAATATTTTGGATCTTTAAAAAAAACCGATTGATTTCCTGTTTAAAATACCACATATTGACAAACTATATTGAATTTTGATGAATGATGGTCGTTAGAAATATGATAGAAAGAGAGATTTTCATGGAATTTTTTCCAACAAAAAGTTTTATAACTCTTGTTTAAATTTCTAAAGAAATTTACTAATTATACTATCTCAAGTTATAATATATGATTAATATCAATATTCATCAATTTTTCAATCACTATTTATCTTTTCGATAATCAGTAGGGGTCAGATTAGTTAATGTAGTTATTTAAAATCAAATCCAAAAATAATTATCAAATTAAATTTTCTAAAATAACTAATCTGAAACAAGGTCAACAAAAATTATTTTCTTGAAGAGGTTTTATAAGAAAATTGTATGCTAATTTGAAAAATTAATTTAAGTGAAAACTATGCAGATATTTTCTTTGAAAAAACAATGCAGTTACTGAATGTCTCAACATAAATCACGTTCCACTAGTAATTTTTCTATCAACTAGATTACCAGTGTAATCTGCATCTAAATTTCTTTTCACTCAAAATTATTATTAGTTGGATTTGATAGACCAGACCGTGAAGTGTGCACCAAAATATCTTAAAATCATTTTAACAGTTTTGAAATGAAATTCTCTTGAATTTGAATTTAAGCCGTGTATACAAGCAAACACAAAATGCACTGTCAAGTCAAATATATCCACATGTATCTAGGGTGGTCAAAAATCAACATTTTCCACAAATTAGTTTTAAAAATAAGAACAAGTTAAATTAGAATATATCAAATCAAAATCGTCATTCATTTCATCATTACATTACTGGCTGATTTAGTTCAAATTACAGTGCAGATTATCACATGTAATATATCGTTTAAAATGAATATACAACTACTTTTTTACCTTTACCGATAATATTTTGTTGTTTTCCATTGTGATTCTGTCACCTTTGTGCTAGGCTAAGGAATTTTGTTTGTCGCCCGTTGTGTCCCTGAAACAGCCAGAATCCAAGTAACACTATTGTAGTTCCTTAGCCTGCCACCACACCTACACGATGAAAGATTTTTGTGACCTATTTGTTTTTATAGGTCCATGGTTGTTAGTGGCAACAGATTTTGAAAAATAATTTTGTGGAGACCCAAAATTATTTATATACGTTCCCTTTGGCATCCAGATTTGTTTGACTTTAATGGATTTTATATTTTTTCCTTTAGGAAACCAATCTGGTACGCTTTTCACTTGTTTGGGTCTTTACCAACAAATATTGTGATTATGTCCAAATTTTCCACAAATTGTGCCCTTGAATTTAACTTGATTAAGTTCACTCCTAACAGGTTTAGTTTGAATATATCCAATTCCTTGCCTAACTATATTAACATTTTGTTTCCTTAATAAAATATTCTATGATCTTTCACTTTTGGAAAAATTTCCTAAAGTCGTTAACAGTTGTTGGACTTGTGTTTTTAGCGATTCATTTTCGTTCAATAATTGTGTGCACTTTTTAATGGAATTTTCTCTTGTATTTTCACTTTCTTTCAAAATCATAATTTCATTTTCAAGCAATTTAATTTTGATTCCTGATTTTTTAATCTCTTCTTCGAATGTCGGACACTTAGGGATTTTGCTTTTATAGTTTTTAACCAATTCATCAAGCTGTTTATTTAAATCTATCAAAGTATCTCTTTGTGATTCAAGTTTAGCGTATTTCTCCCTAAGTTGTTCGAAACAGCCATCTACTTCATGGAAATATATGAGTATTTCTGAGTGAGTAAGTTTTGATACCTCACTTGGCTCGTCATCATCGCTATCAATTATATCACTTCGAAGGCACAAATCAGCTTTCTCATTCTCACTGTTATCGCTTTTATCCCACGTGGCTGCAAAACTTCTTCTTCTCGATTTCTTTTCTTCGCCGCGTTGATTTCGAGGATAATTGGGCTTGATGTGTTCGGGTTTGTTGCACTTGTGACAGAAGATCTCCCGTTCTTCTGGGTTGTCTAGTGCTTTGAATATTCTGCTTATCAATTTTTGATTTAGAGCTTGATTTCTGTATTTGCGGTTTCACTTTTTGAATCTCTTCATTAGTAATGCCAGCTCAGCTGCTCCATCTTCATCGTCATCGTCACAGCTGCTTTTTGTCAATCCTGTTAAGCATGTTTCTGTGTCGATTATGGAGGATTTCTTACTGCTATTGACTTTTGCACCATATAATGTATCAAAAGTATTCCAGATCTCCTGTGCACTTTCACAATAAGAGATAAAGTTAAAACTATCTTGATTAATATGAGAATATAATATATTCATAGCAAGAGCATTAATCGAGATAATTTTCTCGTCTATTATATCACACCCATTATCAATAATATCCCAACATTTAACATTAACAAATCTTAAATGAAATTCCATTTTTGATTTCAAATTCAAAAAATCTGTTCCATCAAAAACATGAGGAATAATATTGGAACGACCCTCAGCAAAAGTAGCCATTTTAAAATTTCAAATTTGCAAAAATTGTTTTTGAAAAATCAAACTTTTTAAAACAAAAATGGCTTTTGTTCCTAGCTCTGATAGCACTTGTAGGATCGATTTCACCGTTGAGGGGGGTGAAGAGGGTGATGCTATTAATTACTAAAATTTATTGCGGAAGTTTATAAAATATTTTCAACACAGATACATCAGAATTATAACAGCGCAGATAATAGCATAATAATAAATGCAGAAATAGAACAACATAGAATTTACCCAGCTTTGGCAAAACCCTGCCTACGTGCTGCCCCCAAGGTTTCTACTAAAAATTAAGCAGTCAAACGCTTACACACGTAAACTCACGACATCTACTATCGACTAGTCTTAACTTTACGCTCAAAATCCTACCACAACTCAGCCACTGAGTTGCGAATTCTCGAACTACACCATTGTAGTTCGTCCCCTAGTCACACGACTAGTAATCACAAAGTTTAAAAGAGAAATTAAAAACACTTCAAAACACTAATAAATAAACCCTAATTTTAATATACTAAAGCCTTAATAACAAGGCCGGCCCAAAATAAATCAGTGATAAAGTTAATTCCCCTTTCTCTTTTGTATTATTCAGCCGACTCCTTGTTCTTCAATATTTTTAAAAATGCATGCTCATTCATTTCTCGTTCGTCTTCAAAAATTAGGGCTTTGGAGAATTAAAAGCCGCCGGTTTCAAATTGATCGATCGAATATTCGATTATGCGTTGCTAGCTCTGTCGATTGACCGTCTCCTTGAGCTGCACTCCGTTGCTTCTCGATGGAGTTCGATCTTGACTTTGGTATGTAATTTATGCCTTTTGAATTTTCTGATTTCCTTGCTTGAACTCGATCAATGATTCGAGTTGAATGATTATGCTCTGTTGTTACTTGAACTCGAATGATCTTCTCGGCCGATGATGAGTGGGTTTATATAGGTTTCGAACCCCTTGATTTTCGTTTGTTTTGATAATTCCTTGGCCGTATGATTTTGAATGGATGAACGTGATGATTTTTGAATTTGTCAATTTCGTATACTTTTACTTGATTTTCATGGTGTTGATTTCTGACTTGGTTCGATTTCTTGGCCACCATGGTTTTGGTTTGACACTGTTGATAAACTTCGGCCACTTCGATTTGAACTGCGGTTGACTTTGTGCATTTCTTGCTGACATTACTTTGATTTTGCCGGTGACTTCGGCCTTTGTTCGAATTCGTATATTTTTGTGACTACTGGTTTCACTGCTTTGAATGATTTCTTGATTGCCATTTTGAACTACTGCACTGTCTGGTTGTATTTGGTCGCTCATATATACTTGATATTTGCATGTCCACTTTGCATATATAACATGTTGAACTTGTACTGTGTTTGTTTGTTAAAAATAGTAGTTGTCTCATATGTGTATAAGTGCATGCTCCGTTCACTTGGTCTTTGTTAAGTTTCCTGTCCACTGCTCGACTTGAAGTCTGGTTGCATATATGAACTGGTTCATGTCTGATCTATCCCGTGGCTGATGTGCATCCTTGCACATACGGTTGCATTTTGATTCTGCATGGTATGTTTCATTTATTGCATCTTTGAATCTGGTCTTGCTTTGATTTCTTTGTAGTCTTATTTCTCTGACAACTATTTATTTGATGTTGTTGAACTTGGTTCATGGTGGTTGATGTTGTATGTCGAGGCTTTCATTTGTCTTTGATATTGCCTTTTCATGGTGGTCTGGTTGGAGTCTCCATATGACTACACTTCTGTTGTTGTTTGCATTGTGCATTCATGTGTTATGATATCATTTACTTATTGACTTAGTTCGCTGCCTGCTGGACATGTATATATGCATAGATTGTCCAGTCTCTGTTTTTATGTGAACGGCTTGAACTTTGGTCGAGGCTTGGTCGAGGCTTGCTTTTTGTGTCTTGATATATTCCATTTAAATTTGCACCTGTGTTGAATCTAGCTTTAAAGCTCGGGTTTGATCTTGTGCTTGTGACGTGATTTTATTTGTATTTCACTTGAGTTGAACCCGACTTTTGATTTGGGTTTGACCTTGTGCTCACCTATCCGAGTAGATTATCAAGTGTATATCGGTGTGCATGGCCTTGTGGCATGTACAGTGATACACTGTGTATGTCACAAGTTCTTCGTGTGTGATGAATTCAGAATTAAATGATGACGAGCAACCCAGATAACTGAGGCAAATAATATTTTCAAAAATCTTTTTATTTGATACTGCAAAATATTTTATTTTCAATTTTACTGCATAAGTGTATATTTTTGCAGATTGCTCAGATGCTGAATTCAAACTGGAATGAAGTTGAAGATCAATTTTGAGTGAATGAGTGATATGTAGTGAGGTGCTGATGTAAATGAAAATTGTGATGTAATCAAATTTTTATTGTAATTGAAATTGTATATATAAAGTGAGAGCTTGAATTTGTATATAGTGAGGTGCTGATGAGTCATTACATAATTATTTGATAACTATCGGTACATAACCCCTCGGTGCCCCCCAGCAGCCATGGCTAATACATTAACCAACGTTTGGGGAGTGCTACGTACTCTAGTCTCAACGAATGTATCAATATCCAGTCTCGATACATCTTGACTAGGAATATTTAAAATGATATGTTTATTATATTGTGATAAATTGCTCATGATTATAACACATTGTAGTTACTATCACAATACATATCGTCCATTGATTTTCTATTAAACATACTTAAATTAATTAATATAACATGTAACGATCTGTATTTTTAACTATTTTAAATTATTAAATTTAATATATTTATTGAATAAAAATGGTTAGAAATATTTTTTTAATGATTTATTAATATAGTTTACCGAATATGAACTTAAATAAAATTTTGAAATAACCAATTTCGAAGATTTTGGCAATAACAAATATGAAAGTGAAATTCTATGTATTGAATGTGTTTATAATCAATAGATGGAATTGAATAATAAACGTTGAATTATTTAGATGAAATTGAAATAATTATCGATAACTGAATTCATTTCAAAATTTATGATTATTAATGTGATTTATTGGATAACTAAATTGTTCAAATTTTAATATTGGAATTATTTAAATAGTTGAATTATGGATTTAATATGAATGAAAATGATTTCAAAAGTTGATTTAAATTTTATTTAAACAAGAATGAATATTGTTTACTTTTAAAATTGAATTTAAAGGTGAACAAATAGAAATCGAAAATTTTATATTTTAATTAACGTGTAAAAATAGCCATTTTGGCCACTGTCTTAGATTTCGAGGAAACCAGTTTCATTGGATCTATAATAATGAATTATTATAGAATTTCAAGTTTCGTAACGATCGAACTTATCGTTTGGCCGGGCAAACTTGAAACGTGTAGAAATTAATTTAAGAAATTTAATTAAAATAATTTGATTTTAAATATTATCCCTTGAATATGATGTAATTGGCTCTCAAAACTAGTTACGTTGTGTTCGAAATGAGGGTATAACTTATAGAACGCTAGGCGGCATGCTTCATTTGGAGTTCGGAACGTTCATGGATGGATTGGGTTGGAAATTTACATTTAAGGCCGCGTATATGTTCATTTCGTCAAACCCTAGTCCTATAAACGTGGCCATTCTCTAAATCGCGTTAATGGCCGAAAATGCCTCACTTTCTTCCTTTGATTTCTCCTAATCTACACATCGAAATAAAAAACTTCCAAAAGCAAAGTCGTTGATCTAAGTGAGATTTACATGTTAATGGTTGGATCGTCGCCAACTTGCACGACATCGACAAAATTAGCAGAGGAAGGTTGCGTGCATTTTTTTTATTTTCTCGAAGACGTGGCGGCTAATGCGACGAAACTTAGAGCAATGAAGGAGGAGGATGGGGCGCTTCGAACGGCGGGGTTGGATGGAGTTTCGATCGACGATAAGGAGGCACGATCGAGGTTGATAGATCGCGTTTTGGGTTCACGTGATGTTGCCTGGAGTTCTTGCATGGGTTTGGAACGAGGGGGAGAGAGAGAGAGAGAGAGAAGAGGATAGGTAATGGTTTAAATTTTTAATTATTTTGTTAATTTAATTTTAATTATATCGTTAATGTTAATTATTTTGTAACTTTTTCATACGAGGTCCATTTTGGATGAAACGAGTGACGTTGGAATCATATCGACATCGTCTACATCATGCAAGCAAAGAGGAATTTATTTGAACCTAAAAAAATTTCAATTTCAAATAAAGGTGAGTGTTTTGTAATGCTCACCAATTATTAAAATATTTTTATGTTTGTTAAATTGAAATCGTGAAGTTATTTATTTCAATTGACTGTTGATTGGTAATTTGACTGACATTTAAATTGATATCTGAATTGAACTGATAGATATTTAAATTGGCAGTTCAATTTGAAATTGGAATTGAATTGCTATTTAAACACCCGATACTGATAATAATTTAATTGTTGTGATACATTGACTGTTGTGGATAATGGTTGCGATTGGATGCTATCGGTTGATAATTTGGATTATTTGGATGTTTATTTATTTTATATATATTCCTATTATCACCATGTAAACTACTTGACAGTATATAAAACTATTATTTGATTATTTCGAATAAATTAAGAAATATTTTGAAATGATATATGCCCATGACACTTTGATTTGGATTGAAATGATATATTTCCATCCCTTATATAAAAATTTAAATAACGATCACTTGGCCATATGATAGAAAATTATATATGGACACCGGGTTGGTTAAATTAAATTGTTTTAAATTATTGAATTTGAATTTATTTAAATAATTTTGACTTGAAGAAATAAAAATCGAATGTATGAAGATTGAATAAATTACGAATTCGAGTTTGAAATGCTGAACTAAAATTCAGTTAAAAAAATTGTTAAAGAATTTAATTGGAATTTTAAGTCATGATTGAAATATGGCTTGAACTACCGAAATTGAATTGTTTAAAAAAATTTGAACTTTTACTTGAACCTTGAAATATTATCAAGTAAAAGTAATTTAAGTTGACATTTCAAACTTAAGCTCGAAATTGAATTAGTTTAAAGATTTGAATTTAAAATTTTAATATTGAAGTTTAATGTGATTTAAGTGATTTAAATTGTTGTTCAAAAATTAAACTCAAACTTTATATAAATTGAAATGGTTTAAAAATAAGAATTGAATTGATATTAATTCAAATCGGAATTGAAATATTAATTGGAGTTGAAAGCGAAATCGAATTATTTTGAATTCGAAATCAAAATTGATTTGAATTGAAATCGAAGTTGATTCGAGTTGAAATTGAAATTGGGTCGATTTGAATTGGATTGATGTTGAAGATGATTTGAATTGAAAGATTTGGAATTGAATCGGTTTGACTTTGAAAGTAATTTCAAATAAATTATTTTAATATAAACTGCTTGAAATCTATCTTTTTAAATATTCAAATAATTTGTTTTTCCAAACTATTTTCCTATATAAACCATTTTTAATATCTAAACCATCTTATCAAACTATTTTAATTTTTAAAACTATCTAAGAATTCTTTTCAAACTATTTTCTACAAATTCAAAATGGTCAAGGTTGAAACATTTATATTTAAATCGTGGATTTAAATGCGAATTGGGTTAAAATAAAATTGTAGCCTAAATTGTAATTTGAATTGAATTTTGATGTAAAAATGACATATTGAACCGAGTATGATATTTTAAGGTAAATATGATATTTTGTAAGTGAAATGGTATTTTGACGCGAATACGATATTTTGATGTCAAATGTGAATTGTTTTTGAAATATAAAAGTACCAACCGGTGTGCAAAACAACGTTTGATTGTCAAAAAGACCGAGGTCTCTTATTGCCGTACTCTCTATTAATATTAGAAGCACTTTAATAACTGTGTATGCGGAGAAGACTCCAGAATGAAGTGGTTAGATTTGGTGTCATTTGCTAGATTTGAAGAAAGAGAGCGATGATAGATAGTCCCCGGCAATTGTGCCAATTTGAAATGACTAAAACAGGACGGCTTGACAGGGCCAAATGGGCTAGCTAGCCTAGCGGACATCCATTCTTCGATTTTCTTCTTGGACTTGATCCATACTATTATTCTTGTTGTTGGTTTTGTTTGGCACTCTGATTTTGGGATAACCTCCCTTTGACTCGATATGGGATGAATGAACGCGGTGGGCGATCGTGGCTAGAATGCGTTACCACCGTCCTTGCGACCCGAACTGGTAGTATCCTACCTTGGGCATTGCATCACGTGCCTTGTCATACTTTTATCCCTATATGAGACCACTATTGGAGCGTTATATGCAAACTGCACGAAAATGCTTAAAAACACGTTAAGGGGGATTAATATAAAGCTTTAACGCTAAGAAAAATATTTATTTTACTGATTAGACATTATATATTACATACTCTACTATATATAAATATTTTGATGGTTCTTTAAGAGTTGGAAAATTCTGTAACATTGAGTTATTGCATGCACGTTATACACTAGATAGGAGATGTGAAACCACATAAACATTTTAGACGCTATTACACTCATGTTATGTGATATCGATTTGACTCGTATAAGGATATTTTAGTCCCGACTCGGGTGTTTTGTCTTTTCATTACGCTCGGGTCAGCCCGAAGTATTTCAGCGCATTGAAGATCATTTTCTGAAGGACGAAGACGACGATTTGATATATTATTAATATTATTATTCTCTGCATCATGTTGTTCTGCTGCATTATATTTTGTTTCTATTGTATATATAACTCTAATAAATGTTGTATAAATTATAATCAAATGTATAGTAAACAACTTCATGAACTGTTTATTTGATTGTTATATTTTTTTCATTCCGATGCAAGATTCTATGTTTGCTTTCTTCTCCTTTCTTATTTTCTAAATTAATCCTATCGATCATCTCTTAATGGATTGTTTGAGTTGTACATGTGTGGATTATTGTTGATTTAAACCTTCTGAAATGCGCGTTATCACACAACACGCTATATCAAGTACATAATAGAAAGAAATAAACTTCTTTGTTCGAACGATATTTCATTATAAAGTTAATCATATATGGTAAATTACATAATCAACTTTATAATCTCCCACTTTCACTTGGGTCCGATTATGGAATTTTAATCTCATCCATTCGATCAGTTTAATGAGAAGTGTTTGAGTTAGATTCCTTGTAAATGGATTTGCTCTGTTGTGTAAAGTATCTACTCTATCAATCAACTCTCCTGATCCTGATAAACCACTTTTATCATATGGAAGAGTCGGAGCATGTTTCCCGACTTCCAGTAAGCTATTACCGTCACATTGTTATCATATAGTAATAATGTAGTATTCTCAATACACACTAGAAAATGCAACGCCTACCTATTTGGTTTTATCGACGCCATTCCGACACCGTTAAAGTAGCATCAATGGGGGCACCAGAATGGTGTTAGTGAATACCAACCTATATAAATACTGATGCCTTTCTATGTCTATGTTAAGGCATTAGTGGGGCATCTATTTGGCGTTTTCCCTATCCATATACCCTGATCGACGTCCTTACATTCTCCATTATTTCAATAATAAAAATCGACCGAGCAAGCGCTTCCTCCCCTCTCTACTTTGATTGCCACCTCTCCTCCTCCCTCGATGATGCCATTGTAAATCCCAAGCCAACATCTAAGTTCTAGCCACATAGCCCCACCTCGTCGATTTTCGCAAGCCTTCCCACTTCTCCTCTGCCAATTTCAAATGTTATTGCCACCTCCTCTATCAATGCCATCCCAACTCCCATGCTCTAGTTCTAAATCCGCAATCGGCCACCTTGTCAATCGCCACAATCTCGAGTCGCAAATCCCTTCTCCAAGTTGTCGCTCAAGGCTCCGTCGGTATAATTTATCTCTGATTCATTTTCTAGACGATGCCATTATTTGATTAACTTGATATATGATATAGATTCATTGGTTCGTATTATTTAGTATACGACTGTTGATACAGGTTCATTATTCGTATACGAATTGAGATACCGTTGGTGTTGTTTTTAAATTGTTCAATAATTCATTGTTATTGATACGATAATATTAATGAAACCCTGTAGATGTTTAATTTGGCATCATCTAACAAGTACCATATATGATCGTTATATAGATATTTACTTTTTAAATAAAATAATAATCGATATTCATCTAATGCATTATTTGTCAGATTTTTCCAAGTATTAGACAAGTTATAACCACAATGATATTTATGTTTCATAAATCAATATTTCAAATCGAATAGTTAATGAAATTTTGACAACACTTCCTTCATATTCCTCGTGTACGATCTTTTACGTATGATACAAAGAATAAAAGGAAGTGCTGTTGAAATTTTGTTAATCGTTCAATTTGAAATAATTTACGAAATGTAGATATCATTGCGTTTATAATGGAAAAGAGGAATGGACAGCCATTTAAAAAAGTGTAGAAGTCCCTATGTTATATAGCTTTGAATTTGTTTGTGAATTCCATTATTTTATAATAAAATTAATAATGTTATTGAATGTATTAATAAAATCATTAAAAATATGTAATGATAAAATTAATAATGTTATTTAAAGTAATTAAAAATTAATAATGTTATTTAAATTAAGAACAAAGTTAATAATATTGTTTAAATATTCATAAAAAATAATGTTATTCATAAAATTAATTATGTTATTTAAAGTAATATAAAATTAGTAATTTTATTTAAATCATTAATAAAATTAATTATGTAATTTAAAATATTGATAAAGTTAATAATTTTTTTTGATTTGATTTAATAATAATACCATGTGAAGATAATGTAAATTTTATTTACGTGTAGAGTATAAAAGATGGATTATTTGAAAGATCAAAGTTGGATTTACATGAGAGGTAAAACTAAAGGAACGATTTCATTTTACTTTAGAAATGGAGTGGATGCATTCATGAAAATGACATCTAGTAATAAAAATAATATGAAAAATGTCATATATTCATGCTCGAAATGTGATCGTCTGAACCTTTTAAGGTATTATACTGTGATACTACATTTACACCAATATGATTTTATACCCAACTATCATACGTAGATCTATCATGGAGAAAAATATCGTGTTGTATAGGAGACCGTAAATATGGATGTGGATTATGATGAACCCCTTATTGAAGAAAATGTTGATATAGAAAATAAAATTACTGAAATGGTTTATAATGCTACTAGTCCGAGTATGTGGACCAAAGAACCAAATTTGGAGGAAGATCTTGACTTAGAAGTGAAAATGTTTTTTAATTTGTTAGAAGTATCGAAACAAACACTCGACAAAGATTGTAAAATGGAACATTTGGCAACGACATCTAGGTTAATTCCTATAAAATTCGAATACAATGCATCGGAAAATCTAATGAATGCAATTCTTAGCTTGTGTAAAAAAATGCTTCCACTTGACAATGTATTGGTAGAGAACTGGTACTCCCTAGAGAGTTCTTTGCCTTTGGATCGCCATATGGAAAAATGACACATGCTGAATGGATGCATGATTTATTGGAAGGAAGATAAAAATTTGGCGTTGTGTAAACTCTATAAACAACCTAGATATAAATCGATGAAAACTTGTGGTAAAGGTGCACCCTTCACCAAAATGCAATTATTTTCCTATTACACCGAGATTGCAAAGGTTGTATGCATCTGCTGCTATGACGAAACACATGCGATGACACAATGAATGACAATGAGATGAAGGTGTTTTGTGTCTTCCTTCAGAAGGTGAAGTTGGAGACATTTTGATAGGACATATCCTAAGTTTTCTAAAGAATCACGTAATGTTAGACTTAGTTTTTGTACAGATGGTTTTGCCTCAATTGCTTCATTTGGTAAGCATTGCTCAACGTGGCCAGTTACTAACACCTTACAATCTCCCTCCGTAGATGTGTATAAAGAATCAAATCATATTTCTTGCAGCCTTTGGTTAATAAGTTAAAAAATCTGCGAACAAAGGATATTGTAACATACGATGTCTCAAATAAAAAGAACTTTAGGTTATTTGCTTCTTTATTGTGGATGATAAGTGATATTTTTGCTTATAGGATGCTTTCTGGATGGAGTACCAGTAGAAAATCTGCTTGTCCTATTTGCATGGATTGGACAATCATTTAAACATACACATGGTGAAAATTAGTGTTGGTGGATTGACACCATCATTTTTTACATGTAAACGATCATTTTAAATTTGAAAAAAATTCAAATAAAACACAACCATTGCTTTAGAGCCTCTTGAGTAGCGAAGAAGTGTACGAGCTTGTGCAAGATTATCCAAATATACATGAGATAGGAAGAGATCAAAAATTTTGGTAAAGGAGAGCATCACAATTGGTGCGAACAAAGTATATTTTAGAGTTACCATATTGGAAAAAAATCACAAACTTGACACAATATAGACATAATGCATAATGATAAAAATGTGTTTGAGAACTTCTTTAAAAATAATTAACGTGAAAGAAAAAACAAAAGTTGATTTGAAGTCAAGAAAGGATATCACTTTATATTGTAATCGTCCAGAGCTTAAAATTGATAGCGAACGACCAAATTTCAAAGCTTTACTTATTACGAGTTAGAAAATAAGCATCGCCGGAAACCATTAAAGTGGGTTCAAAATTTGAGGTTTCCGGATGGAATTGCTTCTAACATGAGAAGTTGTGTTGATATGAAGGATCTTTAGCTGTTGGGATTGAAGACTCGCGATTGTCATGTGTTTTTTTAGAGACTCTTTTATCGATAGTATTCAAGGAGTTTTTCCTACCAAAGGTGCGGATGCCTAATACTAAACTTAGTTTATTCTATAAGAGTTGTGCTCAGCCACACTTAATAAAAGTAATTTGAAAAAACTGAAAACGAATACCAAAGTATTATGTGAATGGAGGAAAATATTTCCTCCAAGAGTATTCAACTGCGTGGAATATCAACTCGTACATCTTCCAACTGAAGCTTTAATGCGAGGATCGATGCAATACGGATGGATGTGTACTTTCAAATGGTACGTAAAATACAATTAGGAGTTATATATTCTTTTTTGAAATCAAAATAGTAAAATAAATAACTGATAACTTTTGATATGGAGTTATCCAGGTCACCTTAAAAAAGGTGCAATAAGAAGCATGCGTTGAAGGTTCAACATGTCAAGCATACATTGTTGAAGAAGTATCCACATTTTTTAGTTATTATTTTAAAGACCATGTAAAGCTGAATTCTAACACTGATCCTTGTATTGATGATGCTATGGATGAGTTATTTGACATTTCTCTTTCCATTTTTCAAAAAAATGGACATCATTCAGGTAAATGGAAGGATGAAAGTTTTTAGACACTTAAAGAGTTTGTCGTAGCTAGAACAATGGTGCTTTTAAATTGTGAAGAATTATCAGATCTTATTAGGTAACGTGATATTTGTTTAATTATTGACAATATCATGTTATGTAGCATAATAATATATATCTTAACAATATCATTTGTTTAACGGTTAACTTAAACAAAAAGATCCAAGGGTTCAACCCAGTAAAGGATTTGAGACTTGGTTTCAGAAATATGTAAGCACGCACATATAATTATCGGAGAAACTTATTATGAAACAGATTAATTATTACGTATATTGATGTGTATTACTTTAATGCAATAGGTCATTAGTAATGAAATCAATGATATTTGTTATAAAACTCTTGTGTTTGATCTAATGGAAAAATACAGAAAATGTCTAATTATGTATGTCAATGGTTTTAAATTTCACATAAAGGACTTTGGCAGTAAAACAACATACAATAGTGGGATATGTGTTAAAGGCAACGAATATGGTGATGATTTACAAGATTATTATAGAGTGTTACGGTAAATAATTGGACTCACTTATTTTTCAATACCAGAGATTAAAATGGTTTTATTCAAATGCGGTTGGTTTGATATTACTCCTGATGTAGGAGTACGTTGTATACATAAAGATTATCCTCTTATTATGGAAAACCATAAAAGATAATATAAAGAAACGATCTATTTTCATTAGTTACGCAAGCAACACAAATTTAATATGCGCCTTATCCTATCATGAATGCAACAAGGACAACTGGTGGGCTATCATTAAAACAAAACCTAAATGGTCATTCAAGGGGGATATGGTCATAATCGACGAATAGTCGTACCAAAATGATCCAAAGGACAACGAAATACTCCAAATAACAGAAGATGCTGATGATATAGGACACTTAATGATGAAGTATTTGATGGAGTTGAATAAGTTGAAGATGTCGAGGTTGATGATGATGAAAATGATAGCAAAGTAAATGAACATGAATATGATGATGATGATATTAATAATGATGCTGACAATTGAATAGCTTATGTATAATTAATTGAAAGCTTGTTTTCTCTATTTGTCATGCTAAGTCCATAATATGAAGATGAATTGATCATTCTTTATTATATCATACTATATATGTATTATTATAATAGATATGTGTAGTCGATTCCGACACAGCCATGATGGCTCATCATCAGGTCAAGGTGGCTCCCACACATCACAACATGACGTCGACGATGCATATATGATGTCACAATTCATTCAGCCTCTCGACGTTGCTTCTATGGATTGTGGTACTGATCCATCTACTCATGTGTTTTAGATGGACCCTTCCGCTTCCTTAGTCCCACTTGATGTCTTACTTAGAGAGCGAGGATCGAGGTGAGTAATTACATACACATATGCACTCAAATATACATAGTACACTCACACACATTAGATGCAGACATATACACATACACACACATTCATATGCATGTACCTATACTCCCACACACACACGCATATGTGTATAGGTTTGATTTAAGCAACGGTGTTGCATCTGATGCCATCCATGATGGCTTGTGCCTTGCATGGATCACAACATTCTGGCATACATTTAGTGAAATTCCCAATAAAATGAAGAAAGTCATGTTTGAATAATTTATGGTAAAATAGTTTTATTACATAACACACCATATAAATATGTATATAATTTTGTTCATAATATATTCAATTTGCATTTGTAGAGGAGTTTCTCTTGGAAATGGCCATTTACTATAACACCCTGAAAAATTTAAGCAGTGAAATTTAATAAAGAATTAATATATAACAAGGACAAAACGCAAGTTTTCCAAACGTAGAATATGGCGATGAAACTTGCACCGTTGCGTACGTAGCAATTTTTTAGACAATTTTCATATATAACACTTTAAAATCGAAACCAATATGGAGAAGATATGACATTTTAAAATTTTAAAACAAAATAAATTAAATTTATAAACTTTCCTTAATTAAGCAACCCCACAGGTCGACACTATAAGGTTCGACAGGTAGCCGTCGACTAATCCCCATAGTGGTCGACCAGTTGTTGCTAAAAATCAAGGAATTTGGGACGACGAACGATCTGGATTGAACATTTTTTTTACTTAGTCATGAAGTAATCGTTTGACGTTCTGGATGAAATTTAATATTACCTGGGATTAATCTAACAATTATGACTAATCTAAAACCCTTATAAATATAGACCTAAACTAAACCCCAATTTATTAGAAATTATTAGTATACTGAAAAACTCTATCAGAATCTCTTCTCCTCCACTTACAAAATTCTACAAAATAAAATAAACTAGAATAAAAAGAACTCATGAACATTGGATCGAGAAGGGAGAAGAAAGCGAGGGTAAATTTCGACGTTAAGAGTAGGAGCAAAGCTTGGATCCAAGGTGAGTGGGAACACTTTTAATAAGATGATTATTTGTAGTCAATTTTAATATACACTATTTAATCTAGGTTGTTGGAAATTGAATTGTAAACACTGTCTAATTAAATTAGAAATTTAATCATTAGTATATGAACATAATTCCTCTCTTCTAACCTAGAACTGTAAATCTAAGTTGTAAACTTATAAAAATTTGGATAAGCTGAGATATTAATAGTAGCCCTAGGTTAAAATAATTTATTATAAACTTGCGTAAATCTATGAATTTAATTTGAACAAGAAGTTTAGATAATTGTAAAGATTGGGTTACTAAAAATTGGTGGCTAGGATTCACTGTAAGCAACTTGAGAACAATGATAATTAATATAATATAAAATTAATGATAATTAAACAACCCTTAATTTATACCGTGACCGGTCTACTGCATTATTTGAAGCAGTCGACGGCAATGGTCGAGCGCCCAATATATAACAATCGACAAGTAGGCATTCCAAACGCACAAGTTGAACCTTGGCCTAAGGCCTAGGTTATAAATAATAAGTAATTGTTTATATTATATAAAAATATATGTTAGGAATAATAGCGAAGTTAGTTTCCCTATGAGATGATGTTTGGAAGTTGTAGACTGGGTAAATGCTATTTATCCAACTGGGGTCGATTGTTCGATTGGGGGCGATTCTATTGCAAATGGCACTCATAGGAGTTCTACGGTGGACGCGCAACACTAATTGAAGCCCGATGAAGTGTGTTGGTCTGACACAACAGAAGTTCCTCGGCATTCACGGATACCTAACGAGGCGTGATGTTGTGTGATTGATGGATCTCAGTGCATGCAATAAAAGGCGTATGCTAAGATTAAGGAGGACATAAATGCGGATGATGAGACAATCCAGTAAGTTGGCATTACAGGTTCCCCCTCAATGCGTAGTTGGGGTAATGTAGTCGTAGTTGTGGGAGATTTATTCCCATGAGGAAATTGTAGGGAAACCTTTATAGTTACACGTAGTCATAATGTGTGAAATGTGGTCCCATACAGAAAAGTTGTTGGATGATCCTATGTTGGAGGATCTCTAGTAGCTATTATTCGATCGTTAGTTATTGAGGTTCGATATATAGTTTGATCCTTGTAGGAGCCTACATAAGCTGTTAGTGTAGGTGTGTATCACGAAAGAACCCTTAAGTAAACCTTAGTAATACGTGGACACTTGTAGAACATCATAGGTCATATATGGTAGTATTAAAGTCAATTGCGTATGATCACCATATATTAATGTGTACTCATTTACCAGTCATTCGTCCGAGCCACCTTTTCCTTTCTTATTCCCCCACCATAAGAGGACGGTGCAGCAAGTGATGGGCTCGAGTTCAGTACGTGGATAGGCAAGCTCTTCACTAGAGTTGCTTATTATTTTATTTTACTCTCCTTGTAACTGGTTGTTTTATCCAGTATTTAGTATTTTATCAGACTATGGGTTGTATTTCTATGTACTCTGCATTTGACGACGTACTAGTTTCTGAGACCGTGTTTTGAGATACTTTCTAAGATGGGTATTTTATGTATTTATATTTTGTTCCCTTCTGCTACGAGTTTCGAAAGTATAGTATATTTGTACATCGTTGGTCTTTGAATTGTTTTAAAAGCCCCAAAAGCTCGTATTTCTTGGTACCGAAGCAAGTCAGAAAGTCGTCCTAGGCTTTGGATCAATGTGTCGAGAGGTGCGGATTATCACATGTGGTATCGCAGCCTAGGTTCCAAATTCCTTAGGGATATGGGCATATTGAGAGAATATGCATGAAAAGTTTTACAAAAAAAATGATTTTTCGAAATGTTTTCCAAAAAAATTTCAAAATGGGTTTCTAAAGTATGTGTGTGTATTTATATAAGTAGAAGTTTTCAAAGTGATTTTCCAAAGATTTTATGTAAGCATAATCTCTTTCTCTTATTGTTGCCCATGCTATCTATAGAAAGTTGCTAACAAATTCCCAAACCAGAGATAGAAGATGAGTGATTTAGGCTCATGCAACGCGGTTGAGATTCTAGGCATGAATGTCCTGATTTGGTTCCGCTAGTATCTTCAGGCAAGTGGACAAGTCGAGCGTAATCTCAATCTAGGAACCATAGGGGGAGAGACATCTGTAGTACCTACCGACTAACCCTTCGCCAAGTTTGTTAAACTGTGCAAGGGTTTTTCGAGCCTTGAAGGAAAGTCGTACATGGGACCGAGTCCTATGTATATTGGAGGATGTGGATTCGTACTTATGAAAGGATTTTTAAGTTGATGGGTTGACGACCCCACAGCTATGCCCAGTTTAGCTAAGAACATTACAAGTAATGTCGTTCGTTAATCCGTAGAATACGACTGGTTAAGGGCGATCGAATGTGAATATCTTTACACTAACACCGACACGTCTTATTTACGTTTTTGAGGATCCGAACTGAAAATTTAACGTGTACAGTATTAATACAAAGTAATAAACACGCTGATAGAAAATATTCAAAACAGTATATGATATAGATAAATCAGAATAATAGTCACAGATCATAGCGGAATAATATACATCATCATATACATAATATAATTTGAGTCTACAAAATATCAGTACTAGACCCACATAAATATATACATCACATCTAAAATCTTGTATCAGGTACAAAGTCACTACTATATAATATAGATGTTGAAGTGGTTGAGATTGGTTTCTCTGTGGCATATCTGGATCTTTGATTCACTTGAGTCAGTTGTTTGCTGTTGTACATTAATGTGCCTCTTTGTGTATTTAAACACACATGCATATCTACCAAACAGATCAAAAGACCACATGAGCTATCTACATGCACAAGAACAAGACCCCAAATATGCAACAGCAATGCAACTTACATGTACACCATGACATCAAGGCCAGAAGCTCAAGTCAGTGCACAACAACCTCGACAAATAACAACACAGCCTCAAGCTAATAATAAATGTACAAGACTGCAACAGTATGGCTATATGCATGCTACGGAAGGAACAAGCACATGAAATAGTACATGTGCAAGACATAAATAACAAAGAACCAGAGACTACAAATCAAACTGCAGCAGCTCGAATAAACACTGCAAGTTCAAATCGAAGCAGTAAATACACAGCAGTGTGCAACTCGAGCTTCAGAAGAATCAAGTGACACAACAATGCTCGAAGACTCGGCAATCAAATGACACAGTGTACACAAGTGAAGCCAAATGAAAATCATGACATCATGTATATAAACAATGTCAACTAAAGTAGTGGAACTACAACAACTCAAATGAACAGCAGTGATATCAAGAGTTAAATTGTGAAATACATGTCAGTGAACAAGGTCGAAGTCAACCAGAACGAGAACGAAAAAATTCAATGACCGAAGTCAAAGTCAGAATTGATCAAGCCGTGGTCGTCACGAAATGAATCAAAGCCGTGACCATCAAGCAACAAAAATATATACGATTATGAACAAGTCGTAAATCATCTCAAACAACCATACGAAAATCAACGACCAAGCTATATCAGTTGACAAATTCAAATAAAGTATATACGACGAGAATTCAGGGGATCGAACTCTATAAATTGAAATTAACATCATTGGCAAAAGGTATCGAGTTCAAGCAAGCCAAACCCAGCAAAGCAAAAGGAGTAAATTACATACCAGAATCGCAGACAAACTCGATCCAAATTGGAGAAGCCGTGTGGTAAAAAAGAGAGCATCGATCGACAAAGGAAGCACGTCAATCATCATTCTATCGAGCAATTCAAGTGGCGCCTTCAATTTGTACAAGCCCTAATTTCGCCAAAGGGGAACGAAGATTGAAAGGCCGCCATTTTTCTCAAGATAATAAAAGGATTGGGCTGGAATGAAGTAAAAAGGGGGCCGGCCTTGTTAAAGAATAAAAGAGGATTAAGTTTTAATTAGGGATTTATTTTAAATTTGTTTTAAATTTGTTTTCTAAATTTAAACTCTTTTTTAAATCGTTGTATTTACTAGTCGTGTGACTAGGGTACAAACTACCTGGCGTAGTTTGAGAATTCACAACTCAGTGGCTGAGTTGTGGCAGGGTTTTGAGCATAGAGTTAGGTTTAGTCGATAGCAGGTGTCACGAGTTTACGCGTGTAAGCGTCTGACTAACTAATTTCTAGTAGAAACCTTGGGGGCAGCACGTAGGCAGGGTTTTGCGGAAGCTGAGTAAATTCTGTGTTGTTCTGTTTCAGTTATTTATATTCTGCAATATATGTGCTGCTATTATTTTGCTGTGAACTGTGTTGAAATTGAATTGAATATTTTATAAGCTTCTGCAATAAATTTTTATAATTGATAGTATCACCCTATTCACCCCCCTCTAGGGTGAAATCGATCCTATAAGTGGTATCAGAGCTAGGAATAGAAGTCAAATTTTGTTTTAAAAATTCATGTTTCAAAAGTCGGTTTTGTTTTAAAAATTTGAACTTTTAAAATGGCTTCTTTTAATAATACTTTTGTTGAGGGTCATTCCAATATCATTCCTTCTATTTTCAATGGAACAGATTTTTTGAATTGGAAATTGAAAATGGAATTTTATTTAAAATCTGTTAATATTAAATGTTGGAATATTATTGAAAATGAGTGTGATATAAATGATGAGAAAATTATCTCCATTAATGCTCTTGCTATGCATATATTATATTCTTATATTAATTAAGATAATTTTAATTTCATCTCTCATTGGGAAAATGCACAGGAAATCTGGAATACTTTCGAATCAAAATATGGTGCAAAAGTCAACAGCAATGAGAAATCCTCCACAACCAACTCAGTTAAAGAAATGTGCTTAACAGGATTTGTAAAAAGCAGTTGTGATGAGGATGATGATGATGGAGCAGCCGAGCTGGCGTTAATAATGAAGAAATTCAAAAGATGGAACCACAAATACGGAAATCCATCTCTAAATCAAAAATTAAAAAGCAGAGTAATCAAAGCACTAGATAACTCAGAAGAACACGGGATCATTTGCAACAAACCCAGTGATATCAAGCCCAATTATCCCCGATTTCAACTCGACAAAGAAAAGAAATCAAAACAAAGATGTTTTACAGCCACGTGGAATAAAAGCGATAGCAGTGAAAGTGAGAAAGCAGATATGTGCCTTCATGGGAATATAACCGATAGCGACGATGACGAGCCAAGCAACGTATCAAAACTTACTCACTCTGAACTACTTATTTATTTCCACGAAGTAAATGGCTGTTTTGAACGACTTAGGGAGAAGTATGCCAAACTTGAATCACAAAAAGACACTTTGATAGAATTAAATGAACAACTTGACCAATTAGTTAAAACCTATCAAAGTAGGATCCCTAAGTGTGATAAGTGTCCAACATTTGATGAAGAAATTAAAAAATCAAAAATTAATATAAAATCACTTGAAAATGAAATTCTGATTTTAAAAGAGAATGAAAATACTAGAAGAGGGAATTCTACTAAAAGGTGCACACAATTGTTAAATGAAAATGAATCTCCCAAAACACAAGTCCAACAATTGTCAACGACTTTAGATAAATTTTCAAAAAGTGAAAAATCGTTGGATATGCTATTAGGAAAGCAAACTGTTAATACGGTTAGAAAAGGACTTGGATATAATCAATCTAAAATTGTTGAAAACAAGAGTAATCAAGTTAATTCAATGTGCACAATTTGTAGAAAATATGAACACAATCACAATAATTATGGTATAGACCCAAACATGTGAAAACTATACCGATTTGGTTTCCAAATGGTATAAATATAAAATCTCTCAAAGTTAAACAAATTTGGGTGCCGAAGGGAACAATTATAAATAGTTTTGGGTCTTCACAAAATTATTTTTCTAAATTTTTTGCCACTAACAACCACGGACCTATAAAAACAAATAGGTCACATAAATCTTTTCCCATGTAGGTGTGGTGGCAGGCTAAGAAACAACTGCAGTGTTCTCTGGATTTTGGCTGTTCCAGAAATACAACGGGCGACAAAGCAAAGTTCCTTAGCCTAGTACAAATGTGACAGAATCACAACGGACAACAACGAAAAATATCGTAAAGGTAAAACATGTAATGTTATATTTATTTGAATGACACATTAAATGTGATAATCTGCACCATATTCTGAATTAAAATCAGCCAATAATGTGATGATGAAATAATGATGATTTTTGACTTGACTTATTCAACATAGTTGGCCAATTATATTCTTATGCCAAAAACTCTATAAAATTCTCTTAATTCTTTGGATTACTTCATATATCAGTTTGGATTAAAAATAGTGTTTTGTTGGATTATAATACATTTGCTTATAATACGGCTAACTCTATATACACGGTTATTGATTGTTTACACGGCTTCGATTCAAATTCAAGGGAATGTCATTTAAATTGCTATTAAAATTGAGTTTGAAATTTTTGGTGCACACTTCATGGTTTGGTCGATCAAATTCAATTAATGATGATTTTGAGTGAAAGAGAAATTCTGATGCAGATTATACTTGTAATCTAGTTGATAGAAAAATTACTAGAGGAACATGATTTTTGTTGAGACATTCATTAACTGCATCGTTTTTCAAAGAAAATATCTGCATGTTTTTCATTTCAAATCGCATAAAATTTTCTTATAAAACCCCTTCGAGAAAATCATTTTTGACCATATATTCAGATTAGTCATTTTGATAAATTGATTTTATAATTATTTTGAATTTGATTTTAAATGACTATTTTGACTAATCTGACTCCCTATGATTATCAAAAAGATGAATAGTGATTGAAAGAGTGACGAGTGCTAATATTGATCATATATTATGACTCAAGACGGTATAATTAGTAAATTTCTTTAGAAATTTAAACAAGAGTTATAAAACTTTTTGTTGGTAAAAATTCCATGACTATCTCTATATCTATCATATTTCTAACGACCATCACTCATCAAAATTCTATATAGTTTGTCGATATGTGGTACTTTAAACAAGAATCGTTCGTTTTTCATTTTATATTTCTTTTTAAAAAATAAAAAAATAAAAAAAATAAATAAATACCAAAGTATTCACTCTCATTTAAAAGTCCTCACGGTTATGCATGGGTGAATTACTTGGAATTTGTTATGTGCTTCCATGCTCATTTAAAATTCCTCACGGTTATGCATGTATGGAACGCATATCAAAAGTTGATTTTTAAAATAAACAAGTTGATTCTAATCCCATTTAAAAGTCCTCACGTTTATGCGTGGTTAGAAGATACTTGAAATCGTTCTTTTTTAAAATAAAAAATTGGAATACTACTAATCTCATTTAAAAGTCCTAACGGTTATGCATGGTTAGTAGATATTCAAATTCCTAATATAACTTACCACAAATAGACACAATTGTATGGTTTTATATAATAACATCATTCCCATCATTCTAAAAGTGGAATATGCGCCTAACAAAATATTTATGATTTTTGCTTGATTTTTTATTGAAATTTAGTATTTATATTCGATTGAGTTTTAACGTTGGATTAATATCGATCACTTTATCTCTATTTTCTCTAACACTATTACTCTTTTGCTGATAACAAAAGGGGGGAGAGAAAAGTTAAGATTTTGCCAAATAAAATCAAACAAAGGTCAAATAATTTTCTACTTTGCATCTAGGCTCATTTGCATATTTTTATTTGTATGCATATATGTAGGGGGAGCTTTGTGTAGAGAGGAAACATTTAAATAGGAGGAGCAATTAGAGCATATCAATGATCAAATACATTTAACATATTCAAAATCTTAAATATATGTTTGTTATCATCAAAAGGGGAAGATTGTTGAATATGCGATTATATGATTTTTGTTTGATGATAATAAACATATATATATATATATTCATTTAAATGTATTTGTTAATGTACTATTTTATTTTTCACAGATTAAATAAATATTTGCTGAATAAAATTAAATAACACAGAATTTGAATTCAAACAGAATTTTTATTCAAACAAATATTTATTACAATTTTGAATAGTACAAATTCAAGCTCTCACTATTAACTATACAACTTTGATACAAATTCAATTACATCACAATTTTACATTTACAGCTGACCTCACTACATATCACTCACACTCGTATTTATCTTCAACTTCATTCCAGTTAGAATCCAGCATCTGAGCAATTTGCAAAAATATTCACTAACACAATAAAATCGAAAAAGAAATATTTTTGCAATATAAAATAAAATATGAATTTGGAAAATAATATTTGCCTCGGTTATTTGGGTTATTCGTCATCAATTAAATTTGAATTCATCATACACGAATAGCTTGTGACATACACAGTGTATCACTGTATATGCCACAAGGCCGTGCACATCGAAATATACACTTGATTGATTTGCAGGGACAGGTGAGCACAGGTCAAACCCAAATGAAAAGCCGGGTTCAACTCAAATGCAATATAAATAAAATCACAACACGCGCACAAGGTCAAACCCGAGCTATTTGCTGGATTCAATACAGGGGAGTTGTACAGGCTACGACTTCAAGCATGCAAGCAAGATGGTGATCAATATGCAGTACAGTGAAGTACAAAACAAGTGCATCACAAATCAACAAAGGAAAAACCAGGAAAGATCAAATGCCATCAAGCAAGCAAGACCAAAGAATGATCAGACCATCAATACACAAAGAGGCACATTAATGTACAACAACAAACAACTGACTCAAGTGAATCAAAGATCCAGATATGCCACAAACCAGTCTCAACCACTTCAACAAAACACACATGCACATCTACCAAACATATCAAAAGACCACATGAGCTATCTACATGCACAAGAACAAGACCCCAAATATGCAACAGCAATGCAACTTACATGCACACCATGACATCAAGGCCAGAAGCTCAAGTCAGTGCACAACAACCTCGACAAACAACAACACAGCCTCAAGCTAATAATACATGTACAAGACTGCAACAGTATGGCTATATGCATGCTACAGAAGGAACAAGCACATGAAACAGTATATGTGCAAGACACAAATAACAAAGAACCAGAGACTACCAATCAAACTGCAGCAGCTCGAATAAACACTGCAAGTTCAAATCGAATCAGTAAATACACAGCAGTGTGCAACTAGAGCTTCAGAAGAATCAAGTGACACAACAATGCTCGAAGACTCGGCAATCAAATGACACAGTGTACACAAGTGAAGCCAAATGAAAATCATGACATCATGTATATAAACAATGTCAACCAAAGTAGTGGAACTGCAACAACTCAAATGAATAGCAGTGATATCAAGAGTTAAATTGTGAAATACATGTCAGTGAACAAGGTCGAAGTCAACCAGAACGAGAACGAAAAAATTCAACGACCGAAGCCAAAGTCAGAATCGATCAAGCCGTGGTCGTCACGAAATGAATCAAAGCCATGACCATCAAGCAACGAAAATATATACGATTATGAACAAGTCGTAAATCATCTCAAACATCCATACGAAAATCAACGACCAAGCTATATCAGTTGACAAATTCAAATAAAGTATATACGACGAGAATTCATGGGATCGAACCTTATAAATTGAAATTAACATCATTGGCAAAAGGTATCGAGTTCAAGCAAGCCAAACCCAGCAAAGTAAAAGGAGTAAATTACATACCGGAATCGTAGACAAACTCGATCCAAATTGGAGAAGCCGTGTGGTAAAAAAGAGAGCATCGATCGACAAAGGAAGCACGTCAATCATCATTCGATCGAGCAATTCAAGCGGCGCCTTCAATTTGCACAATCCCTAATTTCGCCAAAGAGGAACGAAGATTGGAAGGCCGCCATTTTTCTCAAGATAATAAAAGGATCGGGCTAGAATGAAGTAAAAAGGGGGCCGACCTTGTTAAAGAATAAAAGAGGATTAAGTTTTAATTAGGGCTTTATTTCAAATTGGTTTTAAATTTGTTTTCTAAATTTAAACTCTTTTTTAAATCGTTGTATTAACTAGTCGTGTGACTAGGGCACAAACTACGTGGCGTAGTTTGAGAATTCGCAACTCAGTGGTTGAGTTGTGGCAGGGTTTTGAGCGTTGAGTTAGGTTTAGTCGATAGCGGGTGCCGCGAGTTTACGCATGTAAGCGTCTGACTAACTAATTTCTAGTAGATACCTTGGGGGTAGCACGTAGGCAGGGTTTTGCCGAAGCTGGGTAAATTCTGTGTTGTTCTGTTTCCGTTATTTATATTCTGCAATATCTGTACTGCTATTATTCTGCTGTGAACTGTGTTGAAATCTGAATTGAATATTTTATAAGCTTCCGCAATAAATTTTTATAATTGATAGTATCACCCTATTCACCCACCCTCTAGGGTGAATTAGATCCTACAATAGATGACATTAACTCCTAACTGTCAATATGTACAAGTATGGAGTAAACTAAAACTATCAAAACAGTCTACTTCAACGCTAGACCAAAATCCAAGGGTCAATTGGTCCCTGTACCTATAAAGTCTCAGCCTGACCTGAGTATTAAAATAATAAACGGGTTATACTATATCTAAATAAAAAGTGAGATACTAATATCATAACTTTATGATTTAAAATAATAAGCCATATAAAATATGCCAAAAAAAATCATAATAAGGCGTATTAATTAAATTGAATAATCTATAAATCCATAAATGACTTAATTATAAAATAAGTCTTCTCAAAATATGCCTAAAACCCAAAAATTCAAAAAGGCATATTAAACCAATAATTACAGATCTCAAAATTTTGACTTAACAATAACCAAATAAGTCATAAATAAAATAAGTCATATTAAAAAGGCAAGACGTTTTCTGGCATGGAGGATTTCATAGAGGCACGAACTTGGTTGAGGATTACGGAGCGAATATTTAGGCTGTTAGGATTGGAGGATCATCAGAGAGTTCAACTTACATCTTTGCAGCTGAAGGGAGAGGCTTCTTACTGGTGGAAGATTATAGAGATGGAGGGTAGAGACATTAGTTGGGTTGGATTTTGGGAAAGGTTTGAGAGAAAGTTCTTGTCGCAAGCCGAGGAATGCATGCAGTTGGAGAAGTTCATTAGTCTGAAGCAGGGTAGTCTTTCGGTGAAAGAGTATATAAATTAATTTAGTGAATTATCGAGGTTCAGGATGGAGTTTGTTAATACAACGCATAAGAAGGCCACCAAGTTTGCTAAGGGTTTGAACCAGCCCCTCCAAGGCTTGGCATTGACACATGAAACTATGTGAGAGACGTATGAGGCACTTGTGGAAATGGCTCTCATTTTAGCCGTTGCTAAGGAAGAAGAGGTTAAAGGGGTTTCTAAATCAGAAAACTCTAAGAAGCAGTGGTAGAAGAATAAGAATGATATGGACAAAAAGAAAGTAGGAGGATCTCAAAAGGGACAGATTAAGAAGGGAAAGAAATGTCATATTTGGATTGGTTGGGCATTACTCAAAGGACTACAAGAAGGACACAATAAATGTGAGTTGTTACAGCTGTTGGCAGCCTAGACACCTTAGTAGAGCTTTTCCTTAGAGGACGGGATAGAGAATAGGTGCACTACGGTGCAAGTACAGGCTTTGGATGCAGCACCTTCTAATAGTGGATCAGATCGAGGTATAAAGGTCTTTATAGAAGGTTTGATCTCTATTTCAAATTCTCCTATTCAGACTCGTTTTGACTCTGGTGCATCACATTCTTTCATTTATAGTTCCTTGGTTGATTGTTTGCACTTAGATATTTCTCTAGGTGTAGACCCTATAGTTGTTTCAAACCCTATAGGAGGATCGGCATATTTATCCATGATTTGTAAGGGTTTGAAATTTTTTATACTAGGTATAGAGTTTAATTGTGACGCTTATGTACTGGGATTTTTGGGATATGGGACGATTTTGGGGATGGATAGGTTATCCACTTATGGGGCAATATTGGACTACAAGAGAAGAGTCGTTAGGCTAGGAAGATGTAGCGAACGGACTCTCGAGGTTTCTTGCGACCCATATGGATCGGTCAAGTTGTGCTTCCATTATTCCCTTGATTCGTCACTAGGAGAGTCAGATTTAGTTCCAGTTGTTGGAGATTTTTCAGACGTTTTTGAGGAAGTTAGGGGGCTACCCCCTAAGAAAGAGAGAGAGAGACATTAGGATCTCTCTGAATGATAATTCTAAGCCAGTGGCATTGCCCGTAAGACATATGGATTTTAGGGAGAGGAAGGAGTTAAGTAAGCAGATCAATGAGCTATTAGAGAAAGACGTCATTAGACGGAGCATATCTGAGTGGGGTGCGCCAGTCATCTTCACTACAAAGGAGAATGGTTACCTTCGACTTTTCATGGACTACAGAGAGTTAAATAATCTCATGAAGAAAAACCGTTGCCCATTTCCTACGATAAACGGTCTTTTTGAACAGTTGGTTGGCCCTTTAATATTTTCTCAATTTGACTTAGCCATTGGATTTCATCAGCTTAGGGTCGCTGACAATAGCATCGATAAGACAACATTTAGGACACCCGATGGATTCTTTGAGTGGTTGGTTATGCCGTTTGGGAGCACCACTTACTCACCTCATTAAGAAGAATGTAACATTCGTGGGACGTTGATTGTGAGATCCTTTCACGATGCTAAAGAGGGCCCTTACTAGTGCACCGATGTCAGTTTTACCTGATGAACCTAAGCCTTTTACAATATACACTGATGCATGTATGACTGGCCTAGAGGTAGTATTGATGTAGGAGGGGAGGGTAGTATGCGATGGGAGTAGACAATTAAGAACTCATGAGAAGAACTACCCCACCCATGATTTGGAGCTGGCTGCTATTGTTTTCACGCTCAAATCTTGGAGACATTACTTTCTAGGAGAGAAGTTCGAGCTTTACACTGACCATAAATCATTGAAGTACCTGTTCTCAGAAAAGGATTTAAACTTGAGGCAGCAGCGTTGGATGGAGTTTCTGGCATCATATGACTTTTGAGAAAACTTACACTCCTGGCAAGGGAAACGTAGTTGCGGATGCGTTAAGTAGGAAGAGAACAACCCTTATCCCAATGTTAGTGGAGTGGAAAAGCCTAGTGTTTATTTCCACCTTTGATTTTAAGCCCTATACGGACATTACTCCTGGATTATTGGCCGGAGGTTAAGCCTACCCTCATAGATCAGATTGGCTTAAGGTAACTAGGGTTCAGAGCTTATGGATATTCTGGATAGGATTAGCAGAGGAAAGGCCTTTAGAAATCTCCAACGTTACTCCATCGATAGTAAAGGGTGGCTAAGGAGAGATAGAAGACATTCTGTCCCCCGCACTGGTGATTTAATGAGTGCAGTTCTAGAGAAGCACACCATTTTTGGATGACTATTCATCTGGGTGGTGATAAGATGTATCGGGACATGAAGAGAGTGTTTTATTGGAGTGGCATGAAGAAGGATGTAGAAGAGTCTGTGACTAAGGGTCTTGTGTGCCAAAGGATTAAGGTGGAGCAGTAGAGGCCTAACGGATTGCTTCAACCAATGGATGTACCCGAATGGAAGTGGGATAGCATTTCGATGGACTTCATAGATGGTTTACCCCGATCTAGGAAGGGAAATACCAGTATTTGGGTGATTGTAGATCGTTTGACTAAGAACACCCACGTCATTCTGGTCAAGAGTAAGAGGACAGCATATTATTTGGCATCCGTATGCGTTCGTGAGATAGTCTGACTTCATAGAGTTCCTTCTAGCACGGTGAGCGATAGAGACCCTATCTTTACTAGAGAGTTTTGGAGGAGCTTGTAAGAGGCTTTAAGGACACAGCTTAGATTGAGTACAGCCTATCATCCTCAAACGGATGACCAATTAGAGAGAGTTAATAGAGTTCTTGAGGATGTGCATTCTTGATTTTAAAGGGACTTGGGAGGAGCACCTTCCATTAGAGGAATTCGCATATAACAATAGTTTTTAGGCTTGCATTGGGATGGCTCCTTTCGAAGCCCTTGCAAGTCGCCTTCATGTTGGTTGGAGTCTACATAAAAATTGCTACTTGGTCCCGACACGGTTAGAGAGACTTCGAAAAAGATTGATTTGATTAGAAAAAGAATGAAGACAGCCCAAGATAGACAGAATCCTATGCAGATAAGCGGAGGGGGCATATTGAGTTTGAGGTAGGAGATTTGGTTTTCATTAAGGTGTCTCCGCTAAGAAAGGTGTGAGGTTTGGATCAAGTGGGAAACTTTCTACTAGATTCGTAGGACTATTCCCCATTGTGGAAATGGTAGAAAATTTGGTGTATCGGAAAAAGCTACCGGAGAGGCTCACGGGAGTTGATGATGTTTTTCAGTTTCGCACTTGAATAAGTGCTTACATGATTCAGCAGAGGTAGTGGAACCTAGCCAACTTGAGGAAGTTGAAGTGGAGAGAGAAGTATCGGTTTGTCGCATTCCCACCAACATCGTTGGACATGATATCAAGAAGCTTAGGAATAAGGAAGTCCCATTTGTTAAGGTGTAGTAGGGACATAATATTGAGGATGCTACGTAGAAGGCTGAGGAGAAATTACGTATCTCTTATCCACAACTCTTCGACAGTACTTCTTGAATTTCCTATTTTCATCTTTTGTTTTGAATAGGTTCTTTCCTTTAGTATCCTCTGGGAGGGTAGATCTTAGGATTTAACTTATGGATGGAAGGGCTGAATGTAAACATGTTACTAAAACATATTATGTATGTTGGATGCAAGTGGTTGCAGGTGTTTGCTAGTGGATGCTAATGGGCGCATACACACACGCACACACTAGGCATTATTATCTCTTAGAGACCGGCCTAACTAGGTCACTAAAGCATATCCATATAGATGTGTGTGCACTTGCATCTTTATTTCATGGTTTCTATGAATAGGTGATTAACATATGATTGTTGCATTTAGATGATGATTGTAGCACGCGTATAGAACTATCAATTGTCATTGGGTAATTTGCATTCATTTGGATACATGGCACGGACATGAGCGCATAAATAGGAGGTTGACTGAATCAGTATGCCGTCTAATATTTTGCATTAGTTAGGAACATTGACACTACACTATTACATATATCATAAATTGCATTAAAAAGCTTAAGGACAATGGATGTAATGGATGATGGTTGAATATGTGGTTGTAGAATTTGGATGAAAATATTTATTTCATACTTCTGTCCTTGGAGATTTCGGGAGCGAAATCCTTTAAGGAGGGGAGAATGTAACAATCCGAAAAATTAGAGCAATAATGATCAATTAACAAATTAATTTAATAATAAAATAAGGTTGGAAAATTGTGAGAATTGAGCCACGGGAGTTGCACAATTGGGTCCGTGGTAATTTTCTGAGCAATTTTCATATATAACTTGTCAAAATCCGAGCTAGCATGAATAAGTAACGAGAGAAATAAGAAATCAGAATATATAATTAAAAGAAAAAAAAGAGGGGGCATAGGTCGACCCTTGCTAGGGTCAGGTCGACCTCCAATTAACACAGGTCGACTCGCCTTTCTTCCTGGACGATTTCTCATCCAGGTGCGAGCTGTACACAATAAATTTGATTTTTGTTAAATCTTGTGCGTTTTTAGCTGCATCCGATGGTTCCTAGTGAGCCTATGATGTGGTTGCACCAGATTAAATCTTCAAATCCGATGGTCTGAATTCCCTAAGCCACACTATAAATAGAACCCTTGGCCTACCTATTTTTCTCATTCAGTTGTTCGTCCAATTGGGTTCATTGCCTTAGGCTGAACCCTAAATAGAAAAAATTTCGGGGGTGAAAATATTTTTAATAAAATATTCTACACTTCAGAAGTGGATCCAGGAAGGCTCGGGATTAGAGCTACGAACCGCAGGTGAGTGTTTTGTAATTATTTTAGATTTGTAAGCAATATAAAATAATAGGGTTCTCAATAGTTGTAATTTTTCTACAATTTTGAGACAGTTTTTATGTAAGTTTATTTACAATCAGATTTTAAGTAAATTTCAAAAGTTCTTTTCAATCTATTTTTATTTAGCTCTTTTATTCAGTTATTTGCAGTTATTTACATCTATTTTAATTTGGAATTTTGCCTGTAAATGTTAGTTTCTTTTTATAGAGATTTAATCCCTTTTGACGCGAATAAAATATTAAAAAGAAAAGAATTCGCAAATATGGATTAAAATAGAAAAACACCAAATTTACAGAAATCGGATGTAAAATGAGAAAAAACTGAAATAAAATGAAGATGGACTGAAATAGGCAAATTTGAGATATTTACAAGCATAATTATACCAAGTGGTTATAACTAAAAAGAGAAAATTGAAAAGTAACAGTTGCAAGAACAATTATAACAAGTGGATTATAATTAGAAAGAAAGAAATAACAGTAGGGGTTTATTTTATAACATAGATCTTGGATTATGTTAATAAGCAAATATAGCGGTAGTGGCCCGTACCGGCAACATTCCCTTTTAGGTCTAGGACTGATGGTCTCACATGTAGGTGAGGCTATGCACGCTTATGCTAATTAGGGTAAATAAATGGCTAATAGATAGAGGCTCAAATTTTGGGTATTTGGGCAAGGGACGCAAAGTTAGAAGATTTGTTTGTTAGGACCAGTACCGACAGCATTCCCTTTCCGGTCGAGGACTGATGGTCACACACGTGGGTAGGGCAGGGCACACTTATGATTAGGGTAAATAAAGGGTCAAATAGAGGGTGATAGTTAGTGTGTACATGCGATAACCGAGCGTGCGGCATCGATTAGGGTAAATAATTCACTACTGCGTCCTAAGCACAAAGAGGTGTCTTTTGCTGTGGGACGAACAGGATTGGCTTACAGTAGCACAATAGAGATAGAAAAGGCCAATCAATGGGTAGGATTAGGATTTAGCCTAATCAAGATGAGCGGTTGAGATAGGATTAAGGTTTCAGCCTAATCACAGCAGTTCAAAACAAGTGCAAACAATCAAAGCAAACAGTCAAGCAGAATCAAAAGCGGTATTTTATGGGAGTTTTATCCTTTCTATTCTTCCTTTCATGATAAAACTATTGGTTAGTCTATTATCTTTATCTTGCTTAGAAATGCTAGTAATTACTTCCACTCACCAGACTTATTGTCTGACCCACTCCTCTATCTTTCCTTTTCCCCAATAAGCCTGCGGAGTTGAGAATAATTGATTCAGGTTGCTTGGAGATTCATTTCTAGAGTTTTCTCATTTTAGATGTATTCTTCTGCTTTTCATCCTTTTCATTTGGCTTATGATGGATTGGTACTTGTGAGAGGGGTTATTATTGTTATTTTTGTGCTTTGATTATGTGAGACTGAGATGTATTTTCATGAGACATGAGAGATTTTGAGTTTTTGAGACATGTTATGTTTTTATGACTTATTTTGAGATGAAGTGTAATTTTGATGATAAGTTATTATTTAAATGTTTTTCGCTGCTTTTACTTATCTGTCTTATGAATATTAGTCTCTGTGATGCTTTAACTATACCTATAACACACCACATCCTTTAATATGTCATTTTTGCAAATACTAAAAGATGTGGGGCGTTTTAACTTTTGAAAATAATATTAGTATTATTTAGAAGTATTTTAGGGTAGAAATGTTTTCAAAAGGTACTTGAAAGAAATGTTTTCAAAAGAATATTAAAAGAAAATAAGTTCCGTACTCAGCTCTCCCGTCATCGAAAAATAATTTCGATGATGATCGTGACATCATCGACGTTGATTTTTGAGCTTCAGAGTAGGGAGACAACAAAAGTAGCTTTGCCACACATTTGTTTTGATAAACAAATTTTGATTTAAATCTGTTAAGTATGATTTGATGTACGATATCAGTATATATTATTTCAAGATGATTTGAAATGAAACCCGGTATTTAGTTCTTAAATTTTCTATTAATTAACGATGTTCAATTTTGAAATGTAATGGGATTTTTGATGATTTTAAATAGTTGGAAACTTCCAATTGAAACCAAAAATTAAAGCTGAGTGTTTGATGAAAATATACAAAAAAGAGGAAGTTTTTAACTCTTAAATTAAAAGAGAAGAGAAATTAAAAAGGTTTAAACTATTGAACGTTCCTATTAAGTAAAATGAATAAGATTACATGTACATGCTTCTATGATGTAATAGAATATTTTACAAGTAAAAACTCAAGTAATACGAAAAATGTTTCAAAGAAATTGTGTTTAAAGAAATGTTTATAAATAAAGAATTAAGATGTTACAAGAAATGTTATAAACTTAGGTTAATGTTTTGAAATGCTTAATAATTAAATTGAATAGTAAAAAGTAAATACTATTTAAGAAAATGAATGTGAACTTGAGAAAGTAAACAAATTAAAGTCATATCTTGTAAATTGTTGGAAAAATAAAACGAAGTTGTAAAGAAATATTTTAAAATTAAGTTAGACTTTTTGAGATGAATATAAACTAGAATAACGTTGTATAAAAAGAAATGGATCTTTATAAAATGATTGTAAAATTAAGACACTATAATGGAAAGTTTCATAAACAAATTTAGTATTTTGAGAAAAGTATGCGATCCTCTAGAAATAGAGGAGAGCACATGTGTATCTATATATATAACACATAGCAAGGCACTGTCAACATGCGTGACAGGTAACAGATCTAAGTACAAGTATCAAAGGAAAAACACAAGTACCCCTACAATGAGCTCCGACAAGGCCACCGCCCATTACACCCCAATATCGTGCTCCGACATGGCCATTGCCCGATACTAAAGTGTTATAAGCACATGAAAAACTGATGAGAATAAAAAAGCCAATGGTACTGGAAGCCAGCACCATCTAATAAGGAAGCTCCATGCTGCTGACTCAGAAGGAATAGGGATGTGGCTAATGTGAAGTGGAAAGGCTAATGATACTGAAAGTAAAACTCCGCTCTGAAGATTCAATAAAACTGAAGGTAGCGCCTAGCTGAAGAGCGAATCCTCCTGAAAGTAGAATGCCTAAATGAAGCTGAAGATGCACTGAGATTAATCTCTCACTACTATCGGCAATCCTGGAATCAACAATCCTATGCACCTGCAAAGAGACACTAACATCCTACCTATCCTAGACCTATAACTGAAAATTACAAGGAAAATGGTTAGAATGATACAATATATGTATATAAATAAAATTTATATACATACATACATACATATACATGTATGTATGTACAAATGAAATAAAAGAAAAAATACAAAAGAAAAGCTAATAGGACATAATAAAGCAAAGATTAGAAGAAAAGATCTAAAACAGTAAAGCTAATATGATCCAAACTCTAAAAAAACTAAAAGAACTATAAACTAGTACAAAAATAACTAAAACATTCTAGAATTACCCTTATGGACCTTTAATCAAAAGTAAATTATGATACATAGAGGGATCATCATTTAAGTTTGAAAAAATTATTAATACTGCTATTATTAATGTCAAAAATATTATTATTATGTTTAAATAGATTAATATTATTACTAACCTTATTAAGATATTCTCTAAATAGGTTATTTTTGGCTAATTTATATTTGGGATTAGAGATCCAATTAAAGCAAAATAAAGAAATTATAAAAATCAATCTATTAAAGTGATTATTATTATTATTAAAAATTCTCTGATTTCTTTCAAACCAAATATACCAACAAGATATAATGAATAAAGTGTCAAGTAAGATTCTATTATCCGTATTGAACTTAAATCTATAAGTATTTCGATAGAATTCACAACCAGGAATTCTAGTTATAATATTAAAATCAAAAATTTTAAGCGTATTATTAAGAATAAAATAAGTATCCATGCAATCATAGTATACATGTTTAATATCTTCAAAATGCATTATTACAAAAATAACATTTGTTATCAATTTGTATATTTTTTCTTTTTAAAAATTCTATAGCATTTAGTTTTTCGTGCATAATTAACCACATGTGAATTTTGAACTTAGGAGGAGCATTTGATTTCCAAATAAATTTAAGAAAGTTATTGGTTACACCCGAAAAGCTAATAAGTCTATAAAAAGATTTAGAAGTATATTTCTTACTCTTATCCTACTCCCAACTAATATTATCATTATCATTATCAATATAATAAAGATTTAATCTAGTGCAAAGCAAAGAAAGCTGCCTAAGGGTTGAACCTACTAAAATTCTGTTAAAAACTAAAATTCCAAGGAGGGTCATTTTCGAGAGAAAAAACTTCTAAAATTAAAGCATACTTAAAATTACAAATTTCATATAACTCTCTAAATTCAATCCTAAGAGGGATAACGGAAATCCAACGGTCATGCCAAAAAGAAGTACTATTGCCTGAATGAACATTTTAAAATGGATTTTAAAAAATAAGATTGTTTATGAATGACCGAAGGAGTAATTTGATATAAATTGTTACTATCATTATAGTAATATTTAAAAATAATTTCTTTCTAAGTAGCATTATCATTTATATCCTAAAAATTCCATAACCATTTATGTAGTAAAGACAAATTCATATTACGCAAATTAATGACTCCTAAACCACCATCCTTTTTGGATTTACAAACGGTTTCCCAATTTACTAAACATTTAATGCAGCTATTAGAGTTTTCTCCACTCTATAAGAAATTCCTTCTTATTTTATCTATTTTATCAATCATCCATTAGGAAAAAGATGCATAGACATCCAATAGATTGAGAGAGCTGATAAAATAGAATTAATTAGAAGTGGTTTACCCGCTCTAGATAAAAATATCCCATTCCAATTACAAATCATATTTTTGATTTTATCTATGATTATAAACCAGTCATCATACTTTAGTTTGGTAGGTCTAATCACAAAACCAAGATAATCAAAAGAAAAATTCATAGTTTTACAATTTAGCATATTAGCAACTAAATTTTCAACTTTTTCAAAATCATTAAAAAATAAACAGAACATTTATCAAAATTTTATTTTTAAACCAGATAGAAGTTCAAAACTATATAAAATAAACTTAAGAGAAATAATGTGTTAGGTAAATGGAAAGAAAAAAGCAAGGTATTATTTGCAAATTGAAGGACAGATGTATCGTTGCGTGATATATCATTACTTACATTTTCCAGAGATCCATTATCAACCGTTTTTAAATTATCTTAGCGAAAACATTTATGGCTAAGTTAAACAAAAAAGGCGATAAAGGATCCATTTACCTTAAACCTCGCTTAAAATGAATTTTATTGCCTAAAATACCATTAACCATTATACTAGAGTTACCAGTTCTAAACAAATTCATGATCCAGCTAATCCATCTATGACTAAAACCTCCAGCATGAAAATATCTACTAGAAAATTCCAATCTACCGAATCAAAAGCTTTTGTAAAATCCAATATTAAAATCACACAGGCAATATTATTCTTACAACAGTGATTAATGTATTCTTGAACAACTACCACACCAACGGTGATATTTCTCCCCTTAATGAAAGCAGATTGTGAACAGTCAATTAGGTCATTCATTCTTATACTAAGTCTATTAGCTAAAACTTTTGAATAATTTTAGCGGAACAATTAATTAATGAAATAGGTCTAAAAAAATTTAAGTTATTAGCACCTACTTTTTTGTGTAATAAAATTACATTTGCAAAATTTAATCTTCCAAATTGCAAATTTCCACTATAGAAGTCATTAATAATGCTAATTAAATCTAATTTTAAAACATTCCAAAATGTTTTATAAAACAAAATTGGGAACCCATCCGAACCCGGGGATTTATCACATGGCATGTCATTAATAGCCTTTTGAATTTCCTCTTCAGTAGAAGGATTATCTAACTCGGAAAAATCAACATTAGAACTTGCCGGATAAAGATCATTTCATTTAACATTAATTCTACGTTTATTTTTATTACCAAAAATATCTCTATAATAGTCTATAAAAGTCTTATTAAGTCTCTCTGGTCAACTAAATCTACATTACTTACAAGTACGGAATCAATTGTTTTACTTCGTTTTCTACCATTAGTCATATTGTGAAAAAAATTGATATTATTGTCACCTTCATTAATCTACTGGATTCTAGATCTATGTTTCCACATAACTTCCTCCTTTTCTAAAATAAAATTAAGTTCTTTTAGATTAGTAAAAACATTACACTCAACTAGATTTAATTGTCCAGTTTCTTCTATCTTATTTAATTTAAGCATTTTAGAAATAATATTTTCTTTTTAATTTTAATACTACTAAAAACATTTTTATTCCAGTTTTTAAGAAAAACCCTAAGGTCCCTAAGTTTTAAAACAAATATTTTAGCTGAATTATCTCTATTTCTAATATTATAAAAACTCATAGAAATCCATTTATTTATTATTAAACTCGAAAAACTTGATTCTAATAACCATATTTCAAATTTAACCGATCTACTAATAATCCTATGATGTTCACAAGTGAGAATAATAGGAGAATGATCGGAATAAGTGTAAGGCAAACCAGATTCTCTACAGATAGGAAATTTGTCCTCTATTTCATCATTAATGAAAAAGCTATCTAGAAGATCCATAGATGGGGATTCCTAGTATTACTCCATGTAAATTCTCTATTAGAAAGAGGAATTTCAATCAAATTAGAATTAATAATAAATTGGTCAAATTCCTCTATAGCAGAGAAATCACCCTCTTATAGTGATCGCTTACCTATAATATGAGCAACGTTAAAATCACCCCCAATAAATAAATTTAGTATTAAATGAAAGATACTCTATATGTAAATAAATATGAATTAATTTTTAAGGAAACTATTTTAAGAATCGATTCATTGACGATTATATATAATTGAATGGAAAACAATTTATGTAAGTAAATAAATATGAATTAATAAGAGAAGATCTTTGTATAAGTAAATGAGAACTAAAAATAAATAAAAAATTATTAGTGGATCTAAGAAATCAATAAAATAAAATACGTACATTATATTAGATCGTTTATTCGAATGACAGTTTTGATACAAGATTTAAATACACAATTTTGAGGTAATTTACACCTGTCTGAACAAGAATTTTTATTCGATTCTTGACAGAAAACGCGTGATATGGATTTTTGATATGATTTTGGAGTCTTCTATCATAGTATATACATGGAAAACGAAATTTTTTAACCAAGGAATCAGACCAGGGTCCACATTAGAGTTTTCGAGTTAATAAAACTAGTTTAGAAGTGAAATTGTATATTTAAGCAAGCGATCAGGATTGATATTGTGTACGGATGATATATGTACATCGTATGAACTTAAATAATATTTAAAGTTCTATGTTGTTTAGCCTATGAGAAGTTTGGGAAAAGGCACTTCAAATTGTTCGCGGTAGTATAAATAATCTATTGAGTACATACCTAAGACTGTTGAGTGTAAGGGATAATTTGATAGTTATTTATCATCCTTGTGCGATGAACAATTTATGAACCTGGACTGGTTTTGGTTACTATGAATGTGTGATAGTCCTTTTGTTGCATACATTTGTTGCATACATTTGTTACACTGCCTTTGGTTGCATATGATTGTTATCTACAATTATGATGCTCGTGCTTATAATTGGTATAACTAGTATATTGCTCTTTTTTTAACTCTTTTTTGGATTATGTAAGTTAAATTTAGGGTTATGGAAGTAAAAGCTAGTTGTTGCTTTTGATTTCATAAATAGAGTTTTATTTTCTCATCAAATAGCTACGTTTTCGGATTATAGTTTTTGTCGCGATATTTTATTGTTGTTTTCCCATGGTTTGGATGCCTCATTACTGAAATAAGATGTATACCACGTAATTATTGAAATTGTAATTTTTTTCGACCGAGCCACGCAAAGGAGGTACTGCCGAAATTTTAAGGGTTGGAAAATTTTCGAAAAAAAAAAGTTTAAATTGTTTTATAAATTGACTATTTTGAATAAAATATATCAAATTTCTTGATTCTTTCTTGCCCCTTTTCGGGGACGAAATTTTTTGAGTGGGGTTGAATGTAACAACGTGTATTTTTAACTATGTAAAAATACTGAATTGAATAAGATTTTGAAAGAAATTTGTTAGAAATAAAAATTTATGATTTATAAATGAGAATTTTGTTATGAAATGAATTATTATTTTCAAATTGAATTATTAATAACTCAAACCATAAGATATAAGATGGCAATTCATGTTAAATGAAATTTATAAAATTGATTCATATGTAATTAATAATAAGAATTCAAATAACATATGTTAATATTGATAAAGTTTTGAAAGAATGGTTTATGAACATAGGAATCATAAGTTTATTTGAAGTGTATTTAAATAAGTATGATTTTTGAAATATGAAAATAAGACTACATATTTAATAGTAAATAATATATAACTTTTGTTGTAGACAATTATAAATATTTTGAATTATTATTAAAATGAAAGTAGTTGTGTATTATTAACTTCGTAAGAATTTCATATTGAAATTGATTATAATTAAATTTTCAAAATCTTTTAAATCTATAGAGAGACGGTGAATTGTATTGTTATGTGGGAAACCTACATTTTTTGATAAAATAAAATGTGCATTTTAATGGAAATAAAACAATGGTTGAGAAATTTAAAATGAACGTTTCAAGTTGAAATAATCAATTTATTAAATACTGGAACTTATTTGGAATTTAATTTATAATAAAACAGAATGGTAAGAAAACAAAATATTTGAATTTTGATTTGGAATAGTTAGTAATTTTACATAGGAAAATCCATTTCATTCCAATTTGAATTTGGAGTTACGGTGTGTAAAATAGCAGGGTAACAACATTAAACTGGGTACGTAGCTATTTTTTGGCCAAGTAGATATAGACAAGTAAACCCACCTCCTTGTTGGTTTAAATAACAATTGTAAACCCTAACAGCAGCCTTCATCTTATTTTTCTCCTCTTTAACCCAAAATTAATCCTAATTGTTGTCTAATGGAAACTAGCAAATTAAATTGAGTGATTAAAACTCAAATTGCCCAGACCCCAGCATATAATGTATCGTTGTGAAGCTCTCGATGAATGGAATTAACGTCTGTAATTATTTTTTTGCATTTGAGGCATGGTTTGGCTAGAAATTAGCAATCGTTTTCAGTCGTCCATTGTAGGGTTTTGCAAATCAACGGTGGATCTTCGACTTTGGAGCAATCAGATGGTACCAAGGTGTAGAGCTTGATGAATGGTGTTGATCTATGTTGACCAGTCGTCCAAACATTGACTGGAGCAGTCGAAAATTTTGGATGAATGGCCGAAAGTCGGCCACGACCATGGACGTTTAGCTATGGTGAAGCTTCCAAGGCTAGAGTCGGTAGGTGAGGCATGGAAGGCGGAATTTGATGGTTGGGTCTGATGTGGTTGGAGGTGAGTGAGGTAATGACAATTGACGGTTGTATGGGGCAACAATTGCATGATATTGGGTTTAGGTGGTATCGTTTAGGGTTCGGGAAGATAATGGTAATTACCATTTTGCCCCTAGTTTAATTATTTATTTTAAAAAATCAAACCTTCTAACTTGAATAACTTTTACATACAAACTCTGATTCACGCGAGGTTTCTTCCGTTGAAATAACCAAAATTTGTGTCAATTTCAATAAAGATGAAAGAGAAGTTTATAGGGGCTTGAAACAAGGTCTTGATCATAAGGTGATGGCTCATCTAGCATCTCTTTTTGAGTTCATTGTTAACATGGTAGAAGGTATGATGGGATGTACCAGGAGTAGAGAAGAGTGGATGTTAGACCGAAAACAGAGCAGAAGAGAAAGTTTGTCCCATATATGAAAGGCAAGAGGAGAGCGCCAAAGGAGAAGGGTGGAGAGGGTACTATTGTTGAAGTGATCTACAACAACTGTGGATAGAAAGGGCATTATGCTTCAATGTGCCCCAGGCCTAAGAATGCTGGGAGGATGAAGTGCTACAAATGCGACAAAGCTGGATATTTGAAAAAGGATTGTCTAGAGCTTAAGGCGTAGGTTTATGCTTTGGAGGGACCAATTAAAGGACCATCTACCGAGGAACGAGGCAAGGGAACGTCTTAGAAGATATGACTTTGATTTCTGGTATTTCAGTTAGAGTATTATTTGATACTACCGCTACACATTCATTTATAGTTAAAGACTTAGTTGATAAACTTGGGTTAGAAGTTACATATTTATTCACTTCCATACACATAGCAAAATCCGATAGGTGGGTATGCCACTCTCGAATTAGGATGCGCTGACCTAGATATTATGCTAAGTGAGTCTAAGTTTTCCTACGATCCCTACATGTTTGACTTATAGGCTTCGGAGTTATTTCAGGGATGGACTGGTTGGAGAAGTACAGTGCAAGGATGCACTGCACAGAGTTACTCCAAGTCGTCCGGACCGTAGAGATATAGTGTATATGGTCTTGGAGAAGTGCAGGTCTAGGCATAGAGACGCTTTATTTGATTTATATTTGGGAGAAGAAGATCTTTGAGCAGTACAAATAGAAAAGAAGTTTTGAGATGTGTTTGAACCAGTTTTGGAGTTGCCATCCCCTAGCGTGGTGGAGTTTCGAATAGATTTATTATCAGGGACCGAACCATTTAGTCGAACCCCAAATAGAATGCCTTCGAAGGAGATGGATGAGCTGAAGAAGCAATTGGAAGAGTTAGAAGGGAAGAGCTCCATAAGGCCAAGCAATTCACGTTGGAGAGCAGCAGCAGTGTACCTTGGGGAGTAGTAGCAGTGTAGCTTGAGGAGCAGCGGCAGTGTACCTTTGGGAGCATCGGTTATGTTCATAAGGATGTCTGATAGGTCTTTAAGATTCTGCATTGACCGTCGGAAGCTGGGTGAAGAATAGGTATCCTTTGCCGAGAATTGATGATCTGTTGCAAGGTTAAGTGGAGCTAAGGTGTTTTCGCAGTTGGACTTGCTACGGAGTTCCATCGGTAGAGACTTGTGGAGGAAAACATTCCTTTGACAACATTTAGGACAACGTATAATTCATATTAATGGTTGATTATGCCATTTGGATCGACGAATGTGCCTACATTCTTTGTACACTTAATGAACTTGATCTTATGAGATAAGCTGGATAGATACGTGTTGGTGTTCATAGATGACATCTTGGTGTACTCTAAGAGCATCTCTAATAGATTACGGAGAATATTACCCTTGTAATATTAAGGAGTTGGCCTAACGACAGGGCGCTGATTAAGTCAGCGCCTAAGCACTGGGCATTGATTTAATCAGGGCCAAACATTATATTAATATGACCCCCTACATGTAGTGAATTGAATTAGTATCCTGGGCGCTCATTTAATCAGTGCCCAGTCATAGGCGCTGATTAAATCAGTGCCCGAGCCAATTTAGAATCCTGAATTGGCTTTTAATATTACCCATAACATTAAGGGTAATATTAACTGTTGGAGTGAGCTGAAGCATGAAGCCATAATATTACCCCTTAATATTTCCTCGTTGGAGATGCTCTAAGGATGAGGAGGTAACACGCATTTCACCTAAGGCTTGTGCTGGAGATGTTGGAACAACATAAGTTAAAGTCAAAAAAATTTAAGTGTCATTTTTGGAAGAGGGAAATAAAGTTTCTAGGTCATATGATTTTAGAAGAAGGATTGTCTGTAGATCCTTCGAAGATGGATGCGGTAAATGGATGGAAGAGACTTGAGACTGTAATGGAAGAGTGAAGTTTCTTAGGATCGGTTGGCTATTACCAGAGATTTATTAAAGACTTCTCTCATATAGCTACGTCGATGATGAAGATGACTAGGAAGGGTAAGCAGTTTGTTTGGGCGTAGGAGTGTGAGAAAGAATTCGAGGGGCTGAAGTGTAGGTTGACGAATGCACCTCTGTTAGTAATATCCAAAGAGAATAATGGTATGACCGTATACAATAATGTGTCAGTTTGTGTTTAGGCACAGTGTTGATGAAGAAGGATAGAGTAATTTGTTATGCATCTAGGCAGTTATAACCCCATGAAGTTTGGTAAGTAGTGCATGATTTGGAGTTGGTAGCAGTTTTCTTTGCATTGAAGATGTGGAGACATTACCTTTGAAGGAAGAGATTTGAGTTGTATATTGACCATAAGTCCTTGAGATATTTATTCTCTTAGACGGAGTCAAACACGAGGAAGCATAGGTAGTTAGAGTTCCTAGCATCATATGATATTGGGGTAGAGTATACCCTAAGAAAGGCAACAAAGTTACTAATTCCTAAAACCGAAAACAGAAAAGTTATGTTTTGGCTATGATGGAGGATCGAGCTGTTTCAGAAACATCGTCTATGTGTGATGTGCGGTATCGGTCTAATGTAAGTTCGAGCAGTGCATCCAGAATGCTATAATACATAGAAGTTAGCCATATACTGGCAGAAAGGATAGCTAAACTGCAGAAGGGAGATAAGTGTTGTGCATACATAGTAAGGAACTTCGACTTAGAAGTAGGGGTAGTAGAACTAAAGAAATTCATTTTTGATAGAGAAGGCAGACTGGGAAAGAATAGAAGATTGTATGTTCCAGGGGTGTAGAAGGACTGCCAAAGAAAGTATTGGACAAATGTCATTATTTAAAATTTACCGTACATCCTGGGGGTATGAAGATGTACTAAGACAGGAAGATGAGTTCGTTTTAGGAGGGAATGAAGAAAGACATGGGAGAGTATGTGGGAAGATGTCTTACATGCTAAAAAAAGAAGGCAGAACATCAGAAGAAAAGCGGGCTTCTGCAACCTTTAGAGGTTCCAATATGGAAACATGATTCATTACCTATGGACTTCGTACACAGGTTGCTAAAGACAAGGTTAGGGAATGAAGACATATGGGTCATAGTTGAAAGACTAACTAAGTGCACCCATTTCATTCAGTGAATGCTAAGCGGACAACACCAAAGTTAGCAGAAAGATATATGAAGGTAACAGTGAGACTGCATGATGCATATACCATTATCAGTGATCGAGACTCGCTATTCACTAGAGCGTTGTAGCGAAGTTTGTAGAAGATATTGGATACAAAACTACACATGAGTATTGCATATCATCCATAGATAGATGGGCAGACCAATAGGATCAACAAGGTCCTAGAAGACTTGTTGAGAGCATGCATTTTAAACTTTAGTGGATCTTGGGAAGATTACTTACATATGGTAAAGTTCTCATATAATGGCAGCTATAAGAGCAGTATTGGGATGACTCCATTTGAGGCGTATATGAAACGCCAGTAAGTCGCCTACATGTTGGTTGGAGGCAGAGGATAGGATTGTGTTGGGACTAGATGTGGTGAAGGATGTTATGGAAAAGGTAGAATTGATCCGAGCTACAATGAGGGCAATGCAGTCTAGGCAGAAGAGTTATGCTAATATAAGGAGGAAAGAACTAGAGTTCACAGTAGGCAATCAAGTGTTCACGAAGGTTTCTCTGATGAGCGATGTAATGCGCTTGGGGAAAGCTAGCACCCAGATATGTATGACAGTTTTGGATTATAGATATGATTGGGAAGGTGGCATATAAGGTGGATCTGCCTAGTGTTTTTGCAGGGATTAACAATGTGTTTCATGTAACATGTTTGCGGAAATGCATTATAGATCTGGGCGCAGTATTTAATCGGAGCATAGTAGAAATCCTGATTATATAGCCTAATATGACATATATGCAAAGACCGGTTCGAATAGTGGATCGAGATGAGAAGCAGCTTTGGAATAAGGTAATGAAGCTAATGCGCGTCCAGTGGAGCGTAGATTGGGAGGACTACATATGGGAAACAAAGGACAAGGTCAAGAAGACATATCCAGAGTTGTTCATTTCAGATTACTGCACGAGCAATATATTGTGTTGTTTTGTTGTAAGATATATATATATATATATATATATATATATATATATATATATATATCTGTGTGTGTGTGCAGTTAAAGCGCTCGACGGGTTCAATGTGATGGAGGTACAAAAAGTTACAGCGCAGCGAGAATACAACGGGATATAGTGGATGACTCTAAAATAGCATATAAAACTCGTACTTAATGATTTTACAAATATATAAATGGCAATTAAATGGAAAATTAACATTCAATTGAATTATAATTAATACGTAGATTTTAAATAAATACATGCGCCAATATATTGTAAATAAGCGTAAAATTATTATATATCATAATTGAATTTAATAGAATATTAGAGTATTTTTATTTCTAAAAATATATTAAAAAATTCAATTAAATAAATTTATTTCATAATTTTTATAATGTACGAATGTCCTTTTTCAATTCATTTCTTTTGAAGAAAATATAGCGGAATATAGCGGGAATAACGGGAGATAGCGGAAATAACGGGGCTTAAAATGGAAAGGCTATATTTGAGGCTTTATGGAAAAATTGTAGCGGTAGAAATCCGCTACGAGATATAGTAGGGTTATAGCGGGGTAATAACGGGCCATTAACTGCGCACACACACACACACACACACACACACACACACACACACACACATATATATATAGGAAGGATCCGCAACCCCCTCTATTCATCCCTTTTCCCCAGCCCCTTATTTTCAGCCACACGTTCCAATTTAAATAATGATATGGTATGAATGGGGAGAAAAAAACATTATTATTTAAATTGAAATATGTGGCTGAAGATAAAGGGTTGGAGAGGGAGCTGCAAATCATTTCCAGTGTATATGTGTGTGTGTGTTAGAATATTATAGTTGATTGTCATATTAGTAGATAGCACTAGTACATTTATGTAAATTGAGAATTCATGGGTTTATGCTTAGGCATAAGCATGGGATAGTTGGCAAATTGCTACCATGCCTAATTGAATTTCAAAGACGAAATTCCTTTAATGAGAGAAGACTGTAACAATCCTAAATTTAGATTAATCAAATAAAATTAATTCAAAGGTCAGGGTGGACAAGAGAAACACAGGGAATTATATAAATGGAAAAGGGGTACGAGGGCCTACGTCCAAATTATTATAGGGTAATAAACATTACTCCTTTCTAGTCATTCATTTCTTCTACCTAAAATAAAATAAAAAGCTAAGGGAAATATTAATGGTGGTAACTTAAGGAGAGCTAATAAAAAGAAGAAAAGGAAAACACAAGCTAAAGGGGGATCTAAAAGACAGAAGCAAGATTATCCAAAGATTTAGGTGAGTACTACTCGACCTATCTACACCGATCTCTAATATATGGTTTCAGTTTAGAATTGTAATTTTTAAGTATGATGGGGTTCATATAGATTTTTATTAACAAATATATAAAGATTTAATGAATGTTTTGGGGAAGGATAGATGAACATGAGAGGTTTAAATGTATCTCCCCTACTTTAACGATTTTGAAAGACAATAGAAATTTTAAATGACGTTCTATTATGGTTTTAGAGATGCGTTTTTAGTTCGAGAAATTTCTTAAGCTTATATGATTTATTGAAGGTGCGTAACTAGAAAATAAATATGGAAAAATGGTCATATAATTCCAGATAAAGATTTAGGTATGAAGAACAAGGGTTCATGAATTTTCTAGGAAGTTATTAGGGTTTTCTCAAGAAAAATAAATTAATATGTGCAAATACTGCATTGGGGAAAACTTGGACTGCGGTGACGCATGAATAATAACATATAGAAAAAATAGCGTCTAGTGGAAAGAAAACCAGATCCAAACAAATTGTTGTAAAGAAAGAAAGAGGACTTTACAAATAACAGAAAGTGAAATTGTATCGTACCACATAGCGACATGTATAGAGACATTGTCAGACTTTGTCTAGTATGGAGACGAGGTGATAGCCTAACGTTTTATAAAAGAACTAAGCACATGGGGAGATGTTAGTGATTTATCAAAGGGTTACAGGGACTTTCAAGGGAAGTAAAACTATGTCGCAATTTATAGAGGACGAACCATGGCGCAATTATATAAAGGCAAAGGAAAATAAACCGCTTCACAATATGTAAAAGAGGTACCACACCATAATATAAAAGTTTTCACTTAATAAGTAAAGAGTGAAATAAGCACACGGATGGGGGAAAGGGTGTACTGTGACAAAGAAGGGTGTGAATAAAACCAAATGGAAGACTATTAGGTAGGACTCGAGGAGTTTGCATGGATAGAAAGGAAAAGAACTTTTGCGTAAGGGATAAGGTTGGAAGGGCTATTGACATCGAGTGTGGATGCTCATTCGAATGCACACTTAGAGAATGTGAGGAGAGGCTGTTAGTCCTTGAGATGATGGTTTTGATGACAACAACCTTAGAATAGATTATAAAATATAAATACTAACAGTATAAGTTTAGATATATATGTATATGCAGGATTAACCATGCAGGTACCAAGAATGAAGACTGTACATTATAGAGATTCAAGATATCAAGATTGAAGACTCATGAATATCAACATTATCAAGAGTTCAAGAGTTCAAGTAATTTATCTTTTAATTTAATTAGAAATTTTGTTAAAACTCCTAAAAAAGCACTGGCATCTTAAAATCCAATTTATTCGTGGCATGGAATCCACTTCAAGCCTGTTAAAGGGATGGAACCCTAAATAGGATGGAACCTACGAAAAATCGAGTGGAACATTGTTTTGCATCCGCTAATTTTTATTCAAAATGATTTTTACAAAATTATATCTTGTTTTCAAAATGTTTTCAAAACCTTCCTCTTAAAAGAATAAAAAACATCTATCCTGATTTCAAATACTTTTAGCCTCAAAATAATCTTTAATTTCAAAATTAAATTATCCGTAGTTTTAACTATCTTTAATAATAAAAATTTTAATTTTTAAATATTTATACTTAGATTTAAATATAAAATTATAGTAAAATTTTGTATATATTATTCTATATATTTACTTATGTATTTTAACTATAGACACGTATATTTATAAAGTTTAAAATAGTTTTAACATAAAATAGAAGTTATTTTCAAAGAAAAACAAATCACCAAAAATTCCTTTGGGATGCCGACATGCTCAACCTACCCATGTCGACATAGTTTCAGTCGGTTTCAAAATTTAAATTTCAAAAGAAGTGTCTATTTGTCATATCTCTTCACGAATGGACATAGCTATTGTTCTTCTATAAATAAGGGATGTTTTCATCGAATTTTAACACAGATTTTCTGCTTTTTCACTCCTCTTCTTCTTACACATTTCTTATACATATTGCTACCATTACGTTGCCGAAATCAACATTGAATCTAACTAGATTATCTCTGGTTTGATTCCCTATCACTATCTCAACAAGATTCTCAGTGCTATTCAGAGTTATAGGCTTCTTTGTAATTAATTAAGTGAGAAAAGGTGTGATTGTGACCCTGAAAATCAATCAAGCGAGATAAGGTGTGATTGTAGCCTTGAAAATCAATTGGGAGAACTTGTTGCGCCGGGAAATCAAGTATCCCTACACAGAGGATTGTGAATTTGGAAGGTGTACCTCATTGCCTTGAAATCGAGGGTGTAGTTATAAAGATGGTTTTTGAAAGGAAATCCGTACTTGTGTGCGGGATTGGATGTAGGGTAACTCCGAACCAGTATAAAATCCAATGTGTTCTTTCCTTTACTGCTTTTACTTTATATTTGCATCTGTGTTTGATTCTGTGATCATATATGTGTCTGAATATTGCAAACATTTGTGTTCAAATTAACAAAAACTCAAAAAGATTTAACAATTCTCTAAAACACTATTCACCCTCCCTCTAGTGTTTATCCTAACGTTAAGATCCTTAATCCGCATTTCTCACATTTGGTATTAGAGCGAGGTTTTCAAAGTTTCATACTCTGATTTTTGAAAAAGTTTTCAAAATGGCTACCAACACTGGTATTGTTACTAACACTAGTATCCCTGTCATTAGTTCATTTGTAGAAGATCGGTCTAATGTCAGAACACCACTTTTTAATGGCGGTAATTATGCATATTGGGCGTATAGGATGAATATATATTTACAGTCTGTAGGATTAGATACTTGGAATATCACACAAACTAAATGTTCTGAACGCACAACTGATTTTGCACAGTGGACCGCTGAGCAAAAGACTGTTGCACAAAATAATTCTAAAGCAATGAATATTTTGTTTTGTTCACTTGATAAGAATGAATTTAATAGAGTGTCAGTTTGTAAGTCTGCATATGAAATCTGAAAAACTTTGCAAGTGACTCACGAAGGAACAAGAAAAGTTAAACAGACCAAAATTTCCATGCTCACAAATCAGTTTTGATTATTTAAAATGAATTCTAATGAGTCTATTTCAGATATGTATAGTAGATTTCAGGATATTGTGCATTCTCTAATATCCTTGGGAAAGGAATTTTCGATAGAAGATCAAGTCAGAAAAATTCTAAATTCTCTTACTCCAGAATGAGATTAAAAGGCACTTGCGATCAAAGAGGCAAATGACATCAGTACTTTAATGATAGAAGAATTAATTGGAAATCTGATGTCGCTTGAAGTTCAAATGATCGGAAGAAGAGAAAGCAAAGCATCTGAAAAGAAATCAATGGCATTTAATGCACTAACTGATGGATCAGACTCAAACAACGATAATGATGAAGAGATAGCCTTTATGACCAAGAATTTACGAAAATTTCTGAAATACAGAAAGATGAATAATCTCAAGGGAAACAACTATAAGAACACTGAAAATCAGAATGTAGTGCCAAATAATGTCAAATGTTTCAACTGTGATGAATCAGGTCATATCAAAAGAGACTGGCCGTATCCATATAGGCAAAATCCTCCTATAAACAATGATTCAGTAAAGAAACGGAAGCGTGCATCTACTGCTACTCTAGATGACTCAGACTCGTCCTCAAGCGATGATGATCAGAAGACAGATAATTCAAAATTGTTTTTTACGGCAGTTCACGATTCCGACGAATTTAGAGAAATAGATTCAAAAAATGGTACACATTTACAATACAATTGGTTGAAATTGCATGCTTAGAATTAGATGATTAATTGCTTGATTGATTGATTTTGAATTGGTGTGTTATTTGAATTTTAAAATTTTTACTATTATTTTATTATTATTTTATTATTATTTTTATTAGTATAATAATATATTATTGAAAATACTATAATTTTAATAATATTCCAGATATATAGACATTAAAAATAATAAGTATATGTACATATATATTAAAGTATTAAGGAAAGAATAAATCATAGAAATTCATAGTTACATGTCGACATGATCCCTACCATGAGGTCGACATGGGTACCAGAATTTGAAATTCAAAACTTGAATTCAAATGGTTGAATTTCCCTCCATCTTTTCATTTCATTCAATTCTCTGGAAAGACATCTTTTGACCAGAGAACATGTCTTTTGAGAATTTATTTATTCACTATCTTTTATCATATCTTTTCACTCTCATTTTCAAATTCAAACTCTCTCTTCAAAACTTCAAGCTCTCTGCTCTCTACTTTAATGGCTTCTTCAAGCAACCCCTCCACCATGAGAATTTCTAGAAAGATAAAAGAGCAACCCTTCAATGATGTGGAGGCAATTAAAGCATATATCAATTATGCTAACTATGCAAAAGTCCATCCCAGAAAGTTTGCTATCTTTCATGATTTTTCTTCTTATGAAATTGATTCTCTTTTTGCAAACAATCAAATTCTTAGTCTTATTGATGCTTCTCAAAATGATTTAGTTTGCTATCCAAGCCTTGTCAAAAATTTTATGCAAATTTAAACCGTGGATTTTATAATGGAAATGAGGATGAAATTTGGAGTAGTGTTAAAGGCACTAGAATTGTTTTGAATTGTGATCTTTTGGACACCATTCTCAATTGCAAAAGTACGGGAATGGATCTTTCTAGTTTTAAAATCGATGAAAATGATCGTGAGACATTTCATCACGTTTTTGAAGGAAATGATGATTTTGAATCTAAAAATTGAAATTTTCGACCAAAAGCAAGAATTGTCAATCTTCTTTTGCAACATACTTTGACCCCAAGATCGGGGAATTTTAATAATCCTACTTCAAAAGTTTGCAAAGCACTTTTTGCTATTTTTGGAAATTGTGACATTAATTGGGCGCAAGTTACTTTGGATGAACTTCGTCCTAAAAATCTTGAAATGGGTGAGAATACTTTGTATCATGGAATTTATCTTACTCCGGTTTTTAACTATTTTGGAGTGGATTTCAAAGGAGAAGAATTTGTTTCTAGAAAAGTTTTCAATCATTCCAACATTTCGCTTATGAAATTCTATTTTTTTCCAACCTTATGAGACTCTTGCTGAAAAGAAAGAGCGTCTGGCTCATGAGGAGATAGAGGAAGAGGAAGAGGAAGAAGGAGAAGAAGGGGATGAAATGGAAATTGAAGAAGAAGAAAGTGAAACTTCTTTGGAAAGCATCGACTATCCTCTTAATTCTTCCAATAAAACCCTTCTCAAAAGCCAAAAGACCATTGTTGAGAATCAACTGATTCTTAAACGATCCGTTAGTAAGAAGTTGGACAAAATTTCATCCAAGATAAACAAATTTATTTCCAAAGTCAGCAACAAGCTTGGATTATCTTCATCATCATCCTCTAACTAGTTCTACCTTTACGTATCTCGTTGTATTTGTTTTAGTTTGTTTTAATTTGAAAGTTCATGTAGTTCTTTATGATTAATCGTTGTATCGTCTTTGTATGAAATGAGTTCTTTGTATGAAATGAATTGGAATTTCTTTTCTGTTATCTAGCTTATCTTATCTCTAGAATAAATGTTAGTATATTATATATATATACACACACACAATTATTCATAAAATCAAAATAAGTCATAAAAATTCACCGCCCCATGTCGACATACCCCTATGACCATGTTGACATGTACTGGTCAGAAATGACACTTCATTTTGAATTTGAAATTTGAAAAACTACCATACGTCTATTCATTTCAAACGAATTTCTATACCTATAAATACCTATTTCTTCCAGAATTCATCACTAAATATTATTTCTTATCTACTCTATCTCTCATGCTTCTCACAAATCCAAATATGGATAATCTAATTCATAATTTATCCGAGAACCTTGAAGAAACTCTTAATTCGTTCAAGAATATTCTCTCGTTCATTCTTCGTAACCAGTGACACTTAGAATTGAGTCAAATGCAGATGATCAAGGAGCAAGAAAGGAATTTCGATGCATTACGATGGATGATTACCTCCCTGCACAAGGATGATAATGAAGCACATCCTCCAATCTCTCTCACCAATGACAATGAAAGTTGGGATGCTATTAAAGCAGACTCTATTTTTGGAGAAGAAGGATGGGTGGAAGTTCCTCGTAACATTTAATTTTATTGCTTTGTTTGAATTGTGTGCTTTAATTGATTTGATTTCATTTACTTTAATTTGGTTTGATATGGATTGATATTTAGTGTGGATTGATGATTGTACAAAACATGTATAAATATACATTTGATCCTTGTTTGATTATCAATTCTATCAGTTTAAATTATCTCTTAATATATCTATTATATACTCCATTGTATAATTTATTAATGGAGGTATTTTAGTCCAAGAATAAGGGGGAGTTATATAGTTTGGAGATGGTTTTTTTGTTGATGACGAAGGGGGAGAAGTATAAAATATGATAGTTAGACATAGATTAAGGGAGGGGGTTATTAGGATAGAAGTAATATTTTATAAAAATGTTGTCATCATCAAGAAGGGGGAGATTGTTAGCCCTTGAGATGATGGTTTTGATGACAACAACCTTAGAATAGATTATAAAATATAAATACTAACAGTATAAGTTTAGATATATATGTATATGCAGGTACCAAGAATGAAGACTGTACAACATAGAGATTCAGTATATCAAGATTGAAGACTCATGAGTATCAAGATTATCAAGAGTTCAAGTAATTTATATTTTAATTTAATTAGAAATTTTGTTAAAACTCCTAAAAAAGCACTGGCATCTTAAAATCCAATTTATTCGTGGAATGGAATCCACTTCGAGCCTGTTAAAGGGATCGAACCCTAAGTAGGATGGAACCTACGAAAAATCTAGTGGAACATTGTTTCGTATCCGCTAATTTTTATTCAAAATGATTTTTACAAAATTATATCTTGTTTTCAAAATGTTTTCAAAACCTTCCTTTTAAAAGCGTCAAAAACATATATCCTGATTTCAAACACTTTTAGCCTCATAATAATCTTTAATTTCAAAATCGAATTATCCATAGTTTTAACTATCTTTAATAATAATATATTTAATTTTAAATATTTATACTTATATTTAAATATAAAATTATAGTAAACTTTTGTATATTATTCTATACATTTACTTATGTATTTTAACTATAGACAAGTATATTTATAAAGTTTAAAATAGTTTTAACATAAAATAGAAGTTATATTCAAAGAAAAACAAATCACCAAAAATTCCTTTGGGATGTCGGCATGATCAACCTACCCATGTCGACATAGTGTCAGTTGGTTTCAAAATTTAAATTTCAAAAGAAGTGTCTATTCATCATATCTCTTCACGAATGGACATGGCTGTTGTTCTTCTATAAATAGGGGATGTTTTCAACGAATTTTAACATAGATTTTTGGTTTTTCACTCGTCTTCTTCTTCCACATTCCTTATGCATATTCCTACCATTACTCTGCCGAAATCAACATTGAATCTAACTAGATTATCTCTGGTTTGATTCTCTATCACTATCTCAACAAGATTTTCAGTGCTATTCAGAGTTATAAGCTTCTTTGTAATGAATTAAACGAGAAAAGGTGTGATTGTGGCCTTGAAAATCAATCAAGCGAGATAAGGCGTGATTGTAGCCTTGGAAATCAATTAGGTGAATTTGTTGTCCGGGAAATCAAGTATCTCTACCCAGAGGATTGTGAATCTGGAGGGTGTACCTCGTTGCCTTGAAATCGAGGGTGTAATTGTAAAGAGTGTTTTTGAAAGGAAATCCATACTTGTGTGCGGGACTAGATGTAGGGTAATTCCGTACCAGTATAAAATCCGGTGTGTTCTTTCGTTTACTGCATTACTTTATATTTGCATCTGTGTTTGATTCTGTGATCATATCTGTGTCTGAATATTGCATACAATTGTGTTCAAATCATTAAAAACTCAAAAAGATTTAACAATTCTTTAAAACACTATTCACCCCCCTTTAGTATTTATCCTAGCCTTAAGATCCTTAATCCGCATTTCTCATAGAGGCACTCTGCTTCATGACTGTGGTGGCGTGTTCCAAGCAATTCCAAATTAAAAATATATTTGGAGACTACATATGGGTTTCTTTATAGTCAACTACAGTGGGTATTCCAAGTAGCATCAAATGAAATAAATACACGCGAACTGTAATGGGGGTATTCCAAGTAGTATAAAATGAAACAAATATATGAGAACTGCGGTGGAGGTATTCCAAGTAGTATAAAGTGTAATAAGTATATAGAGGCTGTGGTGGGGTTATTCAAGAAAGTTTAAAATTTAAATAAGTTAAAAGGACACTACGAGAGGCTAGTTCTAGGCAGTATCAAGTTTAAGGCAACGTCAAATGGGAGCTTAGTAGGGACTTCGACGGGGCGTAGTAGTAGATGTGAATGACTATCAAAGAATAATCTAAGAATGATAGCTAAGTGGGGACTATGCTGGGCGCAGTAGTAATTAGGAACCGCTTGGGAATGCATAAAGGCGCAGTAGTAAATAAGAACTACTTGCATCAGTACCATAATTGTTTCACTTATGATGTTTTGGATTGCGAGGAGGAAACTTATTATATGCAGTACGATTAGTTTGGGTAAGTATTAATCACACCAAATTTTATGTCTGACCTGTGTTTTTATTATTGTTTTCTCCATAAACTCATCGGTACTCATTTGAGTAGGCTGAATTTATGGGATAGACAGGTTTAGAATAAGCACCGTGTATGAAGATTGAAAATGGAGCAGGAGGATTGAAGCTAATAAAGATTTTTGTTTTCGTTGTACTAAGGAGTGCGGACTGCATCTTCATAATTGGACCCCATTCTTTACTATATTATTTTACATAATATTTGTCCCATGCATGGGCACGTCTTTGGGTTTAATTATGACATAAGCTTATGTAATGAATGCTAAAGCGAATTTGATGTAATGAAAAATATTATATGCTCTGTTTACTTTATCTCTTTTTAAATATACTGAACTTATTTTCATCGCTAGAAAATAATTTTGGCGATGACTGCAACATCCTTTGTATTCACTTTCAAGTCTCAAGTGGGGGACGTTATGGGATATAAATCGAAAATATTACAAAAAAGCTAAGTTATATATTCATGATATTGCATATATAAAGATCAGAAATTTAGCAAATCAACATGTTGAAACGATGTTTAAGATACAATCAACTCAATGTTCAAGTGATTGTTGAAGTCACTAAATGCAACTATAGCACGGCTTTAATATCTTTTGTCTCAAAGTTTACCCTTTTGTGGTTATGGCCGAAGGATGGAGTTTTCCTAAAATTTTGTAATGTTCGACCGATGAAATGTCAATTCCATTAACAATGTTTTTCTTGGAAATACTACAAAATCACAAAATGACAATATTAGATGTTCAACAAATATCGCAAACTATGTTGTTATGGAAGTAGTGAATGTTATTGTAAAATATCTTTTTGGAGGATCATCTGCAATGTTAATTGATGAAGCCATGATGCTTTGACTAAAATTTGACAATTGTTCTGTAACTAATGGATGAGATTAAAATGCCATCAAAGGGTGTGTAAGCATGATATTCGTTCTTGCCACTAGGTCAATATCTCTCAAAGCATCACTCAAAGCTTTAATTTGTAAACATAAATTAAGCATGGGAGGTTGTGTGGTCTAAGTCACAATGGTGCAAACAATATACATGATGTAGTCAACGGTCTTAAAGCACTTATTTTAAATGGGAAAAACTTGCATATATGTTTTCTATCACAAAACTCCAATAAGCACTAGTTGGTTGTGTGGTCTAAGTCACAATGGTCCAAACAATCCACATGACGATTGGTCTTGAAGCACTTATTTTAAATGAAAAACTTGCATATATGTTCAATAACACAACAACTCCAATAAGCACTAGTTTGTGTCGCTAGTGATAGAAATCACATTTATAAGTTGTTTTTTATCTTAAAAATAATTTGGTAATTTTTGCAAGATGACTCACGTGCATGCATATAGATATCTTATAAAAAAGAAGCAAAAAGAATACTTTGTCAACTATAAAATGTTAATGTGGTTAGGGGTTAAATCAATAGTGTAGCTTGAAATAACCAAGAGGCACCTAATATGATTCACGTCATGATACAATAGGTAAATTAATTGTTATGTTTCCTTCGGCTGTTGATTCTTTACCTATCTTGTGAGACTAATAAAAAGAAAATTTGAATTTAATAGATCATAAGTGTTAATAATATTATGATTTTATCATTGTTTTATATTTAATGAAGAATATAGTTATAATTGCTAATAATTTTATCAAAGTACTATAATGAAAGATCAAGATATCAAAAATGCTTTAATGTTGAAAATAGTATCAAACGAACATTTACACAACATAAGAGATGGTCAGTAGGATAATCTTTTCAATGAGGTAGGATATTTTTGAAAAAGATAAGTTTTTTTGTTACAAATATGAGTGATAATTATCTTATTTTCGGTTGATCACGAGGAGGGCCAATGATTAAAGATTTATACCCTTATCAAGTTGATTAATTCTACCTTCGTTTAGATAAACAACCTAGTGAGCATTATAATCACTTTGATGAAGTACATTCATAATTGCCTCCTTTTATGTTAGCATCCAGTCCACACGATTCATTTGCGATTTTCGATAAAGTGAAGTTGATTAATTTATTTCAATATCATAGTGGTGATTTTTCTAAAGCAAAGTGCACTAACCTTTTGTAATAGTTGAAGTTTTGTGAAATTGATGTGAAATCTAATGATAAATTCAAAAGGCTGAAAGGGATTAGTGCTTTGATAAAGATGATGTTGATTAGAAAAACATTGTATATGAGTTGATTTGTAAGTTCATATCTAGTTAGCTTCTATGCAATTGTGAATGGACCTTTTTTGCTTAAAAACTACAAAAATGAATGGTTGAAGATAAAACCTATCAACCAGAGTGTTGTTGATGTCTCATGCCTTGTCAATATCTTTGAGGAAGACACCGTCTAGGTTGTATTCAAAGTAAGCGGTGGTGAGGTCTATGTGTAGATATTTAAGTTGAAAGACAAATGGAGCGACAAAAGAAGGTTCTATGGATGTTATGGTAGCAATAGTAAGTGTTTCTTTCTCGAGAATTTAGGAATGCACCATGTAAGATATGGTTGAAGTGGCATGATAAGTCATATGCTGCAAATAGAGTGGGCCTAGGATAGAGGGGGAATAGACTTACTTTGAAAAGTAGGGAAAAGAGTAGAAGATGCTTAGATGGAACTCACCCTGAAGCTCGATTAGTGAGAGGAGGTGGTGGAGTTTGCCTCGTAAGTGAGCAGCCTTTGTAAGAGTAAGAGCCTTTAGAGTCATCCGAATGAGAAGGGTGCTAGGAAAGATACGAGTCGGTCAAGGGAATGCGAACACTCTTGGAGATCCCTATCTTTGTTTCGATGCTCCATTTCATATCATTGCTCTTCCTCTTCTTTTCTCTCCCTTCTATCTCTTTCTCTTCTTTTTTACCTTTCCCGCATCTCATATCTTTCTCGGTGGGACTCACTAGAGAAATATCATCGATGGTATGTATTGAGCTTGTAGATGGGGACGTTCTAGCCTTTCTTCTATCCCAAGTCTTTATAGAACCAAACTTGCCCAGCGTACTCAAAACGAAGAATAATTGGAGTTATTATTGGATATTGTAAAGCAGAAATGTGTGAATTGCACACGGATGATCCAACATGGTTTTGGAAAGGTGCAACCTTATCTATCTTACGAACCGTCATGGATTGGGAGGGCAAGAGAGCGGATACGACCTCATGAGAGAAGGTGATAGCATCATCTAGCACATTCATTAATGCTACAAAATCTGAGTTTTTGATTCTAACACTTGGAGATTTATAAGCTTCAAGTAAGATAGCAAACTAAAGATGTCATTGCAAAATAGGGCTGGAGTTGGTTTCAGGGTTTGACTTTGATTGATCCAGGAGTTGTTTCAAGATGCACTATTTTTAGATGCCTTAACTGGTGTGACACCCACTAAAATTAATCATGAATAAATAAATTGAATAAATTAATTTAAATAACATAGGAATAAAAATGAAATTTTTGTAAAGTCAAGATTTGACCATGAAAGTTATGTTATTACATTCATGGTGATTTTCGCATCAACTTTCACATATGATATGTTGAAAATGGATCTTAAGCGAGGAAGTTTGTGGACGTTTGAAGTTTCAGATTAAAATTAATTTAAATAGAATCACATTCAAATAAATAATTAATTCCTAAATTTGATATTCAAAAGATAAAAGTAATTATACTTAGGGGGTAAAGCAAATGTTAAAATTAACGTTAACGTTAAATTATAATTAAGGAAGAAAATAAACTGGATAATAGCAAAATATATTCCACGTTACCAAAATGGAACCTGTCGACCCTTGACCCACGATCGGTTGTGGTAGGGGGCGGTCGACCAGTGAATTGGCGGCTAGGGTTTGTGCAATAGTTAATATCCGGATTTTTTTTATTTTAAACCGACTTAAATCCAATAGTTTTGGTGCATCCAATCGCTATAAATAAGGGCCTAGGCCCCTCACTTTTATTCATAGATATTTCGAGAACACTAGCGAAGCTCTGTCAATTCATCTTTTTGTAGATTCGAAAAACTCCATTAGGGTTTCAGGTAAGAAATCTCATATAACTAATTTTGTTTATAGTTTATTTTCTAAATTTCTTCTGAATCTAACATATACACAAATCCCTTGTTGTATATATCAAAATGAAGATATCTAAAGGAGATTATTATAGGAGTGTCAAATCCAAGAAGGAGGCAAAGCTAAGGACCTACATTGAGTGAAAATCTTATTTTTTTCTATTTTATTAATTGAATAGTGTAGTTTGGAATATATATATATATATATATATATATATATATATATATATATATATGCCTTGGAGAGTTTTGGATTACGAAAACATCACATTAAAAATCCTCAAAATTACCCCAAGGTGAAATGCAATTCTTAGTTTAGATTCTTAATAGTTTTGTATTTAAAAAACAAAGTTTGTGTTAATTTTGCAATTTATTTGCTATACCTTCTATCCCACTTTTTATTCTTTTTTCTTTAGATCTAATTAAGGGATTTGATTAAGAAATAGTGTGTAAAGTATAAATCCTCCTTCGTAGTTTGCACTGCAAATTTTGAATAGAATTTCCCTTGTCTAATTTCATGTAAAAGAAGTTGAATAGAGCATAAAATTAATTAAAATTGTAAGTTTCTATTATTGATTTATTCCGTGGTTTTAATGTGAAATAAGTTGGATTTGGATTATGTATACAGGTTTGTTAATTGATTTTGGAATATTGGATTTATGGCATATGTAGTTTTGGAAATGAGATTTGTATAATTTTGAAAGATTTGACATTTAAAATGTCAGTTTAGGGCGTAATCTATGCACACATAGAAATCAATAAATATATGTATATACATACACATATAAAGTAGCATAAATAACATACAATCATATCGTATTAATGGCATACTTAATTAGCTTAATAATATCATTTAAAGCCCCTTAGGAAAGTAATTAATTGTAGAGGCAAAATAAGAATGATTCCTTATAAGGTTTAAATAATTAATATGATGAGACGTGTGATAATATACTTAGATAGTGTTATGAAATATGACTAAATTATAGGAATGCAAGGTCAGTTAATAGTACATAGAATTCTGCCCAGCTAGTCTGGCTACTAGTAGTGTGATTTTGGGGATGGTATGAGATATCGCCTATAATAAATAACTACAAATGATGTGTGGTTAGTCCCAGTCATGTAGGGTAAGTCTGCCCAGCTAATCGGGCTACCAGTACCTGTGAATAGTCGAACTAATATGAGAAGTCTCCGTGGGTTATGGGTCATAATATGAAGGACTTGCTTCGAGGATTGAAGGCGTTGAGTGGTTTTTTGAGGGACCGCCTCTTTCTTTTATATGAAGTATTAAATGGTCGGGATACGATTTAGGCACGGTTGAGGATATTTTCGAAAGATCCACTTCAATGGAAGCATTAAGTATCCGAAGAGATTTCTATGCAACGTCAGCAGGGTAGATACTTGTGAGGAGTTTTTTCCTGGGAATAGCTATCAACTGATGGGGGCTTACCTCAATTAAGGTATTGAATGGTTAGAGTCTATCTATTTTCCATTAAAATATATTAAGTGGCTAGGGTACTATCTCTTGCATTGGTAGGCCTTAACAACAATGGTTATGGGATATGAAATTGATAATAAGAAGGACCCGTTTCATGGATTGAAGGTATTAAGTGGTTGTTTTAGAGCCGACCTCTTTTCCTTGTATGAAGTATTAAATGGTCTTGAATATAGTTTAAAGGTGAAAGACATATCCTTATTATAATAATACTACCCAAGTTCTAATATAGAAACCCTCGATATTTCTGTTCATCGGATATTATTATTCTAACTCCCTCCTCATTGTAATATAGGTTAGGAAAGGAGACGACGATCAAGATGAAGATCACGATGAGATGATCATGTGGTATTAGTCTATTTATCTATTTATGCCATTTTTGATGTACCCATTTGAACATGATAATGTAGTTTTTAATAATTATGTAATGGTTATTATTGACATTATGTTATAATTTTATGACATTTGGAATTTTAAATAAAATGGGTACTATTTATGTTATTATATTTTCTGCTATGAGTTTTGAATGAGTAGATAAATAGCTATATATTGCTCTTTTTACCAACCAATAATCAGCTTAGGAATGGATCTAAGTTTCGATGACCTTTTTTAGATCGGAATTTATGCGTGTTTTGGGGCTGGTTGTTTCAACCGGGGGGATGGAGTAGAAGTTCCCTCTTCTTTGGCATTTGTCCAAATAGACTCGTCCTCTTCCCACTTATAAATTGCATTCATAATCCAAGCTCTTATCATATAATTATATGCTTTGTACCTATTTTAAATAAGCATGATCTTTATTCGAGTCTGCATAATTGGATTTAGGGACCTCGTTCCATCTTCCTCTTCTATTTTCGTCCCATCTTGGCCTTTTGTTGGGATGATTGAAACTAAACTTTCCTCCTTCTTTCTTTGGTTGGCTTCTTCCTGACATGGTACATTTTGTCCATGCGGTTGAACTTATCGGCTTAAAAATAGAAGTCTTGTAGATCTCTACACTCATGAACATAGAGCTCTTTCCAGTAAGGAGTCTGCTCAATTAACCCTGAACGTACTACCATCAACTTTTCCCTCTCGGTCGTATTTTCTTTTTTAGTGCTTCTATATCATATCACCTTAGATATTTGCCAAGCAACACCACGGCCTTTGCTTGACATTAGCTAGCACATTGTATGGTTGGGTCTTTGCATATGCAAAACTATGCTGAAAATTCATAAGAAAATTGTATCCGAGAGTCGATGGTCTTTTCTCGGTAGTTTATACCATTTGGTAGTTGCTCCATAGAAAGTTGTAGGGAAGAGCCTGCAATGAACTACCTCAAAAGTGTTATGCAAATCCATTTGACTTTCAAAAGCTAAAAGATGATCATCAAGATTAGTGGTTCCATCATACATCAGTGAAGGGATTTTAATGTGGATGAGATTCTGATGAACATTATCTTCTCTTTAAAAGGTGTTTCCCGAAAATTATTATTAACCCTTAGGTAAAGGGTTCTTTTCCTCTTACGGTCAAGCATATCTTCACTATTTTGATGGCTATGTCCTTTAGGTAGGTTTTGTCGTCATGGTAGTCCCCTCTATATGGCTTATATTCTTTGTATGAGATCGAGCTATCTGATTTTTCGGGAGATCTTCCTACTAGTCTTTCTTGGTTCTCCTTTCGTTGGTTCATCTTAGCCTTTTTTTTCTTTTTCTTGTGATTTTTAAGAATACGTTATTGGTCCTTCATCTTGGGTTCCTCTCTTTCTTTATGGACCCATGATACTTCTCCTTTATCTTTACTTTTGAGATAAAGTGGTTTCTCCCAAGAGAATCCACTTCTTCTCCTTCTTTGGGAGGCTTTATCTTGTAATATTTTTGAGAAAGAACTTTCTCAAGAAGCTCTTGCATAACTGCAGGTCGATTGGTTAAGTCTTGAATTTTAGCTTCACTGCATATGAACTTTGATGGGATTAAAGGTTGTTTGATCTCTGTATTTTCTAAATTGAAATTTGGAGTGACATTATCCTCCAAGGTCATCTATTGTACAACTTCTTCATTTGAAATAATTAGTTTCTTGTTCCTTGCCATTTACCTAAAATAGAATTTTACTTAATTAGCTTCAAAGTAAGGAAATGATGATTTAGAGATTTGAGCCCTTCTTCTGGCCGAAAAAAAATGTTAAACCAAAAGTTAGCTCAAAAACCAAGATGTACATTAAACCAAAAGTTGGCTCAACGCCTAAGATGTTGTATAAGGTAAAATTATTTGAAGATGTTCCAATAATACCAATTGATATCAACATAGTCATAATGTTGTGCAAAAGTTCAAGTCACATGTTCAAGCGTAAAGTAGATGATTCACATAAATATGCAGTAGTCCTTTACTCATATGTTAATGAGAGAAATAGGCAGTTCACATATATTATAGCCCCTTGTTCATATGTCAATGGGCATAATAGCCAACATGTAGGGTAACTTTAATTGAACGAAGGCATAAGTAGCTTTTTATAAATCAACAATGTGCAAGTCCAAGTGCAAGTCCAAGTCCAAAGATAAAGTTAAATGCACGTCCATTATTCAATAATATTCAAGTATGCACATTCAAATGAAATATGCTATGCAAAGTCAAATGTCAAAGTGCTTATTTGCAAAATAGTTCAAGAGTTATAATCCGGTTTAGAAATCCCAAATTGATTTAGGGTTTACAACTTTTTATTGAGAAGTAGGGAAAAAATTATTTGCCCCTCTCAAAGTGGTGGAAAGGTCTATTTATAGAGAAAACAAATAGGTGGGATGGTGGACACGTGTTCATTCAGTTAGATATCCGCCATCTCTTCGTATAGTAGATACTCGACATCTCTTTGTCCGGTAGGTACTTGACGTCCTTCATATGGTGGATACTCGACATCCTTTATGTATTTTAGGGTTTGGCACCCCTTATAGTTTGAAAAAAGCTCAAAATCCTTTATCAGTGTTGAAGCTCATCATCCCTTTAGGATTCGCTATCACTTCCGCTTGTAGAAGTTCGATACCATTTGTTGTTTGTATATGCTCGACAGTCCCCACTGTTGTTGAGACTCGATATCCCTTATTCCTAAAGGTCTATTATAGCTCGATATCTTTAAGCATTTACTGGTTCGACTTCTCCATTGCCTTTCGAAAACTCGATACCTTCTCTTTTATTGTTAAATGCGCGATAACACCTTATGCTTATAGATGTTTGACAACACATACGTTCGTAGTGGATCGCTATTCCTTTGAGACTTGGCACCTCTATATCCTTTATTGGGGCTTGCCCACTACTTGTATGCTCGACATCCATTTGTATCTACAGGCCCGACATCTTCAAGCTGACCATAAAGACTCGACACCCTACTGAAACATCACCATTTGATATTTTTTCGTACTTATGGAAGCATGACACATGTATAGTAACTTCAAGCTCTCACTCACTCAATACCTCCAGCCAATAGATGTTCGATAACCTTGCTAGTTGTTGATTCTCAATAGTTTCTTACTGTTAGAAGCCATATAACACCATGCTGATAGTTTATTGTTTATAGATTGTTGTTTAATCGGAATGGTCTATCCGTTTATGTCCTTGAAAGCATGGTTGATGCTGGGCAGCCATGCTTATATTATACTAATTTATCAACCTTTTTTTGCTTGTTACTCAATATCTTTCTTAGCAGCCCAATAACTTAGTAGCTCGATGTCGCCATACATTTATAGGTTCAATACCAATTTTTTCAATGTTTCCATATCCGCCAATGGACTTCTTCACTACTTTTTCCCTTGATGATTTCTCAAGCATTTTTGATAGTCAGAAAATATGTGGATAACACCTTAATTCACTCTATATTTATTCGACATACACATATACATATATAACATGTGCATAAATATATATACATATACATACACACACAAACACGTGTATATACATACACACATACACACGCACGCACACACATGTGTGTGTGTAGAGCTAGGATCAATAGCTTCCTTGTTTAGCACCATTTTGTAGCCTTCGATATCAACCACAAATTTCTATTTAAATATTTATGCATACACACATATATACATATACATATACAAATACATATACATACACATATACATACACATATACATACACATATACATATACATATACATATACGTATTATATATATGTGTGTGTGTGTGTACATACATATACGTATGTGTGTACCTAGGATCAATAGCCCTCTTTATTTAACACCATATTTGTAACCCTTTTATATCAACCACAAGTTTCTATTTAAACATACATACATGCATACGTACATATACATATACATTTACATATACATATACATATATGCATATACATACGATCAATAGTTCCTCTTATATAGCACCATTTTGTAACCCCTGATATTAGCTATAAGTTTCTATTTAAATATGTTTTCTTTCTCTCTTCTGTCACATGGACTAAATATTTAAATATAAACTTGTGGTTGATATCAAGGGGGCTACAAACAATGCTAAATAAAGGGATCTATTGATCCTAGCTCATATATATATATATATATATATATATATGTATGTATGTATGTATGTATGTATGTATGTATGTACATGTACATGTACATGTACATGTATATGTATGTGTGTGTACGTATGTATATATGTGTAATTTCCATTTTAAGCTCTTTCCTTAACATATGTTGCTGTGTCTAACGGTGAAATTAGACTACACTTAATGCAAGCAATTTTAACAAGGACAAAAATATTATAGAATAAATCATATTAACTCAGGAAGATCATCTAATGCGTAAATTCAATGGACTCAAAGATGACAAAACAAAAAATTATTCTTTTATCTTGTAGTAAAGATATAAACTTTTGTATGAGATATAGATTCTGAAAACTAAAGCACTAGCTGAAGTTAAATAAATGTACCGCACAAAATTATTATTATTTATTGCATGGTATTGCAAATGCTTGGAGTTAGGGATTACATCATTTGGTGAAAATGAAGCAAATCCTGTGATGCGATGCTCTATAGGACATGTGTTTTCCTTTTTTTGCCTTTTCATTTTGTTTTAGTATTGATAGCTCATTCATGGAAATAAGAACATAAATTGGAATTTTCATAAATGATTTTTAATATAAAGAAAAGACATGTCATGTCTACAATTTGGTTGTATCACAATATATAAATAGTGTATTACTATTGACAACAAAAACACTTCTGCCTTTCATAACCGTAGACCATCATATAAAATTTGGTTACCTAATTCCTTATACCTTACATTTTTTTAATGTGACATGCACACAAAATACATTTAAAATAACTTCTTTATCCTAATTCTTTAACTCTTAATTCCATCTTTCTCCGCACTATTCGAAATCTTCTTCTATATTTTAACTGTTTAATCCTTTATTATTCACAATGACAATTGCGTTCTCAATCTTACTATGATCGTTGTCGTCCACTAAACAACCAAACATGATAAGAAAAAAAAACAAAAAAGGACATAAATGTTGTATGATAAATATTACAATGCAATAACTTATATTGAAATTTTCAATGACAATGTTATTAGACTTTATATTCTCTTAATTTGTTTTACCCGCAAAAGCATTAACCTCTTCCCAAAATAACAATAATAATTATTATTTTCATAACAGCAAATTTAAGTTTTACATACTGAAGTAAAATAGTGTTTAGGATAAAAATGTAAATTCACCTTTATCTTCATTAAATTTTATGATCATCCATTAAATCTTCACTTATCTTCATATTTTTTATTTATTTTGGTATAGGGTTTGCAATTGTGTTTTCTAATGACGAATGGAAATACAAATTTTTTCGACAGAAATAAAGAGACTTCAATTGTTTATGACAATGAAAGTATATAATCGATGATAGAATAGCATGTGAAAAAAAACCGAGGTGCATCAAAAATTTAATAATAGTTATAAACACTTATCCGACGTCAATAGAAGCGCACAATAAATATTTACTTGTCTCTGTACAAACTCCACCAATGAGATTGGTTACTTTTTCAAGCATTTCCTTCAAAACTCCGTTGTAACTATCACAGTGATGTTTTACCTGTTCTAGTCACCTATTATTAACACGAAGAGTGCATAGCCAGGGGTGCTAGTTATAGAACCGAAAATGATTTTGTTGAACCGGGGTTCACTCGATGTATAGCTTGATTATCCATACAACTGTAAGAATCACGGTTTTGAAAAATAGTTGACCACTCATCTCATAATCTTCCACCTGCAATCTCCAATCCCCCAAAATCTGCGAACAAACTATCATCGCCAATGCATGCTCTATCCTGTCAGTTTCCTTTTACTCTTCCAGTTCCCAAACGCAAACCCAATCCCCTATCCAATAGGGTTTCGATACGCCCACCCCCACCAGACTTCAACTACACAACCATATCCACCCTTCTAGAAGATTCCAGGTCCGCAGCTTTATCTATAAATCCTAGTCTGATCGATTTGGTCGAGGATGGAAGCTTGGTTGTCATTAAGAAAACTCGATTCGGTCCGGTTCCGGTCTGGAGAAGGGAGTTTGTTGAACCAGAAGAGATATGGTTGGTTGGCACCTCGCATGTGGCTGAACGGTCCGGTTTGGATGTGGATCGGGTTGTGAAGGGGGTTAGACCCGATAATGTAGTTGTAGAGCTGTGTAGGAGCAGGCAAGTTTTCAGTTGGTTTTTGGCAATATAGGTTATGAGATTTTGGAGTAATAAAAATCTATTTAGATGAAAATTAAGCATAACTAGTATAACCGCGCAACGATGGGAAAACCGATCGTTACATTTTTTTTCTATAAAAATTGTTGTTTTTATTAATTTCAATTGAACATACAAGAACCAAACTTGCCATAGTAATCTTGTAACCATCTGAAGCTGCATTTCACGAAATGGATGCAATACTTCTTCATAATCGTTGTTCTCAACATGTCCCTTAATCCTTATATTCCAACGAAACTCAAATTTCCATGTATATATTCTGCACTTTATAGAAATGATGTGTTTGCAAATGCATATTGTTTGTTTTGCTTAAAATAAACTATATAAATTTGGTATACGAGAACCCAAAATTTTAGTGGGAACATCACTAGAGAGTTGTGGGTTCTTTTTTTTATTTGTTCAGACATTAGATTGTTAATAAAGGGTGTTTAGAAAATTAACTTACTTATGCTAATCATAGTTCATAAGCTAACCCGCTTTTGACTGGTGAATCCTTAATTTTGTGAAATGATTGAAGCCATTGGTAGTCTTTTAACACGTTTAATATATTTAGTGGATGTTAATATCTAAAAATTTAGATTACGAAGGGTGTATGTAAACAATCCAAGAAAGCAAAACAGGATCCAACATGAATGCCAAATAGTGCAATTAGATGTAGAAGTAAAGGACAGAGAGAGAGAGAGCAGAACGTACACTGATAACGAAGACAAAGAGCATGATCAATATGCAAGCTCTCGCAACAAGTGTTATGGTCGATATGGGCAATAGTTTAGATCTAAAGCTACAGGGACAAGTAAATAGTCCAAAATGTTATATCCCTTTTGAAGTTAACAACAGGGACCATGCATATGCATACGATGTATGAGTAAATGTAGCCTTGAAAGATGATGGTTAAAATATAAAAAAGTCATCTTCTGTGGTAATTCGTCAATTTAGGTTTTAACTAGCAAAAAAAATTCAATTCAACAAATTAATTTCAGAGACCATTCTTCTGGCAAGTATCAGGGTAGAAGGTTGCATTTCTTAAAAGACAAATCAGAGATGATATGGTTGAAATGTTTTATATCATAAGGAATACATATATATTTTTATAGCTTGGACCCCCAAACGCTTCAATGAGTTTTGCATAGGCACAATATTCTCATACTATTTCCAAATCTCTAGCTCCAGCGAATGCAGTCAATGTGTTAACCAAAACAATCTCGTTTGGCTCAACTCCTCTACTCGTTTCAAGGTAAACCTCTAAGGAACTAGAGGGGTCATTCCTATGTTGCTATGAGAGTAACCCATGAAACCACACTTCTCTCAGGCATACCATCAAAAACCCTGTGTGTGCATTCCAAGCTACCACAATCAGCATAAATATTCAAACAAATCTAAGAAACAAATAAGTTACTTGCTCAGATTAAGATAAAAAATCCTAAATCCAATATCTAGGGTTTTGGTAAGTTTTACAATAGAGAGGAGTATAGTGATGAGAAAATGAAATCACGATTTAAAGAAAACATTGTTTGTTTGATTGAGTTGGGTTTTGGATTGTGGGAATTTGAAATCAGAATAAACGAAAATAAAGATCAGGATAATGATGAGAAGAAAATAGGTTTGACTGCAAACAACGATAGGAATTTGAAATAGACCGAGATGAAACAGACAACATCGGAGGAAATTTTTTGGAGGAACAATACGAAAAACGTGGAGCTTGTTTTTTGGGCTTCGGAAAAATTGATTTTGGCTAGTGACAGTAAGCAAACCTCCCTAACGGTCGGTTTGATTAGACAGCCGTGTTCATATAATCCCTTAGTAGTAGTTAAATTGTATATGATGTACTGTTTTAATTTTTTTTGTTAAAGCATATTTTTATTTTTTATATTTAATATTGAAAATGTTACACCACCTTAATAATACCATCTTCTAATTGTTTATAATCTATTTTTCAGCTCAAAATCATATATGATTGATTACTAATTACGTAACCAGCATTGAAATAAGTTTATAGAAATATTTACAATGTAGATGTAGGCGCTTAAACATGAATGCAGGCCTTTTCTATTTATAGAAATAGTTGCAGCTAATCACAACAATACTTAATCCACAAAAGGTAAAATAACATGGAGCTACTATAGTAATAATGTGGACACAAACTCAAATCTGTTCTTGTGGAATAAGTCAAAGCAGTAAACAATTATAGTCAGCGTTAAAATAAAAGAGAGATATTGATCAAAATGATATATGTTTGGAACCCAGCAACTAACTTTTTGCTATATTGAACGATAATTTATAAGATGAAACACCAAGTATACTGCAATTAAATTCCAACTTGTTGAAACACCAAGTCAAACCCTGACGATAATATGAAATCATAAACTTATATGTATGTTTACCAGTGGGTTAGTAAACATACAAAAGGATAATAAAATGTTCAAAAGTGACAATCATAATAAAGAAAAATACAAAAGAAATATAAAAATGCAGGTAATTTAAAAAAATAGGATTATTCTTAACACAACTATCCTGTTATATTTACATCATCATTAAATCTATCCCTTGATTTGATAAATTCAAAACACATTTTTTGTCCAGTATCTTTATTTCGTTTTCTATTCATGTTTAATGATATGATTCTTCTTCTATCTTATCCAATTCCTTTAGCATCTATGCAAAAACTATATATGTTGTGGTTGTTTGTACTACAACAACAACTAAGTCGTTGTTTTCAAAAAGTTGGTGTCGGTTAGGTATAGAACCCAAAACTAAATGACAAAGCCAATTTAAAAGTAAATTTAAAAACCATGATAATAATAAAAAAATAAAGTAAGATAATTAAACAAATAATCATAATAATATATAAAATAAAAAAATTGAAAATTTATATATACACATGATATGATAATACTAATAATAGTAATAGTAATAGTAATAACAGTAGTAATAGTAATAAGGACCGAAGACCAAACACTATGTTTTAAACTCCTATCCGGCACCAGCTCATGGTTCCGGTACGTGGATCGTTAACATCCACGCGCTCCTGTCCGATATCAACTCTTCCGATGTATTTCAATCTTTTAAATTCTTTTTACCACTTTCTCCCATGTCAATCTTGGTCGACCTCTACCTCTCTTTGAGCATTCGATGCTTTCTATAATTCCAACGCGCACAAATGCCACGAAAGGCCTCCGTTGGAGATGTTCAAACCATCTTAAGCGGTGTTTGACTAGCTTCTTCAATTGGTGGCACTCCATGTTTGTCACGTATATAATCATTTTTAATTCGGTCTCGTCTTCTATGATCACAGCTCCATCGCAGCATACGCATCTTTGCTATACTTATCTTCTAAACGTGCTGTTTTTTAGTAGGCCAATATTCTGCACCATACAATATCGCATGTCTAATTGTCGTTCTGTATAACTTTCTTTAAGTTTTTTGAGACTTTCTTGTCACAGAGAATGTCAGATGCTGGTCGTCATCTCACACATCCCGCTCAAATTCTAAAACTAACATCTTCATCAACCTCATCGTCATACTGCAACATTGATCCTATATATCGAAAGGATTCCTTCTTAGGAACTACTTGTCCGGCCAGAGTGACATCTTTATCCGTTCTTGACCTGACGCCGCTGAACTTACACTTCATATACTTCGCATTAGTTTTGCTAAGCCTAAAACCCTGATTCTAAAATCTGCCTCCGAAGGACACAAGTGATCAATTGGTGAAGTTGGAAAGCAAATCACATGAATGATGAGTGGCATAGGTGGTGGAGGACATATCGTTGCATAAAGTTTTGATGATAATAATAAAACCATGCATGTTTTTCCAATTTCAGGCTGATTAATTATTTTTGAATTTAAACCAGATATTATGAGACCATGTCTCTGTCTTTTTATTACATTTATCACTTTTCTCAGGACATAACAAATTGTCATCTTTCAGTTGACTATTTTGGCATAATAAGCTTTTGAGCACATTTTCACTTACAAATTCTGGCCTAACTTGCATATATGCAGAGTTCAGAGCTGGAATAATGTACGCATCAAACGAAGTTGAGGATGCACAACTGCTAAAATCAAATATGTTCTCTTTAAGTGGGGTAAAATTCTTTGGAGCCATAAACCGGAGCATAAATTTAGGTATGCTGTAAACATTTAATTATGTCGTGAGGTTTATTATTGATTGACTGGTTATTCTGTTCGAAATGCCAATACGATTATTCTATTTCAACCGGGAGTTAATCCCATGGGTGAGTACGGGATGCATCCCAACCATTTAATTATCTTGGCCCCTTAATATCCTCCCGTTCAAATCCTGATCCATATATCCCTGATGTTGGTTTCTCAGTCACTGTAGCATATTCCATACCAGTATTATCAAATTATTTCCGTTTCATAACACGAATTACAAAATCTTACAGTGGCACCTTTTTTCTGCAGTAAAATTAGTTGTGTATAATTTTAAATAGATCATACTAGAGTGCGTTACAGTATCCATTTTGTTTTTATTTTCTTCTTACACGAATCAATATGTTGTGCTGTTACTTTCTAAATGGGTAGCAACACAAAAACATAATGAATCAATTAGAAATTATATGCAGGATAGACCTTTATAGTTTGAGCATAGTAGCCACACTCCCCCTAAAACCAATTGTGTTGACGAATCAAATGCTAAATCATTTGTTAAATTTTAGCATAAATTGATATTGCATTCATCAAAATTTAGTAAAGCTATTTATGTAGTCCATTTAACAATTGAACAATATGTCATTTGAGTTGTCAAAATATTTGACAACTCTATTGCTTAAGCAATTGGTAAGCTTTACTGTACTAAATAAATTTTTAACCTTCTAACTTTTAGCTTTAGGCCCTTGTTTTACCAAAATATTCTAAAGTTAATTCATTTTTATCAAAATTTTAATGAACGAATTAGCTATTTTGTTGCAACAAGGTGCACCGTTAAGAATCAAATGATTTTGTTGATTGACGATTTAGTTCATAATTTTTGACAATAAAAAATGCATAATTGCTTTTAGGGGAGTGTGCCTATAATCTCCATCTCATTGATAATGAATGACCCTCAATGGTTGATTGCACTTTAATAATGATTGCCTGCACAATCCAGGAATGATTAACTAAAAAGAGTGTGGCTAGCATTGTTCTTATAGTTTATACAACATATGATGTTTGCATGATTGTAGTCCTTGACAATCATTCATAATAGTTGCTATTAAACAAGTACAGGCTTTGCTATAAAACCTGGGCATGTCCAATGACTATTATACCACATAAGGAGAAATTTTTGGGATCCACAAGTGGGGCCCAAAAGCTTCATCCTAGCGATAATAATTGCTTTGTGTATAACCGGGTAATTTAGTATTTTTGTAAAATCTACGTCATGCAACATTTGATATAATAAACTCGCATGTTCTGCTGGCAAGATGAATTTGAAAACTATTGTCACTGTCAATACTCTTGGTATATCAATGATTGGTAAACCGATAATCACTTATCGTTGATCGGTAATGGTAAATTTCATATTAAGTAAGAGTGAATAAAAATAGTTGTATATTCAGATTTAAATAGTTGAGTTACACAAATTTAACTTAACCAATACAAAATATAGTTATGCATATTTCATTATATTGATATATAATTTAAATGCTATATGATTTTGACTTGATTCATATATGGCCTACGTCTAAATTGAATGTCAAACATAATTAAAAAAAAAATGATTAACAAATCAAAAGGTGGTCCAAATATCATCATAAAGTATGTATTTGTAAATTAAAAATTGATTAACATTAATATAATTGAATTATAAAGTTAGTGGTAAATTCACCATTAGTAATGGGTTTGACGTTAGACATGTCGATGGATACTTTCGGATGCATAATGTTATATCCATATCCAAAATCATTTTCGAACATCGGATATCCATATTTGCGAATACGAAAGGATATCGGATTTATCCTATCCGTTGTAGAATAAATAAAATTTTGGTTTAACATAATTTTTTTTTCAATCCCATCTATTATAAAAGCGTGAATATAAAAAAAAAAATTATAGCAAATAGTTTTCAGCAGTTAATGTGCATTATATAAATTACTAATTTAATATACAGATCTTTGGTTATGCTACAATAGACATAATATAAACTATAATCTCGACTATAATCTTCGTATCTGCATCTGAATCTGTTTTTTTGGATATCAAATATCTACCCGTTTTTTTAATACGGATGCGGGTGGATTTCAGTTTTTATAGGTATCCATTGACAAACTTATTTGTTCGTTAATGATAAATTTACCGATAAGATTGACACAATTACCGTTATCATGTCCATACCAATGGTATACCGGTTAAGCTTATTGTTGGTTACTGATGGTTTGGCAGCAGCATGGTAACAGTAAAACTACAGTTACCATAACAGTCTGATTTATTATCTGTGGAGAAGATAAATGGAGCGATACACTCTTCCCAATAGCCTTGCTAGTACTCATCACAGTTCAGGAGATTATCTTGAGAACAATTTTTATATTTAGAAACTGCTGTTTGTACTAGGACTGCTCATTGGTTCCTCATTAGAACTTAATGAGCTCTTTTTTCCATTTATATACATCACCACAGTAGATTAAGTTGATTTGACTGTTGCAGTTCAAGTTTTTAAGTATTAACAAAATAATAGAGGTGTGCATATTGAGGTGAACTACCACTATTTATTATAAAAACATCATATAACCAAACCCCTTGTGCTTTTATTCCGATGGTTGGCAACTGGATTATTTTGCTTGTTCTTATTACACGGTTTTACGTTACAAACAAAGTTTGCCTTGTTTGTCAATTGGGACATACTGACAAATTTCGAATAGAAGGGGAACTATCATGAGGTCAACCTACATAAATCAACTCTGAATGTAGTATTAAAAGCTCCATGAATATATACTTACTGCAGCTAGCTTTGTTTTATCCAGAACATCTCTTCAACAAACAATACGGTTTTGAGGAATAACCGATAAGTTTGTTTCAAACAGTAAATTAAATAGCATTGAAAAGAAGTTACAAGCTAATAGTCATTGTATGGATGTCAGGTGGACAAAGTGCTCTTGCTCTACGTTTGCTTTTAGCATTTTTTTCTTCAAAGATATCTGATGGTGTAAACAGACCATTTGGAGATGAGGTATATAAAGCTCCTTGGACATAAAACCATTTAATTTGACCCATAAAGATATTGTTCCAGTTCTTATTATAAACATGTTACTCTGCCACAAATAGTTTCGTGCTGCTCGAAAAGCTTCTGAAGAAACTGGTGCTCAGATTGTTCTAGGAGATCGACCCATTGAGATTACCGTATGTTTTTCAAGCTATTATTTATTTTGCGCAAATTCACAAAATGCTCACGCCCACGCACACATATGTTTAGTGTGTGCGTGCGTGTGTATAGGGGACAATGCTAAATCAATCAATTACTATTTTCAGCTTCAACGAGCTCTGGGTTCTCTTAGTTGGAATGAGAAGCTAAGATTGCTTAACACACTTTTTCTGGGAATAAGTTCATCATCAGCACGGGAGGGGAGTATATTGAAGGTATTTTCTTCCACAATTAAAATTTGACTGTTACTTGATTATATTTTCCTGTTTTTAATTAATTACGCATTACAAAGATAATACAACAAGTCTTATTATATATCTTCTGCTTTAACATATATGTGCATTTCTTTACTTTTATATTGCTATAATATTTATTAGAACGTTGATGTTCAATATGGAACACCAATGTCTGTAGATTGTCTATCTATTCTAGAGTTCTTGAAATCAAATGTCACTAGCATCAGTAAACATGTTAACATAAACGAAGTTGACTAATAGTTGCAGGAAGCAGCAGCATGAATGATTACTCTTCGAGTGCCTTTGCTTGCTTTGAATTTTTATATTAAATTTCTACTTTCTGTATTGTGAAGCAGGATCAGAAAATGGATGGAAGCCCTTTTGAACTGTATAAACAGCTCAGTGTTTCATATCCTTCTCTACTGCAGCCCCTCATACACGAGCGTGACGTGGTACTTAAACTGCTTATACTAATTGCTAGGTTTTTTGGGTTTTCCATTTGTTAAAATAGCTTAACGTTAAAGATCCTTATTTGATTTTGTTTCCAGCATTCTGTTATCAAAAATTTCTTTATTGATAAATCCAATAATTCTGTAGTGAACAACATAATAAAAATTTCCAATCATTTTCTACATTATGTTTGATACATATTTTCTTGGAGTTTGCGGGCTAAAAAAAATTGTAGTAAAACACGTAAATTCACTTTTGTAGTCCTTCGCATTGTACCAATGTAGCCAAAATCTCTCCAAATCCACAGTAAAACCTACAATTGAATTATAAAAAAAAAAAAAACAAAGGTGGCAAAGAGTCTGAAAGTTGATATTCTTTTTGGGTCTGTTTTTTACAGTATCTTGCATGGTCTATGAAGAGAAGCAAAGCTGTAAACAATTGCAAAACTGTAGTTGGAATTGTTGGTAAAGGACACATGAATGGAGTAGTTTATGCCTTAATATCTGATCAAGGGGACTTACGTTTTCGTGATGTTGCTGGATACCCTGACAAATCCGACACTTGGATCAATTCATTTGCAAAAGGTTTAGCAAGAGACACTATTATAGGTGTTATACTGTGGGTTCTGTATGAACAGTTTAAGGTCTTGTTTTGATATTGTGACTTGTGCTTTTCTTGTTTAGAGCTTTGACTTCATATTTGTATTTTGTGCTTATATTCTATTAAAACTAAAGAGCTTTGCATAAATTATAGGAATGCCTTGTTAATTCCCCCTCAACTGGTTTTGTTTTGAACTTCGTCTGCTAAAATCAGATAATCAACAACAGACGGCACGCGCTCCGCGCGTGGCAATAACACCCCTTTATGGGTAAATTGATTTTTTTTTATAAATTATCCGTGCTTAACATATTCAAGGAAAATTATTTTCATAAATATTTAGCTGTGTTTTTGTGTTGGAATCGTGTGCAGTCAGTTTGAATTTTTATTTTTAAGTTGCATTGTTTAACTTTTTTGTTAGTTTGAATTTTTGTTTTCATTATCATTTAAAAAAGAGTGAAAATGTATGGAAAATTTATTTGCTAGATCATATTTTTAAGTGATATTAAGTTTGGTAATATATGTAAAATAGTGTTACAAATTTGCGGAAAAAAATATTTGCTAGATTCTATTTTTAAATGACATTAACATTTGTTAATATCTATAGAGACGTTTTTGCAAGTTGACGTTGATACCAGACAAATATAATGCTTTCACTTAAACTTATAATAATAATAATTTATTTACTCTCTATGTCAACCTGTTTTGAATCCAACGTATAATAAAAGGTTGAGCTTCTTAATGCTATTCACCATAGTATGCAGTTGAGAATAAGTAATATAGGTGCAATGCTATATGTATCGAGTTTAGAATCAGGTATGCAGATGCTATTTTTTTAAGTTACAATTAATAGATGCACTGAGTTTAGGAATAACTACGCAGATGATATTTTTTAGGAATAATTAATATGACAAATTTTTAAGAAATTGTATACAAAGGGCAACTTTGAAAGCTTACAGTCGGACCAAAAGATTACGCTTCCAAGCCAACTATTAATAAATATACGTAGAGTATATACACTGTGTATAGAAGTGACTTAGTCCTACTTCAAATGTATAAATAAATCAGAGTTATTTTATGTTAAATTTGTTGATAAGTTCTAGAACTTACAAGAGAGAGATATATATTGACAACAATCAAGATGTAAGTACGACGTGAACAAGAACTTTTTGTTGCTTGGGTAAAGGGTTGGGAACCACAATAAACGAACTCGCCTTAATGATGGTTGAAAATTGAAATGTAATGTTGGATGTAACGTTGGAATTGTTATTTTTTATTATACTATGTTATCAGAAGTAAAAAAAGGATAAAGAAGTTCATGAACTTCCCTGAATCAAGAGCTTTCCCTATTTAGCACATTTTTGTAGCTTTTTTTATAACATCCACAAGTTATTATTTAAGTATTTGTTTTTTATCTCTTCTATCACATGCATCAAATATTTAAATACAAACTCGTGGTTGATATCAGATGGCTACAAATGGTGCTAAATAGATTGGACTTCTCATATTAATTGTGGGAAGGCTCCTAACAAACACTATCATCTCATGTTTTTTCATTAGGTGGCATTAATTAAATAATAAAGTAATATCTTTTTTAATATTAATTAAATTACTTATTAATTACTATATTGATGAGTAGTAACATATTAGTGTAAACCCTTGCTACGCACGCGGAGTTCACATAATTTATTAATCTTATATTTTTAGATTTTTTTTTTAGTTATATAAGGTGAGACGTATGCTTTTGAGTTGTAGTTTTTTCGATCAACTTTTCTTGGATACTGCTAAAAATATGCCTAAATAATTTTAAAGTACAGAATAACTAATATTTGTGGGGACAATGGCTTTATATAACAGACAAAACATCAGCTATAAGTTTAAATCGAATTTTGAGCACATAACTTCTTTTATCGGTTGCACGATAATATTATTCGCTATGACTTTAATTCATATTGCAACTGAAGTGGAAAGCTAAAAATAGTAACTAATTGGAATTAATTGTATTTAACTCTAACTCAAATTTCAAATGGTGAAATGGTGAATATATTTATCATAATTTAAAATGTGAATAAATGATATAAAATCCATTTCAATTTGTAGATAATTACTTACACTAATTATAATTGAACTATGCATAATAATTTTTGATGTTAATCAATATAGTATTGAGGACCATGTGAGAATGAATATATATTCATTGTTACATGCAATGGATTAACTACTATTTATTGTTGTGAATTAGGTTCCACGCTAAATAGATAATTGTAACAACTTGTCCTTCGTAATACCTAAAATCAATGTTTAATGACAATGTTCGACTTTCAGATACCACAAGAGACAGTTCGCTAGGATAATATTAAAACAAAACACTATACCAAGGCATATGGATAGAATTTCACTATTGAATAATGACATATAATATACCGAATATACATGAACAGAACTATATATATATATATATATATATATATATATATATATATATATATATATATATATATATATATAGACTCTGTACTGATGTAAGTAACTGGTAAATAAATATCCACAAAAAGTCCGAACAGAAAATTCGATACAACAAGTCTCAAGTATATAAAACATATATGTGATGTACTATTACAATATTGTGTGTGTGTATCCAAGTATCGACATCACGCCTCCAACATGCTCCAACTGTGTCACTCTGATGGTATATATCCTTAAGAGCACTTGACTCCTAAATTGCTTAATCGAGTGCCCAAGAGTTGCCATGACATAAACAAACAAAGACAAAACGTGGGTCAGACATAAAGCCTGGTGCGAAGAGAACTATCTCAAAATACTATATATCACAACTATATACATACGTAAAACAAAAAACTACTAAGGCACATCTGGTCATCTCTACAAATGTGGCTCAAGGGAAATTTGTACAGCCTATAGACATGTAAAGTAAACCCATCACAAAAGTATTGAATCATACCATAATCTCCTATTCTCTTGTAATCAACAAATCAGCACAACTAATACAATGTGATTGATATGCAACAATATACTATGATAAACGTAATCCAATATACAAACGCAGGGGTAATATAAATATCATACTATAAGTCTAACACATAATATACAGTAATAATAATCAACCAACTAATATACTACACACAACCTAAAAATAAAATAAAATAGAGAATACATATTGATACCCATCATTATTGATGGGTGGAGTCTGCTATGGACATCCACCATGATCCAATAATCTCTATCAAGGATCCAAATTAATTAGGATCAGTACAGATTGTACTATGACATTAATCGCAAGCCAATGATTCTCTTCGAGGGTTCAAATAAATAGAGTATGTATCACATTGTAGCATAGACCCCGCCTCGCATCCTAATTGATCGAACTTATGTAAATCTCATCATATCATATATCGAGTATAAGTGATACATAACCTACTCTAAATGCCTGAAACCTACTCCCAAAATAAATAGAGTCACTGTCTAATCGTACATATAAGTTGCATCCAGACTGATCGAACTTGTATAAATCTCACCGTACTGCATATTGAGCGTAAGTGATATATGATCTATTCAGTTTGAACTAGGCCATACCGTAGCGGAAGTTATGGGTGAATTTCAAAAATAATTCTCTTATTGGAACTATATTAGACATATGGAGTCTAATTTATTTAAAACATTTCTAAATTTCATTTAAATAAAATCTCCTATTTTATTTAAATTTATAAATTACACACGAATTTATTTAATTTATATTCTAGGCATATATAAGCACACATATGTATCATATGCATATATGTATGCGTGTGCGTGTGTAACATGATAACATGTGCAAGGTATAATATGCCCATATATAGATGTTAAGATTTATATCGTATTGCATATATTAGCTCATCTGATATGTACTGTATGTTGTCCGAATTTATCTATGCATATAAAGTTGTTATTTACATAATTATTATGAATCTACATATCCACACACACAGCTTATATATACAGGTAAAATATTAATTATATATATGTATATGTATATATGTATCGTTGTAATAAATATTAAAATAATTTATATATTTATACATGGTATTTCTTTTTAAATTGCGAACTAATATATATATATATATATATATATGTATGTATGTATGTATGTATGTATGTATGTATGTATCTATTACAATGACAAAATAATATATATATATATAAGCATATTTATAATATATATTTGTATATATTAATAGAATTAAATAAAAAATTATTTTTAATTTTTAAACACTTGCAGATCATATGCATAGCTCAAAAAAATTATTATAAATTTTATTATCTTAATATATATATATATATATATATATATATATATATAAATTGATTAATTAGTCAAAAAAAATAAAATATGAATAAAAATATTTCGTGACATATTATTCAAATTTTAAATTTTTAGAAAATCTAGCATGATATTTCGAGGTTTGAAAAAAATTTCCAGAATTTTTCTTGGCAAAATTACTTTTTATTAATTAATTATTTTCGATCGTATATTATAATAATTTTAAAAATATAAAAATTCATTTTCAAATTCTCATTTCCTGGCGGAGAATTTATTACGTGATAGAATAATTTATAAAATTTAATTTTCGAAACATATTTTAGTTTACATAAATTATTTAGCTAGTGTATTGACTATAATAATATTAAATAATAGTAAATAATTATTTAAAAATAATTTACAGCTACTGAAAATTATAATTAATGTAAATATTCATGTATAAAATATACGTTCAATTATTAGCATGAAATGATGATATAATTAAATACAAACCATATAATTATAATAAAAAGACATATTAGTATGTATATATTAATTAATAAAATAATTATTATTATAAATAGAATATTTGGTTGTGCATGTTTGATCAACATGTAAAATTTTTTTAAATGAATATATACATATAACTAATCTAGTATGTGACAACATCAATACATATAAAAATCATCACCTAACTAACAATATAATAATAATATTTATGAACATTAAAATATTATTCCGAAATTATAACCATATGATATAGTAAAAACATACCAAAAACTAACGCCTTGAAGCACACATAGTACTGATGAACTCTCTCTACTTTGAAACCTTTTCGATTCGGCAGATTACTAATCCTTAAACCGTAGACCTTTGACTATCAAATAGTAATTGTCTTGTAAATTGATTTGAGTTAGATTTGCTTGAGCTTCTATGTGACGACCTACCTTTTGGAACGATACAAGTTGACAATAAACCACATATGTCTAACTCAAACCATTCAAAAAAGCAGATATCAATGGGGTTTCATGAGAAAATAAGAGAAAAAAGGAAAGTGATACACATAATCTCGCAGTGGAATGACAAAATATAATATTCAAATAACACAAAAAAAATGATCTTTCACAGCATTTTAATAATGCTGCTATAAATATTAGCAGCAATTCGAAGAGCGCTGCTTAATGTAGTGCTGCAATAGAATCGGGAAATACCGCAGCGTTTTAAAAATATTGCTAAAAAGAAGGCTACCGAAGCTTTTACAACAGGCTGTAGTAAATTAATTTCGCAGCGTTTATTAAACAATGCACTCATTTAGAAGCACTCTGTAGAATGCAGTCCAACAACTTGTTTCGATAGAATAAGTAACATAGTAGCAATTTCAAAACGCTGCAAAAAAAGTTTATCAACGTTTTATTCGGCGGTTTTTTATTGCAGCGTATTTTTTGCCATTATGTTTTGATTCTTGCAGCATTTCATTTTGCTTTAGTTCGTATTTCTGCAGCGTTTTGATACTTTTTATTGTTGCAGCCCTTTTGAAATGATGCGGCATATCACCTTTTTGCAACATGTTACACCTATTGAACTTTTTTGAAACGCTGCGGTATATTAACTTTTTTGCAGCATTTTACACCTATGGAGCAGTTTTAAAACAATTATAAAAACATTAATAATGTATTCAACATGAAACTGCTAAATTTATAAAACATCTGTAGATATAATCTGATATTATAAGCAGCTACGAAGATTAAACATAATCAAAGCAACATCGATTTCATACACCATAAAATTTAGTCATATACAATATTTCATGAATATTGTTTTAAGCAAAAATGTTAACAGCATAAGATCTTACAAAAAGAGCTTACTAAAAGAGAATATAAACTGTGAAAAGTCCAAACTCGTCTCCTTCAAAAGTCCAATATTCCTACAAGAAAAAAAAAAGAAATTAGAGATCAGCGGTAGAAGAGAACAAATATGAATTTATTTAGCATCAAATATACAAGTTCGAGTTAATTTTACTAGCTCAAACAATAGAAAATCCTGTCCCTAATTATCGGTCAAACAACCCAAGTGAAACACAACCTAAATTTTATACGATCCTTTTCAATTGAAGTCACTACCATCCAACAAATAAGGGACGTCATTTTCTATAGAATAACAACACTTATATGTACACGAAGGGAGAGGAACACATGAACTTACCAGATTATCGCAAAAGTTCACAACTGCTTATTCAGCATTAAACCTGAAATTGAATATACAATAAGTAAGATGCAACTCTATGGAATCATTTGCATGAATAACAAAATATACAACATATAAAGTTATTTAAACATGAATGGATATGTCTCATCGATTATTTCTAGGGAACTGATATCCTCATCAATTGCATATAAAGTTAAGCATCCACGTTTAGAATCAACTTACATAGGCCAAGCAAAAATCTACAAGCCTAAATTTTGAATTTGTACATTAGAAATGGTGATCAATAGTGCATTATTAATAATAGTCCTACAAATCTAGAAGAACCTTTACTTCTCAGTTGTAGTATAAAGTGAGTGTTTTATTTAGTTAATGTTACCAACTTGTCAAGTTACAAATTAACTCCTATTTTCGGTTAGACAATGACAATAGTATTGCAAATAAATGATCAAGTGATATGAGCAGGTGCAGTTTTTCTCTTGTTTATTTTGATTTGTAGAAGATGCAGAATGCGGATTGTTCCTTATTAGTATAAAACATTTACTAATATAATTCACTTTTTTCACATTGGAGGAAAATTGATGCTGCCCTTTAAAGGTTTATGTGGAATGCTTATACACTCTTTGCTAACTTGCATCGACTCTGCAATTTTAGGCGCTCCATATATTATTTTGGATCTTAGTGGCACACGCTTGGCTTTCAGGAATCAACTAATATAATGTTAACTAAGTTCGCTTTAGTCCAAAGTTGCTCCAGTTGCCACTGTGTTGCATCCAGTCCTCGGTCCATTTCAATTTGAAAATCATAATGTAACCTTTTCACATTATCATATTTTTGTTAAAATTTTCACGGTTATACCTTTTTAATAAAAGGGCGGTCCTCAAATTGTTAAGAGCATGAGAAAAATTTATCACTATACAAAAATATAAGATTGCTAGCAAGTCTAATATTTAGCGATTCCAATGTCAATTACATATCTATTTGTATAGATATCATGCTAATGTTAAAGATCATTAGATTGGCGATCGAATCAAATCGAAATCTTGACAAATAAACTGAAATACAAATTGAAAATACCAACATATTATTACAAATTGAAATAATGATACTCTTACATTGAAAAGTCCATTGAGTGCAGTGGGATATGAGTTAAAGAATGAATTCAGTGTAAGAGAAATGAGTGGGTTCTTTAGTAAACAATGATCTAACATCTTGTTAGGGTTGAAGCAAGTAAAACTAAAAATATACCATGGGACCATATCATAGTAAATTGAGCAATATAGCATGAGACCATTGCCACAGATAAGTGAACCAATCACAGTGAGTGAACTGTCATCTTTAAATTTAAATATATTTTACTAAAGTTGCTAAAACTACATGTTCCAATAATAGATTTTAGTACTTGTCTCATAACTAACGTATCTTATAAACTTACATAGGCCAAGAAAAAATTTTTAGATTTCAGTACTTCTCTCGTAACTATGTATTTTTTCTAAATATAATATGTTTTCTCTGTGACAATAAATCATTTCAGACTTTTTGTTTTTCAAACAAAAGTTCAAAATCATTGCTAAAACAAAAATTGAAGAGAATGCATGAATATGTTCAATGAGATGCTAGATAAAGGCCTCTCTCTAGATTTTATCACGCTTGGGATACTGAAATAAGGTGGCTCCTCAAAGTATTGTGAAAAAAATTATGTTAGTGACAGGTATTCTTCCTAAATAATTTAAGATTAGTTGTGTGTGATAAGATCTTAAAAGCCAATAGAAAATGAACATACATACGTTCTTAACTATTAATTTGGAAATTATTATGCTACTAAAAAAATCTCTTGTGAAGTGAGCTTGGATCTGGCTTCCCTTCTGATAATGCCTTTTTAGTAAGTGAATAAAACCAATCATTCCTCCATTTGACTTGTATATGTAAATATTAAAAGGAAAAGGTTATAGAAAATTGTTAAGTATTGCAAATCCAAGAACTATTGAAGCCTACTTCTTTAGCAGCAGTACGAAAATGAGAAATAGCTCTAGCATAGGCATAGAGCCTTTTCTTAATACCATCTTCAAATTTTATTCCCTTCTTAGAAGCTGCAACACTTGCTAGTTCTATAATGAGACTTGCAGCCTGAAGAAATGTCCTTAAGGTCGGATATTTAAGCCTACAGAAGTCAAGATCAAAAATTATTTGTGTGTTTATTTTCTGTGCAATTATATCAATTTCTAAAATACATCAACCGGCAAGAAGCACCTTGCACAAATCATTATCATATGAGCATGTGTATGTGGTGGATAAATAAATATGAAAGAACATCAACTTTTCTTCTATATAAATTTACAACAAACAAGAAAAAGTAGAGATTATATCGAATGTAATCAGGGAAAAAGGATTGAACATGCACTTCAGACCGATGCATTTTTTCTATAGTGCCAACCGTGGCTCCTAGGTGGCGAGCTCCAATAAGCATGAATGCTGAAATCCATATCAGTTTCTCAAAAGTCTGTCTCTTAAAAGCATCCTTCCCAAGAACTTGAATATTTTCATAAGAAAGAAAATAAATTATGAAACAAATAAGGATAAATGTGTTTGATTTATTCAAACAGATTGCCTAGTCTGTCTAGTTTGCTCATGTATAAATAGATATGCAGGGAATCTTTTGGGGAATAACTATAACTGAACAGCATACACAGCATATGCTTGCGACTTGCGAGAGGGAAAAAAATTGGCCTAGAAGTTTGATCTTTCAAGAAAATTTATAAACATGGAATATAATCAACATTATATAACCTGCAATAAAGGGATCATCCAACTGCGTGGCACTATCCATTCCCTTATGGATGCCACTGATATTAAAGAAATCATAAATACATTTGAGAATACTCCTACTAGCCAATGACTCATTAATATGAGAAAGACCATTACATAAACCTGATCTTAACTATTGTGTCATCACAGTCATGTCATCAAAAATTACATAATAAACTGATAAAGAATGAACATTAAAATTTCAAGATACCGAATGATGTTTACTCAAATCCAAGGTACTTGACGCTTACATGCATCTATCTAATGATGGACCGTCTAGTAAGAATAACGAAAATTAAATTTATGCAATTTACCCTATTATAAAATAGAAAGAAATTTCATACCTTGCAAGAGAGACCTCCTTCGTGTAACTGAATGCCACGGGGGATTCCTATTTGCCAAGTGCAGCCGTCAGGTCTTCGGGGTATGTATCAGTTATCCCATCGGTAGGAGGCTCTCTTAGTTTTTCATGGAAAAGTAAGCTAAAACTTGATTAGCATCCTTCAGACCTTTACATTGAAACCTAGGGTTAAGCATTCCATTCTGAAAGAACACCATATCTACAAATACAACAATAGATCCAACAGAAAAGGTAAAATGTCTGTTTTGACTTCTAATGTTAGGGATCGTGGAACATTACAATTCATTAACATATATAACATAGGTACTACAAAACTCAATCTTAATACAATAATAGATTGATGTAAGTGTTTATTAACAAGAGATGCAAATAACTCAAAAACTAGACCCTGAGAAGTTCAGACTAGAACGATATATGGAATAAGAAGTCCACTATTTTTGTTATATAGATAGAAGCTGTTAAATTTTGGTGATACAAAATCACAAATAGAGGGAAACAAATATGCAAAAGGGAAAGTAATCACGTTTGTTCATTATGGAAATACGTAAATAATTGGATTGCATTTGAATGAGATGGCAAGGAAATATATGCATGCGTATGTTATGCAATAATATATATGCAAAAAGATATGCATATTATTTCTTTCTTCGTAATCGCATTGCTTTGGAATTATTTTCTTCCATCTTTGGAACGAGTGAATTACTTGCTATGTTTACGCGATTTGTTACCATTGTAATTTGCCTCCATTATCTTCTTACCATATTTTGGTAATTTGATTGATGATTCACATGAATTTATGTTGTCTATATATTAAGGGTAGACTTCATTGTAAACTCATCCTGGTATTTAGCCAGTGATCCCCAGATAGAGTATCTATTCTTGTTATCCCTAATGTAGGGCTTTGGTATGTAAACTCTTATCTTGTAATCTCTTGTAATTCTCTCAAGTGTAATAAAATCTCTCTCCTTTGGACTGGACGTACACTATCTAGATGATAGTGGAACCAGTATAAATATTGTGTGTCTCTTTTCTTTCTTTTTTATAGTTATTTGCTATTTATTTGGAGTAATGGAATAATTGCTGCTAGATTAGGTGATGTTCAAATTGGCAAATCTAGATCCTGTTTATTGTCTTTCCGCATTTGTGCAATTTTTGCACAGCAGATTGGTATCAGAGCTAGGCGATTTGTTCAAATTTGTGCATCAATGGCTTCTAGAAAGAGCGGCAGATCTGATGGTGATTATACTATTACTCATTTGGATGGAAAAGGAGATTTTGTGCAATATGGAGTGGAGGAGATTATGTTAAAAGAGAAGAGTGTTCCAGTCTTGGAAATTTGGTGATAAAGAGTTTACTGTGTTGAAGGGACAACTGGATTTTGGAACTTGTATCTGCCTTATGGCTCGATGTTGATGTGAGAGTCTTATGTTGATTTCCATGGGAAATTTGTTGTTTGGCAGGTAAGTGGATTTGGAAACTTGTATCTGCTTTATGGCTCGATGTTGATGTGAGAGTCTTATGTTGATTTCCATGGAAAATTTGTTATTTGGCAGATAAGGTATGTGGAAGGAGAGAGATTTGTCGTGTATACAGAAATTTGGATTAGCCTTGTTATGTCCGTTGGCTTTTTATTTGTTGGCTCTGTATTTGGATTGTTGATTGAGAGAATTTTTTGGCCTTAGTGGCTTTGAGATTATTTTGGTATCTACTTTTTTTTGATTTTGGATATTTTCAACATTTTGTTGGCGGACGGGGACATAGTCTGAGCTCGTTAGCAAGGTGTAATGGGGGGTGGCCTTGCCGGAACCCATTGGGAAAATATTCATTTTTCTTTTGTATCTCGTTAAGAGATTTTGGTTGAAGGTGGAGTTTGATTTGAAGAGTTTTACGTTGAAAAGAGATTTTGACTCGAGGTGGAGTGTTGGAAATATATGATTTTGCATCAAGGTGGAGTGTTAAATTTTGGTGATACAAAATCACAAATAGAGGGAAACAAATATGCAAAAGGGAAAGTAATCACGTTTGTTCATTATGGAAATACGTAAATAATTGGATTGCATTTGAATGAGATGGCAAGGAAATATATGCATGCGTATGTTATGGAATAATATATATGCAAAAAGATATGCATATTATTTCTTTCTTCGTAATCGCATTGCTTTGGAATTATTTTCTTCCATCTTTGGAACGAGTGAATTACTTGCTATGTTTACGCGATTTGTTACCATTGTAATTTGCCTCCATTATCTTCTTACCATATTTTGATAATTTGATTGATGATTCACATGAATTTATGTTGTCTATATATTAAGGGTAGACTTCATTGTAAACTCATCCTGGTATTTAGCCAGCGATCTCCAGATAGAGTGTCTCTTCTTGTTTCCCTAATTTGGGGCTTTGGTATGTAAACTCTTATTTTGTAATCTCTTGTAATTCTCTCAAGTGTAATAAAATCTCTCTCGTTTGGACTGGACGTACACTATCGAGATGATAGTGGAACCAGTATAAATATCGTGCGTCTCTTTTCTTCTTTATAGTTATTTGCTATTTATTTGGAGTAATGGAATAACTGCTGCTAGATTGAGTGATGTTCAAATTGGCAAATCTAGATCCTGTTTATTGTCTTTCCGCATATGTGCAATTTCCGCACAACAGAAGCAACTGTTATTTTGAAGAACTCAGAAGAAATTGAACATCAGAAAACAAGGAATGGAAAAGTACGAAATATCCATTTTTTTTAAGACATAAAGATGATGATGCAAAGAAAATAGTACTGAAGATTTACATCCATTGGGATTTAACGCAAAGAGGAGTTTCACTATAACTTCAACGTACAAATTATGGAATTTCCATGTGGCTACCGATACATGGTAACCCCAAAAACTAAAAGAGGGTTCCTAAAATTATTTTGGAAATTGTTACGCTGCTAAAAAAATCTCTGTTATGTATTTCTTTGTATTGCATGACTTCTTATGTTTGTTGAATAAGATAAAAACCATTATTTTTTTTATTCATTATCTCTGGTTCTCCAGTTAAAATGATTCTTTTAGCTTGATGCTCAACAGATGAATTTTCTTACTGGTACTGACTTTAGTTCGTTCATTACTTACTTTGATATCTTCATTGTTTTAGTGCTTTGATATGAGGCGATGGTTGTGCATTATGTTGGCTAATTTCTTCGCGTATAGCCAAGCTTTCCCGATCATTTTACACATGTTTCTTAGACATTTTTTTCCAACTGAGATTTTCTTATTCTATCATGTATTATTTATCATGATGTACATTACAATATATGCGTATTAATTATGGCGCTGCATGTTATGGTCCATAAGTTTAACTTTTAACACTTGGGGTAACCTTGAAGCATAGAACCATACAGGGAATATCATTATGTTGCCTTGCCATCTCCGCTTCAGCATAGAACCATACAATGAACTAAATAGGATCAAGATATATCGTGTGTACAAACACAGCCTCAAATATCTATCGGATATTTTTTAATACTTAGTTAATTTTTATAAACTTATTTAAGTTTAATATTTATAAATCTTAGTTAACTTATTATTATTATTACAAATCTTAGTTAACTTACTATTATTATTATAGATCTTAGTTAATTTTTATAAAATTATGTATGATTATTATTATACTTAGTTAAGTTTTTATAAAATTTATTATTATCAATGTTATTAGTATAATTATACTTTGTTAATTTCCTATAGAAATTATTATTATTATTATGTTGTTGTTGTTTAGTTATATTTTTATAATACTTAGTCAGGCCCGGTCCTTCCCCAAAACGGGAGAAGCGACCGCTTAGGGCATCAAAAATTACAGGGGCACCAAATTATTTTCGCGTACAGTCATAAAAAAAATTGAAATCACAGCTAGGGCACAACCGCATAGCTCCTCCATCTCGATTTGTGATTTCTTCTTCCATCTCTATCCGCGATTCACGAACTAGGGCGCAACTTCGCTCTCTATCTCGATTCGCAGCCGCTACTCCTCTATCTCGATTCACAAACTAAGGCTTGATTCGCTTAAAGCTTGAACTTGAAGGTTAGAAGCTACCACTACAAATTTACAATCCAAAGCAGCAAATTCAATTTAATAATTTTAATTTTATAATTGTATTGTACATTATTTACTACTTACTAAAACTGATTCATTAATTTATAAAGTATTCATTTCAACGTCAGTACTTAACTGCAAACTTGGATGTTTGTTAATGTGAATTATGATACCTTAATGGTTCAATGGCCATAATTTTCACTTGATAACCTGCTTCTGAGATTTTTGTAGTGACATAAAATTGCATTCTATTTCAGTTGAGTAGGTCTAACTTACGGATAAATTTTTTCCCTCTCTCATTATTTATAAGTATATAAATTACTTTGATGATTGAATTAATGGTAATAGCATTAGTTTCTATATAAGGGTATTGTTTTCACTTCTAGCTTTAGGCACCAAAACTTATAGGACCGGCCATGTACTTAGTTAAATTTTATAAACTTATTTAAGTTTAATATTTATAAATCTTAGGTAACTTGTTATTATTATTACAAATCTTAGTTAACTTGCTATTATTATTATAAATCTTACTTAATTTTTATAAAATTATTTATTATTATTATTGTACTTGGTTAATTTTTTATAAAATTTATTTTTATTGTTATTGTTATTATAAATATACTTAGTTAATATTCTATAAAAATTATTATTATTGTTAGTATTATTATTAAATTCTTGTTGTTATTATTATTATAATTATTATTATTTGGTTATATTTTTATAATACTTAGTTAATTTTTATAAACTTATTGAATTTTTACAAAACTTAGTTAATTTTTATAAACTTAGTTAATTTATTATTATTATTATTATTATATACTAGTTTAATTATTATTATTATTATTATCATTATTATAAATTTTAGTTAATTTATATAAAATTATTATTATTATTATACTTGGTTAATTTTTCATAAAATTTATTATTATTGTTGTTGTTATTTAGTTACATTTTTATAATACTTAGTTAATTTTATAAACTTATTGAATTTTTATAAAACGTAGTTAATTTTTATAAACTTAATTAATTTATATTATTATTATTATATTGTTATTATTATAGACTCGTTTAATTTTTATTATTATTGTAAATCTTAGTTAACTTATTATTATTATTATTATAAATCTTAGTTAATTTTTATAAAATTATTTATTATTATTATTATACTTAGATAATTTTTCATGAAATTAATCATTATTATTATTTAGTTTTATGTTTTATAATACTTAGTTAATTTTTATATACTTATTGAACTTTTATAAAACTTAGTTAATTTTTATAAACTAGGTTAATTTATTGTTATTATTATAGACTCATTTAATTTTTATAAATCATGGTTAACTAGTTATTTATAAACTTATTATATTAGGATGCTCATACAACTTGTTGGCTTATAGAAATTTAACTTGTTGGTATAAATAGGTTATTAATAAACTTGTCATATTGGGATGCCCCAAAAGAATACTGACATCTAGAAAAGAGCTGCAAAAAATATCCTCGCTTTGTTTGTGAATCTAGACAGCACCATTTGCATGCCTGTAATATATGTATGATTCACTTAGTTAAATTCAACATAATTAAAGATTATGCATCACACTTGTTTCTAATACACGACGACTTAGTATGTTAGTTCATATTGCATTTGTGTGATATTTTTTAATGTCCAAACTGAGCAGATCTCTATTATTGACATGCAAGTAAATATATGATTCTCTTTCTGTAAAGGATTGGAAACCAGTCTACAATATAAGTCCGATTAGAAAGAAATAATTGATTTCAAGCAAAACCTTACCATAAGTACAAAAGAAAACACGTATAGCCTATATCAAATTTTATAAATGGCTTTAGCTTTGGGTAAATTGGTAGAAGTGATTACCACTAGCATAAGCGGTAATGGGCAAGCCTTCTAGGCTACACTTGTAAGTAAGGTTATCAAAATGGGATTTAAATCGTAAATAGTAAAGTTTAAAATTTAAATCGAAATGGGATTCAAATCGTAAATCGTACATTCAAACAATCCATATTTTAAGGTTTGTTTAATATTTGAACTTATACAATTAAACTTAAATCTTAATTTTCTCACTTACTACATTTTTATTTTAGTTTGAAAACAGTATAATTAGAATTGTGAATCCAAATGAGTATATTAAGTATGTTATTCCGAGTTGAATGTTTTCTTAATTGTGATTTTAGCTAAGTTTGAATCGGAATATAAATCAAATCATAAAGGGAGAGATCTGATCCGAATTGAAATCGTAAGTTTTTAAGATTTTTGACAATAATTCCTATAAGCCATTATTATATGCAGTAACTACGTCCTGCAGTTTATGGGGTAGTGTATAATGATTCATTGATTTCTTAACTAAGAGGTCTGCTATCGCAAAGTAAACCATATTTAAAAGGACTAGATTCAGATTGCACATTAATACAGTTGTTAATTTAAAACATTGTTCTTGGCACTTGTAAGAGCATTCTAATATAAAAAGTTTATAAAAATTAAATGAGTTATATAAGCTAACAAGTTTATAAATAACTAATTTATAAAAATTAAACCAATTATCCCAAGAAGAAGAAGAAGCAAAATAATGCAAATTTAACCTCGGCTTCATCTGGAACTGGAATAATATCACCAAATAGCTCAGTTTGCATAACTGGTTATAGCTTAGTTTCGATTTACTGAGCATAGCTTAGTTACATAATTGAGCATATGCTCAATTTCCACAACTGAGATGTGCTCAGTTTGCACAAGAGAGCCAAGCTCGGTCTGCATAACTGAGTTGTGCTCATGCTTTGTTTGCTCAACTAGGCTATGCTCATTTTGCACAAATGGGCATGTTCTCGGTTTGCTCAGTTTGCATAAACGATCATAAAACTAATAGTTGACTGGATACTGCCAATGGTGATAAACAGTTATAAAGGGGAATACCACTGACTGGGAAAAATGATGTAGCAAGGAGGAGCATACCTGTTGCTGCCAATTGTTACAACTTGTCACAATTGCATGAACATGGTACATCGCCAAGCAACAACAACTGGAATTCCAAAAATATAAAATGCACCAAGGTTTATATATATATGCCTATGTATTGCCAACCACACCCTCTTGCAACACCTAATATGTATATCTCCAAGCCTTAATAATCATATATACATATTTACTAAGCTATCTATGAACATAGTAGAAGACTACAAATGTATTGATCCTTTAAAGCTTAGCTCTAAAATAGATAAGGTAAATCTAGTAAATGATGAAACCTCCATTTGAAAAAAGAAAAGTTAAAAAGCAATCTTATAAAACTCCTTGGATGCTATCCATAACCACAGAGACACGAGAAGAGGAATTATTTATGTAATGTAATCTATAACCACCTTCACATTGCTATAAGCAAATCCTACAACTCTACGCAGTAGAAATAGAGTTATGGCAACTGTGAATGGTTCTGCAACTGCTATGAACATAACCACTCGTATTGATTTTTTGGCCGCTTCTGAGTTTTCTGCACCAATTCATTGGATATGCGAATGATGCAAATAAATAAAATGTTGATAAAGCATCCATCTGAATTTAAACAATCCAAAATTCAATAACTCGACAGTACTACATCTGCTATAGCATGCTGTGAGAGAGGACAAAAGGATCAACATCGTAAATTTTAGGAATGGAAATTAGAGTATTTGAGAGGGATAAGCAATTGGGGAGAAAGTTGAAGTGAGAGGTGAAAGAAAATCGGGAGGGAAAAGAAATTGGGGAAAAGTGGAAGTGAGCATGGGTATAGAAAAAAGCGCGGACGCAATATACTTTTGATAGAGGCAGCGTTTTAGTTACATTTAATATGATTTGAGATATAATAAACTGCATTTTGTTGCTTAGAATTTTCAGTATAATATATTATTGTTTTCATTAACTTTCAAAGTCTGCATTATGAAATAGGCGGTTACGCTCATCACATACCAGTTTTAAGCTATAGTTTCAATGAAAACACTAACTAGAATTATGATTTTCAGTAAATCAAATTTGATAATTTATTCACAGATCTCAGCCTTTCTACAAAACCATTAAGACATGTGACATAAGCGCAACTGGACTGCAACTAACCTGGCATAATGATTCAGCTATGTAGAAAATATAAAATAGTACAATGAAATCGAAGTTTAAGTCATTAAACATCCATCCATAGATCCAGCATGTTATTGCTAACTACGTGATAATGTAATAACTTATTTCACTAAACTCAAGTAGTTATTACATGTTGGAGCATTCTAATGAAAACACTACAAGAAACAGGGTAATTTCCGATGGATCAAAACCATCGGCGGCCGTCGAAAGCCGTTGGAAATTGCCGCAGCAATGAAATCCGTCGCTGAACAGAATATCCGACGTCCTCTGACAACGTCCGTCGCCGCATTTTGGACGGCTGTAGACGACCTGCCGACGACCATCGGAAAACACGAGGACGATCATGGTGGATGTTGTAAGCTGTCGGAATTTTGTCGTCGTATGACGTCGGAATTTTTTTGCCGGCAGGCCGTCGGGAGCCGTCGGAAAACATAAAGTTGTTTTTCATTTGTTTGCTGCATTTTGGCCTTCCATCTACAATCCATAAACACAATATATTCCATCTTATAAGCATATATCATATTTAGATATTTGATATGAAATCAAACCATACAAACATAATTGAATCACATAGAGAAATAAATTAAGCATAATTCATATAAAATAAAACCAAACTTCGCTACCATAATTTATATACATCTCATTGTACAATATATATACATCAATCCTTCATCAACTCCTCACCATCATTTCACAAATGTCAAAATTACTACCACCAAATGTATCATTACACAATATACACAACATTTCAAATCCAACTCCACCAACTCAATGTATCATCAAAGCTTACTAAACAATGACGCAAAACAAAAAACATACCTATAACTCCGGTCAATCACCTTCAGAACCTCTCAAACCAGCTGAGAATAGAAAGCGTCCACCATACTACTGATGTACTCAGCAATATGCTGGTTCAGTAGGCGTGTCATCTCAATGGCCTGGCGACGGTTCTGCTCTTCCAGCTGCGTCACCCTAGCTCTTAACTCTTCTATCTCTGCTAGATCGATCTCAGCACTGGTCTTTTTGCTAGCTCTCTTTTGCCTGCTGGCCTGCAATACTTATTTAGTTTAGTCTATAATTTTATTATCAAAGCTATAGCGTAATTAATTGTTATATTTATAAACATATTACTAAAACTAAAGCGATGTGAAGTTCTTTAGAACCAAAAGATTACTAAATTATTATATCTTAATATATTATCCATTACCACTTGATTTTCAAAGCGGTAGCGCCTGTTCCATGACGGTGGATCCATGACTGACTCAAAAATGACGTCCTCCTCATCGTCGTCAGCTGCTTTCGACCGGTATCCTCCAGAAGTTTCTGGCGTGGTTCCATAAAAATTGCGTGCATGAACAAATTCAAATGCAGTTAAAATTAATAGCATGATATCTTAATTCGCTATACTTTAATAATTAAAACAATTACTAATTGTGCATAAACTAAAATATACTTACACGGCTCTTTCTCAATCTATCGTCGTGTCATGTATATAAAACTGTCTCGTTTGTATTTACATGCTCGACGGCATAAGTACGAGTAAATACATCCATATACAAGATGGGACCCTAGGCATCAGCTTCTTGAATTGATTATTATGTACTGTTATTATATATTCAAAATTATATAGCATAATAACTATTTACAATTCACGTTTAATAAATTTACCAACTTCTGGCGATATTGCTGGAACGACTTTGACCCTCCTCGATGAGTGACAGGATTTTTGTTCCTATTTGTAGAATTTCTTTCTGACTCTGTCTGTACATTTAAATTTAATACATTATTTACTTACCAAATATTTTTTTAATATTTACATATTAATTAAATAATTAATAAAAGTTTAGTACACCTACCTTTGCATCGTCACTATATCAATGTGCCAACCACTCTTCCCACACACTCGCCCTCATCCAGTTTGGCTTCTGCCCTTTATGCTTCACTGCCGACATGGAATCCTTGTAGTTCTTTCTCATCTTCTACATTCAGTAATGTCATACCAGCTGCAGGTCATCTGATTGTACGTCCACTACGGCCTGCATTTCATGATAAACAAGCATCCAAAAATTAAACAGTAAAAGGTGAACAAAAAATAAGCGACAAAAATAAATTAAGAATGAAAAATAGAAGATTAAAATTACAATGAAATCCTGCCATATACACTCCATGATATGGGAAGGAATATTATCCCACTTTGGTCAACAAGCCGTCATCCTACTCTTATACGAATCTCTCGAAACTGATAGAACTACAGCTGTCGACTTTAGGTCAAACCCCTTGTGTTAAATATGATACAGATTAGTATATCGTACACAAAATATTTAAGATGTTGAAAAAAAATTAATACTTACCTCTCCGCTTTAGATACTAAATACACATCGGGTCGTTGTGGCGATCGCGATGGACCGCTGTCCTCGCCTCCTGAAGAATGAGAAGAACTCCTCCTTCTGTACGACATGATACATGTGACAGACACATCATTTTAAAAGAAAACAATAATATAATAATGAAATATATTTTATAGTAAATGACATAATTGAGATAAAGTACATAAAGTGCAAAGTATACCTGATGCAGATTGGGTCTCATATTCCATCGATAAGCAAAATACATTGCATTTTTAACGTAAATTGCTAAATAAATGACAGAAATGGTAATGACATAAATGATGTAAATGACGACAAGAAGATTCGGTTTCATAAATGACATTATTTTCCTCCCTACTCTCGACAGCTTCTACCAAAATGTTTGATATATCATTCAAAAATTGTAGCTTCTACGTTATCTTCTAATTCTGATTCTGATTCGGTCTCACAAATTGTAAATTCTACATTATTTTTCAATGTATCGATACAAAAACTTATACGCGTCAATTTTAACCCGCTTAAGAATACAATATAGAAATGTTGGTTTATGGTTATCTTTGTTTCCTGTTAGTCATCCTACTTCACATTACAAACACAGTAAACACATACATTTCGTACATTATTTTGTTTTAAACGATTCAACAAAATTTCAGTAGCACTTCCCTTTTGTTTCCTGCATTGTACACAATGCGTATACATAGGAAATAAAAAAGAAAAGTGATGGGGAAATTTTATGAACCGTTTGAAACGAAATAATGTACGAAATGTAATTATTTATTGTGTTTATAACTTGTCCAATACATGGACAAATCCAACAAGTATTGTACCGAATATAAATGACCGATTTGTCACAAAAATGAATATTTATATGACGATCATGTACAACATTCGTCGGATGGGGACAAAAACTCTATAGGGACGTAAAAAAAGTAGTTTATAAAAGCGAATATTTATTGATTTTATATATTTCAATTTTTTTTTAATTTACCACATTTATTCCACGTATTTTATTGAATAAGGCCGCTTCAATATTGTTGTCATTTTCTGATACAGTCAAAAAAAAAATTGAGACTCGTGCATTCATTATTGTTATACAAGTCAAGATGTTATACAACTCATGTCTTATTTCAATTAACACAATAAAATAGTAAAAACAACACATATACAATGGTTTACACATACACACGCAATCACAAATTATACACTCTTTAAAATTTCACGATAACATGTGAAATACGTATACCATGAGATACTATAAATTATTATTAGGCTATTGGAAACAATTACAATCACTAATTAGCTTTAATTTATCAATTTATGCAAATCTCGATTTAGGGTAAAAATTAGATTTTTCGCGAAAATAAGAGATTATTACTTGAGATTGAAAGCAATAGACTATGATTAGGCAGCCGTGGAGAATCCATAAGCTTGAAATTGGTGATCGGATGCTTGAAATAGGGATTTGGGGATTTTATTTCTTTTTTTTCATGCTGGAGAATGAGGAAGAAGAGGTTCAGCTGGAGCCTGTAATTCACGAATTTCCGACGGCTTTCTATGGACGCCGACGGTTCGTCGGAAGCCGTTGGAAATTCGCCGTCGGAAGTCGTTGCTACGTGCTATCGGTATTTTAGCCTATTCTGTAGTGAAAAGTGCAACAATATCGAGTCTAACTATTCAACAACATATTAATCTTCAGACTGTATTGACAAAAAATTAGGGATGAGTTGATTATATTTTCATTTAGAAAAAACGAACTGTTGTGCCAAATCGAAATAGCTACGCGAACAACTCAACTATAAATCAGTACTATAGGAAAATATATTTAAAGAGATCACGTAGAAAATATAATTTTACCACCTTTTTAACAATCGGAGCCTTACCATTGAGGTGTCAGCTATTCTCTATCGAATGTAATTTAAAGCCTTACTGAGTTTTTTATGTTAACCATTTGTACTGGCATTGCATATCATAGTTTATAACATGGACTCTATAAAAGGAATCAAAATTAATGAAACTAAAATATAAATTTAATGCTAGTATACATGTACATATATACATATATATACATATACATACATACATACATATATGTATGTATACATGTATATATGTATACATGTATAGATGTATACATGTATATATGTATACATATATACATGTATAGATATATATGTATATATATGTATGTATATATATATAGATATGTGTGTGTGTATATATATATATATGTGTGTGTGTGTGTGTGTATATATATATATATATATATATATATATATATGGATATGTACTATACATACAAATTTAAATCGTAACTTTATTTGTAGTATTTTAAGCCTGCAATATATTTGAATTAATCTAAATCTTTGTTAACTCTGATTATGTTTTGTTTTGACTTGAAAGGTATATAAGGCCATGAGCTATAATTTTTATGATGCCCAAATTACTACAAAAAGGCCCTCTAGGTAAATAATATTGATAAGGATTGAAAATAAGAAATTTACTATTCAAATTTCAACGAAATGATGACCATAAAGAAAAATAGAATGAAGTGTAATAATTAGTACAATGTTTTGACAATATGTACAAAAGTTGAATGTTAAGGTAAATAATAATGTAACATAGCCGAAACCTGACTACAACTAATCTGGTACATAGATTAGATGCTATTTGCATACAGTATGCTAACGTGAAAACTCAGGTTTAGGTGATCATACATGCAATTGTTGATCCAGCATTTTACTACTTAATACATAATCAAATTCTAACCCATTAATCAAACTATGGTAGTTGAATTTCTATTAAAATTTGCAAACTTTAGAAACTTTATTAACTTAGTTAAATTTTTATATAACATAGTAATTTTTCATGAACTTATTTATTTTATATAAAACTTTAACTTGTTTAATTTATATAAAACTTAATGAAAATTTAAAAACTTGGTTGAATTTTAAAAAACTTAGACAAAGCTTTAAATTTTTGCTAAAGACTTATTTATGATTTTTGTTGTTTCAGCTAATTAGCACTGTAAAAAACATGGTTTCATATGATCAATATTGAAGAATGTAATCGTTCAATGCATCATAACAAAAATTCAGCCAATGTTGTACATAATGAAAACTCAGCCAATGTTATGTCATTAGTCGTTAAAAACTGATTACCTGAAGTTAAAGACATTTTGAAGAGCGAAACTGTGTTGATGCCAGGATGGTTGTTGTAGAAAATAGTCAGCAATTACATCAAGTATTTGATAGTATGAGAGACCTAATGACTGTTTCTTCTATGTAGAATAAATGCAGCAAGTCCATACTGATATTCTCTCTAATGCAACAAGCTTTAGACATTCTTTTTGAACAACATATACTAATTGAGCCGCTAAAAGTATGATAAGTAAAGCTGTAGGTTATTTTGATGGACAATAGTATGTGGTTCTGAAATGATTTGCACTTCCCCGAATAACCAAAGAGCAGACTCACAACTACAAGAGAGATCATCGAGCATTTGGGCTGGAGCATGCCAGTGCAGATTGAGCTGGATCATATGCAAAGAGGGTGTCATTGAAAGTTCATCATATGCCTTGTAATGGTTTAGTGAATTACTCGATTTTGAAACTCTATATATTGCAAGCAATAATCGCCAACTCTAAAACAATGATAAATTACTATCAATCTTAGATGGTATTACATGTATTTTCTATTGATTCTAGGAGAAGAAATCTCAGTTGACTAAACCTTAAGTACCGACGAACACATTAATTAAGTTAGGAAGAGTCAAGAATCAATAATTGTGGATAAATCTTCAGAGAATTACCGTATTACTTTCTAACTTATACAAGTTACATGAAATGCTTAAACACCTTTTGAAATTTGCAACTTCAACTTGCACCAAATTTGTATGTCATTCAAGTGCCTACCATAAACTATGATGTGAATTATGTAAGAAGGAAAGAATCCCACTAAAGGAAATTGCCACTTGAATTATGGCTAACATTATGCTAGAAAGAAATGATTATCATCTGGCATACTTTTGTAAAAAAAATCCTAAAAGCTGAATCTGTATATTTAGTGGGAATTATGTGTGTTTTGTGACAGAAGTGCAAACTACCTGTAAACACCAAATGCACAGACCAATGATTCTATACTAAAAAGTGGCATGTGTGAAACTGTCGAATTGTAGCATTGATTACACCAATAAATGTAAATATGAAAAATCAACACACAGGTTATTACCGTTAGGGAAAAAAGGTACGATATATATGTAGCCTTATCTATTTTCTTAACTTTAAGTGAGACCTCGACACGTAAACAATAAAACATAATTTCATATCTTTCTGATCCAATTTTATTATCATATTTAACAAACAAAAATATGAAAATATCAAAACAAAGTTCAGCACTGTAAGAAGGCCCGTCTAGTAGCTTGGATTTTGTATTACTAATTTCTTTCTTCGATACAATTTAAGTGTATAAAAAAGTAAAAGTGACAAATTTCAAAAGGATCGTTGACAAACAATAATTCATTCAAATTTAAAAGTGTGCATTTTTAGTAAATAATTCGGCTAATATTAAACATGTTAAAATACAATGAATGATTTAGAATATTACATTGTTTGTATCTATAGTATAGCTGTAACTTAATTAGTGAACTTTCACGGTGTTTTTCAACTGAAGTAACTTACTGTAGTTAGAGTGATAAACTATGTACTTATAAGAGCCGGTAAGAACTGCAAATATCACATTGATGACATCGCTGCTAGTATAAATATTATTGAGTATCAACTTCGACCCATACCATATCCCCAACCCATACCCGCAAAACATGATAAACATCACTACACCAATTCCTAATCCAGAAACCAGACCTTCGACGATGCTCGACCCTTAAGCTTTCTGTAAAGACTTTTTATACCTTTCTATGAACCTTTCTTCTCCTGTAAAAGAAGCAACCTTCAAAACCAAAAATAAGAAAATAGTGCTTACAATTGAATATTCTGCATTTGGAGAATAAGTTGTACTTATAATTCTTATTGAACTGATAGTTTGTTCAACTACAACTGCTGCTTCTTCATATGCAGTCTGTCCCACTAATGCCATCTTTATTATTGCACCTCACACGGCAACACCTGCTAAGCTACAACTGGGATCATTGCAAGCATTACAAGTGTCAAAAGCCAAACTCGAATGAATGCTACTACATAGCCTCCTAAGAACGTTGACACCAACTGAATGAACATCCCAACCTATAGTTATACATCATTCACATCAGACAAAAATGACAATATTCCTCTGTTAGAACTTTTTCTAAAGAAAAATAGAAAAGAAAATAAGACTATTATAAGAAATGTACCTTTTCGCCCGTTGCATCTTGAATAAGAATAGTATCACCAAACATTCTCCCTGTAACTTCTCCAGTTTTTGTGTCTTTGTCAAAAAAGGTAATTCCTTATTGCAATATTGTCTTCAACTACAAATTTCCTATTCTTGCAGCTTGTCTTTTGCCTGTGGCCATCCAATATGAAACCTCTAAAACATACAATATTACAAATTTCAGTGCTGGTTTCGAAATTAGGGTTTAGATCATGGGCACTTCAGGATTCGGCGATTAGGTTGTGGCCGCATATTTCAGCAATTTGCCAATTTAGGGTGAAAATAATCCCTTTTTTGTTAGAGGAATGGTAAAAATTAATCTAAAGTCGACAACAAAATAAAAGATAGAAATTTTAACCTATTAGTCTAGTTTCGAAAAAAGTTAACTGCAATTATTTACAAATATAAACCAATTTTTGTTTTACTAGTCTGTAGCGTTGACGATTTTTCGAAAATCGCCAAATCGCCCAGATGGAATATTTGTTTTTGCTTTGGGCGATTTTTGAAAAATCGCCAGATGAAAGCCTGCTATAAATCCAACGAGCCATCTACCTTCTTCTTCACTATCAACTTTACCAAACTCATCATCAAATTCCCGAAAGTTTGCAAACCCTACTTCATAGAAAACCCAAAAAAAGTCTGATTCTCACAAGATACAATCAAAGCTTCTCAACAAATAAGTATAATCTTCGGTATAGGGTAATGCATATCGATTTATAATATATTTACGCTAACTAAAATTCTAATTCGGAGCTGTTGTGTATTCTAACCAATGTTGACGTATTCGCAGTTGAAATAAACATGGATGATTTGGAGATAGACGACGAGACGATGTCGAAATGTTACGATGATTTTGAAGCTCGAAGGGACATTACGGATCTAAGTGATGTTGAATTTATTCCGGAAACGCAATTTGGGCCGATACGTCAAAAGTTCCATTCGGGACATCATCTCTCAACACTCGCTTACATGAAGTTGTAGCAAACCAAAGACCGGGCAAGCAAATTTCTTTTGAAGGTGAGTACTAAGTCCTGGTAATTCTGTAGGTCCTACGTTGCCATTCGGTGCTTATTCAGTCTGCCGATGTGGCGATGAATGCATACTTGTCGTAGCCAAAACTGAAACCAATGTTGGACGAAGATTTCACGGTTGTGCTTCGTACGAAGATCACATGATGAATCATTGCGAAGTGGGGTGCTGTAAATTTACGAAGTGGATCGATCCTCCATTGTGTGCTCGAGGAGTGGAATACGCCCTCGAAATGCAAGCTGAAGTTTGGCATTTGAAAAAATTAGTTGAAGAAATGAATAGGAAATGTTGGTAGAGAAGAAAATGTCATCTTTAGCTTATGTTCGCAATGGAAACATTTGACAAACGGTTTTATATCATGGACTCTATGTTGGGTACTTCATTTATTTTCATGTAATTGATGGATATTTTCACCTTTCGTAGATCGTACGTTTTCAGTTTTGTGTGATTAGTTCTATATGTTGTTAGTACTCTGTAATTGAGGGATAATCTCACCTATTCGTAGAATGTATGTTTGATTTTCTCTGAAATTGATGGTTATATCCAAATATTTCTCGTTGCCATAACAGGCAGCCCACTGTTTTGCCTTTGGCGATATTTGAAAAATCGCCCACTGTTTCGCCTGTTACAAAACAGACAGCCAGCCAAACCCTCTCCCACTCACTCTACAACGTTCAACCTAGCTCCAAAAAATCCATTTCGGGTTTCAGCTCTCTCCCTCCCAAAAATTAATATTTTCTTTGCTTTTTAATCAAATTCGAAGCTCATTCAGACCATGGCTTCAACATCCGAAATAGTAGAGGATATTGGTAATGCACTCATCTCCAATTTCTTGATTTAGGACATTTTTAGGGTTTTCTAGATTTCAATTTTTTGCAAGTTGTTGTAAAAGCTAAGTGTTGTAGATTGCATTACGAGGTATTTGCAAGTGAATGTTCATTCAATTGCGTGTACTTTAGTGTAAATTGAAGATAATTAAATTTATGATAGTTAAGGGTTGCATGCATTAATCTTTGTGTTGTAGATTACATCGAGATGGAGCCTGGTCCGATAGACCCGAGCGTGTTGTACTTACAGCCTAGACACCGCCCGTCTAGTGAAGCATATATGATGGTAATTTTCTATGATTTTCGTTTCACAAATTGTGTGAATGTTAATATATGTACACATAATGTTAAACAGAGCGAAGAAGCAGATTTCACCATCGATCACTCTATTTCTCTCAAGAAAGTCACTTCACATCATCTAGAGTATTAGAGGAGATTGATTGAGCGTGCTTTTCGACAGTACTGCGGTTAGGCTACCTCCAGTTAAATCATCATCTGGTCACAGCTCTTGTCGATAGATGGAGACCGGAGACATCTATATTCTATCTTCATGTCGGAGAGATGACGATCACATTAGGGGATGCGGTCGTGCTTTTAGGTTTTCCTATAGAAGGCAATCCAGTGACGGGTGAGGACCATCATGATTATATTCAGTTGTGCACGGATTTGCTCGGTATTACCCCTCCTCCGCAACAAGTAAGGGTGACGACATGATAGAAGTGAAATGGTTTCGACACGCTGTAGCTGATGATATACCTACCGATGCTATAGAGGTTCAGATACAGCAGCGGGCTCGAGCCATTATTCTATACATCATTACATCCCGTTTAATGTGCGATCATTCCAAAAATCGCGTGGACTTGAAATGGCTACCATATTTAGCCGATCTCGATCGGTGTGCCCAGTACTCATGGGGTAGTGTTGTTTTGGCGTACACATATATGGAGCTCTCCAATCTCGCTCTTATGGTGACTAAGCTTATAGATGGGTGTTTGACGCTTGTTCAGGTACACGTATAATTTATCTTGCTACTTCGACCAAATTCGAAATATGTTGTAAGTAGCTAAATTGTTTTTTCCCTATAGATTTGGTCATGGACATATCTACTCATTGGACGGATCCAAGTCCGAAATGTTGTCATCGATCACACACACCCTCTTGGATCTCGGTATAACTTCATGTCCTTTGAAAATTAATTTGGTAATTCGAAATTTGTTTACGTTAAAATATTGTTTCTTCGCTTGTTGACAGATGGGTTCGTCCAAAAAAGACATCTCAGACCCCCTGGCGGAATGTACGCTTTTATCGCAACGAGCTAGACGTTCTAGACCCAACTGTAGTGACCTGGAATCCATACACGTAGGATATATTGGAGGTTCTTCCGGTTATATGTACGGCAGCTAGATATCTGTGGACTGCCAGGCTTCCACTCATTTGCACTACTCGTTGCGCACACCACATACCCGATAGGTAATGCGCCAGTTTGCAATGGCGCAACATATTCCAGAAAACGCTCTAGTTTATACCGACGAGTACCATGTCGGGGAAATTGCAAATGCTATGGAGATATGGAATCAGCGCCATTTGTTTACGCAATTTGAAGGAGAGCCGATCACCCCTCTGGAGACATATATGCGGTGGTATTGGCATATCACGCGTAGATATGTTCTTCAGGCGCATGTACATGCTGTTCCCCATCATTATACACCCCCCGTGCCCCTCTTGAGAGAAACGTTTTAAGTATACTGAACCCCATTAATTTAACTATATTTTCGGAAAAAGATAACTAATTGTCTTTGTGTTGTACAGGCTGATGGCATTTACAAGGCGTTGGAAACCGCCGAAAAGCTCGAACAACGTCTAGATCACGATGCGCAGTTGAAAGGAATGTGCATGAACATCAAAAACATTCTACGCGCAGTCTTGGGAAGAAACAAATTAGGAGGCCAAGACGTCCTTCTCCCCTATACCTCCACCTCCAGCAGACATATCTCCACCTGAAGGGGAGGCACCGCCTCTCCTACTTACTTACAGGTGGCGACACAGAAGAGGTGAAGGAACTTCATACGAAGAAGGCCCTTCGACATCCCAACAACCGGAAGATTTCACCCATGGACCTTCTCAACCACCATGTACATTTGATCATACCACCGAGATGGAGGAAGAAGAGTACATGTCCCAACGGCCGGAACATCGTCGTCGCCATATGCCAATGGAACTTCGTCGCTTGCCTAGATGATACGTGCATTATATTGGATACGGCTATGTAATTTTAACTGTGTTGTGTACGGTATAATTGTGTATGGTATGAACATGCTTTTGTGTACTGAGTGGATATGGATACTAATGATGTTTTTGTATGGTATGGACATGACTGTGATATTTGTGTGCATTGTGTATGGTATGGACTTGTTGCTGTTTGTTAGCAGCAACAGGTTGTGGAAGGGCGATTTCCGAAAAATCGCCAGTGGTGACTTTCCAATTGAAAAATCGCCAGCAGCTCTTTTCCTGCTGCAACTACCGGACAACAGCAGGTTGTTTCATATATAACAAATAAAGCACGGACCTGCAATCTATAGCATCTGACAAATTTTCGAACAGCAGCAAACAACAGGACATATTAAGTAGAAAGTAGAGTTCAATTACATAGAAGTTAAATAATACAAACACATCTACATGGCAATAACACATCGCTTACGATTATGGCCTAGCACACCGTATTTGGTACACCTGTTTGATTTGGACGACTGGTCTTCATCCATCATACCTTTCATCCTTGTGGACCGTGGCCTTCCCAGTTGTCGTCTCACTGTCGGAGGAAATATTTGAGGACCATTATATGTGCCCTAAAATCTCATATCACGCACGGGATGAAACTCCGGCTTATAAGCGGCTTTGTAGCTGTCAACGGAGTACCAGCTTGACGCTAAGTCATTGTGTGCTCTATTAGCCCCACCTGTTTGCGCCGAACAAGCTGTCATTACATGAGAGCATGGTATCTTCTGCAGTACCGGAATGTTGCATGTGCACGAGCAGTTGGTGCCGTCGATTATAACTTTGTATTCATCACCAAAGTAGTGAATTACCTGCCATTCGGTTTGACTAAATCGTACTAGTCTGCAGCGACGTACTTCACTGGCTCTTTCTGCTATTTTGGCTTCCCACTTTGGAGTCAAGCGTGTCGCTAGTTCATCTGCAATTTGGCGACGCCTGCAGAAATATTCAACTGAGCGATAGAATGTTCATGCAACCAAAGCCTTTACAGGTAGCGATCTAGCTCCTTTCAATACACCGTTAAAACTTTCAGAAGCATTAGTTGTGTTACATGAAAGCGTCCTCCATCATCTTTGCACAAAGCCCAGTTTTTCTTCAAAATTTCTCAGACTCCGCTCAATCCACTCATGCGCACGGCTACTTGTTGCTTTTTTCTCTTCTCTAATTTTCATGTACTCGACTACCTCAGACGCGCACGCTGCCGAATAAAATAACTCTATCAAACACTTATCTATGAATCCTGCCGCTTGAAAGTTGCCTTTTATATGTCTTGCACAATAACGATGTTTGTGCGGTTGTCGCCATTTTTTGTGTAAAGCTTTTGGAATTCCTTTCATCCTATCGGATATGAAAGTAATACAACGACTACGAACACTATGTATGAATTCTAGCATGCAGGAAAAAACCAACCCCAAGAATCACATGACTCTGATTCAACTACTGCGTATGCCAAAGGATAAAGACAATCATCTGTATCTATCGAGACTGCAACAAGCAATGTGCCTTTGTATTTACCGTACAAGTGTATACCATCAATACATAACAACGGCTGACAATGCACAAAACCTGTAATGCAAGGCCTAAATGCCCAAAAAGCTCGATCGAACACTCCCACTTCATCATGTGTCACGTGACCTATAGAGCCAGGGTTCGTTCTTTTTATCTCGTCAAAGAGCTGTGGTAAATTCGAGTACGATTCTGCCCAATCACCATAAATTCTCTCTATTGCTTTGCTCAATGCTCGCCATGCTTTCATTTAACTTATGTTAATGAACAACTGATCGTGCACAAGCACTTGGACTGTACCAGCTGAAAAATCCAAATCGGCTTTGACAAAAGACATGATTTTTGTCACAAGAAATTTCGAAGTTGCTTGCTTATGGTTGGAATTAACTATTGGGTTGACACAAGTGTGTTTGCTTGGATACTTTCGAATTTCCCACCATCGCGACTCGGATTTTTTCGAAACTATGGCATGTATTCTACACGGACAATTACCTCCAATGGAGCATATAGTAGTATATTGTGTTTTGTTCGACTTTATTGGTTTGTATGAAACAGCATGCAGAATTGACCATTCCATTAGTTGTTGAAGAAACTTCTCTTTGGTCTCAAAAACCATTCTAACACTGAAACCAGCTTGAACGCAAGAGGTCGAAAATCGTTCGTCGTAAAACTAAAGATTACCAACAACATATCTTGCCAACATTTGAGTGGTGCAAGATCATCATCCAAAGGCACTTCCATCTCTGCTTCATCACTATCTACATCATTGTCATCTGCTGCAGGGAAGTCATAATTCAACGGCTCGTTGTTAACTTGCATTCTTTGTATCCAAGAGTCTTCGTTAACATTCACAGACGCAACGACCATGCTATCTACATGACGTTCTCCATCCACAGCTGCATTCCCACCAACATCCATATCATTGTCAAATTTGCATATGGAGAATGGGTGGATGGTCCTGCACTCCATTGCGCACCAGAATCAACTGTCATATACCTAATTTATATATCGAAGTCAACTAACCGACAATAGAGACCAAATGAGACAAAAAATATAGCCCAATCTGTAAACATACCTTTGACTCATATCATATAGTTCGTATGGATGAGGATACATTGACTGCGACAAATTGGCATTAACATGTCCATCGCTTTCGTCATGATGAATGTCTTGTTGTTGGAAGCTGTTTAAATTACAGCATAGCATAAGAAAATTTAACTACATAATAGTACATCTACCAATTCATCAAAAATAATTACCATACACTCGTATTTTCATCCCTTGGCGGGTTTCAATAAATGTTGCTTTGTTACGTAAATGGCTGTGCGTCTTCGTACGACATAAATCCGTACTGCATAGATGGAGGACGGTTTATTCCATCGTTTGAAAAATGATTGCTATAGTCAGGAGATACGTAGTCAGTAGATGGATCCGCAGTCTCCAACATCTGTGTATAGTATCCAATTCCAGTACTCAAAATGGGTGATGCCACCTGATGTTCTTGTTGTTGCTTTGCTACTTTCCCTACGTATAACTTAATAGATTTTGCAATAGCAGAAAACATTACTTCTACATCGTCATCGTCCACTAATGCTATTGCTTTAGAACCCGAGTCCGTAGGCCAGTTAACCACTAGCTCAAGTTCAAATTCTTCTTTATTAATCTTCGTCGTTCTGTACACGACATCTTTTAATTCCATCGATTTGCAACATTTTCGCACTCTTCCTGGTTTATAAATACCGCTGACATATTTACCGTTCCTTTAATCATCGACAAGTAGTTCGCCGTCGTAGTAGCAAAACGTAGGAATCATATTTCTCGCCATTATACAGATCAATATACAAATCGTTCCGTATGTACACATTAAATCAATTTTTTAACTTAACATAACCAATTACTAAGTTCACCAAAATACAGAAATTAGACAAAAAACTAGGGTTTAGTGAATTTACCTTCAACTAGCAGAAATTTGCTAAGCAACGTGGACTCGATCTACATATTTACCACTGAACCAAGGTTTTAAAGAGTATGAAAATTGATTTCAGAATAAATCTTCCATTACAGAAGTTTGTTTTAGTTTTGTGGAAATGATGGAAATGAGAGAGAAAGGTAGGCTGTTTGTGGTTATTTCCATCTGGGCGATTTTTGAAAAATCGCACGTTGGCGATTTTTGAAAAATCGCCAACGCTATAGACCAGTAAAACAAAAACTGGTCTATATTTGTAAATACTTTTAGAAGTGGGCTATTGCTGTTATATCTTTTCAAAACTAGGCTAATATGCTAAAATTTCCTAAAATATATGGATAGACTAGAAAATAAAATTTAGGCCGGCGTTGTAAAAAGTTAGCGGTAGATATAATGTAGCGTATTATTATATTTCTCCTTCCTAGATGTAATCAATAACTGCATTTCAATTTCACAAACTGCGTTTCAAGTTCTTTTAATGCTGTAAATGGCCATTTTTCTTATAGCGTAAACAATTCATGAAGCTGTTTTACAATATACATTTGATTTTCATTTTTTTACAACATAATCAGAGTATAATCAGCAAACATGCGAAAATTATGTGGCAGAATAATAATAGTAAAACGGTCTAGTAAACTCCATCTTTATCTTCATGAAATAATGTCTTCAAACACTGAAACACTCAGGCTGACCCCGAGCGTAATGAAAAGACAAAACAGTCGAGTCGGAACTAAAAGTTCTTATGTAAGTTAAATTAATAACAGGTAAATATGGGTGAATGGCTTCAGAGATGTTACAGGATTTTCCATCTCCTATCAAGTGTACAACGTTAATGCAATAACTTAAGAGATGTTATGGGATTTTTCATCTCCTAAGGATCCATCAAACTATCTATATGTAGTAAGATCGTTATATATGTAGTGTATATCGGTCAACTAAAGTATTAAAACAACGTTAAGGCTTTACATTGATCCCCCTTAACACATTTTTAAGTAGGTGGTCAGTATAGGTCATGAAACACAACCTGTAACATCGGTAGCCAGTGAGTCCTCTATAAGTATCTAGTAAAACAAAATCGTAGTGGGTGCGTATAAGGATAAAAGTATGACAAGGGACGTGAGGCAATGCCTAAGGTAGAATTCTACCAGTTTACCCTTTCTGCATCGTAGCAACGACTGCCGATCGAGTCCACCACCCCAAAATCAAATCAATGTGCATCGATCAAGTCAAAAATTAATATAATATGAAGGGGTGGGGCCCCTAACGGTAGCTAACACCTTGGCCAGACATAGGCTCCTGTTTTAGTCATTTTAAATTGATACAAGTGTCGGGGTCATCCATCATCGTTCTCTTTCTTTATTCTAGTAAACATCGCCAATTCAACCTCTACACTTTGGATAACATCCACCATGTACATGGTTATTGAAGTGGTGCCAGTGGAATAATAGAGAGTATGTCATTCATCCGGCCCCGGTCTCTTTAACAACCAATCATCATTTTACACATCGGATGGTTCTTTTAAATTTCAAGAACAAGTCATACTTAATATAGAAATGTCGGATTTGCTTCAAAATCATTTCGAATGCAAAATATAGGCTACACTTCTAAATCAAAACATTTGTATTTAAATCAATGATTTAAATCTAAAACATTCCCACTTTTAAAACAGTTTGAATATTGAAAATAGTTTTGATTAATTAAAATAGTTTGAACATTGAAAATAATTTTGATGATTAAATATAGTTTGAATATTGAAAGTAGTTTTGATAATTGAAATAGTTTCGAAGATTGAAAATAATTTGAATATGTGAAATAGATGATATATTAGAATAATTTGACTTTTAAAGTAGTTTATATATTAAAATAGTTTATATTAAAACTGTTTATTTCTTTCACAACAACTTGAACTCAAGTTCAAATTCCAAATTAAAACAAATTCCATTTTTCAACTTTCAATTCAAGTTAACTTCAAATCCCAAAATTCAACTTAAATCAACCTCAATTTAATGATTTTAAAATTTACTTCAAATTCAATTTAAATTGTTCTATTCAAAAGCTGAAAATTCCAATTCACATTCTCATTTTTGAAACAATTTAATTTAAATCCATTTCACGTTCAAACTTGGAAATACCAATTTAAGACCATTTTAATTTAAGTAAATTCAAAATATAATTTAAAATATAAATCTTTACAGTTATTCGCTTCCAATAAATTCAAATCATATCCCAATTTCCAATTTAAGATTTCAAATTAAATCCTTAAACAAATTCATTTAAGAGGTTTCCATTGCAACATTTCAAATCTCAAATTAGAAAATAATTTAATTCATATAAATTAAAATTTTATTTTCTTTAAAACAAAATCATTTAAAACAATTCCAATTCAAGATTTTGAAACGTTTAATTTAACCAAATTCGTTGTCCATATTTAATTTTCTACCCCATGGCCAAGTGATCATCTATTTCAGTATTAATTACATGGATGAATATATATCATTTAAACCTATATTTAAATGACATAGGTATATACCATTTCAACTTATTCTTAGTTAATTTCGAATAGTCCAAATGACAATTTATAAGATGTCAAATAATAAATAGGGTAATAAGTGGGATATGTCAAAATAAATAAACAACCGTACATCCAACATAGCAATCAAAGGCATCCAATGGCAATCAACATCAACCAATATATCACAACAATTACTAGTTATCAATTATTGGTGTTTAAATAGCAATTTAATTTCAATATTAATTCAAATGTCAATTCAATTCAATTTAAATTACCATACAACAATCAATAAAATTTTATCACTTCACAATTTTAATTCAACTAACATAAGAAAATTTAGTATTGTGTGAGTGGGTTAAATCACTCACCTTTGATTTTAAACCCAATAAAAATCCAACAAAAGCCCAAAATTACAACCGTCTACAAATTCAACCAAACCGGTTCCATATTGTCGAAATTTCAATACGAGTCCAATAGAAGAAACCGAGAATCAATCGGAGTTCGTATGAAAAGGTATTCAAGTTGGAACATTTAAATTTAAAAATTAAGGCTAAGGGAAATTTGGTAATTAGCATTACCTTCTTAAATTAACGTTACCAGTAAACAATAGAAAAACCCAGCGGCTGCCGATCCTCTTCGTCAAACGCAGCCGCCAAATGCCTCCGTTCATCATCGGCCATCCCGCGAGATCGCACCGTCACACACTGCCTCCGGCCCCCACCATGTCGGCTGTGACGAAGCCAATCACCATCGACCGAGACCCCAAATGCACGCGTTGCGCCGCCGATTCTGGCGAACTCGAGCGCATCCAAGTCGATCCAACCGTACAATTTGTAAATGTTAGGAACTGAGATGTTGGTTTTGATGACAACAACCTTTTTAACTTATCTTATTATAAAATAATACTAGCACCGTTGTCTAGATAAATATGTATATGCAGGATATATAGATATGTATATGTAGGTATTGATTACTGAAGACCGATCAGTATAAAGACTCAAGGCCCAAGATTGAAGACTCTAGAGTATCGAGATCAAGATTTCAATATATGTGTGTAGTTTTTGTTAAAACTTCATAATAGCATGTAAATCTTCATTCCAAATTTCATTTGGGATGGAACCCATTTCTACCTTCTTGGTGGTTTACAAACCCACGACAAGTAGCTTACAAACCTACGACAAGTGGCTTACAAACCCACGAACATCCTGGATTTATACAAGTTCTCGAGTCCTGATGTGATGAGATATTCTGCAGGAAGAAGCTTGCAAAATTACTTCAAAATGATTTTTAAAACTGTTTTTCAAAATATTTTAGCCTTAAAATTATCTTTTCAAATGATTTTTCAAAAAGATGTTTTAGCCTTAAAATATTATTTATTTTTGTTTTAAAATAAACTCTTGTTTTAAACTTCATTTTCAAAAAAAAAATTCGCATTTTTCTTACATAGGGATGTCGACATCATGGGATACCCCATGTCGACATGGTGGCCATTGAATTCAAAAGTTTCAGTTTTCAAAAGAAGTGTCTATTCATTTAAATCTCTTCACAAATGGTTATGACCGTTGGTGCTTTATGAATAGGATTCACAAACGAATTTTTTAATCATCTATTTTCATATTTTCTTCACTTCTTCTTCTCCACAAATCCATATTCTATAATTTTCATATTTTTAAGATCGTGTCGAAATTCTGCCGAATTCTTAGGTAAATCAAATTAGAATCTTATTCTTGTTTGATTTTCTGTCCTCTCTCGAAGATCAAAGTGTTATTCAGAGTTATAGGATCAATTTGTAATCAAAAGTTTATCGAGTCTCTCTATGCGTGGAAATCAATTGGGTAATCTTGTGGCCCGTAAATCAAGAGAGTTTGCCTCGCACTCTGAGACAGGAGGGTACCTCAAGGCCTTTAGAAATTGAGGAATGTAATCTCGACATTGGTATAATAAAAATCTATACGAGGTGGTTTGCCTTGGTACAGGACTGGATGTAGGGTAACTCCAAACCGGTATAAAATCTGGTGTGTTCTTTCCCTTTATAGTTTTTTTATTTACTTTCTGCATCTGTGTTTGATTCTGTAATTGTTCTGTGATTAAGTTTTGCATTTGTTTGTGTCATAATTTTAAGTTAGTTCATATAAGTCTTAGAATCCATTAAACACTATTCACCCCCCTCTAATGTTAAATTAGCCTTAAGATACTTATTCCGCACTCCCATTCAATTAGTGTCAGAGCCAGGTTTTCATAGTTTTCGTAATCTGAAACTTGAAAAATGTTTTAATGGCTACCAACACTGGTAATGTCAACTCTGGCACTAGTTCTGTTATCATGAACACTAGTTCATTTGTAGAAGGTCAGCCTACTGTCAGACCACCATCTTCCAATGGCAGTAATTATGCATATTGGGATTGTAGAATGAAAATTTATTTACAATTTGTAGGATTAGACACTTGGAATATCACACAAACTGAGTATATTGAACCAACTATCAATTTTTCCCAATGGACCTGCTGAGCAAAAGGATTTTGCACAAAATAACTCAAAGGCCATGAGCATATTATTTTGTTCACTAGATAGGAATGAGTTTAATAGAGGTTTGTTTGTAAGTTTGCATTTGAAATCTGGAAAACTTTGCAAGTTACTCATGAAAGAACAAGCAAAGTTAAAAAGACTAAGATTTCCATATTAACTAATAAGTTTCAATTTTTTAAAATGCATGCAAATGAGTCCATTTCTGACATGTATTGTCGATTTCAAGATACTGTTCATTCACTAATTGCATTGGGGAAAAACTTGTCGGAGGAAGACCAAGTCAGAAAAATTCTAAATTCACTCATTCCAGAATGAGATCAAAAGACAATTGAAATCGAAGAAGCAAATGATATTAGTCTCATGAAAATAGAAGAATTGATTGGGAATTTGATGTCTTATGAAGTTCAACTGCAAGGAAGAAGAGAAAACAAGGCTACAAAAAAGAAGTCATTAGCATTCAATGCAACAACTGAAGATTCAGAACCATACAGTGATGAGGAGATTGCTTTCATGGCAAGAAACTTCCAGAAATTCCTAAAATATAGAAAAATGAATAATTACAAAAGAAATAATCAAAGGAATTTCAGGAATAATATGGAGAACATCAATAATGATAGATGCTACAATTGCAATAAGGTCGGGCATTATAGAAAAGATTGTCGGTATTTAGATAAATAGTTGTTCCCTCCAAACAATAACTCGTCAAGGAAAAGAAAGAAAGCATTCACAGCAACTCTTGATGACTCAGACTCATCATCCAATGACGATGAAAAGAAGACGGATAATTCAAATCTGTGTTTCACTGCTATTCATGAATCGGATGACGATAGGAGTATGGATCTAAAAATAGTATGCATTTACATTGGTTTTTATTTTCTTGTTTGAATGGATGCTTGTTTGTTTGCTTGTTTGTTTTAAAATTCCTTGAATTTTTAAATTTTAATTTATCCCTTGAAATTTGAATTTAAATTCAAAAATAATATTATTTTAATAATATTTTAAATTAATAATATTTAAGTATTATTATATTTAATGTTATCAAAGGAATTATATAATTAGAATATAGGACATAATATATATATATATATATATATATATATATATTAGGAATTAAGAATAGAAACTTGTCCTTTGATTCTATAGGCACATGTCGACATACTCGGATACCCCATGTCGACATGCTCTTCAGAATTTGATTTCAAAATTTGAATTCAAACTTTTGAATTTCCCTCCACCTTTTTACCAACTTCAATGCTCTAGAAAGATATCTCAACCAGAGAACATGTCTATAGAACCTCTATTTATCTCACTCTCTTTATCATTACTTTTCACTTTTATTTCAAATTTCAAACTAATATTCATTATCTTCAACTCCTCTCAAACTTATTCAATGGCCTCTTCAAGCTCTCGTAACACTATTAGGCTTCCAAAATCTGTCAAAACTTTCTTTTTAATGACCCGGAAGCTACCAAAGCTTACATCAACTATGTAAAGTTTGGTAAAATTAATACGGGAAAATTTGATATTTTTGAAGATTTTCCTTCTTATGAAATTGAAAATCTTTTTCAACAATGTTCTATTCTTAGTTTAATTGATAGCAAATAAAATGATTGTATGTTATCCAAATCTTGTTAAGATGTTTTATGTGAATTTGAATTGTGGTTTTTATGATGGGGAAGAAGGATAAATTTGGAGTAGTAGTGTTAAAGGAACAGAAATTGTTTTGGATTGTGAAATTTTGTAAAATATTTTTGGATGTAAGTATACCAGAATGAATCTCTCGGAATTTCAAATCAATGAAAATGATCGAGAGACATTTCATCACATCTTTGAAGGGGATGACAATTTAAAATTCAGAAATCGTTATTTTTGTCCAAAAGCAAGAATTGTTAATCTTCTTATCCAACACACTCTTATACCAAGATCGGGAAACTACAACAACCCGAATTTAAAAGTTTGCAAAGTTGTTTTTTCAATTTTTGAAAATTATGATATTAATTGGGCTTAAGTTATTTTGGATGAGCTTAGACCCAAGAATTTTACTATGGGTGAAAACACATTATATCATGGAATTTATCTCACCCGGAATTTTAATTACGTTGGAATTGATTTCAAAAGGGAATAATTTATAACTAGAAAAGTGTTCAACCATGGAAACATTTCCCTTATGCAAATTCCATTAGTGTTTCAACCATATGAAACACTTATCGAAAAGGAAGAAAGACTTCTCATGAAGAAATGGAAGAAATGGAGGAAGAAGAAGAAGAAGAGGAAGATGAAGGAATGGAAATTGAAGAGGAGGAAGATCAAGAAACCTCCTTAGAAAGTATTGAATATTCTACTAATCCCGCTAATCCATCCAACAAGACCATTCTCAATAATCAAAGAATTATAGTGGAAAATCAAAAGACACTTAAAAGATTAATGAGTAAGAAAATGGATAAGATTTCCACTAAAATCGACAAGTTCTTCGGCAAAATTAGTAGAAAGCTTGGACTATCATCTTCCTGGTCTTCATCTAACTAGTTTTAGTTCATGTTATCTTAAGTTCTATCTTTATATTTCCTTTATTTTAGTTAATATTATATTATCTTATGTAATGTTGACTAGAATTATTAATGGAATCTTTCATTTTCTGTTATTTAACTTCACCTCTCTCTGTAATTGCTTGTTTTTATATTATACAAATTTTAGTTTAATAGATTTGTTCATAATATTCAAAGCAAAGCAAAATGCCATTTTAAGCAGAGACATCTCAACATACACCATCCCCCCATATCGACATCCAACGGGCAAAAAATAGTTACACTTTCAAATTTCATTTTCGTGTAACTAACTTGCGTCTATTCATTTCAAACGAATTCTACCCTTATTTATATATGTTTCTTCCAGAATAAATTATAAAACTTCATCTCTAATCGCTCTCTTTCATAGTTCTTTGTATTTCTTGAATTATGGCTTCTCCAATTAAGAATCTAAGTGATAATCTTGAAGAAACTCTCACTTTCTTCAAGAATATTCTTACATTCATACTTCGTAATCAGCGTCACTTAGAATTGAGTCAAATATAGATGATCAAGGAGCAAGAGAGACATTTCGATGCCCTTCGTTGGATTATCTCAGCCCTTAACAACGATGATCTCGAAGGAAATCCACCAGTCACTCTCGACAAAGATAAGGAAGAATGGGATGCCATCAAAGCAGACCCTATCTTTGGAGAAGATGGATGTATGGAAGTACCAAGGAATGTCTAGTTATTCTGTATATTATTATTTTGATTTGATTGATGTGTTTTAAACTTGATTGACTTAACTTATTTGGTATGATTTGTATATATGTTTGGATTGAATAATTACTGTAAATATGATTGGTTGATGATTGATTTACTTTTTGGATTACACTTATGATCACACTTAGCACTTATTACACTTATATATGGTTTACCCTATTTTATTATTATAGTTAATTATCTTATAACAAGTTCAGGGATATTTAAGAAGTTTTTGTTGATGACAAATGAGGAGAAGTTATAAAATAATAGTTGGCTTGAAGTAAGGGGGAGTTATGGAGTAAGGAGGAGTTATTATTGGAGTTATGGTATGATAAGTATACTTTATAAATATAGGTTGTCATCGTCAAAAAGGTGGAGATTTTTAGGAACTGAGATGTTGGTTTTGACGGCAACAACCTTTTTAACTTATCTTATTATAAAATATATACTAACACCGTTGTCCAGATAGATATGTGCATGCAGGATATATAGATATGTATATGTAGGTATTGATTACTGAAGACTGATTAGTATAAAGACTCAAGACTCAAGATTGAAGACTCTAGAGTATCGAGATCAGGATTTCAATATATGTGTCTAGTTTTTGTTAAAACTTCTTAATAGCATGAAAATCTTCATTTCGAATTTCATTTGGGATGGAACTCATTTCTCCCTTCTTGGTGGCTTACAAACCCACGACAAATAGCTTACAAACCTACGACAAGTGGCTTACAAACCCACGAACATCCTGGTTTTGTACAAGTTCTCGAGTCGTAATGTGATGAGATATTCTGCAGGAAGAAGCTTGCAAAACTACTTCAAAATGGTTTTCAAAATTGCTTTCAAAATATTTTAGCCTTAAAATTATCTTTTCAAATGGTTTTTCAAAAAGATGTTTTAGCCTTAAAATATATTTTTTTTGTTTTAAAATAACTCTTGTTTTAAACTTCATTTTAAAAAAAATTACATTTTTTTTACATAGGGATGTCGGCATCTTGGGATACCCCATGTCGACATGGTGGCCGTTGAATTCAAAAGTTTCAATTTTCAAAAGAAGTGTCTATTCGTTTAAATCTCTTCACGAATGATTATAACCGTTGGTGCTTTATAAATAGGCTTCACAAACGAATTTTTTAATCATCTATTTTCATATTTTCTTCACTTCTTCTTCTCCACAAATCCATATTCTATAATTTTCGTATTTTTAAGATCTTGCCGAAATTCTGCCAAATTCTTAAGTGAATCAAATTAGAATCTCATTCTTGTTTGATTCTCTTCCCTCTCTCGAAGATCAAAGTGCTATTCAGAGTTATAGGATCAATTTATAATAAAAAGTTTATCGAATCTCTCTATAAAGTGTGGTTGTGCGTGGAAATCAATTGGGTAATCTTATGGCCCGTAAATCAAGGGAGTTTGCCCCGAACTCATGAGACAGGAGGGTACCTCAAGGCCTTTAGACATTGAGGAATGTAATCTCGATATTGGTATAATAAAAATCTGTATGAGGTGGTTTGCCTTGGTACATGACTAGATGTAGGGTAACTCTGAACTAGTATAAAATCTGGTGTGTTCGTCCCTTTACTATTTTTTATTTACTTTCTACATCTGTGTTTGATTCTGTACTGTTCTGTGATTAAGTTTTGCCTTTGATTGTGTCATAATTTTAAGTTAGTTCATATAAGTCTTAGAATCCACTAAACGCTATTCACCCCCTCTAGTGTTAAATTAGCCTTAAGATCCTTAATCCGCACTCCTTTCAGTAAATCTCGTCGGGCACTACAACTTTTCTTTAGAATCGTAGAGATTCGTTGAAAGATGAAAGAGATCGAAGGGGAAGAAGATGAAGCGATTTCGGCCATAGAAGGTGGCAGCCATGAAAATTTGGGTTTTATATGTATTTTAATAATACTTATTCTTGATATGCGTGCCTATTTACGGCGAAAGATCCAAAATAACCCGAACTCCAATCGAGGCGTGCTGACAAGCAATCTATATGTGTAAAGGCCTTTTGAACACAATGGAACTAGTTTCGAGGCTATGTTGTCCTTGGTATCTACCCTTTGTATCACGACTTCCGGGGATGTTGTCCTTGTTGTCCTTGGTATCTACCCTTTGTATCACGACTTCTTTCTTCTCAACGAACTCTCTAATTAAGTGGAACTTTCAAATAATATTCCATGCTTTCTTGTATGCTCTAGGGTCCTTTGTGATCTGTATCGTTGCATTGTTATCACAGAATAATGCTATAGGATTCTTTGTATCGGGAATCACTCTGACTCGCTTAAAAACTTACGCATCCAAACACCTCTTTGTAGGATCGATTCACCCTAAAGGTGGGTAAATTGGGTGATACTGTTAATTATAAAATTTTATTGCGGAAGTATATAAAATAATTTCAATACAGATATAGCAGAATAATAAATGCAGAAATAGAATAACACATATTTACCTAGTTTTGGCAAAACCCTGCCTACGTGCTGCCCCAAAGGTTTCTACTAGAAATTAAGTACTCGGATGCTTACACACGTAAACTCGCGACACCCGCTATGGACTAACCTAACTCTACGCTCAAAACCCTACCTCAGCCACCGAGTTGCGAATTCTTGAACTACACCATCGTAGTTCGTCCCCTGGTCACACGACTAGAAATTACAAAGGTTTAAGGATTAAAATAAAAATTAAAAAAATTAAAAACTCAAAGCCGTAATTAACTAAAGCCCTTAATAACAAGGCCAGTCCAATAAAAATAAATAGTCGATAAAACTAAATCCCTTTCTCTTTTGAATTATAGGTCAGTATCCTTTTTGAAAATGGCTGCTCGTTCTCATTCCTCTTTGCTTTGAAATTAGGGCTTTGGAAAATTGAAGTTGTCGACTTTAGTAACTCGATCAAATGATGATTTACGTCCCTTTCTTTTTCCATCGATTCTTTCTTCTCTTTGCACACTGCTCCTCGGTTTTGTTCGAATTCGAACTTACTTCGGTATGTAATTTGTTACTTATCCTTTTTCTGATTTGCTTGCTTGAACTCGATGATCTGTTAGGCCGATGATGATTGGGTTTAAATAGGATTCGAATTCCTATATTCTCGTTCGTATTGAATCATTTGAATTTGTCAATTAGTTTTGCTCGGCCATTTGATTATGTTTCAATGACTGTGATTTCTTTGACTTGTTCAAATTCGTATATTTGATTGCTTGGTTAACACGGCTCGATTCTGACTTTGCTCGATTCCTTGGCTATCACGGTTTGATTCTTTAGAAGTTTTGGTTTGGTGACTTCGTCCATTTGAAATAATTTCTAGACTTTGTTCAAATTCACATAATTTTGTGATTACTGATTTCATAGTTTTGGTTTCTGACTTGTTCGTTCGTTTTGCCTTGGCCATCGCGGCGTTGATTTTTAGTTGACATCGGCCACTTTGATTTTGTTAACATGTTTTTTTATTGCCTCTGGTTTTACTGCTGTTATGAACCGCAGCTTGACATTGACTCTGTTCATTTGCTCATGGCTTTGACTTGAATTTTGATATTACCTGACTTCAGCTTTGATAAAACTGTTAATTGCTGTTTGGTTTCAATGTTTAATTCTAATGCACTAATGTCTTCATTTGTACATATATATTGTTCACTTGATCTTTGTTGAGTTCCCTGTCCACTGCTCAACTCGAAGTCTGGTTGCATATGTGCCATTACTGTCTCATTGTTTTAAACTTGTTTATCACCATACATACATATGTATGTGTGTATATGTGTGTTGGTGGTTCATTATTCTGGTTGAGTGTACTGGTTTATGTATATGTGTAGTTTCACTTTGTTGATGACGCTTTGACTGTTGAGGCAGTGCAATTGATACTTGAGTCTTCACTTGATAGTTGTTATGCACTCTGGTTTCATGATGTATGTTTGCAGGCTTGCTTATCTACTTGATGTCTACATGTTGCATTTGCATGTGCTCCGGTCTCGTTGATGATATTGCATGTATATGTATGTGTATGTGATGTTTTGGAGCTGCAGTCTTTATGTTTTGCAGTTTTGGGTTTCCAGTTGCACTTGGGTCTGTTTGCACTATGATTCTCGAATTACTTATGTATATATGCACATGGTCTATTTCTTGGCATCACCCTTTGTATAATTGAGCTTGTCGAACTGTTTAGTTTTGTAGAAACTTGGAACTGATTCATTTTTTATCACTGTCTTGCTTGATATGTATTCATGTGCTTTGTTTGCATTGAGCTATTGTTTCACTAGTGCACTGACTTGAGTTTTATTCATGTGTACATTTGGATTGCACCTGTGTTGAATCCAGCTCATAGCTCGGGTTTGACCATGTGCTTGTGTCGTAACTTTATTTGTTTCACTTGAGTTGAACCCGGCTTTTGATTTGGGTTTGACCTTATGCTCACCTGTCCCTGCAATTTTATCAAGTGTATATCGGCGTGCATGGCCTTATGGCTTGTACAGTGATTCACTGTGCATGTCACAAGCTGTTCGTGTATGATGAATTCAAAAATAAGTGATGACGAGCAATCCAAATAACTGAGGCAAATAAATTTTTCAAAATACATATTTTATTTTATACTGCAAAAAAATTTCCTTTTCAATTTTACTTCGTCAGTGCGTATTTTTGCAGATAGCTCAAATGCTGGATTCAACCTGGAATAGAGTTGAAGACCAAATACGAGTGTATGAGTGAAATGTAGTGAGGAGAACATTGTAAATGAAAATTGTGATGTAGTCAAAATTGTATTGTAATTGAAATTGTGTGCATATATATAGTGAGAGCACATATTTGTACTATTCAAAATTGTAATAAATATTTGTTTGAATAAAATATCTGTCTGAATTCAAATTCTAGGTTATTTATTTTATTCAGCAAATATTTATTTAATTCTATAAAAATAAAAATAGTACATTAACAAATACATTCAAATGAATATATATATATATATTATCATCAAACAAAAATTATATACTTGCATATTCAACAATCTCCCCCCTTTCGATGATAACAAACATATATTTAAGATTTTGTTTATTAAATGTATTTGTTCATTCAATTTGCTCGCTCTATTTGAAAGCTTCATCTCTACACAAAGCTCCCCCTTCATGTATGCATAAAAATATGTAAATGAATAAATGAACCTAGATGCATATAGAAAATAAAATATTTGACATCTATTTGCCAAAATCTTAACCTTTCTCTCCCCTTTTTGTTATCAGCAAAATAGTAATAGTGTTAGAAAAATAAAGATAAAGTGATAGACATTAATACAACATTAATACCCAATAGAGTATAAATACTAAATTTCAAAAAAAATAATCATAAATACTCTATTAGGCACATGTTCCACTTTAGAATGATAGGGGTAATGTCATCATATAAAACCATATAGTTGTGTTTATTTGTGGTATACTTATATCAGGAATTAGAATATCTACTAACCATGCATAACCGTTAAGACTTTTAAATGAGATTAGTAGTATTCCACATTTTTATTAAAAAATGGATTCAAGTATCTACCAACCACGCATAACCGTGAGGACTTTTAAATGGGATTAGAATTAACTTGTCTATTTAACCAATCAATTTTGATATGCATTCCATACATGCATAACCGTGGGGACTTTTAAATGAGCATGGAAGTACATAATTAAAAATCCCAAGTAATTCACCCATGCATAACCATGATGACTTTTAAATGAAAGTGAATACTTTGGAAGTTTTTTTTATTGCTATAAATATAATAAAATGAAAGCGCATGATTTTCCATTTAATATACCACATATTGACATACCGTATTGGATTATGATGAGTGATGGTGGATAGAAATATGATAGAAATAGAAATTGTCATGGAATATTTACTAACAAAAAGTTTTTATAACTCTTGTTTAAATTTCTAAAGAAATTTACTAATTATATTGTCTCAAGTTATAATATATGACTAATATCCACACTCATCGCTTTTTCAATCACTATCTATCTTTCCGATAATCAACAGGGTGTCATATTAGTCAATGTAGTCATTTAAAATCAAATCCAAAAATAATTAAATCAAATTTTCTAAAATGACTAATCTAAAACAAGGTCAACAAAAATGATTTTCTCGAAGGGGTTTTATAAAAGAAAAATGTCTGCTAATTGAATTTTATTTGAGATGATAAATATGCAGATATTTTCTTTGAATACGATGCAGCTAATGAATGTTTCTACATAAAACACATTGCACAAGTAGTTTTTCTATCAACTAGATTATCAGTGTAGTCCGCATCTGAATTTTTCCCACTCGAGATTATCATTAGTTTGATGTCATAGACCAGACCGTGATGTTGCATCAAATACTTTGAAATCATTTTTACGTCTTTTGAATTTGAATTGAAACCGTGTAAACAAAATCGTGAATATAGAGTCAGCCAAATGTATTATCATCAACTAAATCTATATGAAGTAGTTCAAAGACTCTAGAGATTTTTAAAGTGTTCTTGGCATAAAGAAAATTTGGCCAACAATTTTGAAAAAAAGTCAGAATCAAAATCAGCATTCATAACTTTATCACATAACTGGCTGAATTAGTTCAAATTATGATGCAGATTATCACATTTAATATAGCGTTCAAAATGAGTACACCGTTACCTATTTTACCTTTACGATAATTTTTCATGGTTGCTCATTGTGATTCTGCCACCTTTGTACTAGATTAAGGAACCTTTTCTTCGTCGCCCGTTGTGTGCTTGGAACAGCCAGAATCCAAGTAACACTATTGTAGTTCCTTAGCCCGCCACTACACCTACACGAAAAAAGATATCTGTGACCTATTTGTTTTTATAGGTCCATGGTGTGGAAATAGACTTTGATAAATAATTTTGTGGAGACCCAAAACTATTTATATATGTTCCTTTCGGCACCCAGATTTGTTTAACTTTAAGCGATTTTATATTTGTGTCTTTTGGAACCCAAATTGGAATAGTTTTGACGTGTTTGGGTCTATACCAAAAATTATTTTGATTGTTTCCAAATTTGCTACAAATTATGCATATGGATTTGACTTGATTAATTTTGCTTCTATCAAGTTCAGATTGATTCTATCCAAGACCTTGTCTAACAGGATTGACGGTTTGTTTCCTTAACAGCATGTTCAATGATCTTTCACTTTTGGAAAAAATTTCTAATGTTGTAGACAATTGTTGGACTTGTGTTTTGAGAGGTACATTTTCATTCAATAATTGTGTGCACCTTTTAATATAATTTTCTTTTCGAGTATTTTCGCTTTCTTTCAAAATCAGAATTTCATTTTCAAGTGATTTAATTTTAATTTTTAATTTTTTAATTTCTTCTTCGAATGTTGGACACTTATCACACTTAAGGCTCTTAGTTTGATAGTTTTTAACCAATTGATTAAGCTGTTTATTTGATTCTATCAAACAATCTCTTTGTGGTTCAATTTTAGCATACTTCTTCCTAAGTTGTTCAAAACAGCCATTTACTTCGTGGAAATATATAAGTAGTTCTGATGAGAAAGTTTTGATACCTCGCTTGGCTCGTCATCGTCGCTATCAGTTATATCACCTCGTAGGCACAAATTTACCCTTTCACTCTCACTGCTAGTGCTTTTACAATCATCACTTTTATTCCACGTGGCTGTAAAACTTTTCCTTTTTGAATTCTTTTCTTGGATGTGTTGAAGTCGAGGACAATTAGGCTTGATGTGTCCGGGTTTGTTGCACTTGTGATAGATGATCTCCTAATCTTCTGGGTTGTCTAGTGCTTTGATTATTCTGCTTTTCAATTGTTGATTTAGAGCTGTATTTCTATATTTGCGACTCCACTTTTTGAATCCCTTCATTAGTAGCGCCAGCTCAGCTGCTCCATCATCACTATCCTCATCAATACTGCTTTTTACCAATCCTATTAAGCTCATTTCTTTAACAGTGTCGATTGAGGAGGATTTTTCATTGCTGTTGACTTTTGCACCATATATTACATCAAAAGTATTTCAAATTTACTGTGCATTTTCACAATGAGAGATAAAGTTAAAATTTCCTTAATTAATATGAGAATATACTATGTGCATAGCAAAAGCGTTAATCGAAGTAATTTTCTGGTCTGCTATATCACACCCGTTTTCAATAATATCCCAACATTTAAAATTAACATATTTTCATTAAAATTCCATTTTTAATTTCCAATTTAAAAAATCTGTTCCATCAAAAACAGGAGGAATAATATTGGGCCGATCCCTGGTAAAAGTATTATTAAAAGAAGCAATTTTAAAATTCAAATATGTAAAACAAAAAATGGTCGTTGAAAAATCAAAATTTTAAAACAAAAATGGCCTTTGAACCTCGCTCTGATGACACTTGTAGGATCGATTTCACCCTAGAGGGGGGTGAATAGGGTGATACAGTTAATTATAAAAATTTATTGCGGAAGTATATAAAATAATTTCAACACAGATATAGCAGAATAATAAATGCAGAAACAGAACAACAAATTTTTATGCAGCTTCGGCAAAACCCTTCGTACGTGCTGCCCCAAGGTTTCTACAAGAAATTAAGTAGTCAGACGCTTACACACGTAAACTCGCGACACCCGCTATCGACTAACCTAACTCTATGCTCAAAACCCTGCCAGAACTCAACCACTGAGTTCTGAATTCTTGAACTACACCACCGTAGTTCATCCCTTAGTCACACGACTAGAATTACAAAGGTTTAAAAATTAAAATACAAAGTAAAAACAACTTAAAAACTCAAAAACCTAATTAACCAAAGGCCTTAATAACAAGGCCGGCCCAATAAAAATAAATAGGTGATAAAGTTAGATCTCTTTCTCTTTTGTATTATAGGCCGATATCCTTTTTGAAAATGGCTGCTTGTTCTCGTTCCTCTTTGCTTTGAAATTAGGGCTTTGGAAAATTGACGTCGCCAACTTTAGTAACTCGATCGAATGATGATTTATCTCCCTTGCTTTGACGATCGATGCTTTCTTCTCTTTGCACACGGCTCCTTAAATTTTGATCAAGTTCGAACTTACTTCGGTATGTATTTTGTTACTTTTTTTTCTGATTTACTTGCTTGAACACGATGATCTGTTAGGCCGATGATGATTGGGTTTAAATAGGATTTGAATTCTTATATTATCGTTCGTATTGAATCATTTTAATTTTTCAATTAGTTTTTCTCGGCCATTTGATTATGTTTTAATGACTGTAATTTCCTTGACTTGTTCAAATCGTGTATTTGATTGCTTGGTTAACACGGTTCGATTGTGATTTTGCTCAATTCCTTGGCTATCATGGTTTTTATTCTCTGGAAGTTTTGGTTCGGTGACTTCGTCCATTTGAAATGATTTCTGGACTTTGTTCGAATTCATATATTTTTATGATTACTGGTTTCACAATTTTGGTTTTTGGCCACTTTGATTTTGTTAAAATGTTTTTCTGTTGCCTCTGGTTTTACTGCTGTGTATGAACTACGGCTTGACATTGGCTCTGTTCAATTGCTCACGGCTTTGACTTGAATTTTGATATTACTTGACTTTGGCTTTGATAAAACTGTTAATTGTTGTTTGGTTTCAATGTTTAGTTCTAATGCACCAATGGCTTCATTTGTACACATATATTGTTCACTTGATATTTGTTGAGTTCCCTGTCCACTGCTCGACTCGAAGTCCGGTTGCATATATGCAATAACTATCACATTGTTTTAAACTTGTTTATCACCATACATACATATGTATGTGTGTATATGTGTGTTGGTGGTTCATTATTCTGGTTGAGTGTACTGGTTTATGTATATGTGTAGTTTCACTTTGTTGATGATGCTCTGACTGTTGAGGCAGTGTAGTTGATACTTGAGTCTTCATTTGATAGTTGCTGTACACTCTGGTTTCATGACATATGTTTGCAGCCTTGCTCATCTACTTGATGTCTACATGTTGCATTTGCAATCGCACTGGTCTAGTTGATGATGCTACATGCATATGTGTATGTGATGTTTTGGAGCTGCAGTCTTCATGTTTTGCATTTTTGGGTTTCCAGTTGCACTTGGATCTGTCTGCACTATGATTCTCGAATTACTTGTGTATATATGCACATGTTCCATTTCCTCGCATCACCCTTTGTATAATTGAGCTTGTCGAACTATTGAGTTTTGTAGAAACCTGGAACTGCTTCATTTTTTATCACTGTCTTGCTTGATATATATTCATGTGCTTTATTTGCATTGAGCTATTGTTTCTCTAGTGCACTGACTTGAGTTTTATTCATGTGTACATTTGGATTGCATCTGTGTTGAATCCAGCTTATAGCTCGGGTTTGACCTTGTTCTTGTGTCGTGACTTTATTTGTTTCACTTGACTTGAACTCGGCTTTTGATTTGAGTTTAACCTTGTGCTCACCGGTCCCTGCATTTTTATCAAGTGTATATCGGTGTGCACGGTTTTGTGGCATGTACAGTGATTCACTATGCATGTCACAAGCTGTTCGTGTATGATGAATTCAAAAATAAATGATGACGAACAACCCAATAACTGAGGCAAATAATATTTTCAAAATACATATTTTATTTTATACTACAAAAATATTTCCTTTTCAATTTTACTTCGTTGGTGTGTATTTTTGCAGATAGCTCAGCTGCTAGATTCAATCTAGAGTAGAGTTGAAGAGCAAATAAGAGTGTGGAATATAGTGAGGAGAACATTGTAAATGAAAATTATGACGTAGTCAAAATTGTGTTGTAATTGAAATTGTGTATATATAGTGAGAGCACAAATTTGTACTATTCAAAATTGTAACAAATATTTGTTTGAATAAAATATCTGTCTGAATTCAAATTCTGTGTTATTTATTTTATTCAGTAAATATTTATTTAATTCTGTGAAAATAAAAATAGTACATTAACAAATACATTCAAATGAATATATATATATATATATATATGTTTATTATCATCAAACAAAAATCATATACTTGCATATTCAACACTCTTTTGCTGTTTTATTGAGGGAGATGTACTCCGTCTCCATCGTGGAATCAACAACTATTTCTTGCTTGGAACTTTCCAACTAACGGTTCTGCCGTTAAGCGTAAAGATATAGCCGAATACTAACTTACTATCATCTATAACACTTTTTAAAGTTTGAATTCGTATACCCCTTTGTAAGGAGATCTCCATTCCCATATATGAGGAATAATTCTTAATATTTCTCAAATAATTTAGTATACATTTTATGATCGTCTAATGTTTTGGGATTGGACCGGTATCGGCTTGCACGTCCTAATGTGTATGCCACGTCTAGTCTAGCACACAACATGGCGTTAATTATGGATTATGTGGATAAAGCTTAAGGGATCTTCTTCATATGCTCTTTCTCCTCATTAGTATGAGAAGCATCCTTCTTAGAGAGGACGATCCCAGATTGCGTTGGAATGTTTATGCGCTTGGAATTCTCCATACCGAACCTTTTCAGTATGGTATCTATGTATAAGGATAAAGACAATCTCAACAGCCTCTTAGATCCATCTCTATAAATCTTACTATAGAGGCTGCTTCTTCTAAATCCTTCATGGAGAAGTTCTTGGAAAGCCAAACTTTCACTGGATGCAACTACGAAGTGTCATTACCAATTGATAATAGATCGTCGACATAAAGTACTAAGAGTGTGATAGCGTTGCCCTGTTCTTTTCTGTATGCGCATGCTTTCTCTATGTTTTGATAAAAAACAAACTATTTGATTACTTTATTAAAACACTTGTTCCAATTCCTTTAAGCTTGTTTAAGTCCATAAATGGACTTTAACAATTTGCAAGCCTTACCCTCACTCTCGCTGAATAGAATACCCTCGGACTACGATATACAAATGATTTCTTCTAATCACCATTTAGAAAAGCCGTCTTTACATCCATTTGTCATATTTCGTAGTAATAGAATGTAGTGATTGCTAACATAATCTGAATGGACTTAAGCATGACCATGGGTATCATCATAATCGATGCCTTGAATTTGACGAAATCCTTTCGCAACTAACCTTGACCTATAAGTCTCTACTTCCCCATCCGCATTTAACTTTTTCTTAAAAATCAGTTTGCAGCCGATGAGTTTTATCCTTTTGGGTACGTTCGATAAAGTTCAAATTTTATTTTCATATATGAAATCCATCTCCAATTTCATTGCTCCAAGCCATGTTGCAGAGTCTTTACTCAACAATGCTTGTAGGAAAAAATGGAGTGTTATCATCTACTAGACCTTCTAATAGGTTGTGTGTTTTCAAATACGGGTGAACTTCGTTTTTCCACTGGCTCAGCTTACATGTTTATTTCTTGGATCTTATCCAAGTTTACAACCTCGTTGTTAATTTCTTTAGATGAAAATTCATTTTCTAAAAAGACATCGTGTTGAGAAACAATAACCTTTTTTTCTTTGGTATTGTAGAATATATGTCCTATCGAGGTTTTGAGATATCCTATAAATTTACACAGAACTGATCTTGCCTCTAGCTTATTCAAACCAATGTTCTTAACGTATGCTGGACAACCCCACGCCTTCAAATATTTCAATTGGAGTTTCTTACCATACCACATCACATATGGTGTTTTAGGCACAGATTTATTAGGTAACAAGTTTAACATATGCGTTGGGGTTTCTAGCGCATATTCCCAATAGGACAGAGGTAACTCGGCCTTATTCATTATGGAACGTACCATATCTAATAGTGTTCTGTTTCTTCGCTCCAACACACCATTGTGTTGTAGAGTATAATGCGAAGCAATCTGAGAGATAATCTCATTATCTTTTAAGTATTTTTGGAAATCCTATCCAACATACTCGCCTCCTCGATAGGATCGAAGGATCTCAATTTTATGGCCCATTTGGATTTCTACTACATTTTTATATTCAAAAACTTTCTCATCAATGAAGGTAACAATGTAAGAACTATTATCTTTGGTAACTATAGGCATCAGGCCACATACATCACTGTATACTAACCCTAAGAGTTCATCAACTCTTTCATTACTCACACCGAAGAGATGCTTGGTCATTTTACCTTTGAGAAACGATGTACACGTGTCAAATGATTCGAAAGCAACTGATGGTAGAAAATCTTCGATTTTCAATTTATATAGTTATTTGTCACTAATATGACTTAGCCTACAATGCCAAAGGTAACCCTCATTTATATTGTTAGAAACATTATTCACTAAACACACATAATTAGTATTAATCACATAGATTCCATTTTCAAGTACACTTTTGAGACCTTATTTCCATCCAAACTAATGTTCATAACATTATTTGCACAATGAAATATATATTCATTCTTAGACAATCTAGAAACATAAATAATCCCATAAATAATGTCTTTTACGAAATAACAATCGTTTAATATTAATGCTAATCCATTAAGGAAAAAATAAATGATAATCTCCTACCGCCATTGCATCTACCATAGATCCATCAACAACTAAGAGCCTCATCTCTCCTTTTGCCACGTGATGTCAGTTCCCAAGTCCCTGTAACGAATTACATATATGAGTACCAGATTCGGTATATACAACCCATGATATTTTATTGATTACAAAACAATTTTTGAATCATAAATGTACCAGATAGAGCCGTAGGCCCGTTTTGCTTCTTTATCCTAACAACCTTCAAGAAGCCAAGACGGTTCCTTTTCTAGGGACTTTTCTTATGGTAGTGGTAACATTCACCCTTGTCATCGGTCTTCTTACGTTGCTTTTTCTTACCATCTCTTTTCTGCTTCTTTGAACTCTTTAAAGATGATGCACCACCCTTCATATAATGTACGATACCTTAATCCTTAGATGCAGACTCGACCGACCTCTACATAATAAGGAGCTCCACGAGATTCACATTTAATTAGTTTATGTTATAATTCAGTATGAATGGTTCATACTGAGAAGTAAGAGAACCAATGATCAAGTCTACTTATAGTTCATTGCTTATCTGTACGTCCAAATGTGAAAATTTATCAATATAGCCCTTCATCATTAGCAAGTAATTGTCTACTTTCTGTCCTTTGGTCATTTTGGTATTAAATAGCTTACCTTGCGGAACATGACTGTTCACCAAACAGAGCCTTGAGATTATAAAATATCTCATGGACAGACACATTTTCGTGCAGCCCATGCAACAGTTTGTCTAACGTAGACAACATGAAAACTTGGACGATCTCTACGTTTGACACCCATTTTTCATCAGCAAATCGTAGTTCGGGATCCACATCATTAGTGGATTATTCTTTGGGTTCAAATGTAATAGCAGTCTAAAGGAGCTCGTAAGTCAATGCTATTTTAATTGCTCTTAGCTAGTCAGCATAGATATGTTCAGTGAGTTTGTCATTATTAGAAAATAGTTTTGAAGTTGTCATTTTCTGTAAGTTTAAATGGTATATTATTAGGAATTCATAGTACATGTTCTTATAATACTAGTAAGGTTAAACTTTATGTTTCATTTTAGCAATATGCTTCCACTAGTCTTTTGCGTTTCGCGAAACCCTAAGTCGAACACAGAAGCCTTTCGACTTCTGTAGTAAGTGTTAGTGCTTATTTTCTCAACAAGTTATAGCTTCACGGACGATGGATAACTCCTTATTGGTTGTTTTGTATACAACTTCTTAACCTTGGTACCTTGTCCTAATTTCACTTTGATCTTGAGTTTGCTCAACAAATCAACACAAAATTATTCACTCGTACCCACCATATCGCGATGACCTAAGTATAATATATGTACCTTGACTTTTCTCAACGACAACTAAGGAATATACAAGAAATTTATTAATATATATATATATATATATATATATATGGTAGATGACAACATTATATTGAAGATTCATGATCTTCAATATATTACATTGAGTGATATCGACTTATGAAATAATGTAATTCTTGTGAATTACTCTCGCGATTCAAGTGTTAGACACATTGGAAATTACGGTACATACGTACTTATACCTTAAGTCCAATTAGGGTTTTTTAATATTCCACCTTTAATTTATACATTCATATATTATATAAGTTTATTTATTATATAACTTTTATATCTCACATTACTTATATAATAGTCTTATGTATAATATTAAATCTTGTTCAATTAATTAATTTTAATTAATTAACAAATTAATTAATATTATATTAGTATAACATTTATATTTAATATTCATTATATATATTATAACCTTATGGTATAAAACATATATCGTTATATGTATATATTAGCTAATTAATTAACTTTTAATTTATTTAATTAAACTGTTTTAATTGATTTTTTTTAATTTCAAAAATCATTATTTATACATACATGTATACTTATGATATCCTAAACATTTTAAAATATCATAACATATATCATAATATATAATACATATATATAGTTTCCACTAATTAACTTTTTTAATTTATTAATCATACTAATAAATATATAAAATTTTCGAAATTATTTAAAATTATTATCAAACATTCTGAAATACATGTATATTTTATTTTAAATTTAAATCTTTTATATTTATTTATCGGACGAATTTGAAAATCGGCCCAAGGCTCAATTCTAATTTGGGAGTTTTATATTAGAGACAACCTTTGGGGCGTGGGCTTAATAGTTAACCCTAATATGACTAATTTAGACCGCATAGGCTGCTGGACTCCGATGCCATTGTCAGAACTGGGCTAGCCAACAGTGGAAGTTATGAGTGAATTTCAAAACAATTTCCCTTACTGCATCTATGTTAGGCCTATAAAGTCTAATTTATTTAGAACATTTCTAAATTTTATTTAAATAAAATATCTTATTTTATTTAAATTTATAAATTATATATATTTTTATTTAGTTTATATTCTAAGCATATATAGGTACACATATGTATCATATACATATATGTATGTGTGTGCATGTAGAATAAGATAACCCATGCAAGATATAACATTCCCGTACACAGATATTGAGATTTACATCACAACGGACATGTTAGCTTATCCAATATGTGTCGTATGTTGTCCAAATATATGTATTTATATAAATTTATTATTTACACAAATATTATAAATTCACACACATGCACAAATACACACAAACACACACATACATGTATATATAGCTTGTATAGATAAGTAAAATATTAATTATATATATGTGTGTGTTATTGTAATAAAAATTAAATAATATATATATACATATATACATAATATAAAAGTTTTTATTATTATAAACTAATATATATATATACACACGTATTATAAAGATAAAATAATCCATTTATATATGAGCATCTTTATAGTATCTAAATATATATATTTATATATATTCATAAAATAAAATAAAAAATTATTTTAAATTTTTGAACATGTCCAAATTGTATGCCCAACACAAATTTTTTATTATATTAGAATATATAAATTAATTAGCCGAAAAACAATAAAGTATTAATAAAAATAATTTGAGACATATTATTTAAATTTTAAATTTACAAAAAATCTATCATGATATTTTTAGGTTTAGAAAAAATTTCCATAATTTTATAAGTTAAAATTTATTTTTTAGCAATTAATTATTTTCGACCGTATATTATAATAATTTTGAAAATAAAAAAATTATTTTATAATTCTCATTTATGGTTAGGATTTTGTTTCATGATAAAATAAATTTATAATTTTAAAAGTTAATTTCAAAACATATTTTAGATTATATAAATTACGTAGATGGTGTATTGATTTAAATAATATTAAATAATAGTAAATAATTATTTATAACAAATTTACAGGAACCAAAAATTATAGTAAATGTAAATATACATGTACAAAATATATGTTCAATTATTAGCATGAAATGATGATAAATACAAACCATCTAATTTAATTAAATGATATATTAGTATGTATATATTAATTAATAGAATAACAATAATTGTAAATAAAATATTTTGGCTGTGCATATCTGATCAAGATGTAAAAACAATTTTTTTGAATGAATACATACATATAACCAATCTAGTATGTGATAACATTAATACATATAAGAATCTTACACAACTAACAAAAATATATATGAAAATTAAAATATATTCAGAAATTTTAACCATATAATACAATAAAAACATACCAAAAAGTAATGCCGCAAAGCACACCTAGCAATGATGAACTCTCTCTCCATTGAAAGCTTTTTGATTCGGTAGACTGCTAATCCTTGAATCGTAGACCTTTAACTATCAAATAGTTATTGTCTTTTGAATTGATTTCAATTGGATTTGCTCGAGCTCCCAAGGGATGAAATCATTCGGCAATGGAAAGGGATAGTGGAAGTAAGATTTTATAGGGTTAGAGATCTTTAAATAGTGGATGAAAAAGAGAAAGTTATATATCATATATACAATTCTTACTAAACCTAAGCCATCCATTTTTAACCCCTCTGAACTATCTTTAGCCACCCTCTATAGGCCTCAAAATAGCCAAAATTGTCAGCATATCATCATGGGCTAATACCCATTTAAGCCTAAATGAAATATTATTAATTAAATATAATTTGATTGCTTACGGACATCACATATCAATATTTTATAACTATTACAAATATATTTAATAATATTTATCCCTCAAATCATATTCAAAAAATTTATAACTAATATTCCATAGATATTAATCAATTTAATTAATTTATAACAATTATAAACTACATAAATCGTTTGGTCTAAAGAGAATTCATTATTCTAGTTGTATCACTCGTCAGGTGTAAATTTAGTCAGCGATTAACATTGAACTATTTGAATGTTAATGTTCACACATCACGTGGTGTGACATTTTGGCCAAATTTATCGCTTATTTAGTTTCGGTAAATTTCAATTTCACTTTATTAAATGTTACCCGGTTGTGACTTTTATTTACACCAATTCTCTTTATCAAATCTATATCACTTTGGATTTATGGAATCTAGTAATTATCGAAATTCCAACATCGTCCATATTCAACTCTATAGTCTAAACATAAAGTCCTTGGTTAATTAATAACAATTATTAACCACAATACTCCGGCCAGAGATTTTGACTTTGGGTTGACTTAAGTTGATCATGCTACTACCTTCATATAACCTAGGAGACGAATCTTCTCTTGAATAGTGCTTCACTTCTAATACTTTCACTCGGCCCAACTATAGTCATTTGATGGACGTCATGTCAAGATTTGACATTAGTCAATGCAGAGCTTTCATATTGAAGATCAACAATATTCTTAAGTCAAGAGAACTATGTGAATCGGTTGCATCGATATTTTCTGTCTAACCTTAGTTATATAAACCAATAGAAAACTATCGAGTGAGTTGTTCTTATCAGTTCGTAACCTCTAGATGCCCTAGTAGCATGTAATCCACTGCCCAACATTTGAAGAGCGTTACGTACTCTATTCTCAACGAATACATCGATATCCAGTCTCAATGCATCCTGATTAGAAAGATGTGTTTTATAATATTATAATACAGTACTCATGACTGCAACCATTTGTAATTACTGTCTCAAATACATCGTTTACATATTTTCCGTTGAATATATTTTAATTTAACATTTAATCATTTATAACATGTTATAACAAATATATAATAGAAAGAAAAACACTTTTATTACGAACGAGAATTGATTACAGATTTAATTAATTTACGATAAATTATAAATTGTCTCTAGAGAATACCCCTTACTCTATCATGTTCTACACACCCGAGGCCTTTGCGGACCTTACTATACCCCATATCGAGCTTAAGTGATAGATGATCCCTTAGTAGACGGTCGTCATCAAAAACATTATCTCCCCCTTCTTAGTTATCATGGATTTCTCAACTAACTTGCATACGTCTCTATAAAAAAGAGAACGATGGGCATGTTCCATATAATATGCTATCGGGGGCTGCAAAAGAGCACCAATGTCGTATAGATATATATATACATCAAAATATATGTCATGTAATCATATACGCCTACTACGAACGAAGACGACTATGTCATCATCATATATCTATTCGTATAGCATGTATGGTCACTAATATAAAGCCTATATTGGGCACGGTTAGAAATATAAGACTGATATCATTCATCAAAGCATATCTACCCCAAGGTTGAAACAAAGAGGCGTGGACTAACTTCACTCGATCGTACACGCTCGTCGGACGTGATCCGTCCAACAATCACTGTATCGACCGCATGTCCGATCGTTATCGATCACATAAACATCACTTTACATTGCATCCGAATCCCAAGAATTGCCTTGTGTTTCACTCCTGGAGTAGTCCAAAGTCTTCCCAAAGTCAGCCAAAGCATCATGCCAACTCACATCCAGAACCGAGAAAAAATTCCGTATCTCCTTACACACTGCCTAGGCTTACTGCTCCAGCCTGTGCCCCACTGGTGCATCGGTGGTATAGCCACTGGTGGATCGATGGTAGCCAGTCACAAGCATAATGTCTGGGCAGGTTCCAACCGCGTAATGACAATAACCGATATGAGACTCTTTCCTTCCGTTGCTTTGCCCGATGAGTTGCCTAGCTCTTCCAACCTTCCTTCACCACATCAGACCTCTTCTGTCTATTGGTTTGTTCCTTATGTATTCGAAAACTGATTTCTATACGAAATCCACTCTTTTATGTGTAGAGTTCCGCGGGACGATTTCAACAACCCAGCTTCCTCTAATATGCCAAAATAAACTCAAGTGACCTTCTAGACTCACGTAATGCTCTCACTGTGTCGATGCACCTACTTGGGCATGATATGCACCCATGTACATGCAAAAACGTATAAATTTGGACAAATCTTGTTTTGAGCTTCAACAGAGTGGTTACTCGACCCGATATTCTCTCATACAGTTTATCACACTCGATAGTCGCTATGGTTACATGATATTGCTTGTAACTTGTTTATATAAACATATGGATATTCCTATATGTGTATACAATTATTCACACAAATAAGCAATTGTTGTCAAACAATCCAAACCATTCAACAATTCTCATTACAATACATGAATTGTATCGACTATTATATAATTTCAAATACACGTGTATGTATACCTATCAATATACATATACATACATGTATATATTTAAATAAGTATTTCGATTATTACTTACGTCAAAATTTATCTTTATTTATTAAAATTTTCCAATAAAAGTTTAATCTCTTTTTTTAGTATTCTATAAAATTATTTCATTTTTTTATAAAATACAATAATGGGTTGTTAATCATTCTAAGCCCTTAGAACACTTCATTTTTTCATTAAAATTAGGTATTCACCTCATAATTATTATATAAAATCTTATAATGGTTTTATAAAATAATTCCTTCATACTATTTTATAAAATCTTATACTTTTATAAAAAATTCCTTTATACCGTTTTATAAAATATCTCATGCTATTTTATAAAATGCTTTGTTTATATTATTTTATAAAAATATATTATTTACACTATTTTATAAAATCTTCCATTTTATAAAAATATCATTCACGCTACTTTATAAAATCTTATACTTTTACAAAATATCACTTTCATACTATTTTATAAAATATCCTTTTTATATTATTTTATAAAATACCTCATACTATTTTATAAAATACCCCATGCTATTTTATAAAATACTTTATTTATACTATTTTATAAAATACTCATACTATTTTATAAAATATATTATTTATACTATTTTATAAAACCTTCCATTTTACAAATTATATCATTTACTTATAAATTATTCCTTTACTTAACTAATATTTATAGCACTAATTAAGCTTTTAAGCCTCCAATCACTTAAGTAATAAGCGTGGAGCCCAAACCTAATTTATTTCTTTACTAATCGTTTTAAAATTTGTTCAAATAGTTTAATTAGTACTAACTAATGATATACACATAATCATATCATCAAATTAGCCTCTAAACCTTCATAACAGCATACACAATCATTCAATTAACCCTAAATCCATTCTAGGTCTTACTAACTTTTCTAAAATTAGCAATTAAGGTTTCTAACAAATAATTAGCTAATATAATCATATTTGCAATTTGAACATAATGCTAAATCAAGCCTAACGTTCTCTAAATCATTTCATATAACTCCATAATCATCAATAAACAAGTTAATGAAGTTTAACAAGTAAGTATAGATATAAATCATCCCACTTGCCTCTTCTTTTCCAAGCCTAGCCCAAAACACAAAAACCCATTCCATTCTTCTCTTAAAATTTGAGATGAAGCTCCTACTCTGATTCCTGATTCCTTGATGGGTCATGTGAGGAATTGGATGAGAGGAGTTATGGTGATTTTAACGAGATTTATAGAATTTTATCTAGGCAAGAATTAGTGATTCAGGTTTTAGGAATTAAGAAAGTCATTAGGAAAAGATTAGGAGAGGAAGTGGAAAAGTAACATTGAAATGAAAATGATAGAGAGTTAGCTACATATAAGCTAACTCATGGGTAAGCTAATGGGCTTAATCCAAATTCATTTCATCCAAATAAACATACTATTCGCCCCAAAAACTGATCGACTTCGAACATTGCCAAGTTCATATTCATTCTTTTATTACAGAATTGCAGCTCTAACAGTGGGTACCTTGAGTTCCAATTCACCTGTCTACGAAAAATCGGGTATAATGGGCATCCCATCAGTTAATTATTAAATATTCTAATGAATGATTAAATATTCAAATAAATTATTTAAATATACAGTCGGTAAAATTGCGGGTTGTCATATTCTCTTCTTCTTAAAATAATTCTATCCCTAAAATTCCTATAAGTATGAGAAAGTAACAGGATTGATCAAAATTCCTGAATCTCAATTTCGGAAAATTTCAGCAGTATTTCCCTTTATGCTACTGCCGTTACGGAAACTCCCAAATTAGAATGCATCACGCAACTAGGAAATACATGATAATCTACATTATCCTACATTCCTAAAAGTATAGCCCTTTTTTAAGAAAGCTTCTCACCATTTAAATGCAAATCAAACAACTAAGCATTTAAATAGCTGTGCTTCAGCCCTTAAGTACCTAATTGTACCATGCATAGAGGTTTATGCACTAATTATATATCAACAAAAAAATTAAAACATATAAAGTTAATCATAGCAACTAATACTACCATAACCATATATGACTAAAAACCGAAGAGTAAGCTCAAATAAGTTAGTATCATAGTATACCATAGACTTCGAGTCACATCAAAATGAAGTTGACTAATATAGATCCCATTTGACCCCTACAACAGGCATGAGTGATATGTGATTTATCCTAAATAGCTATTGTAGTCCCTCTTCGAACATACCATAACAAGTAACTATAACTAGCATATGTGCAACCAGAAACAAGCAGCAGCAAGCAACGACAATCAATAAAAACAAATTAAAATGCAACACAAGCAACAATAATTAACAACAACCAACCAATCAATCAAGCAACAGTAAGAAATCAACAAGCAACGGTAAGAAATGACAAACAATAACAACCGCAACAATCAACAACAAGAAAAAAATAAGCAACAACAAACGACAAAAGTCAATCAACAAGCAACATTAGAACCAACAATCAATCAATCAATTAACAATAAACAAGAACAATCAATCATCAATTAACAACAAGCAACAATAAACAACAACAAATGTCAATAAACAATCAAAAAGCAATAATAATTAGCATACAAACACCCAAACATGCAAAAAGAGTTTATACTAGCATGCATTGTGACCAACAATGTTCAAAGCATGCATGTCAAACTATAAACTCCCATGAACCTGTTCGACATTCAGGATGAACAAAATGCCCGGTTGGTGCATTCCCTTTCATGGATATAATACATGAAAAACCATCACACTCGCCGCTTCAAAAATGAAAACTTATGTGATATGTTGGATCATCGATCTTTAAGACTCTTAAATAAACCCAATAATCTAAAGTCTCAATTTTCCTTTCCTTCTAAACAAAACTCATTCTCAATAGGAGAAAACTTTAATAATTGAATCATTGTTAAATGACAATCAACAAACATTTAGGCTTTCTCAAGTTCAAACTCGCCTCAACAACATAATGTTATTAAGGACAGTATACCAAGTGTACCACGATGCTCGTGTAGGTAAGTACATATCATTACTTAGTAGATTATCTGAATCTTCACAAAACTAGTTGAGAAATTCTTCCTAGAACTATCAAAAGCTACCTTAACTATACTATAAATAAATTTGCAATGAATAAAGATCATCCAAAATAATATATGATGCTCATCCTAATCCTTTTTTCACTCACAATGTTTCTTTTTTAGACTAGGGTCGACCGCATGACTCCTCTCATGCGAACTCTGATCTGGTTCCTTGGTCCAACCATTGAAATTTCCTCGCATAACTAGAGTTGTGATTTAGAAATCTCTCACTCATCTCAAGAATCCTACTCAAGTGCTTGCCTTTAAGAATTGAGTGAAAAACCCTTACTTAGCCAGTGCAAATCACCTAGAAACGCTGCACTTAAACTAGTGATTAGGAACTGGTATATAAATGGACTTACCCTTAGAAAATATTTCTTCAGCTCGTGGGATTAACCCTACCACCAACGGTTTACTAACACAAGGACAAATAACTTCCATCACAAATGACTCTACGCAAAATGCATATAAGTCATCGGCTCGATTTGTGCTCATTACTGAGCATCCACTAAATCCTACTTGGGTTCAAATCCAAATCACGGTTCACCGACCAACCCCACTCACTCAACAGCCCATGCATCGTGTTTAAATTGTGGTACTCACAGGCATAACACCACCCTCAATACCTACCACAGCTGTGTGTGTATCCATCTTCTTATACTGATAATATGAACGAAGATACCTTAACAACTAGCGATAGAAATAAATCAAAGTCCAAAAGACAAGTGGTGTATGCAATATTATATAGTAGAAAAATACAAGTATGCTCTCTCAATGTATCTCCTTTTACCAAGTTTTTTTTAAGTCAAATTGCTCTGGTCTTGAGTGTTGAACCTAGGCGCTGATGCCAATTTAATAACAGGTCCTTTATAATACCTTGAAATCAAGTCGAATGACAACCTTTAACATCCAGATACCATAAGAGACAGTTTTTCAGGATAAAATTAAAAAAAACACTATACCAAGACATATCGATAGAATCTCATAGAGGAATAATAAAAAATAATATACTAAATATTCATGAACAAAACTAGATACGCGCGCGCGTGTGTGTGTGTGGGGTGTGTGTGTATAAGAGACTACACTGGTGGAAGTAACCAATAAATAAATATCAATGTAGAAAGTCAGAATAGAAAACATGATACGACAAGTCTCATATATAAATAACATATTTTTCATGTACTACAACCATATCAGGCATTCGACTCCCAAACCGCTTAATCGAGTATCTGAGATTCGTCATGACATAAACAGATAAAGACAAAATGCAGGTTAGACATAATGCTTGGTGTAAGGGGAACTATATCAAAATACTATATATCAAACTATATACATATATAAAATAGGAAACTACTAAGGCACGTCTGGCCCTATCTACAAACGTGGCTCAGGGGTAATCCTAATAACCTATAAACAAGTAAAGTGAACCCATCACAAAAGTAGAGAATCATAGCATAACCTAATTTTCTCCTATAATCAACGAATCAGCACAACTAATATAATGTGATCGGTATGTAACAGTATGCTATGATAAAGGTAAACCGGTAATATAAATGTCATAATATAAGTCAAACACATAATATACAATAATAATCAAGCAACTAATATACTATACACAACATAAAGGTAAACTAAAATAGATAATACATATCAATACCAATTATTACATATGGGTGGAGTCTGCTGTGATGACCTGGAATTTAATACCAATTATAACAGATTTTTGGTTAATTTTTGGATGGGAGAAGCCATTAATTTTTATTAGAGTTTAGGACTGAAAAGGAAGAAAAAAGAGACTTGAACCAAATGATTCTCTGGACTTAACAGGTATTTAAATCGGTGAAAATTCATTGCAAATGGATAGATACTAGCTGACTATTTAATTTTAAAAATTAAAAATTTTGAAAAACTACCATTATATGTCGGCATATGTACCCAAGGTTACGACATACATAAAGAAATTTTCAAAACAACTATGTTTTGATATTCTAATATATTTAGCTTATACGTTCACACTTGTATATTTTTTAAAGATGATAAACAGTGTATAAAAGCTAGGAAACAGATTTACCATTAATTTTAGATGATGATTACATGGCTCATACACTAAAATAATGAAAATATATATAAGATCAAACCAACTCAAACTAAAATGACCAAATACAACACATTCATAAGAAACTAGATAGATATTGAACTAGAAAGATGTAGATGAAGAAGATGATGAAGATACCGCAAGCTTGCATTTCACTTTTCCAAAGTATTTGTCAATTTTGTTGGAAATTATGATTAATTTCTTACTAACAGAATGGTTGAGAATCTTTTGGTTTTCAACAATCTCCTTTTGATTGTTGAGAAGGTCTTTGTTGGTTGATCGAAGAGAAAAATCAACGCTTTCTAAGGAAGTTTCCTCGTCCTCCTCCTCCTCTTATTCTTCTTCTTCTTCTTCAATATCCATATCTCCTCATCTTCTTTAATTTCTTCCTCATCTTCTCTACTTTCTTCGTCCTCTTCATAAGCTAACCTTTCCTCTTTCTCCGCAAGAGTTTCATATGTCTTGAAAAAGGGTAGAATTTTCATAAGAGCAATGTTACCCTGATTAAAGACTTTACAAGAGACAAACTCCTTTCCTTTAAAGTCAACACCAAAGTAATTGAAGATTTGAGTAAGATACACGCCATGAAATAGCGTATTATCATGATTAGGAAGATTTTTGGGATAAAATTCGTCTAAATTAACTTGAGCCCAATTTATGTCATGTTGACCATAAATGGTGAAAAGAGCTTTGCACACTTTTGGAGTTGGATTGTTGGACTTTCCTGATCAATGAGTGATACTTGGTCGTAAGTTAAGGTTTAAAATTCTTGATTTTGGAGAAAGTTTGGGTTTTCGAATTCAAAATCATTGTCACCTTCAAAAATATAGTGAAATACTTTACGATTTGATCATCAATTTTAAAAGATGCAAGGTCCATTCTGGTAGATTTACATCTAAGAATGCTACCCAGAATTCCATAATTTAGAACTATTAAAGTTCCTTTTACACTACTCTACACTTCTCCTTCATCACCCTCATGAAATTTTCCTTCCAAGTTTGCACAAATTTTTTTGACCAAGTGTGGATAGCAAACATAATCATTTTGAAAAGCATCGATTAAACCGAGAATTCCATTTTATAAACAAAGAGAATCAAGTTCATAAGTAGAAAAATCATTGAAATTTGCAAATCTTCCCGTAGAAACTTTTCCAAAATTCATATAACTAATATAGGTTTTCATAGCTTCATGATCATTGAAGAGAAAATTCTTGATATTTTTGGAAAGTCTCATAGATGAAAGCGTGCTTGAGGAAGCCATTAATGAAGAGTTTTGAAGAGATAAGAGAGTTAATGAAATTTTAAATTTTAAGAGTGAAATGAATGGATAAAGATAAAGATAATAAATAGAGAATCAAATGACGTTCTCTGGTTAAGTGATACCTTTTCAGAACATAGAGTATGTGAAAAAGTGGAGGAAAAATTCAAATTTTAATTTGAAATTAAAATTCAAAATCTGCCTTAGTATGTCGACATATGCTAGAGGTGTATGTCAGCATACATGTCGAATTTTTCAAAAATAAAATTTGTTTAACTATATCCTATTTTATTATATATATCTATTTATAGTTATTATATTTATAGAAAAATAATTTTAAAAATAATTTTATATTACTATTGTATTATTAAAATATATAAATATTTAAATTTAAAATATAATCACATAATATTCAGCCAATATTATTATAAATCTATAGGATATTCATAACAACCAATAAAGCAATCAAAAAATTTTCATTCAAGAAGTTAAAACTTTTGATATGTTAAAAACATACCTTTTTGATCCATTTCACCATTTTGTTCTGAATTATGTATTGATGTGAAGCACATGTTATCAATTTCTGTATTTGATTCATTTTCACTTGAGGATGTGTCTGAGCCGTCTAATGTTGTAGTGTGGGCTCATCTCCATTTTCTAGATGAATCAGTGTTTGGTGTAGTTTTCAGTTTATTGGGATGTGGACAGTCTCGTTTTAAATGGCCAGGTTTATCGCAGTTATAACAAAATGCCATTTCTGCTTCCATTTTTACTTCCTGGTTTTTTGTTGTCATTTCTTTTGAAATTATTCATCTTCCTATATTTTAGAAATTGTGTAAAATTTCTTGTCATGAAAACAATTTCTTCATCGTCATCGTTGTCTGAATCCTGATTATCCGTCATTGCATTAAAACTATAGATTTCTTCTCTATTGCTTTGCTTTCTCTCCTGCTCTGCATTTATGCTTCAAACGACATTAAATTCCTAATTAACTCTTCAATTTTTAGAATGCTAATGTCATTCGCCTTTCGACTGCAAGAGTCTTTTGATCCCATTCAGAAGTAAGTGAATTGAGGATTTTTTTAACTTGATTCTCCCTAGAAATTTTTTTACCCAATGCAATAAGTAAGTATACTATATCTTGGAATCTACTATATATGTCAGATATGGACTCATTCAGACTCATTTTGAATAATTAAAACGGGTTCACTAACATGAAAATGTTGGTCTAATTAACCTTACTTGTGCTTTCATGTGTAGTTTGCAAAGTTCTCTAAATTTCAAATGCAGACTTACATATAGATACTCTATTAAATTCATTTCTATCTAGTGAACAAAATAATATACTCATAGCCTTTGTGCAACTACTTTTTGCTCAGCAATCCACTATGCAAAATTAATCTCGAGTTCAATGTACTCAGTTTGTGTGATATTCCAAATGTCCAAACCAATTGACCGTAAATAAATTTTCATTCTACATGACCAATATGTGTAAATACTGCCATTAAAAAGTGGAGGTCTAACAGTAGTCATTTAAACTTTTCCAAAATCAGGCATGAATACTTTGAAAATCAATGCTCTCATACCAAATGCGAATCAACGGAATAGGGATCTTAAGACTAAATTAACACTAGAGGGGGAGTGAATAATGTTTAATGAATTATATGAATATTTTTCAAATTCTTTATGATTCTACTTTCAGTGATGTTATTAACAATCATAGAATCAAAGTGCAGATAAAAGTAAATGCAATACAAGTAAAATGGAAAGAACACATCATGATTTTATACTGGTTCGGAGTTACTCTACATCCAGTCCTGCACAATTCCTTGTACGGATTTCTTTTCAACTAGTGAATGCAAATAATTTCAAGGCTACGAGACACACCCTACGAATTTCGATCTTTGGGTAGAGTCGCTTGGTTTCCAGGTTACAAGCACAACCACTAGATTTATGGGCTACTAAGCACACCCAATTGATTTTATGGGTTACAATCACACCCACAAGTATAGAAGTATGATCTGATAGAGTTTTACAGACTCGGATCTTCAATCTTAATTACAATTGATCATATAACTCTTGAATAGCACTTTGATCTTGGTTTGATTGAGAGAGATGAGAGAAATCAGAGAGTAGATGAAGGAGAATCAAACTAGTGATGATTGAATTTGATTCTGGTCGAATTTCAGCAGAGTTTGGGTATATTTTGATTTAGAAAATGAGAGAGTGAGATGAATAAGAAAATGATGATGAAAAATTCGTTTGAAAGTTTGGTATTTACAGAGGAACAATGGTCATATCCATTTGTGAAGAGATATGACGAAAAGACACTTCTTTTAAAATTTAAATTTTGAAAAAAATGGGAGACTATGTCGACATAATCTTTTTAAAAACTGAAAATACTTTAAAACATTATTTTGAAAACTCATTATTTTGTAAAATAGTTTGATACTTTGTAAAATCATTTATGCATATTTTATACATATTTTAAACATAATAAAACTTTATATAATAATTTTGAAAATTTTAGTATTATGTAAGTAATATATAAGCAATATAATTATAACTTATTAAAGTATAAACAGAATTCAATACATACATACATACATATAAATTCGAAAACACTAAAATAATATCTTTATAAGTATAAGAGATTGAAAATCATTTTGAGAAATATTTTGAAAAGATTATTTAAAACCAGGATATTCGAAAAACAATTTAACACAAAATTAGAGAAGGAGAGAGAGATCAGGAATGTGCTATCAAGGTTTTAACATAAATTCTACGACTCTATAACTCATCTGGAATATCTTGAAATCTTGAACTCTTCAATGCTCATGTGTCTTCATTCTCCAACTCTTAAAACTCTATATCAGCATCTTGAATCTACGCTTGATACTATACAGTCTCCTTAATCAATACATGTTTAATATCCCGCACTATATACTATATGTAACTTGATAAAACATTAGTATCTATATTTTATATAATGTTCTATAGTTGTTATCATCAAAACCAATACCTAAGGTACTAAAAAATGGTAATTTTGGTATGCCTTTTATGGGTAATTACCTTATCTACTGTACTAATAAATGTTAAAGAATTTAATTCTTCTTCTTCTATAATATTATTATTATCTTGATTATGGTTATCATTGTCTTAAGGTATCATTTCAATTAAAGACACTCTTTGTTTTTAACTCTTTTATTTCCCGTTTAAGTATTTTAATTTCATGTCGTAATTCTGCAACCGTAGTTTCAGTATTTAATGGGTTAATATTGTTTGATATTTTGACTCTCAAAATATCTTTTAGATTATAAGTTTCTGGTTCTTTTAGTTTTAAATTATTTTCATTTGTCTCTTCCTTTATGAGACTTCAAATATTTTTTCAACGTATTTTTGTTTTCTTCTTGATCTAAAATTTCATCTATAATGTCTAGAATGAAATTTTCTTCTGTTAATAACATAGATAATCCATTAGCCTTGCATAAAGCTTTATAGAAATCATAATTAGCATCACAATTGTCGGATTCTGAGCCACTATCCAAACCATTTTCCAATTCATTTTTAGTTTTTGAATTAATCTATGTGATAAAAGAAAATTTTAAATTTGCTTTCTCTAAATCAAAACTTGTTATAAATAAGTTTTACGTGAATTTTTTAATTCTTCATCTATATCAAGATTATTTATCTTATTTTTAATTTTACATTTATTAGCATAATTTCCCGGTGTTTTACATTTATGACTTATTGGAATTTTTCTTTGGTTAGAATTATTTTGTTTTTTTCTTTTATAAGACTTGTACGGTTTCCTTTAGGAGTCTTGCTGCTTTTTGCATAATTTCCTTTCCGAAAATTTTTATTACTGTTTTTATAAAACCTTTTCCTAGATGATTTTTTAATCCTTTTATATTCATTTATTGATTTTATTAGTGATAAACCAAGTTGATTACAAAATCTCCTAAGATTCTTTTTCCATAAAAAATTTCCTTTTGAATCTGTTTGTGTAATTTTATTCCATTACATAAATGAATTCTTTCTATGGCTATCTCCGATGCCAATTCACCATAAGTATATTCATTATAAGGGATAATTCCATTATTTTTCTGTTTTATATAGTTTTTAACCCTTTCTGCAAAGAAATATGGTAGTCCTAATAAGAATTTCTCTTTCTAAAAGTCACGATTACTACCATCTCTAGTAAACACTTTAGAAAAATATACATCTTTATACCATCTAAACTGGGATAAAATTTGGCATCTCGGGTTTATTAACCGTTCCCGAGTTTTATTAGTTTGAAGGGAAGCTACCCCAATGAAATTCCTTGTTATAGTATATATTAATGTATTAACACAGTTGCTTATTGGGACTCTATTGCTTGCTTTCATTGTAGAAAAAATATATATGTATTTTAGCTTCATTTTTTATATGGAAATCATACTAACCTTTTAGTCGGTCAGTAAAGCCTTGGACTATGGCTTTTGCAATTTTCTCATCAGAATTACCTTTAAGTTGACATGCAACAACATACATAATTATGTGTAGCAATTTTAATTGAATTGGATATTCAGTATGGTCATCAATATTCCATTCTACGATGGAAGAACAATCAAAAGATGTCATTGCAAAGTTTTAGTGTTCCTCGAATAAAAGGTCTATTGGAGTTGGTCTCGTATAATTGGGTTTAATATACGAGGAGTTTCCATAATTATTTTTTTTAACTTCAAAATTATTCTCTGGTTTCTCTTGTTCTACATTTAAGAACATACGTTGTAAGTTATTTACTTGTTTGCCTGAATCATTATCAAACTCTAGTTCAGAAATTTCTTCTGTTGACCTATTTTCAGTTATAGGTGCAAATTACTTTTCTTTTATGTTTAAAGCATCTAATATTTTCATTATTTCTTTTAATAATTCTGAATTTTCTCCTGGTTTATCCATATTTATTTCAAAATTTTGTGTTGACTAGGGTTTAAATAAAACTATTGATGTATTACAGTTTCCTGTAATCTTATTTTGGTCTCTAATAGCTCCTTGTTCAATTGTTATAAGTTGATACCTATTATTTGTATTGTTAAATTTGTAAAGTTATTTTTCTCTATTATAGCTTCTATTTTCCTATAAGGAGTGGTGATAATTTTTTATTTATGTACTTTAATTGATAAGTTTGCCTCTGGTGGGTGTATACCTCTAACTGTTTTTCCTACTTTTGTAGTACAATATCTATAAGTGGAGTTTATGTTTGCTACTTTAAGAAGTCATCAAAATTTGGAGAGAGAAAAAATATTTTTGCCTTTCTATTTTATAGAATTTTTCTATCATTGAATTTATAATCGTTTGATTGGTCCTCACCCATCTTTTTTAAAATATTTTATATCTTTTAATCTATCTTTCTTATTCTTTGGAATCTTTAATAAAAACCATTTTCTTTTATGTTTGTTTTCTTTTTGAATAAAACTTTATTTTTTCATTTTTGAAAAAGGGAATTCATTCTCTTCATTAAGAGTTATGGTACTTATACCAAATATAGATATATCTTCATCATATCCCATATCTGAGGTGGTTGGATATCTGGGATTAGATGGAGGAATATCAACCTATATTCTGGTTGACTAACCTCGTCCATTGTATTCTTTACAATTATATTTTCCTTCTCTATTTTTAAAGGTGTGGTTTTAGCATCATTGAATCTTGGCTCCTCTAACTTAAAGCTAGAACCTAATTTTATGTATTTGACTCCATCTGTTAAAAATTTGGATTCAACGTCACCATCAGAGTATTCAATGATTTATTTTAATTTTTTATTTTCCACCTTAGTTGGTTCATTCGCTTCTTCTAGAAGCCATTTATCTGGTAAATTCATTTCATTCCAACCAATTGATTCAAAAATTACCACATTACTTTTACTAATATCCGTTATAAACAGTGTTGTTGTACCTTGATTTCTAATCGGCGTATTTTTTATATCTGTAGCAATAGTATTCATTATCTTATAACATATCCTATGAATACGAGTAACATTATGTGTTCTTGGTTTCATATCAAAACTTCAAGTTTTTATGTCTAAACAGATGATTGAAGTAAATTTGGATATGTTAAAGACATAGTAAAATTTGAAAAACACGAAAAATATATCGGTCTGTCACATAGTGTTGATTCTACCATTCCCAATAAGTAATCATGAAATTTATTATGTCTTCATCTCCTACTGCAATTATAGCAGACGTACTCAATCATAATCTTGTTGCTGATTTTAAGGCAACTTGAATTAATTCAATATGAATAAATTTATGTTTTCCCTTATGTAAATTCAAAAGCTTTTTTGAAAATTCGCCAAATGAACAGTACCCTTATGTTAAAGGAATTGCCTGTCCTATCGTTTTAATTATGTAGTTTGATTTTTTTTAATAAAACTTCTGGTTTTCATACTGCCGATGATGTACTCCTAAACCTCGCTTTTTTGAAAATACGCCAAACGAACAGTACCCTTATGTTAAAGGAATTGCCTGTCCTATCGTTTTAATTATGTAGTTTGATTTTTTTACTAAAACTTCTGGTTTTCGTACTGCCTATGATTTACTCCTAAACTTCCCTGACTATGCCTTTCTATGGAAATAATAGGAAAAACACAACTATACGCCTTAAGGACAGAGTATCAGTAAATAACAAGTTAGAGTAGCTAGATATTATCAAATATAATTATAATAGCAATAGTTGAAAACTAGATCTGAAAAATTGCTACAGTAATTTTTTACTACTATGTAATTTTTTACTACTACGGTAGCAACTTTGTTATAGCAACACTGCTATAATATCGAAGATAATAAATAATTGTTTTAATCGATTAGAAATAAATAGTAAGTTCTTTTCGAGGCTTTTAAGCCCGACTCTTATACCAAATTATACATGAACTATAGATCAACCCTTTAAACATTTAAATATTTTATTAATGTAGCCACCAAGGCTGGTATAGCAGTATCGGCTAAAATGATTAAAAAAAATTCAAACTAAAATTCAATTTCTAAGCCATATTATTAAAAAAGGGACAACATTCCTTATTGATAAAGCAATAATATTTGCTCAGAAATTTCCAAACGAAATAAGAGATAAAAATCAACTGCAAAGGTTTATAGGGAGCTTAAACTATGCATCGAATTTAATAAAAATTTAGCTCATGATGCTAAGCCATTATTTGAAAGATTACGGAAAAATCCTCCTGCATGGTCGGAAATGTTAGTCCGTGAGATGATGGTTTTGATGACAACAACCTTAGAATGGATTATAAAATATAAATACTGACATTATAAGTTTAGATATATATGTATATGCTGGATTTAACCATGCAAGTACCAAGAATGAAGACTGTACAGTATAGAGATTCAAGATATCGAGATAGAACACTCATGAGTATTAAGATTATAAAGAGTTCAAAATTTCAAGCATAAGTATTTTTATTAGAAATTTTTGTTAAAACTCGTAGAAAAGCACCGGCATCTTAAAATCCAATTTATTCGTGGAATGGAATCCACTTTGAGCCTGTTAAAGGGATGGAACCCTAAGTAGGATGGAACCTACGAAAATCTAGTGGAACATTGTTTTGTATCCACTAATTTTAATTCAAATGATTTTACAAAATTATCTTATTTTCAAAATGATTTCAAAACTTTCCTTTTAAAAACATCAAAACTCTCTATCCTGATTTTAAAATAATTCCAGCCTCAAAATTATCTTTACTTTCAAACTCAAATTACTCTTGATTTTAAGCTATCTTTGTAAATTGTATATTTAACTTTTATACTTAGATTTAAATATAAAATTATAGTTAAAATCTATATATTTTATTCCCTATATTTACTTATGAATTTTAACTATAGTCAAGTATATTTGTAAAGTTTAAAATAGTTTTAATATAAGATAAATGTTGTTTTCAAAGAAAATCAAATCATCAAAAATTGCTTTGGGATGTCGACATGCCTAGGGTAACCATGTCGACAGGTGTCAGTTGAATTCAGAATTTAAATTTCAAAAGAAGTGTCTATTCGCCATAACTCTTTATGAATGGACATGGTTGTTGTTCTTCTAAGGGTTAGCTTCAACGAATTTTATATCAGATTTTCTGGTTTTTCACTCTTCTTCTTCTTCCACATTTCTTACTACATATTCTTATCATTACTCTGCCAAATTCAACATCGAATCAAACTCGATTACTTCTAGTTTGATTCTCTATCACTATCTCTACAAGGTTCTCAGTGCCATTCAAAGTTATAGACTTCTTTGTAATCTATTAAGCGAGAAAAGGTGTGATTGTAGCCTTAGAAATCAATCAAGAGAGAAAAGGTGTGATTGTAGCCTTGGTAAATCAATTGGGTAAACTTGTGGCCCGGAAATCAAGTATCTCTACCCAGAGGATAGAAATTATGGAGGGTGTACCTCGTAGCCTTGAAACTGAGGGTGTAATTGTACAATTTCTTTTGAAAGGAAAGCCGTACTTGTGTTGCGGGACTGGATGCAGGGTAACTCCGAACCAGTATAAAATCTGGTGTGTTCTTTCCTTTACTGCTTTTATTTTATTTCTGCATCTGTGCTTGTTGCTGTGATCATATCTATGTAGGTGTCTAAATTAACATAATCTCAAAAAGATTTAGTAATTCTTTATTAACACTATTCACCTCCCCTCTAGTGTTAATCCCAGCCTTAAGATCCGTAATCCGCATTTTCTCACATGAAATACATACGAATGCAGTAAACAGAATTAAGTCTAGAATTAAAGAAATTCCATGTCTAGCTATTCCACACCCCGATGCATTCAAAATAGTTGAAACCGATGCATTTGACAGAGGATATGGTGGTATTCTTAAACAAAGAATTAATAATAAAGAGTCTTTAGTAAGATTCATATCAGGAATCTAGCAAGGATCTAGAGTAAATTGTTCCACTGTTAGAAAAGAGGCATCATCAATTGTATTATGGATACAAAAATTTGAAAGTGACTTACTAAATCAAAAAAATTCACTTAGAATAGATTGTAAATATGCTAAAGAAATTCTTCAAAAGGATGTTAAAAATATAGCGTCAAAACGGATATTTGCTAGATGGTAAGCTATTTTGTCAATCTTTGACTTTGATGTTGAGTTTATTAAATGATCTAGCAATCCTTTGTCGGATTTCTTAACTCTTGAATTTTTATAGAGTAAAAATGAATAAGGACAAGGAACAAGCTAAAAGCAGTAAACCTGCCATGACCAAGAATACTTACAAGTTTATCTTTAAAAAAGAAGAAATAAAAATCAAAGAACATGTCTTAAAGACGGTACCAACGGAGAAACAATTAAGCAAAGATGCCTATGATTTAGCAGTGAAGCATAGCTCAATTTTTTAGTTGAGATGGTATATTGATTTATTTGGATCAAAGTTCGTATAAAGGAGTTACACGTATTTGAAGAAAATAGGTTTTAGTTGGTTTAAAACGGACTTAAGTCCATTTAGATAAAACGACCGTTTGGAAGTTATAAAGCGAACTTAGAAGTTCGAATTCATTCATGTATGATTTCAGTTGCAACTTCTCCTTCTCTCTGTTATCACCTTACTCTTTCAATCCTAAACCAAACCCAAAACATACACACACATACATGTGCGTGTATCAAATTGATGAGCACGATGTTCGTGGAATCGATAAACTTCGAGGAACAACAATTCTGGATAACGAGGAATTGGAGGGCAACTAAGCAATTTTCAAGGCTTGGCAATGCCGATAGGTAAGTGCGAATAGTTATTGGGCTATATGTTATTCATATGAAAATAATTTTCACTATGTGATGGCTAATCATATTAAGTAGATGTAAGAATTGGATAAATTAGAGTTTGAGATTTATATATAGATGTGATTGCAGAGTTAAAAAATGTGAACAACATTTTGTTTAGGATGAAATTATGATTAGACTGTATATTATATATATGAAATTAACATTATATGGTCGAATTTACAATGATTAGGGTTAGACTTCGGGTATATTAATGATATGTGATATTGGAAGGATAAAATAGTAGAAAATGATGCATAAGATAAGTAGAAAAGCATCAAAACAGTAAACAATGGAGTAGAAATGAAATATGGAAGAAAATAGTTTCAGAATTTCAGTTTTCTAGCATTCAGCGTGTACATCGGTCCACTGGTGTTGAATGCACCGGTTCGTCGGTGGATGTTACTTCCGTTAGGTTGAACCCGAACTATGTTGAAGTAGTTTTACTTCAGCCAAGCCTATACGAAATAGATGACGAACGATGTGTTGGTTTCTCTATGAGATCAAGAAGTGTTTAATGTTCAGAAATGTGCTTCGATGATTGTGCATTGTGATGATTGTGTTAAGTCCTATATCAAAAGAAGTTAGGCTGTGTTTACCTATATTTTATATGTACGTGACTTAGTTTATGTTTATCTAACTAATGTTCTTGCTTATGTTTACGGGATTAGTCTATGTTTAACTATATCATGGGGTTAGTCACTGTTTAACCGACTCATATACATATTGATGGGTTAGTATATGTTTAACTAACTTTTTCTCTCTTTTGTGTATAGACGTATTAATTTATGTTTAACTAACTTTACAGTGTGTTTCATGTTGTTAAAGCATAACATAGTAATCATATATTTTGATGATTATAATAGCTTAGCACTTTAGATATAAGCGAGACATGTTTTAGGCATATCAAGTGTAAGCTCTCATATGATGTTTATGAAACCATGTATATATACTTGGTAATATATTAACTGCCAGACATGTGTCTGACCTCATTCTCATACACATTAGGTAATTGAAGTAACCATGACAGATGTGACGTTTGAAGATAGTGACTATAAAGACGTATACATATGTTATCCATTTATTTGTACATATTATAAATATGGTGTGACAATGCGTGTATGCATGAATAATATGAATGACTTATGTCGTATATATAAATGAGATCTATTTATTTTATCTATATTGTGTTATGATCCATTCCCCCGTAATTCTGAATGACTTAGTTAGTTCATCTCTTTGTTTATTACCGTGCTTAAAACAATTCATTCTTTTCATTCTACGATAATTATATGGCCGCGAAAAGTCAGGTTGTTGATGGCTCCTTTCTGGTAGACCAGCGGATGCGCCAAAAAATTGAAGCGGAGCAACTAAAGAATGCCAATCTATTATCTATAATAGAAAACAGGAAACCACTCCTGCTGAGTTAGACAATCTGCAATGAGTCCTTCCTACCCTTCCAGCTCTTTCACGTTTCCTTTTCTATTTTTTCCTTTTATCGCTTTTCCATTAACCGGTTCGAAATACTTCCTTTTTTATTATGCAACATTTTTCCCCCTTCACTACCCTTCCAGTCGCTCACCCCATCTTCCCCCCATGTTTTCTTCCCTTTCCCACTATCTCCCTCAAAGACTCTGTTGTTCCTTTTCACGTCCCTACAACTACCCCTCCACTTCCTTCTGTTCCTCCACTTTTTCCACCACCAACCGCTACCGTTACTCTCCTCATGTTTTCCTATTACCAATACTAAGTTATCGAGTACCTAGTTCCTTTGTTCGGTATTCTTCCGGTCAGAAGTTCCTTCGGTCAGAAGTGGCGACAAATTAGGTATTAAACCCCTAAATGTGTTGAATTTCTTATTTTCGTCTCTGTTGAATCGTTCGATCGATTATAGACTGTTATACGATTGTTTACATTTTCTAATTGTATGGCACGGTTAAACTTTGCCCGATTTACTTGATTTTTTAACTCAAACTGGGTGTATATCCTTAATACAAAAGTAAACTATAGCTAATTTATTTGATTTTCTTACGGACAGTTGGTGAGCTTTTACATCTCTTACCACTGTCAACTATCAATGTTCTGGATATACCACCAAATGTCAACTAAATAGAATATAAAATGTGTTGTAGAATTATTATATACTTATAAGCTTTACCTTGCATTATGTAATGGCTTAACACTAACAATAATACATTTAATACATAGATGGTGCAATCTGTAAATGAACTCCAAATATCAGTCAGAGTGTGATTTACTACATTGCGTGGGACTTACAAGTTGTCGATAGTTCTGTTTAACAGGAATAGCATTTTAGAGCTCATGTGAGCTGAGCATATTACAGTTTTACAGTTATTGGTTAGCTCATGTTAGTTGTGTCATAAACATTCCATGTTTTCTTAAACTTTATCAGATAGTCAAGATGAGGTAATCATATAATTTTGTGCTGCATTTATAATATATTTTATTCTTCTAATCCTATTCGAAGTACTGAAAGAAAAGGTGTACTTGAAAGTGGATGACTACAAGAAAGCTCAGAATTTTTAACCATTAAATTTATGCTAACTGAAAGTGAACTTACAGAATGAAAATTACTCTATTCTAATTTCATTTTGGCTTATTATGAATTCATGTTCATGTACAAGATTACTTCAACTTATGGCTTTTGACTTGATTTAACTTTATAATTGTCCATTAGGGCTTGATGTACTTTGCCAACAGGGCTTTCCACTCCATATGAAATCAGAGGAGGATTAATAAGTCTGAACTACCATATATTTGTAAGTATTGTGCACCAAGTTTGTAATAAATTTAATTTTAGAAATTGCTATTATGGACTCCTCTTTACAAGAAGTCCTTTCTTGCAAGTTGCAACTTTGCAAGTTATGTTTCAATGACATAATTAACATTTGTTAGCCTTCAGTTTGATATAGAGACATGCATGCATGCGTTTGCAAATCATATTTGTATGGATTTTCTATCCTAGGAATATGACTTTTCCCTAACGCACCTTCCTTCTCCGGTAATGATACACAATTGGTAATTTAAATTCGAGGATTTCAGTTATTTATTTGACATTTCTCATGTATGATAACTGGGCCAATAATCATAATATGAATAGCATATTATTTTAGTACAAACTGGTGGTATATGTGTAAGTTATTAAATGCAATTGCCATTTAGTTTTCTGCAAGAATGAAATGATGATTTCTGCAGTATGATGTAACCAATTTATTAAGGAAACATAACCAAATCATATAGTATAAATTATATCCTTTCCATTTTTCATGTGTATTCTTTACATGGCTACCGACAGACTATTGACTTATGATTTTCTTACACTGTATTTTAATTTTACTTTTAATAATGATTACTGCTTACGGATTTAGTGAATATGATCTTAATATGTTTATACTTTACACATCTTAAAGGCGTTACATCAACATTCTCATGGCATGCATAACGCTATAATTGTGCTGTCTTGATATTCATTTTCTTCACGGAAACAAAAATCGTTCGATCATTGTATATAACAAAACTCTGCTTTTACCAACTGAAGATAGCAGTTCAGTTTCTCCGTTTGCCTTTCATAGTTTTGAATAGTAAGCACTGTACTTGATAATATTTTTTTGATACACGGTCACATTTGAAAACAATTTAATAATAACAAGGTTTGTTCTTTTATGCTGCAGGGAATATATAAGTCTTCAGTTTCTGTCTAAACTGTTTTATAGTGACATTAGAAAATCAATCTTTTTTTAGCACTTTTTTTGGGTAAAATTATTCTCTCTCTGTTTCGCGGTAATCTAATCTAAAAGCGTAGTGTATAAGATTCATAAGTAAATTGAGTAGTGATGTCTTAATCTACATCAAGAACTTTTAATATGCTCAAGCATGATAAATCCGCTGCCTTTTGTAAAATTCATTTAATTCAAGCTAAGGTTGCAGCGTTCATCTTTATTATCTTCATGGCAATAGTGTGTTCTTTTTTGGGGTTCTCTATTCCACTCACAATGACTTATTAGATTTATAGACAAACCGTGAACACGTCGAAATGAGAAGATAAAAATAAAATATGCCACTCTAGTCCTAAAAATACTGATTTGCTTTGTAACTTAAATTATATGACTTACCTCATATTCATGTCGCTGATGTTAAAACATTTAGAGTGTTGTGGTAGTTATGTCATATTTGTATTTCTACCTGACGATATGTTATACAGCTTATGAGTATTTGACATGTCAAAGCTTTTAAAAAGCTGAAAAGATTTGTACTATTATACTACCGCCCTTCCTACATACTTTTGTAAACCGGTACAATTTTCCTTCAAGATAATGTGCAACTATACCTTATGTCATAATAGCATTGTAATGTATTCTTATGTTGTTAAACAACGATACACTACAACACAACTATCGTCAACTGGTAGCTACACATACACACCTGTTATCCATTTTTCTGCTTGCATCTATTAACTGTTCTTTTGTATAGGTTGGTATTGGAAGGAAAAAGAGTCACATGATATGCCATGTTCAGCTGATTTGATTCACTGCGTATTCCTTTCAATTTTTTACTACAAACCTTTCCTCCTGTAACACCTATCTCCGCAACAACCATAGAGAAGATTCGGTACACATTTTTTCACTACAGGAAAAACAGATAAGAGCAGGTGAAACCTATTTTGTACTTTTTCTACCTACTTCGTGATGGCATATCTGTCATATGTCCGACTATTTAGTATTACAATATGCAGCTTGAACCAGCATTTTAGGTATTCGCAGTTAACTCATAAGCAGCATAGGTACTTTCAAGGTAATTACTCTACTTCTTATTACTAAATGAAACAGTGTTGATCCAGACAGCCCAATGTCTTTAGGTATTCTAATTTGGACAAAATCTGTTGTCTTTTTGTTCACCAACCTGAATGTTTCCGTTGATACGGAGAATAACTTCTGACTTGCGCGATCACAATTATCGTCGATTGGTAAGTAAACCTACACCGTTTCAATACTTTTCTACACAAATTTAATAGATCTTCCTCCTTTCGTTATAACCAACAAATTAAGTTTACTACATCCACTCAACCCTACTACCTACTCACTGCTAACACATGATTATTCTCTTTTGTGATATATAACTACTATTTTTGTTTTTTCTGCCTTCACCCACATACAACGAGATAATTGTACATGACTTACAACCCTACTGTTCTGCACCATCTTCATTGCCTTTACTAGCAGTACCACAGATACACTGCTGATCTATAGTTTTACATTCTTCATTTTACTATCTGCAGCATTGTCGGCTGTTCCGTGCAAAACGAAGATTGATACTGAAGGAAAAAAGAGTCAGACAAGATGCCTACAAAACCTGGTTTAATTGCACAGCTTGCTCTTATAACTCTCTTACTATTGGCTTACCTGACTGCAAAAGCTATCCGTGTAAAATTCATAGAGAAGCCTTGGTACGCATTTTCTGTCTACTAGAGAAACATAAAAGAGCAGGCGAGTATTACTTTTTTCTTTTCCTCGCTTCTACTGGATGACTATGCTGTATTTGACTGTTTGCTTTTGCAGTATGCAGAGTGAACCACCATTTTAGGTACTCGCATATTAAACATCGACGACACGGGAACTCTCTAGGTATTTTATCCTCTACTACTTATAGTATACAAGTAGTACATTGTAATTTTTTTATGTCTGTATGTGCAATATTCAAGGTCGATAACATGGAACACCATAATTACCCTTTTTGACAGACTCGTCTACATTCATGTTCAACCTGTTATTAGTTCTATAGCATATGGAACAATAGCATATCTTGCATTATGTGTTCAATCATAGTTTATGTAATAGTACCATTTAACTATGAAAATTACTGAACAATAGTGATTGGCTGTTGGGATAAAAAAATATTACTTGCTTAATGTTTATTTATCATCTACTATACATTTTCATTTTCAACCAAAAAGGCCCGAACTATTTTCCTCCATGTCGCTTAGCTGGTGAACCTACGATGATTGTATGCCCTAAATTATCCATCCCTTCTTTTGATTACGGCTCCATCAGCTTTAACCCTCATTATCAGGATCGTGTTTATTTGCAAACAAGTTCTTCCATAGGTGGGCATTTAACAGTTCGTATGTTGAACCTATGGTTACTTTACTGCTTTCTTTTCTGTTGTTTCCGCTAAATGTAATATTTCTGTTTCAGGAAAAATGTTTTCTGCGCAAAACCTAGGGCCTTCTGCCTGTACATGCAGCCAGTGTGGTGCAGTTTTGTGGTTTCACGAAAGGATTAAAAAAGGAAGCACGATTTCTACTCCCTTATTCTCTATTTGCTGCCGAAAAGGAAAAGTTCAACTCCCACTATATCAGGCTTGCCCACAGTATTTGATGAATTTAGTACAGTACAACAGCGACCAACGTGGTAGAAAGTTCAGGGAGAACATTCGAGCTTACAACTCGATATTTTCTTTCACTTCAAAGGGTGGGCACGTTGACAGTTCTATAAACGGTCAATCGGCATACATTTTTCGTATAAACGGTCAAAATTACCACAGAGTAGGATCACTGTTGCCTACGACTGGTAAACCTAAATTTGAGCAACTATATTTTTATGACACTGAAAACGAAGTTGAGAATAGGTTAACAGCACCTGGTGCGAATGCAAAAGATAGACTGGATGTATAAATTGTTAATAATTTAATATGCATGTTTGACCATAGCAATTTGCTAGCGCAAGTTTTCAGAATGGCAAGGGATCGATTTCATAACACCGAATACCAACCAATATGTTTGACGTTGTGTGAGAGAAGACATAGGGATGGTAGACAGTATATTCTTCCCACTTCATCCGAGATTGCGGCATTAACTGACATTGCAAATGTTGACTCCTGTGGGCACAGAGACATTATTATAGAGGAGCGAAGCAGTTAAGTAAAGCGAATAAATGAGAAGCATCCTTCTTTTATGGCTATGCAGTATCCTATTTTATTTCCGCATGGTGAAGATGGTTTTCGACCTGATATACAGTATAGGGCTTGTGATAACAGTAGAGAAATGAAGCGGTTGACGGTTACAATGCGAGAGTACTATGCTTATCGACTTCACCATAGAAATGAAGATGGACCTATATTGTTGATGGGTGGACGACTTTTCCAGCAGTTTATTGTTGACGCATATACATGTATTGAAGAAGACAGATTGTTATGGGTAAGAGGTCATCAGGGCAAGCTAAGATGTGAAGTTTATAGTCGTTTGCATGATGCGATAGGCATTGGTGACACATCTGCATATTGCATAGGGAAAAAGATTGTAGTACCATCTTCTTTCACTGGTGGTCCTAGGTACATGGTGCAAAACTATCAGGATGCAATGGCAATTTGTCGGTGGGCTGGTTCTCCCGATTATTTTTTAACATTTACCTGTAATCCAAAATGGTCAGAAATTGAAAGTGCGTTGGAACTTATTCCTGGTCAGCAAACAAAAGATAGACCTGATATAGTTTCCCATGTGTTTCATATAAAGCTGATGGAGCTGATGAATGATATAAAGGAGAAACAACACTTCGGTAAAGTAAAAGCAGGTAAAATTTATTTTATCCATAACATTATTTTTTACGTATACATACTATTTTTTCCTCCTTTGCAGTAATCTACACCATAGAATTTCAAAAGTGAGGACTTACATGCTCATGTGCTTATATGTGTAACTGCGAATGAGAGGCCAAAGACGGTTGCAGATGTAGATGGAGTTGTTTCCGCCGAAATTCCTGATGTAAATTCTGATCCTTTTTCTTATCAATCAGTATGTCAGTATATGATTCATGGGCCCTGTGGAGAGGTAAATCCTAGTTGTCCATGTATGGTTAGTGGGAGTTGTTCAAAGCATTATCCAAAAAATACTGTGAGCAAACAACTTTTGACAAAAAAGGTTACCCTTTATACCTTCGTAGAAATAATGGTAGGTACACCCCTGTTGCTAATGATTTTCGTCAAGACAGCAGTTGGGTTATTCCACGCAATGTTGACTTCGTGGTGAAATATCAAGCTCAAATTAATGTCGAAATATGCATCAGGGCACGATCGGTTAAGTATTTGTTCAAATATATTAACAAGGGTCACGATAGAGCTAGCGTAATCATAGACAACAATGTTAACAGTGGTAAAACTTTTGTTCATGAGGTTGATGAAGTTAAGACATATCTTGATTGTAGATACGTGTTGGCTTCTGAAGCAACATGAAGGATTTTTAATTTGACATTCAGTATCGTACACCAGCCGCTGAAAGACTAATGTTTCACCTTCCTGGTGAGCAAACTATGTTTTTCGACGATACAGATGATTTGATTGATTTGCAAAACAGGCCTACTTTGGATAAATCAATGTTTACCGAATGGATGCAAACAAATAGGTCTTGTGACAGTTCTCGTGAGCTTACGTACATTGAATTTCCTACAAAGAGGGTATGGGATAAAGCCAAAAAGGAATGGAAAGTAAGGCAGAAAGGAGACATGATAGGACGTATATATTATGCTCATCCTACATCCAGAGAGAGGTTTTACCTTCGTATGTTACTAAACATAGCTAAGGGTCCTACTTCTTTTGAAGATATTCGGACAGTTGACGGTGTGTTGTATGATAGCTTCAAAAATGCTTACGTTGCTCGTGGATTACTGGAAGATGACAATCAGTGGGATGAAGCACTAAATCAAGCAGCTATATGGGCGTCGCCGTCATCATTGCGTGATATGTTTGTGATGATGCTTATGTTATGTGAGGTATCTAAACCTGAAGAGTTGTGGGAAAAACATTGGGAAACTTTATCAGAAGACATAATATGGAGAGCAAGAAAAGTTAGGTAATAGTACTACCCTTCACAAAAACCATTATTTCAAATCTGCTTCGCTTATTAAACTTGACAAAATATTACATAGAAGCAATAGAACTATTACAGAGTTTTGGAATGTTAACTTGGAATATATTTTAATGGAGCAGCGTAAATATAATTCTTTAATAGATGAGGAAGAGGGATATGATTCTCCACTATTGAAGGAGGATGCTAACAACCTATTACCCTGTTTAGACATTGATCAAAAAATGTATTTGATGTTGTTTGTGCTGCGGTTCGTATGTCGTTGGGGGTATTTTCTTTGTTTATGGAAGTGGAGGTACTGGAAAAACCTTTTTATGGAAGACTATTATAGCTTGCTTACGAGCAGATGGGAGAATTGTACTAGCAGTTGCTTCATCTGGCATTGCATCCATGCTTCTTCCAGGTGAAAGGACTGCACACTCTAAATTCAAAATTCCTATTAATTTAGATGACTCCTCAACATGTGATATTTCAAAGCAATCTTCTCTTGCCGATCTTCTGTGTAAAGCTGATTTAATCATATGGGATGAAGCACCCATGATACACCGTAATGCATTAGAGGCTTTCGAGAAAAGTCTTAGGGATATTTTAAGCACTGATTCAACTGCTCCTAACAAAAATATTTTTGGAGGTAAGACTATCTTTCTTGGAGGAGATTTTAGACAGACATTACCGGTTGTTCGTAAAGGATCTAGACAAATGATTGTGCGTTCTGCTATTAACCAATCTTATTTGTGGAGCCAATGTAAAGTTTTCACATTAACAATCAACATGCGGTTGCACTGTGGTAATTTAACTAAAACCGAAATTGATGACCTCGGCAAATTTTCGCAATGGATTCTGGATTTGGGCAATGGTAAAATACCTACTTTTTCTTTGGTTAATGGTGAAGAACCAAATTGGATTGCAATCCCTCCTACATATCTTCTATCTTCCAGCGGAAATGGAGTAAAGGATATAGTTGACAGCATTTACCCTAATTTAAATAATAATAATATAATGAACCATGTAACCTAAGAGATAGGTGTGTACTGGCACCTACCAATGATTGTGTGGAGGAAATTAATTCTTATGTGCTGAGTATTTGTGGTGGGTGTCTCACAAGCTATTTAAGTGCATATTCAATTAGTTCAATTTCTGATTCACATGAAGATATACACAATCTGTATCCAACGGAGTTCTTAAACAGTCTTAAAATTTCTGGTCTTCCTAATCATGAACTTTGTTTGAAAATTGGTGTTCCAATAATGTTGCTTCGCAATTTAAATCATAATTTGGGTTTGTATAATGGTGCAAGACTTATTGTCACCCAACTGCCAAAAAGGGTTATAGAAGCGGAGATCGTGGCTAGGACCAATATTGGCAATAAAGTTTTGACCCCGCAAATTGTTCTTACATCAACTAATATAAAATGGCCTTTCATTTTACGACGTAGACAATTTCCAGTAAGGGTTTGTTTTGCGATGACGATCAACAAAAGTTAGGGTCAGACTTTAAAACATGTCGGAATATATCTGCCCCGTCCAGTATTCATGCATGGGCAACTATATGTTGCCATATCCAGGACAACTTCTGAGCAGGGTTTAAAGATATTACTGGGGCAGCATAACGACGAACGTAGAAACTACACACAGAACATAGTGTACAAAGAGGTCTTCGACAACCTGATAGGTCTGGTTTCTATCTATCTTATTACACTAGGTAATTGAATCCCCATTTCAGTTATGTTTTCCTTATATGTATATATATATATGTGTGTGTGTGTGTGTGTATGCAGATCTGCCTCATACAGAAGATTGTGCACAACAAAATGAGCAAGCTTAGCAATTCGCATACGATATCCACGCTCCTGTCTTTGTCTTTCGAGTTTCTTATGGTATGAAACCGATGACTTTTACTGTGAACTGCATTTTTCACTGCTTATGTTTGTACATTTTAATATTTTCTACATAGCACACAATGGGTAGACAGACCTTTTTTGGTTTTGTATATTTCATTCTTTTATTTGGATGTCGGTTGCTTGACAGTTGACAGAGTACTTTGAATTTAAGTTGATTTAACCAATCATCTATTTGGACTATCACTACAATACTGCCACTTTTTCCATTACCCGTTTGTTGGATTCTATACAAAATTCTGCATATTACTGTCTATCCTATTTTATGAACTGTTTGATGTCTGTGTTTATGCAACATATAAATGTGCCGAGTTGTTCCAATTTTTCTTAGCTGTCCCTGTATTTTTTTTTTAAATTATGCTTCTGGTAATAGAGGACGAGTTTGCTGTATGACTTACCAGCTGTTTTTTTCCCTCATATTTGAAATATACCCAAACCTGGTGGTTATCTGTATGTGTCTTTTTGCTTCAAATTTACATTTTGAAATAGTATCATTCAATCCTCAATGCATTTCTTGCATAGAAATTACAAAAGATTTTATTTCTTATGGGCATTAAGGTGGAAACTGCCATGAATATTGGGTATTAATTATATAACAATATTGGGTATTTATACAACACTGTAATTAACATTTGTTCCCTTCACTTTCAACCACAATTTAATAAATGAAATAATGGTAAAAATTAACTATTTTAATGCAGGGAACTACTGATTTATACAACTCTTTCTGATATACATCTCTTTGATTTTCTAGATTTGCATGTAGTACGCTCGCACAATAAATGAAACAAATTACAGTTACCTTGGAATTACCAGAAATTTTAGCATTGGAGAAAGAGGATATGGGTAAGCAATTTGTAAGGTATGATATTGTTAACTCTCATGCCTTCTCATGTTGATAATTTTCACGAATCGGTGATGGTTGAATTAACTTTTTCATAACAACCTTTTTTCCTACTTTACTATATGCGCAGATCCTTATTGTTAATCTATTACTACCATTGCATATGGAAAAAACATTGATAGATTGCACACCTCTCTGACATCTGCATTTGTAGCTTTAGATGGGAGCAGTATATTGCGGACAGAGTTATGTTTATTCAAGTGTACACATATATCATAAGAATTTTAGACGTTGTATTTAAATTTTGGCCAGTAATGCTATCATCTTTTTACAAGGTAAATAAAATTGGTGACGAATATTGGTTAGACAAGTCTTCTGAATATATTAATGTAAAATTTGATCATTTTGTTCTATATGCGTTTGCACCATTACTTAATTAGGCAATACTATATAGTGTGCTGAATATGGTTTCCATTTTTAAAAATAAATAAATATGCTGCAAAACAGTCTATAGAGATCTACATCACAACCCATTACTGTTTGACTGTATTACTTTACATAAGTCCATGCCATAATTGTCTGCACTCACTGATTTACACGTTCAACGTTCTTTGTTGGCAAATTATTACCTCCACTTCATATTTTTAGAAGCTTATATATTTGTACAATTAAATCTGTAGATAACAGATAGAGCTATTTCAACTTCCATGTAATTCGCATGAATGATTAAAACATTAAGCCAAATACAGTACCTCAAAATAAGTACGTGTAAAATAATACATTTCCACTGTCCACGTCAGCATGCGTTCAAAATTTTTTACGTCAACTTACTGTTATACATATGTGACGTCGTGGTTGTTTACGTGCAATGCATGAAGCTATACAAAATAAAGGGGACAAAACAAATATTACTAATATAAAAACGTAACCAAACTATTCTCTGTCATATCAAATTTGCAGATATACGGAAGCTTAAAACTTTATCCATCCATCTTAACTTTTGCTTTATTATTATGGGTTGAGAAATCTGTACCCTTGCAGTTGATTACAAATAGTGGGCTATCCACTCGAGACATGCAAGTGATTCATTTCGAGTGGGTTCAAAAGGACGCGGGAAAATTCAACACGTAATTCACTATTAATGTGTATACTCAAATTTGTAGCATTATACATAGTCTATTTAGCAAACATAAATTCTACTTTAGTTTTTTTCAGCACGTAGCCAGTTGCTTCTCTTCTTGCCATCTGATGTGTGAAACAATAACGTTTAGAACTTCTAATATTTTCCCTAATTTATATTTGTTTTATTTTGGTAATTTTGTAAACCAGTTCCACCAATATGTAACTTTTGAAATATTTTCCGATTTACAACCTTAATTATACATAATAGCTTAGTTAAAGCAATTAAAAATATATCGATTAATCAAGGTCTTATCTAACTCATAAAAGCGTCATCAGAATAATTTTACACTACAAGACAATAATAGAAGCACATGCACATTTCTGATATTTTTATGTGGTACTTTATCGTATATATAGTTGCCTGATTTCAAAATCTACAGTACATACAAACCTGTGGTACAAAGGCGTAAAACAAGTTTGCTACTAAACAACATATAACATATTTTATAGCAGATAATGATTATAAGTATGAATAAAATATGTGCATACAATAAATCAGAACGGGCCACATGACATACAATCAGAACAACTTTTAAAAACATACGTTTTGTATACGCTATAATAATTGGTCGGCCTGATTTTCGTTACCGCACTAACGTTTAGTAATTGTTCAGCCTGTTTTTCGTTACTGCATATCCGTTTCATTTTTTTTATCTATACGCAATATAATGTTATACAGCAATTTTACCGTTGCATGGGTGACATCCACCATTATATCTACTTCATTTCTGTTCGCCCTTCCATTCATATCAATCTGCTAATCAGCTTTCTAGGTACATACTTTTTCTTCTTTCTTGCTTGCACGTTTGTTTTTTTACGGCATGCTACCGAAAAAATTGAAAAATTGCTAACTATCATTGCTATGTTTTCTTTGTGAAGATACAATGGACAATAATTTTCAATTGCTTTCCAACTTAGTCTATGGCACCAACTGGAACACAATCAAACTTCGAGTGGGAAGACTTTGGATTTTGGTTAGCCAAAAGACAAACGAACCTTACTCTCTAAACTTGCAACTTCTAGACCGAGAGGTAAAATCTCCATCTACATTTATTAACACCCAACCTATCTGTTCATTTATGTGTTTATATGGACTGTCTTCTACAGGGGAATAAGAAAATGGCAGTTGTACGTAAGCACAATTTGCATCGTTTTGAAAATATGTTCGAGGAGCAGTCTGTATATGAGATTCCCAGGTTCAACGTACAAGACTCGGATACAAATTTTAAGGCTACCGACGAGCCATTAACTATTGTCATTAGGGTGGACACTCAAGTAAGGAAGGTACATGAAGATACCAACAACATTCCTCGCTACAAATTTGGATTTGTGGATGATGACATACTTCCCTCTCGAATTAACAAGGAGAGTCAGCTTACATGTTCATCTACAATATTTTTGGTTTCAAACTCTCTTAACTCACCATTTGTCCACTGGAGTAGTACCTAACCAATGTTTTAACCGGATTAGACGTAGGAGGCATTCTCTGTGCTATTACCTCTGTTCTTCGGATTACTAGACAAGATGGAACTCAATCAGTCAAAAGACAACTTCACCTTGAATTAACAAGGTTTTATACAGCTATCTACCTGCATTACAGTTTATCTAACATCCAACATCATTTTTTCAAAATATCATCTTACTTATAAATAATTTATGTTCCTTTATATGCTCGGTGGGAAATCATCAATTGTATCTCTTTGGTTTGAAAAAAAAAAGGTCGATGAGTCATTGCTTCAAACATACTCCCATTCAATACCAATAGTTGTTACATCTACTCCCATTCAATACCAACATTACGTTCATGATTACAATCACGTTTGGCTGTTTTAATGATGCAGTTTACAGAACCATAACACTATACCTGCTTCCTACATATTACTCCCTCCCGTACTTTTTTAGACAATTATAAATTGATTTTTATATACCTTTCTGTTCTGTTGTATGTTGACAGTTGGTAAATTTAAACTTTTTTTTTGTTTTTCCCTTTACTTTCATTCTAACTAGCTTTTCCATTAGATTTTATTATTCGATCCTTTTGCCTATTTGTTAATGTACTGTCATATATGTTTAGGGAAAAAAATATGTTGTTCACGTTACGATCACTAAATTGAGGACCTCTTCACCTTGGTTTTACATGTCATGCATGATGTGTAAAGGATCTGCATATCTTGAAGGAACAAAATACTTATGTTCCAAATGCCACCAACCGGTCAAAGAACCACTTAATAGGTTGATATCTCTTTACCTTAGCCAAACTATCATGATTATATATTTTAATTACCTATTCTATTGCAGGTATCGTTTGAACATCGATATTGTTGATGGTTGTAACGACCCAGTATTTTCAACCCTTCGCATCCGCACATTGTCGGACTTGAATTGTTCAAAATACTGCGTTGTAGAATAAATTTGGCAAAACTCAAAATAAACAATAAATAGATCACAGAATCACATACACAGATATCAGAATCTCGCAGCGGAAATTAAAAATTTAGTGGTTCATGAAGCCACTGATATAACTTCAACAAAACAGAACTTACATTGTCTATAATCCTCAATACAAATTTTAAGACATAAATAGAGATAGAGTCTTCAAAGTCTTGAATTCCAGAAAAGATAAAGGCTGAAACAACTTCCAGCAGCGCGAATGATCTACTGAGTGTCCTAGCTACGGAGAAGAAATTGAAGCTGCAACTCAGGCTGACCCGAGCGTAAAAATAAAACATAACACTCGAGTCAGGACATACATACTTATATAATGTAAGCTAATTCAAGTGTACTGTAATATAGAGCAAGTAACTTAAAGGATGCTTGGGACCGCCCATCCTCTAAGGATCCGTCAAACTATTTACTATGTAGTATATTGCGCTATTATACTAGTGTCTATTTATAAAATAAACTTACTTTTTAATAGCGTTAAGGGGTTACCCATGTAGCCCTTAACACGTAATAGTCCCAGTAGTCCATCCAATATCATAGTCCCTCCTGATCGGGAAGCCACTAGAGGATACCACACGGGCTACGGGAGAAAACCAAACTCGTACAAGGCGCGATAGGGTAGGTGACACGGCACAACTAGGCAATGCCAGGGTAGATATACCAATTGCTATCCAGGCTGATGGTAACGCGCAGCGCGCAGCTGCCGCCCACCTCGAACTAACTCCCCCAAAATCAAAATATAGAAGTGGCCACTGAATCAATCCAAGATCATGGTATAATATCGAAGAGGAGCGTCCGATCAGAGGAATGACCTCATTGGCCTGGAATTGCTCCTGTTTTAGCCACCTTATGCCAACTCACGGGAGTCGGGTCCACGTATTTACCTTACAGGAAACGCCACCACCGACCTACTTCATTCTGGAATCTCCACCGCGTACACGGTTGGTCAAAGTGGTTTTCGGTATCGACAGAGAGTATGTCCATATCCGATCCCGGTCTCTTTGCCAACCCATCGTTATTATAACCCGTGGTCATTTAAAAACAATTTATACTTTAAAACCAGTATAAACATTTCCATTTCAAAACTATAAATACGATATCATTTAAAACCCAAAACAACATGATATCGTTATATTCAAATATAATTCTTTTCCAAAACCATACTGCTTAAAATTTATAATATCTGGAAACCAAATATTTGAATTATACCTTTAAACCATAATATATTGGAAATTTTTCTTTTAAAAAAAAACATAACTCCCAAAACACAAATGGTTTGGATATAAATGGTTTAACTTTATGGTTACTTTGTAAAGAAGATAATTTACATAGCTTTACAAATATATTTCTTTATTTTAAACCATAATTTAAATATCACTTCATGTTCCCAAGACCATTTCAATTCCTATATATATATCCAATTGGAGTATTAATATTCAAAACTAAGGTTGGATATTTTTTTCTTTCAACAAATTGGTGTTTATTATTTCGTCTTGAATATTCCCATAAATTCCATAGATAAAACTCCAAAATTATGCCATTAAATAATTTCAAAATTTACTTAACACTAGAATGTTCATCTTAAATTTATTAAGAAAAATCCAGTTATAAATCTCATATCTTAAAGGTCTCCAAAACTTAAACATAAATATAATTTATCAAATTCCTTAAATTTCAAAACAATCAAATTCCAGATTCTATAGCACTTAGGAAATGCTACCTAAAGTTACGGGTAAAACTAGTCCAATTTCAAAAGACAGCATTTAAATGCTTTAGTAGATTGTTTAACTTAATAAATATTTCCAAATATAACTTATATATATATTTCTTAACTGAAATCTTATCCTTTCAAAAATCCAGAATTTCCAAAATAAGTTATATTCCAAAATTTTATTCAAATATTTATTTATTTATTTATTAACATTTATAACTCATTCAAAATCAATATAAAATCCTTTAAAGATATTAAATCAAATATTTAACTTCCAAAATAATTTTAAATATTTCAGAAAATATTATAAGGACCACGGGCCTGTATATAGTTTTCTAGCCTAGGTCAAGTGATACGGATTTATATCATTTCAATCCGTAATTTACAAACCCCGGGTTCTATCATTTCAAACCCGCAATCCCAAGTTAACAGTTAAACAGTTAACATAATAATAGCACAGTAATCATCATTTAGGCCTATCATTTCAGCCCACAACAATCTAAATTTAACAGGGAACTTGCAGTGGTGATTTAAGCAGTAAATAAACAATAATATAATATAACTGCAGAAATAATACAACAGATAATAACTGATGAGGTGTCAATTTAAATGGGATTCATCATTCTACGTTATACTACAGACAGATAATATTTAAATAAAATTTTTACACATACACTTGCGATAATTCACAAAATATATGTACATATGTCTGGTGAGAAATACTCACCTTAAACGCTGCAGTGGATCTAAATCAAACACGGTATCTACTTCGGAAAAAAAAAAACGGAAAGCACGATCAAACTTCGGCGGATGCAAAGCCTTGACTTAAATCTATAAGATCCAAATACCAAGTATGCGAATTTAAAAATTTCGGTCAAAGCAAAATTTCAGAACAACTGGAACGAATAGAATAAAAGAAATTTAGTTCAACTTGCTCGACTACTACAACCCGCTAACCGTCTCAACATATCCTAGGCCCATACTTCAACCGTACGCATGCATAAAATAAATTGAATAAATTGCAAAATAAATTGCAAATTTAATACAATTGATTGAATAAAAAGATGTTATGCACCCAAACAAAACAAATACATGTTTAGACATTATTAAATTATTTCTCACATTTTTAATCATATTTATCATGATCAATTATTTTCATTCTCATATATATTTATTTAAATAAAATGACAATATTGGCAACAAACACAATACTGTTCAAATTATTCGATTTAATCAAATGTAGCCACTAACTACATTCGAATTCATTAAATAATACTTTATTTCACATACATGTTCATCATGTTTAGGCAAATTATTTCTTCTTTTACTTTTATTATTAAACATTAAAAGGTGATTATTGGTATACATCACCAATATCCTTTTATTAACCATAATAAATACAATCCATTGATATTTATCCACCCAAATTCTCAAATAAGTAGTTAAATTTATTTTTTAACCATCTTAAATTTATTTCAACCATTAAAATTTTGAAATAAATGTCATTTTATTATATTCACCCAAGATTTATTCATACAATATTGTTTATTTGAATTAAACAACATTTCATATCATTTTCTCCTTATCAATTTATCTTCTCCATTATTAAATTGTAATTTTTTTTTTTTTTTTCTATGCCTTCCTCTTCAAACTGCACTTATCCAAATCCACAATACCACTAACTACATCATAACTACACTAATTCCATAGTCTAGCTTCCTACAATCAATTTATATCATTTCTTCCAGCCTACTACTAACAAAGTTCTATATGTATTTATAAATGGCACGGCATGATGGGGAAGTAGCCGAGCAAGGAAATCAGAGAACACAAGAAGGAGGAAGGAAAATTGGAAGAAGCAAAGAAATAAACAATGCAAATTATTTACCTGATAGAAGCTTGTACCAGAGAGGGACAAACAAGGAGATATGAAAACTTATGTGAATGAGGCAAAGTATTTATAGATAAACTTGCGAAATAAAAAGGGGAGATAAATAGGCAGGTTTGAAAACGTAAGAAATAAATGCAAGCGTTGATTTTTGAGTGCATGCGTTTAGGCAAGAGATTTATTTCCAGTTCTTCTTGTTTGAACGCTACACGAAAATTGTGATAAATGCATGCGTTGATTTCTCTTTCCAGTTTTATGTTTGAACGATATCACTCTTTTGGATTTTTTTTTTTTTTTTAGATAGCTTGCGTGATTTATACCAGTTATAATCTAAATTTAAAGCATGCGTTACTGCAAATTTGAACAGATTTGATTGAGGAAGCAAAACATGAGCTCTTGCGTGATTTATGGTAAGCAATGAAAAAGCTTTTAACTGAAAAGGCAAAAGTAATAAATGCTTACATAAATATTTACTTGATCAATGGTTCGAAAAATTTATTTATTGCAAAACAAACGCAGTGGAAACAGAGAGATATAATGGGTATGCGAAAATTTGCAAAGATAGGCAAGATTAAATTTTGAATGCATTTAATTTAGGTGAGAGGAAAAATGGCAATTGGAAGAGTTGATATTTTTGTGGATAAGGCTGCGTGAATAAATGAATACAGTGACATGCTCAAGAAACAAATGGTAAGAGGCAAATGTCAAAATGTTAAAAGAATAAAATTTTGTGTCACGCGCAAAGGAAGGCAAATTTGATTTCCATATTCTTCTAATCAATTAATTCCCCTTTAATTGCCTTTAATTGATTTCAATTGATTACCTTATCCCTTTTAATTACCCTCCTTAATTGATTTCAATTAATTACCATATTACCAATTAATTATCCTCCTTTAATTACATACTCAAATTTGGTTACTAACTTAATTAGTTAATTAACCCTTTTTGTTAATTATCAATCCTGCGACGTCTCACATTAATCCGTCCGCTTTGTAGGCACTGGTAGCCGGACTGGTTACACGGGCAGATTTCTCCTACAAAATGGGGATTAACCTCGTGTCCTCATGCCATTAACCAAAAGAATTAACTTATTTATCTTTCATCAATTTTATTAATTTGCATTAATTATTCAATAAATTAATTCTGGTCAACTACTGAAATTTTACAATTAATTTCTCTATTAATTGTCATAAATTTCTTTTTGAAATATCTATTAATTGTCATTAACTCCATTTTAAAATATCCGTATGTGCCTTTATTCAAGTTTTGAATTGCTAACTAGGAATAAGGTAGATTTATCAAATAAATTGATTGTAAGTTTCATTGTTTTAAATTGCTTAACAATGTTCACTGCTAACATAATTAATATGTCAAAATTGAGAATATTCCACCAACATGATTTGCATGTCATAACCTACCAAATTAACATAATTAATTAACTACTTTAATATGTTACAAATTTTCTCCTTTTCATTATTTTTTAGGGAATGGGTATAACAACAGATATTATGATAATATCCAAAACATTTAGTTACCACACACTTTATTATACATTATAAAAATTTCCTTTTTTTTTCTTCTTCTTAAATTTAGTTACAAAAATCATATTAAATTAACGAGTTTAATTCTCTAAATTAAATATTTAAACAATATTGGTAAACACAATTTATATAAATTATATTTCTAAAAACAAAAAAATTAAAAGAAATAAATAGCTAAAAACTAGGGCTGTTACACTCTCCCCCACTTAAGAACTTTTCGTCCTCGAAAAGGAACAAAAGAAGAGAAACAAAGGAAGATAAGCTAGATAAACAAGAACTTTAAACGAATAGTTCCGGATTTGAAGCACGAAGAAGATCTTCTAGAATCGGTTTTACTCTTTTCAGTTCGACCGTCGGTCCATGGGTGGTAAGCGGTGCTCAGGCCCCGATGAGTAACAAAGATTTTTAAAGATTATAGAAAAGATTTCTAAATAGACTGGTATAAGCAATAGCCTCCTCATTCTGTAGCAGATAGGGAAACCAAGGACACTTAAAGATAGTTTGAAAACAAATAAGATAATAAATTTGCAATCATAATGCTTTGAAATCATTAAATTTATAAATATTATCATTTGGAAATCATGCTACTAAAATCATAATACCTTTAAAATAATCTTCATTTATACCTTTTAAATTCAATGCCAAACAATATTCATTTCAAGGTTGAAATATTCCTAAGTTCATTTATAAAAAAAAATTCCAAAACATTTTATTTTTAGAAACAGCAGCACTCATAATATGCTATAGTAGATATAATAGTATTCCTAATCAGTTTATTATGTACTTAACTCTGAATTTTAACAAATAACCTAACACTTTATTAAAAATACTTATCTTATAAATAAGATATTCCTTCAATAAGTTACCCTTGAATTTCCATTTGAAAACCAATTCTCAATTATCAAAATTTAGTGATATTAGAATACGTCTTAACTATTTATTTAGACATCAATTAAACTATGATTTGAAGATATATAATCCTTACTCCAAAAATATCCCTTTCAAATATATTTTCCTTATTCAAAGATACCTTGTTTATTACACAAACATATTCATTTCAGGAAATAACCTTTTATTAAAATCTCTTGGTTAGATTTACGGCTCCATATTAAATTAATTTGATTATTAAGACATTTGAATAAAATTCCTTAAATTCCTTTTCCTTATTTATCCCCATTAATCTTTTATAACTAAAATTTAAGTGTATAATATTTATTATAACCACTCATAAAATCCTTTTATATTGTATATTATCCAATTACATGTTAACTTTTGAAAATCAAGGTAAGTTATATTAAATGAAATTGGGTGTTATACAAATAAAACTTTCAATTTAATTATCTCCAATTGGAACCTTTTTATTCAAATTTTTGTTATTATATTTATTTTCCTTCCTCAAGATAAACTTTAAGAATTAAATTCCTGATTCCCTTCAAACCATTTAGAGATAACTAAATATATATACCTAATATGTCAAATCAAATTTAAATTATATATCTATATATATTAAGTCATACTTTAGAAATTCAAATCAATTAAAATCTCAAGGAAACACTGTAGCCAGACTACAGAATGGTCTTTTCACTTCGAAACTCGAAAATGAATGTCGATGATGCTGCAGTCATCACCGAAATTATTTTCCAGCGACAAAGAGAAAAGCACTAATTTTAAAATTTCTTTGGAAACAAATTTCTATACAAAAATACTTATTACATCCTTTTAAAATTTAAACACAAGGTTTGAAATCATCAGAAATTTAATTCTCAAGTTTTAGTTTTAAATTCATTTCTGTTTCCAAATTAATTTATAACCATTGTTTTATATTCAATTATTTATTTTAGCCAAAACACATGGTTTACAAAATCAAAAATAAATCAAAACTATTATCTCTTGACAAATAGTTAAATTAATTATAAAATTTTGAAAATTATACTCATATATATAATATTAGATTTTAATTTCAAATATAGGAATAAACTTCTCAAACCAGGATAGAGACTCAAATTTGATGAACTCAAATCAAATAGAATTCAAGATAAATTGAAATCAGAAGATCAGAATAAGGAAACTGGGTAAGTCTATATAAATTGCGGACAACCTTGACCTAGTCATCCGTGACTTAAAGAGCCATATCGATGTGGTTGGGGTAAATCTACATTTGATCCGAAGAGATAGAATTTGGAATAACCAAAGATACTAGCATATAAACCGAGGATAAATATAAATCTCCGGTGAATCAATGCTAATGGTAAAGGAGTTTCACCCCTTTATTAGAATAATGGCGAGACCGCCAATTTACAATAAAGATCATCCGAAGTGGAGTTATGAGATACTCCAGAATCTAAAGCAGATGAAAAAGTGAGGGATACGAATGAGCTTTGGAACCGTAGGGAATGTTCCAAAATTCGAAAAGAGAGTGGTTCAATCTCGAATGAACGTGATTCTGTAACTCAAATTTACCATACATTCTAAGTTTTGCCTAGAACCAAAGCTCCGATACCAAATGTAACGACCCAGTATTTTCAACCCTTCGCATCCGCACATTGTCGGACTTGAATTGTTCAAAATACTGCGTTGTAGAATAAATTTGGCAAAACTCAAAATAAACAATAAATAGATCACAGAATCACATACACAGATATCAGAATCTCGCAGCGGAAATTAAAAATTTAGTGGTTCATGAAGCCACTGATATAACTTCAACAAAACAGAACTTACATTGTCTATAATCCTCAATACAAATTTTAAGACATAAATAGAGATAGAGTCTTCAAAGTCTTGAATTCCAGAAAAGATAAAGGCTGAAACAACTTCCAGCAGCGCGAATGATCTACTGAGTGTCCTAGCTACGGAGAAGAAATTGAAGCTGCAACTCAGGCTGACCCGAGCGTAAAAATAAAACATAACACTCGAGTCAGGACATACATACTTATATAATGTAAGCTAATTCAAGTGTACTGTAATATAGAGCAAGTAACTTAAAGGATGCTTGGGACCGCCCATCCTCTAAGGATCCGTCAAACTATTTACTATGTAGTATATTGCGCTATTATACTAGTGTCTATTTATAAAATAAACTTACTTTTTAATAGCGTTAAGGGGTTACCCATATAGCCCTTAACACGTAATAGTCCCAGTAGTCCATCCAATATCATAGTCCCTCCTGATCGGGAAGCCACTAGAGGATACCACACGGGCTACGGGAGAAAACCAAACTCGTACAAGGCGCGATAGGGTAGGTGACACGGCACAACTAGGCAATGCCAGGGTAGATATACCAATTGCTATCCAGGCTGATGGTAACGCGCAGCGCGCAGCTGCCGCCCACCTCGAACTAACTCCCCCAAAATCAAAATATAGAAGTGGCCACTGAATCAATCCAAGATCATGGTATAATATCGAAGAGGAGCGTCCGATCAGAGGAATGACCTCATTGGCCTGGAATTGCTCCTGTTTTAGCCACCTTATGCCAACTCACGGGAGTCGGGTCCACGTATTTACCTTACAGGAAACGCCACCACCGACCTACTTCATTCTGGAATCTCCACCGCGTACACGGTTGGTCAAAGTGGTTTTCGGTATCGACAGAGAGTATGTCCATATCCGATCCCGGTCTCTTTGCCAACCCATCGTTATTATAACCCGTGGTCATTTAAAAACAATTTATACTTTAAAACCAGTATAAACATTTCCATTTCAAAACTATAAATACGATATCATTTAAAACCCAAAACAACATGATATCGTTATATTCAAATATAATTCTTTTCCAAAACCATACTGCTTAAAATTTATAATATCTGGAAACCAAATATTTGAATTATACCTTTAAACCATAATATATTGGAAATTTTTCTTTTAAAAAAAAACATAACTCCCAAAACACAAATGGTTTGGATATAAATGGTTTAACTTTATGGTTACTTTGTAAAGAAGATAATTTACATAGCTTTACAAATATATTTCTTTATTTTAAACCATAATTTAAATATCACTTCATGTTCCCAAGACCATTTCAATTCCTATATATATATCCAATTGGAGTATTAATATTCAAAACTAAGGTTGGATATTTTTTTCTTTCAACAAATTGGTGTTTATTATTTCGTCTTGAATATTCCCATAAATTCCATAGATAAAACTCCAAAATTATGCCATTAAATAATTTCAAAATTTACTTAACACTAGAATGTTCATCTTAAATTTATTAAGAAAAATCCAGTTATAAATCTCATATCTTAAAGGTCTCCAAAACTTAAACATAAATATAATTTATCAAATTCCTTAAATTTCAAAACAATCAAATTCCAGATTCTATAGCACTTAGGAAATGCTACCTAAAGTTACGGGTAAAACTAGTCCAATTTCAAAAGACAGCATTTAAATGCTTTAGTAGATTGTTTAACTTAATAAATATTTCCAAATATAACTTATATATATATTTCTTAACTGAAATCTTATCCTTTCAAAAATCCAGAATTTCCAAAATAAGTTATATTCCAAAATTTTATTCAAATATTTATTTATTTATTTATTAACATTTATAACTCATTCAAAATCAATATAAAATCCTTTAAAGATATTAAATCAAATATTTAACTTCCAAAATAATTTTAAATATTTCAGAAAATATTATAAGGACCACGGGCCTGTATATAGTTTTCTAGCCTAGGTCAAGTGATACGGATTTATATCATTTCAATCCGTAATTTACAAACCCCGGGTTCTATCATTTCAAACCCGCAATCCCAAGTTAACAGTTAAACAGTTAACATAATAATAGCACAGTAATCATCATTTAGGCCTATCATTTCAGCCCACAACAATCTAAATTTAACAGGGAACTTGCAGTGGTGATTTAAGCAGTAAATAAACAATAATATAATATAACTGCAGAAATAATACAACAGATAATAACTGATGAGGTGTCAATTTAAATGGGATTCATCATTCTACGTTATACTACAGACAGATAATATTTAAATAAAATTTTTACACATACACTTGCGATAATTCACAAAATATATGTACATATGTCTGGTGAGAAATACTCACCTTAAACGCTGCAGTGGATCTAAATCAAACACGGTATCTACTTCGGAAAAAAAAAAACGGAAAGCACGATCAAACTTCGGCGGATGCAAAGCCTTGACTTAAATCTATAAGATCCAAATACCAAGTATGCGAATTTAAAAATTTCGGTCAAAGCAAAATTTCAGAACAACTGGAACGAATAGAATAAAAGAAATTTAGTTCAACTTGCTCGACTACTACAACCCGCTAACCGTCTCAACATATCCTAGGCCCATACTTCAACCGTACGCATGCATAAAATAAATTGAATAAATTGCAAAATAAATTGCAAATTTAATACAATTGATTGATAAAAAGATGTTATGCACCCAAACAAAACAAATACATGTTTAGACATTATTAAATTATTTCTCACATTTTTAATCGTATTTATCATGATCAATTATTTTCATTCTCATATATATTTATTTAAATAAAATGACAATATTGGCAACAAACACAATACTGTTCAAATTATTCGATTTAATCAAATGTAGCCACTAACTACATTCGAATTCATTAAATAATACTTTATTTCACATACATGTTCATCATGTTTAGGCAAATTATTTCTTCTTTTACTTTTATTATTAAACATTAAAAGGTGATTATTGGTATACATCACCAATATCCTTTTATTAACCATAATAAATACAATCCATTGATATTTATCCACCCAAATTCTCAAATAAGTAGTTAAATTTATTTTTTAACCATCTTAAATTTATTTCAACCATTAAAATTTTGAAATAAATGTCATTTTATTATATTCACCCAAGATTTATTCATACAATATTGTTTATTTGAATTAAACAACATTTCATATCATTTTCTCCTTATCAATTTATCTTCTCCATTATTAAATTGTAATTCTTTTTTTTTTTTTCTATGCCTTCCTCTTCAAACTGCACTTATCCAAATCCACAATACCACTAACTACATCATAACTACACTAATTCCATAGTCTAGCTTCCTACAATCAATTTATATCATTTCTTCCAGCCTACTACTAACAAAGTTCTATATGTATTTATAAATGGCACGGCATGATGGGGAAGTAGCCGAGCAAGGAAATCAGAGAACACAAGAAGGAGGAAGGAAAATTGGAAGAAGCAAAGAAATAAACAATGCAAATTATTTACCTGATAGAAGCTTGTACCAGAGAGGGACAAACAAGGAGATATGAAAACTTATGTGAATGAGGCAAAGTATTTATAGATAAACTTGCGAAATAAAAAGGGGAGATAAATAGGCAGGTTTGAAAACGTAAGAAATAAATGCAAGCGTTGATTTTTGAGTGCATGCGTTTAGGCAAGAGATTTATTTCCAGTTCTTCTTGTTTGAACGCTACACGAAAATTGTGATAAATGCATGCGTTGATTTCTCTTTCCAGTTTTATGTTTGAACGATATCACTCTTTTGGATTTTTTTTTTTTTTTTAGATAGCTTGCGTGATTTATACCAGTTATAATCTAAATTTAAAGCATGCGTTACTGCAAATTTGAACAGATTTGATTGAGGAAGCAAAACTTGAGCTCTTGCGTGATTTATGGTAAGCAATGAAAAAGCTTTTAACTGAAAAGGCAAAAGTAATAAATGCTTACATAAATATTTACTTGATCAATGGTTCGAAAAATTTATTTATTGCAAAACAAACGCAGTGGAAACAGAGAGATATAATGGGTATGCGAAAATTTGCAAAGATAGGCAAGATTAAATTTTGAATGCATTTAATTTAGGTGAGAGGAAAAATGGCAATTGGAAGAGTTGATATTTTTGTGGATAAGGCTGCGTGAATAAATGAATACAGTGACATGCTCAAGAAACAAATGGTAAGAGGCAAATGTCAAAATGTTAAAAGAATAAAATTTTGTGTCACGTGCAAAGGAAGGCAAATTTGATTTCCATATTCTTCTAATCAATTAATTCCCCTTTAATTGCCTTTAATTGATTTCAATTGATTACCTTATCCCTTTTAATTACCCTCCTTAATTGATTTCAATTAATTACCATATTACCAATTAATTATCCTCCTTTAATTACATACTCAAATTTGGTTACTAACTTAATTAGTTAATTAACCCTTTTTGTTAATTATCAATCCTGCGACGTCTCACATTAATCCGTCCGCTTTGTAGGCACTGGTAGCCGGACTGGTTACACGGGCAGATTTCTCCTACAAAATGGGGATTAACCTCGTGTCCTCATGCCATTAACCAAAAGAATTAACTTATTTATCTTTCATCAATTTTATTAATTTGCATTAATTATTCAATAAATTAATTCTGGTCAACTACTGAAATTTTACAATTAATTTCTCTATTAATTGTCATAAATTTCTTTTTGAAATATCTATTAATTGTCATTAACTCCATTTTAAAATATCCGTATGTGCCTTTATTCAAGTTTTGAATTGCTAACTAGGAATAAGGTAGATTTATCAAATAAATTGATTGTAAGTTTCATTGTTTTAAATTGCTTAACAATGTTCACTGCTAACATAATTAATATGTCAAAATTGAGAATATTCCACCAACATGATTTGCATGTCATAACCTACCAAATTAACATAATTAATTAACTACTTTAATATGTTACAAATTTTCTCCTTTTCATTATTTTTTAGGGAATGGGTATAACAACAGATATTATGATAATATCCAAAACATTTAGTTACCACACACTTCATTATACATTATAAAAATTTCCTTTTTTTTTCTTCTTCTTAAATTTAGTTACAAAAATCATATTAAATTAACGAGTTTAATTCTCTAAATTAAATATTTAAACAATATTGGTAAACACAATTTATATAAATTATATTTCTAAAAACAAAAAAATTAAAAGAAATAAATAGCTAAAAACTAGGGCTGTTACAATGGTACTACCTCATCAATTGTGACCGCGTTTGACAAAGAGGCAGAGAAACCTGTTGGTGTCAACGTGGATGAAATGATCAAAATCTCAAAGATGGTTAAACAAATTCAGAAATTAATATTATCTTTACCATTACATTTTCATCATATTTTCATTCCCTTTACTACTTTTGTTTTTCTCTGCTTTAGGAAAATGGAGATAAGAAGGTGGAAAACATTTTTCTACAACCGGTAGGAATAGACGCTATTTTTGAATTTAGGCCGAACAATTACGAAATGAATAACAAAGATACAATTCTCACAGCTCGAAAAATAACAAAGAAAATCATGTCTTCCCAGTTATCTTCTTCGGCATCACAGGTAAACTTTTTGCGCAATTATATGTGCAATGATATTTGAATATAGTTAAATTGTTAAAACACATACATTTTTTTCCAAATTTTTTCTTTTATAATTTGTGTACCATATTTTAGATCACAACCTTGACTGCACAAAATACAAACGCTGATAATGGTGCACCCCAATCCACTTACAATACTTCAACTACGTCTGATTACAAAGGAAAGAAACCGGTAATAAAATATTTGACTACTCTAACTATGTGGTTGAAATTGTGTACTCAAACTGCCTATGTTCAACATTATTTTAAAATTCATATAGACCGTTCATGATATTCTCAATGAAAGTACTGAAAGCAATCCTCCTTCATCAACTACAAAAAAGGGTGGAAGAAGATAACTTTACATAGCTGTACATCTGCTGACACACTTTGCATTAACCAATTCTACCATTTACATAGTTTTAGTTTATTATAATACTGTTCAAGTCCAAATTAATCTTCCCCTTTCCATTATAAAACTTCTTGATCTTTGTTTTTCGATAACTATAACTACTGGTACCAACCTAATCAATGGTATTAAATAACATTATTTTTTTCGTAGGATGAAGATAATGTTGACAGTCGACTAGACTCTGTCCGCACTCATGTGGAAAAAAGCGTAAGAAGAAATAAATGTTACCGTCCAATAATCAAGTTGGAGAGAAGCACTGGATAAATATATATAATTCCATTCTTACATAATAAACTTGCTACTCTTCCTTCTGTATTTACATTTTGTTTTTTTTCTCACTCTTCTCTATTACTATGTGCTCTTCTTTTGTCTTTTCATAGCATTCATGTACCTACTGCTACTCATTAAGTAATTTTCCAACATGACTTTTTACTATCATGGTTACAAAAATCAAATATATTCTAATTGTTGCATTGCAATCATAATGAATAACATATACCTTATTATTTAGCTTTGCATTATTATAGCAAAACAAATACAAGACAACAGCAACAAGAATTCACATAACATACCACCATTAAAACCTTCACGTGTCCGTGTGCGAAGCACGGGCCTCAGTCTAGTGCTGAATTATTCCCTTCTGCTGAATGATTCCCATCTCCGTGATCATTGCTTTGGAACTCCAAGTACAACTGATTGTTATTTTGTTCTGTTTAGTTATAACATGTCTATGCTACAAATTTTGATTGCCATTCATATCAACGCTTCGACCATGTGCTCTCCGCACACTAGTACATAAATCAAAACCCTAGCGCTAAACTAATCCAACAACTCAGTCCGGATTTACAAATACCCTAACTGAAACCCATTAAGGAACCTAGAACCAACTAGATCAATTCTGAGCCTGCTACTCTCACTTCAGAAACTGTAATAACTCGCTCGCTACATTTTTCCGTCTCTCGTTCAAGCCCTAACCAAACCCTAGATCTTAAGAAATTTCTAGAAATCGAAAACAATGTCGTCAATGCTACAGCCTCAGATAATCCTTCTAAAAGAAGGCACTGACACATCCCAGGGTAAGGCGCAAGTGATCAGCAATATCAACGCCTGCACCGGCGTCGCCGACTGCGTCCGTACAACCCTCGGTCCACGTGGCATGGACAAGCTTATTCACGACGACAAGGGGAATACGACGATATCGAATGACGGTGCCACGATCATGAAACTGCTTGATATTGTTCATCCTGCTGCTAAGATTTTGGTTGATATTGCCAAGTCTCAGGATTCTGAGGTATTTTGATTTTGATTTTGCTCTTGTATGTAAAACTAATTGCATATTTTGGATTTGCGGCTTAGAGTAGTTATAAGGTTAGGGTTTATTGGTGAAATTTATGATTTACGTCTATATGGGTTAATAGTGTTTTATTTTGGTTGTTTGCTTGTTAAATGTGTTCTTATTAGTCTACATTTAACTCATACTTGGTAGTGTTCTTACTAGTTTACATTTAATTCATACTTGGTAGTGTTCTTATTAGTTTACATTTAACTGGGCAGAGCTGTAGAGGTCGTTAAAGCAGTGTTGTACAAGTATTTTTTTTTTGACTATACAGAGTACTAATCATAAATCAGCAATAAGTGTAATAACGACTTTACTATATATATCAAGTTTAATCTAGTAAGAGCTTCCAGAATGGGAAAGTCAATTTGAACCCAAACAGATGATACAAATTGGTGGCCAAAGATCTCAGCTATTATGTCTGCCTCTGATTTCAACCTCATATGCAAACATGGCAAAGTTCATTGTATTTTATTTTGCACCCAATTAGCTGCCCTCTTCCGGAATAGGGAGAGTCCTGGTGAGGCTAAGAGTGGCATTAGTTGTAATGTTAATTATTAGTCAAAATATTACAGTATACGTTAATATACTCTAATGGTTTTCCCTAGACCTCCAGCCATTCTATAGGGGTGTATCCTGCTGGTAACTGGTCTATGTGCTTGGTTTTGGAGGATTTGATTCTCAAACTTATGAAAGTCATGACGTAGTATGATGCTAAAGATCTCTGTGAGCTATTTAAGTGCTGCAGTCTCGTTTGTAGTTAGTTTTTTCTCCCTATATATAAACTTTTGATCCTTTTCGTCTATATGATTGCGTGGATAAACTCACAATGGCATCCTAAAAACAGTTTACCTTAGATGATTTATGAGCTGCTTTAATTATTTTGTATAATAAATACTTCTTTGCATATGCTGGTTTAACATAGGTTGGAGATGGTACAACTACAGTAGTACTCCTTGCTGGAGAATTCTTGAAAGAGGCAAAACCATTTATCGAAGATGGAGTCCATCCTCAGAATCTCATTAGGAGCTATCGTGCTGCAAGCAATTTGGTAAACATGTCAATCTCTGTACGCATTTTGTTCATGTTCTCGTTTTGCAAATTGAGAGCCAAATTTAATGTGCACAGGCCATAAACAAAGTTAAAGAACTTGCTGTAAGCATTGAAGGGAAGAGCCTTGAAGAAAAGAAATCCTTGTTGGCAAAATGTGCTGCTACAACACTTTCATCAAAATTAATTGGCGGGGAGAAGGAATTCTTTGCTACTATGGTTGTAGATGCTGTACTTGCTATTGGAAACGACGACAGATTAAATTTAATTGGGATTAAAAAAGTTAGCTTCAAATTTATGTTTTTGGCACTACTTTAGTGGTTTATTTAGGTTCATTATAGCATGCTGAACAAGTTGATTCTTACATTGCATCTTTCAAGTTATATTATCAACTTTTTATGGTTTGACAACACAATAATAGTTATACCAGAGCCAGTCCTAGGCATCAATAAAGATGGACAAGAAGCAACTTCTTAAAATATTGAGAGTGAGAGATGTTTGGGCATATAAAATTTCGCTTTAAGTTTTACCGATCATTGATTTTGATGGGTACGAAGGTACAAGATGACATTAATAAAGAAAAATAGCGGCACTAGCCAAGGTAGTCTTTATATATATATGTATGTAATGTGTGTGTGTGCGTAATGGAGATAAAATCCTATGGTTTTCAAAAATTAAAAAAGTTTATGAATATTTTTATAGTTGGTAAATATAATAAAGAAAAAAATAGCTAAATATACCAACAAATTTCCTCAATTTTTAAGAAAATCAAATTGGGAATCATTACCTATTTGGAACATTCATTTCGATCAGTAACTTTAAAACACTGACCATCAAAAAATTAGCAAGGTTAGCAAGGTTATACAATTCAATAAGCAGATGCTAGATGGCACTCAAGAACTAGAGGTTAATCGATTAGGTGGGGGTTAGACGGAGATTAATCAGAGCTAAGCGTTTTTGATAAAATCATGTATTTTTGGATAAAATTTTAGCATGTGTTGGTATTAATTGGCCCAACATGAAAATTTAGGGTCTGTATGGTCTTGGGAGCAACCAACGATAGCATGTAGATGCTTATATGAGACATCAAGTCTCAACTAGTGTCTAGGCGGATGCTTAGATGATGCGGTAAGCCTCTTCTATGTGGGCCTAGGCGGATGGCTAGGCAGCAACCTTGTCAAGCGCCTAGCCGGGAGTTAGAATTTTTTTTACAATATAGACGGTTAGTATGAATAAAACATTAATAGAAGTAGAATTTTAGAAAGGAATAGTTTGTTGATTATCAATGTTAACAAAAATAAGATTATGTTCTTATGAACAGAAAAGAGCAATAACTTTTGTACTTGTAAAATGGAATAAATAAGAAACAAAGAAAACCATGTCTAAATTTTTTAAATATAAGAGCGGTGAGTTTCTAAGTTGAAAAATCAGGCAGAAGGAAATTTTCTGATTTAAAACTGAAAGCATGAGAAAGCGCTCGACATTTTGGACAACAAAATTGCTAAATCCGGCTATCGAACTCAGCACTTCATCCAAACAATCCAAGAGTGCAGAGGCCCACTGATGTTTCCATTTATTGACATATAAATCTTTGAAATAATATTGAGTTACCATACGTTTTATATCCCGCCCTTCCGAGGCTGTATGAGTATGGTTAGCATGCCAAACCGGGCCTGGTTAGCATGCTTATAAATGAGGTGCTTCTACATTTTTGTATCTCCAACACCTCATAAAGCTCATGAACCCTATATTTAACTTTCTATTGGAAGAAAGTTGTGGCTATTGTGTTATGCTTTAAAGAGCGATAAAACAACAAATCCAATTATTATCCGAGTTTACAGCTTGCCCAGTAGCATCTAAAATTTTCTTTTCATGGTAGAGACATTTTTCGTACGTTGGTGTGAGTACACTTACGTTTTTTTACATAGATGAACCAATCCCTACTACAAATCTGTTTATTCCTTGTTCCTTTTGTTATGTGTTGCAAATTACAATATGTAGAAACTGATTATTAAGTTGATGCGTAGTGTACATCCATAAAATTTTCACTTGGTTTTTTGTGTACAGGTTCCCGGTGGCACCATGAGAGATTCATTCCTCGTCAATGGCGTTGCTTTTAAAAAGACTTTCTCATATGCTGGCTTTGAACAACAGCCAAAGAAATTTCTCAGTCCAAAGATACTTCTGTTGAACGTTGAACTAGAACTGAAGTCAGAAAAAGAAAATGCTGAGATCAGGTGGTTAACTATACCTTACATGTTACACATATTCATGTGTTATATGCGATTTTAACCTTGTTTTGTTTACCATCTAGATTGTCTGATCCATTGCAATACCAATCAATTGTTGATGCTGAGTGGAATATCATTTATGATAAACTAGATAAGTGTGTTCAGAGTGGAGCGAAAATTGTTCTCTCAAGATTGGCTATTGGCGACCTTGCAACTCAGGTTGGAAATTTATCTTTTGATAACTTGAGTACATTGATATATGAACGCTACATACCTGGCATTTTGTTTGCTTAGGCTTAGGCTGATGCCGATAACTTCACATCTTCTGTAATAAAATGCATATCATGAGTATATATGCATGCATAGTTATGCTGGCATTTTTTTTTTTTGAAAACCCAGGAGAACCCGGCGGGCCGGTAAACTCCTGAGGATTAACACTACATGGCGTTGGTGTCGTTCAAGTACATATAAAAAAATATATCTATCCATCTATCTATGGTATATAATGACAATACTACAACAACTTTATCTGTACTAAATAAGAGCAGTTTACTAGTTTTTTCTTTGTATCAGTCTTATTTACTAATATCCATTGTATGTTCACATATTTAATAAGTTAGACCCGTCTAAATGCTTTTTTTATTTGCTTTAGTATTTTGCAGATCGAGATATCTTTTGTGCTGGTAGAGTAGCTGAAGAAGATTTGAAACGTGTTGCTGCTGCTACAGGTGGAACTGTCCAGACTTCTGTTAACAATATCATTGATGAGGTTTTTTCCAACTCTTTCTTTCTGTTTGATTCTATGTTGGAACACTAAGAATAATAAGTCATACAATAAACTATTGATGTATAACTTTTTATGAAAAACCATTTTGAAAATGTTCCCCACTAGCAATTTAGCTTTCTTCAATTCAGGAATAGGTGTTAAGTTATCCAGAGATTTCTTACCATATTTTACAAATAACATCTAAAGAAGTTATATGGGAGCATCAGTTTATAATGTACAATTAAGTCATTTTGTGCTTTAGACACTTATAGTGTTTGTTCAATCATAAAGATCGTTCGTAAGAAGCTTATAATAACGTTCTGCTAGTTTCTAAGCTCAGTCACCAATTTTTCTTATGCTAAACATTTATAGGTTATGGGGTGTTGTGAAGTTTTTGAAGAACGACAAGTAGGGAACGAGAGGTTCAATATATTCAGTGGCTGCCCATCTGGTCAAACTGCAACTATTGTCCTCCGTGGTGGGGCAGATCAGGTATTTTCACCTATCTTAGTAATTGTCTACCTTCTGATTCATCAGCTTACCTTGCAATTCCTAATAGCTTCCATATTCCTATTTTAACAGTTCATTGAAGAAGCTGAAAGGAGTCTGCATGATGCTATCATGATAGTAAGAAGGGCTGTAAAGAACTCCACTGTTGTCGCTGGTGGTGGCGCTATTGATGTAAGCTATATATACACGCATGCATATATACATGCTTGTATGCGTACACTCTGTGTGTAGACTTCATGCACGCACAGTGGGACTTGCATCTTTTCAAATGTTAAATAATTTTTTGCTTACGTAGTTCAGACCCATGAGCTGTTTTTGTTTATTAGATGGAGATTAGTGGATATCTACGACAGCATGCACGAACGATAGCTGGAAAGTCTCAACTTTTTATAAATTCATTTGCCAAGGCCCTCGAGGTAGAAAATTCTACCCTTTTATAATACAAATCTGTTTGTCTCACTTGATTAAAACATTTAGTATATTCATAAGATATGTTACTTGGGTGATTGCCATTTCTCATTACTTGAATTGCTTCTCAAAGGGGTTCATATTTTACACCTATCTTTCTCAAGGGTCTCTTAATCTATATTACAATTGTCTATAGCTTCTTGCCAGTTGTGTTTAAGCAACACATTATTTGTGAAGCCTTGGCAATTCATTCTCAATAACAAGTAATTACTAGATCAATTAAAGTTGGGTTCATATTTGAGTCTCAATTTCCTGTTGTTTTGCTATGTTGGGTCTATGGTAGTCTGATATTTGTATGTTATATACATTCACTAGATCGACTAAAGTTCAGGCACTTGGTAATTCTCAACCTTTCTTGCAGTGTGAATACTTTTATGTATTATTATATATTACAAAATCTAACATCTATAATTTGTTTTGTTTTTATTTAAGAACACAATATTGTTGTACTATACGTCTAGTCTAGCGTAGGCTGTGTAGCATATACCACTCTTTTTTTTTGTTTGCTAAAAGTGACCTGTAAGCGAAAACACTACCAAATTATGTTTTTGGCCATTGAACATATCACCAGTCATATTTTTGTAGGCCAGGTGTACCAATTTTCTGTCTACAATATTGATATGTTTCCTTGGTTGTGTGGTCGTGCACCCAAGTCCCAACTGACCTGTAATGTTTCCCCTTCCTCCTTTTTTCTTCACCCTAAGTTTTCTCACAGTATGAAATGAAGGAAAAGTAAAACAAATGTGTGTTTCCATTTGCATGTTTTAAACATAAGCCACTCTGTTATGTAGGTTATTCCTAGACAACTATGTGACAATGCTGGTTTTGATGCAACCGATGTCTTGAATAAACTCAGACAGAAGCATGCATCTGGTAAGCCTTTAGCAGTTTTCGTCACTATCAAAATTTTGCTACTAAGGCACTGATCAATTACAAATGACTAAAACAGGTCAAGGTGCGAACTATGGTGTTGACATCAACACTGGTGGAATTACAGATTCTTTCGCGAATTTTGTATGGGAACCTTCTGTTGTTAAGGTAGCTATATTTTTGGAGTTGCATAAAACTGAGCAGGAATGCTTTTTCTCTTCATTCCAAGTTCGTACCTCATTTTTACATGCTAATTTATCAAAATTGTACATGGGTCGCAGATAAATGCTATAAATGCTGCTGCTGAAGCTGCTTGTCTCATTTTAAGTGTGGATGAAACAGTGAAAAACCCCAAGGTATATCTCATATGCAGTTACATATGCTTGTTAATCAGTCAGAGTATATTGTTATTCATCCTGTTAACTTCTACTGTAGACTGTTCATCTCCATTTTGTCTTTACCTTGAGGGTTCATATTTTGTTTGTTGCTTTTGCATTGTATTTTATGCATTTTCTGTCGCTCATCTTGAGATATTTTGTTGTTTTTCCATGATTACGTAAACATCATGAGATCAGCACCCGGCTTCATCCCCATAAAATATTTATTAATTTTCAAGACAATAACCTCATGGATACTCCGCCTTTTATAACATTGAATCATACACACTGAAACTGCTATGTACTTCTTAAGTGAACCTTAGCATACACTGGTATTAGGAAATTATGTTTACATCCTTGTTATTTATCATTTATTATTAAATCTTTCCGTTGCTTTTCATATTTGGAAGCAGATCCCTATTTTTAATTATATAACATAGAGAAGTTCCTGTTTTTAATTTACAGACTGCTGCTTTAAATGTGACGCCCTATCGTTTTTGTCACCCATTTTTCCTCGTTAAGAGTATCGATAAACTGGATTATCGAGTTGAGTTAGAGCTGTCAACGGATGCTAATGGATATGGATACTAGTGTATCTGTATCCGAGAATAAAATCCTCATCCGAATCTGTGTCCGCTTTCCGTGGATATCTGAAAGTGCATATCTGCATCCGTGGATATTCTCGGATATTCAAAAATATCTGTATCCGAAAATTGAAATATGCATATTTCCGGATAATCGAAAGTATCCAAAAAAAATCGTATTCAAAAAATAAGAAGGGTGGTTTCAGATATTCAAAGTGTAAAATTTATAATATTTATTTATTTAGAAACATAAATTTTAAATTAGTATTTTTTTTTAAATTTACGATTACGACTTTCATTTAAAAATTAGATTTTCCATTTTAAAACTGTATTTTCATATAGAAATGCAGTTCCTAATTTTAATTGCAATTTTTCAAAATTAAAATTGAAGTATTGCAATGACACATCATTGAAAGAAAATCATTGGGTGATAAAAGCTTGTATACCTTTATTGGAATCTGAATTAAACTTTTTTTTTTATCAAATGGATACAAATAGTAATTTATATACTCAAAAGTTAACATACTAAAATAGATTGAATGATCAAAATAATTTAATACTAACTTGTCAATGGTAAATGATAAGAGACTAATAATATTAACTTACTAAATGTTAAATGCATTTCCTATAAAAAGTTAGATGGATTTGAATTTGAAAATATTAAAATTATAGTAAAAATTAGGCTTTAGGCTTTTTACATAGCTCTTTGATTCACTTATTTTGACCATGTACATTTTGAAATAAAAATTCAAGTTTGCATTGGATGTATATTTTTGGCTACGGATACCACCATATCTGCATTTTTTTGGGATATCATATATTTGCATTTTTTTTCTTATTTTTCTTTCTTAGCATGGTCATAGTTATATCATTTTTCGCCACATTCAAAGCTATATTATTTCATGTAATTTTGAAAATATTTATTGTCTTGTGTTATTTATAATGCAAGCTACTTTATTTGAATTTATTTATTTTTGTTAAACGTCTTTTATTATGCAATTAGAAGGACCTGTCATGTAAAGATAAATGTTACAAGTTGCCAAAATCTCATGATTACGTCTTTTATGCTATTTTGGTTTATTTTATTGTACCTTGCATTTCTACATGCAAGCTACCTTATTTTTTCGAATTTATTTATCGTGTGGTATGTTTTATGCGAATAAATGATATAAACTACCAACTTCAAATATATGTTACTGTAGTTTTGATGATATTTTTGAGTCTTGCATTATTTACGGTGCAAGCCAACTGTAGATTTTGAATTTATTAATTCTTCTCAAATAACTTAACATTATTGCATTACGGAAATGATATGTTTTTATATAGATAAATGATATGAAATACAAGATGTTCAAAATAATCTTCATTTGTGCATTTTTAGTAGCTTCATTGTACTTGGTAGCTCAACCAGTGCAAACAACCTAATATATCAATATAATGTCTAACTTATATGTAATTTATTTCGCATCAGTCGGAGAGTGCTCAGGGAGAGGCTGCAGGTGCAATGGGTGGACGTGGGCGTGGAGGAGCTGCCTTTCGTGGAGGTCGTGGTGGCAGAGGCATGAGAAGGCGATGAACTTTTCCATTTTTTGACCGTTGCCAAGTGTTTTGTGTGGTGCTTTCAGATGCTATCTTATTTTGTGTTCCAATGTTCGCGTTGTATTTGTTCGGGGAAAGTGGTTTAGGATAAGACATGATAATTTGTATGATGAAATCAGTGTATGCAGATCTAATCCCGTAGCTGTTAAAAGAAATATGATTGTTTTTTCAACCAAGAGCAGTTGATCGTGTCTACTTAGAATGTGTTCTCGGCTATAGTTCATGGTTTATCTCTGAAAAGCATCAAGTATCTTAGGAGCAAGGAGGTTGGATAAAAATTATTACTTTTGCATGTTAAGAGCTGAATTTCCATTACGATGAGCAATGCAGATGTTAATTTCGTAGATCCTGACGTGTTTCAGTGGTTTCATCTAATCAAAAATAACATATGGATATTCTCATGTGAGTAGAGAGAGAAATATGCGTATGGGCTCAGTGTATATGGATGTTCTCATTGTTTCTATCAACTAAATTTTAATCACAAGCTAGGTCTGCAAGGCTAAAGAAACCCTTTTGTTTGCAAATTTTTAAATAATATGAAATAGCAGAGATGACTGTTCATTCAAAAACTGAATTTTGCATTTGCTCGGCGTTACATGAAAATAAATGTCCGAATGAATAATTTGCATGCCAATTTTACGTGCACAGCTACTTATGTCATTCAAAAATAGAAAATAGATACCTGAATGATATTTGTAGTGCATTGTAACATGTAACAGAAATCGAAGCAAGATCGAACATTGTTCGGAAGAGGAAGAGGTAATTTTGTATTTAACAACCCTGGAAAACATGAAAAAAGAAAAAACAAACAAAATAAAATAAAAAGTTAACAGAGAAGAAGAGAAGAAGAAGATTTTTTTTTTAAAAAAAACTTGAAGCATAACCAGCAAAGATTTTTTCAGTTGAAAAACTAACCACCACGCAATCAGATGTGGTTTGTTCAGTTCTCCGTGACTAGTTTGAAGTGAACTTGTGGCTGGTTGAGTGAACAGACGATTAACATGTAGTCTTTACCATTTTAATCAAGACGTCAAACAATACACCGTTTTATTTCCTTAACGTTCATATGCAAATGACTGGTTTTCAACAACTATTTTACCCTTATATATAACATTCCCCACTTCTTCACTCCTTCACATTCACACTTCTTCACTTTTTTCTTCTAAACCACGCGGCGTTTTCTTTACAATAACGTCGGTCAAAAAAAAAAAAAAAAAACAGTGAACAAAAAATCCTCCTCCACATTACAAACTCATCCATTTGATCCATCATACCCGTTTATCGATTTTCCTGATATATGTCTCCCAAAACAACAACAAACTCTTTTACCACAACACAAAATATGGTTATTCGACGTATTCAAACATGCACTACACTTAACCTAACCCTTCCCAGGTTCCTACTAGCCTCCCTCATCATCAACAATCTTACCACCACTCTATAACTCCTCAACCATACTGCTATCACCGTCCGTCCCATTGGCGCGTAAGAAGATCATTCATTGTATTTGTTGTTGATGGTGCAAGGTGACCAACAACATCATCATCTTAGTGCGCAACGATTAGTGATTCGCGATCGAGATGCAATGCATAATCTTTCAAGGCAGTTTTCGTTTGTGCGTAACATATCTACCAATGTTAATGCTGGTAGCGGTTTTGAAGAAGAAAAGGAGGAGGAAGAGCAAGATGCAGAAAAAAACCGAAGGAGGCAACAACGAAGTTGTTGAGGAGATGCATGTGACTCAAAGCCCGAAATTCAACAAAAAGAAAAAGAAGTGAAAATCGTTGAGCGGTATGTTATGTGGTCTTTGTTGGGATCAACTTTAGCTGGATATGGTGTTGAAATAGAAGACATTGAAGTTGAAAGTACTGAAGATGATGCATGAGCAAATGATAGCGGAAAGAAGCAAGTTAAGTTTACTCTGCAACAATACGTTTCACTTGCCAAAGCTTGGATGCAAATTTCAAATAACTGTATCATGGGCAACAACATGGAAGACAAATTTTTTTGACCAAAAAGTTGCAAATTGCTATAATACTCTAGAGCTGATGAATAGGACTTGGACTTCTCTAAGAGGAGGTTATCAGATAATGAACACTACATGCCAAAAATGCTTGACAATACTGACCAGACTTGAGAATAGACGACAAAGCAGTGCAGCCCCTTATGACATTGTAATTTTGGTTTTAGTTTGCTGTATAGTTTTCAATTGTATAGTTTATTCATACACTTTTGGTTCCGTTCAACAGATAGAAGAAGCGTGCAAGGCTTACCATATGCAGTATGGACATCCGTTTAAGTTTCAAAAGTGCTTTGATCTTCTCTATCGAAATGGAACAACCAAACGACTTCATGTTTGAGCAACATGGTAAGGCTAGAAGAATGAACTACTCCGATTCTAGTCCAGGGCGATTCCATTTCTCAAGAAAGATCGCCACTATTTGGAAACGCCGATGGTCGTCCCTTTGATAGAAACAAATCAATTCAACTAGAACAACGAAATGCAGATTTTTCAAGATTATTAGAAATTTAGGAGAAGTTTATTGGTGAAACAAGAGAGAACGGAGAAAAGTTAACATCACAAAGGATGCAATCAGATTCAGAGTTTAGGCAAATTAAATCAAGAGTTTAAGCAACAGTCCCGAGTACGGAAGGAAGCTATGATGAGAGAGAAGAACTTGATTAAACTGATAACTTGCGATTTTAGCTAGCTTATTCCTTTACAACAAGAATTGGTAACCGAACAGCTCGAATCTTATAGGAGAGGGAGTGGAAATGGAAGTGCCACTTCTAAGGATGGATATTAGTTATGCATTTGTGTTTGTAGTTATTATTGTTTTGTGTTTGTTTAGTGGAAGTTGTGTAGTGCAATTTTGTGTTTGTTGTACTAGTTATGTATTTGTGTGGTTAATGTGTTTAGACTGTTGTAATCTTATCGTATGATTTTTATTTCTAACTAAGTAAAAATGTTTGACAAAATTTGTTGGATTAGTAAGAAGTAAATATTCGGTAAAGCTCTTTGTTCTATTCACAAATAATTTCGTACATCAACTTAGGAAAAAAGTTCACTAATAACATTACAAATACCTTATCATTTCACTAATAACATTACAAATACCTCATCATACATTCTTCATAACCTAGTACACAAAACAAGTTTAGAAAATTAAAAAAAACAACTTTAGTAAACAACTTAAGCAAACTACTTCACGATGACTTCAACAAACGACTTCAATAAAACACCTTATTAAACAAGCTCACAAACTACTTATATATTTATGACTAAGTGGTCCTAACATTCCTTTCTATGTGCGTCCATAAGTGGTCAACCAATTGATCACATAATTCAAAATGTGCTACTTGACCTTCAAAATGCTTCATTGTTGAAACATATTCCTCCATCGAGTTAATGTTTCTCTGGGGATCTAGTATTTGAACCCTTAAACATGTTTGGATAATTAATTTTTTAGTTCTTGTACCCGCTTCTCTCAAACTCCATAATAATTTTATGAATTATGATACATGTGTATATAATCTCAGAAAGAACTCTTGCGTCATGAAATCTGACAAGGTTTCGTAAAATCTGAAACCTTGCTTGCAAAACACCGAATGCACGTTCGATGTCCTTTCTGTAGCCTGACAGTTTCTCAGTGAAATACTTCTCCGTATCATTGATTGGGGCCTTATACCTTTACAATAATGTTATCCACTGCAAATATATGTCATCTACAAGATAGTATCCTATCCGATGCACGACATTACCAATTTTGTATTCAACGTCCGTTGACAGTCCATTAGACATTTCCATAAACAAGTATATTGTTTTAGAACATTAATATCATTTAATAAACTTGGTACTCAATGCATAAATCATCAGATGCTATAGCTTCTAAAATCATTATTAGCACCTTTTTATGTCCTGTGAACATTTTTTCCAATCGATCAGACAGTTTTTCCATATTTAGTGCATGTAGTCCAAACTACCAAGCATACCAAAAAATCCCCTAGCTTCTCCTCTAGTTGGCAACCTGGCAACATCATTTGAGCCCGACGTACGTAATTATTCGTTATCTAACAGCGCGATCACCGTTATACAAATTCCTCATGCACTCTATCGTTCTTGATGATGCAATCCTGAATTATTCATCCAATTGATCACCAGATGTTCCATAGCTCAACATGCGTAAAGCAGCCGAAATTTTGATATGTGGTGAAATTCCTATTTCAAGTGCTTCACTTAATATATAAGTAAAATACAAGTTGTTTTCATGGAGTTTTAAATAATTTTTTTTTGAAAATATCCGGGCTCATGCGAGATCGACGATGGAACAACATAATATCGTAAGCTGGATTGCCAATAAAGTAGTCCTTCATCAATCTTTCATGTCCATCTTAATAATCTTTTTTATAACGACGGTCAATTCGTCCAGTCATACCACCACGGTGATTGCTGGTAGATCCTTCATCAAAAAAATAAGAATACCATTATGCTTGCTGTTGTGTTTCGGACTCGTCGGTTTGATTGTCCATCTCTTCTTCCTCATCGAAGCTTTGTATTCTATTTTGGTTGTAGTAGTAAAGGTAAGGATTCATTTTCGTTTAGAGAACTTTGTAATTTGATTCTTATTTTGCTTATCTTTGTATAGTTGTGTTCTAAATAGTTAATAATCAGAGTATACATTGGCGTGGGAGATAATAACACATTGTCATTGAGTAGGTATCAGTACAACATTGCTACAGTGTATGATTGGAAAAGACAATGAATGGTTACAGATTGCACAACATGACTACAATGTATGTTTGGATAAGACAGTAATCGACAAGGCATTGAATGGTCAACGATTTCCCAGCATGGCTATGGTGTACAACAAGACATGTCAATGAGTGGTTACAGATTGTGCAAGATGACTACAATGCACATTTGAATAAGGCATTGAATGGTCATGGATTTCACAACATGGCTATAGCGTACGACTATACATGTCATTAAGTGGTTATAAATTGCACAACATAGCTATAGTGTACGTTTAGACAAGTCATTGAGTGGTCACGGATTGCACAACATGGCTACAATGTATGTCTGGACATGTCATTAAGTGGTTACAGATTGCACAACATGACTACAGTATAGGTTTAGACAAGGCATTGAATGGTCACATGCACATGGATGATGGACATGTGGACATTCAGAATAGGTTGTTGCAAGTCACACGGATTAGGACATTGCTAGTTAATAATGTGGGTTGGTTTGAAAAGTTCATAAGGATTCCAAATGGCAAATCAGAATTAGACTCCTCATGATTATTTAGTATTGATTAAGCATATATACGGGCCGATCAAAGACACGTGCAAGACGAGGTCGATGAAGATTTTTTGGTCACTGTCAATGAAGCTTATAATAACCATCCAGAATGTAGGGTAAGAAGATGAAACTTGGATACTAAAAGTACTTATGTTACGTTTACTAGAGGATGTAGAAGGTACCAGAAAATTATAGCCGAAGTGGAACAATAAAATGTGTTTGAGATGTTTAAATCCAAATTTGACTTTGTATTTTATAGATCATCAGACAACCTTTATTGGTCATGCTGCGTATGATCTATAGATTAGTTATATTAGACAGTTTCAGTGATTTGTGTGTGTCTCTAGGTGTTATACTTGTTCTGTTATGTTGTATTTCTATGTCATTGCTTCATGTTTTTTTATAAGTTGTACTCGTTCCTATGTCATTATTTTATGGGCTGTATTTGTTCTATGTATTTCTACATGTATTTATATGGGTTGTATTTATTTTATGTATTTTATGGGTTGTTTTTGAACTATGTATTTTGTGGGTTGTATTATGTATTTCTAAGATTTGTACTTGTTTTATATTAGAAATATTCGTTAGCTCACACATCAACATACTTAAACATACAACATACTTAAACATACAACACATTAACGAAGATTTATTATGTCCACCACCACCTTGAAATGTAGTTAGCTTAGCCTATTGCTAAGCCTTGCTATTTCTTGTTCAAATTCTGTCACATATTCTACAGCTCGACGAGGGAATAGATCGTTAATCCATTCATATAATCCACAACTGTTTGGAATGTTGGAGCATCTACAGTGGCGTTGTCCAATGTCATTTCCGCTTCATACAATGGAATAAGTAACTATAACTCCATAAACACAAAATATCAAAAGAGAGTCAACCTCTTGTTCTTTTTTAGTACGTTGATTACAGAGTTCCTATCTTCCTTGTTTGCTTTTTCGTTGGATTCTGCACAGATCTTCAAGTTTTCTTCTCTCTTCTCTTAACTGACACACTTGCTCCTCTCTCTTATGCTCCCTTAGGTGTTCGTAGTGCCTTTCCTGCATTTCCACATACACTTCGTTGGTGGTTGAGGATAAAAAGGATTTGGAGGCTGTTCGTGACTTAAAAGATCTTTGTATGAGTATGAAGAAGTTAAAGAAACGTGGCTATAGTCCACCATGATGATATACTATGTAGAAAATCGAAAGAAGAGTTTGTGTATGTCTCAATGTTCGGATAATGTTATTTATAATACCTTGCTGCATAGAAAAATGAAAAAAAACATATACACAACGACAATGTGGCTACAGTGGTGATGATAAGACAAGTCGCTGATAAAAGATGCACAACGTGGCTACATCGGTGATAAGATATACCACTGAATGATATCTGATAAAATTGATACATTAATGTACTCCTAAAGCAATACTCAGTTTAAACTGTTAATAATGTTGCATAGAAAAATGAAAAAGCCAATGTACACAAGAACAACGTGGCTACAGTAGTGATAAGACAAGTCACTAAATGATATCCGACAAAAGTGATTTAATACTGTACTCATAAAGCAATACTCAGTTTAAACCATTAACCATGTTGCACATAAAAATGAAAAGCCAATGTACACAAGAACAACGTAGCTGCAATAGTGATAAGGCAGGTCACTGAATGATATTTGACAAAATTGATAAAGTAATGTACTCATAAAGCAATACTCACTTTAAACCATGAACCATGTTGCATAGAAAAATGAAAAGCAAATGTACATAAGAAAAACGTGGCTACAGTAGTGATAAGACAAGTCACTGAATGGAAAATAAAAAGCAAATATACACAACAAGTACAGATATGACATCAGTCATAACACATGAATAATAAGTACACTGAATATATTAGAGTTAGTACATAATCTATGAACGTCAATCTATACATGGATGGGGAACACATCGACGACGTGTCTCATCATCATCTCTATTAGATAAGTGATCATAGCACATACCAAAGTCAGCGAATCTCTTCCGCTCTACCTCTAGTTCAGCCTTTAATCGTACTGTTTTCGCTGCCTGCCGTGTCATCTGCTCTGCCTGTTGGGAAAATGCATCCTCGTATTAATCAATGTTATGTCTATGCTCTGCATATCCAGTATGGTAGAGTCTCGTCTGCATGTTGAATAGATCACCATATGATATATGGAAGGGATCCAGATATTGTCATGTGTAGGAGGGTGAAACACATCAACGTAACAATCTGCTCCAAAAGATGTGGGCACTGCCATGGTCCAACCAAAACAACTAGCAGCATACACGTAATTTGGTACACTATACCCCTGACTAGGCTGGGTAAGGTCCTCGACAACCGAAGGCGCTATACCATGACGTATAATAGATGGCCCTACCAAATATGTTGATGCTACATGAGTAATGGTATCAGCAGATGCAGTGTAAAATCTATGCCAGAACTTAATGTATGATTAACCAGTAATAACAAATCTTTCTACTGGCCAATAACCTACTTCTCTCGCATTTGCAAGCTGATCTGGATCATAAATCATACGTCGATACGTATGAGGGTGCGGATCATCAGGAATGGCATCAAAGTCATAACTTTTTCTCCAATACCTCTCACCAAGGTACCAGTATGAACTAAACACTATGGGATATGATACAAGTGGAAATCTCCGTATGCTAGCATCCTAAGTATCTGCAAAAACTTAAGCTCCTTCGAGTCACTAGCATCAAATGGATGTCATATAATCTGCCCTCTATACATCCTCAATTCAATCTGGTTATGGGTAATTGAATATACATGACGGGATTCATTCTCCTTAGTCCTCCTACTGTTCGCACACCAAAATAATAAACGGGGAAAGAAACTAAATGCATCAGTGGCCACTGTCATGAAATGGAAGTTCCTGGAATACTCAAAATACCAATACTGTAACAACTCCCAGAAACCGTACATGAAACCTGCAAATCAAATATGATGCATTGTGCATCCAAACATCTATATAGGTAGTCAAGAATAGGAGTTCCCCAATCGTATATAACGACACAGTTAAAATTCAAACCACATACGACCTCAATATAGGCGACCTATAAACTATCGCTAGAGGTACTGAAAAACAAGTTACCTATAAGGTATTAAACAAATAATCTAGTAAGCTCCAAATCGTGCTTTGGAGAATACTCTGTTAATATGCTGTCCATGTCAACTGTAATCCCGCTGACTCTAATAGAAGTAGTGGATTGATAGGATGCGAGCGAAGTGTCAATGTGTAAAAATACCCTAAACGATTATATGATTACGCCATCGATTGTCATATGGAATTGATGGAAAAGTAGTCACTCCTATGCTAATTCCAATGAGCATAGAAAATTTGAACGATGTAATCCCTAACTCATTGTAAGGGAAATGAAATGTATGAGTGGTTTTATACCACCATAGAGCATTAGCAACACACAATTGGACATCTCCTCTAATAACATTATTGATGCCTAGAATTTTAAATTACATAACAAGTTAAACCAAAATATAATAGATTGATAGAATATTTTTGAACTTAAATGATTGATTAAATTACCTTAGAAATGATGAAATCCAAGATCATGTAGAAAGGCTACAACTCTAGAAATATTTGCCAACTGCTTGAGAAAATATTTTAGGGTATTAGCTAATGAACCCTGGAAACGAATATTCCATGACTGTTTAAGTTAAACGAATTCGTAACTATACGTTTCAAAATGATAATTTACTTCCATTATGCTATGAAAAAAGATACTCATAGCAAAGATTGTCTACGTGTTGACGTGCACTTTCCCTTCTGGAAGCACCCAAAAATTGGTAAGCACCTTCGCTATGCTCAAGTTTGGATCCTCAAAACCACTAAGCTCAGCAACTCTAGTAGAAACTTGCCCCACTCCCCTGCAAGTCCTTCCCGCTCGACCACCCCTATGGCCTCCGCAACCCCGTTGACATGTTAACCACCTCGCATTCACCCATCTCCTCGACATTTTCGACGGCCTCATGTAGGTTTTCTATTCTATGCTCTTGTATAAATGACACAATAACAGTATCTTCTCTATGCCGACCATTGTCATCGCCGCCGCCGCTATTTACTCCATGCATTAACTTCATGAATTTTTCGATGAGTAATCCAAACATTTTAATACATGTAGATCTCAAAAATAAGGTTTAATTTGTGTATTGGTATTTGAATTTAGGGGTTTGGGGTATGAAAATGGTGAAATTGAGGGATTATTATGCTCTTGGCCAATTGTAGAGATGAAGGAGGAAGGAAGAAGGAGGAAAATGAGGCGGCTAATTAAGGTTTAATAAATTAAAACAGCATAGAATTCGCCTTTCTAACTAAAACGATGAAGACTTAGCCATTTTAATTAAAACGGCAAAGCCTATGTCTTTTAATATGCGTTCTTCTTAAAAACTGGTATGTGGTTGGTTCCATGGTTACTTGAGTGCATAGCTCATTTGCTAGCAACAAAACGAAGTAAGAGAGTGCAACTAAACATGTCGAACGTCGGTAATGGTCTTATAGGGAACATAATGCTAGGATTTAACATCCTATTATTTATTAATTTATCCTTTCAATTGTATACTTGAACGCTTATTTCTATGGAATTTCCTTTAAACTATGTACTTGAATACATATTTCGATCGAGTTTCATAATGTGGGGGGAGGGGGATGAAAGCTACCAAACTTTCTTAAAATCAAATATCCATTTCTTTAATTTTCAGTCACATAATTTTTTGCTATTTGAATAGAAATCATTCATTTCAAACGATGAGGACAAATTTTGAAGATACTGATTTTTCCACCACAAATAATTAGGAAAAACAATTGTAACATCCTTCATTTTGAGATTCAAAAATGAATGTCAAAATTCATTTAATCTTATTTTAAAGCTACAATATGAAATTTTCTTTTCTTTCCTATATACAATAAAATGATAATGAGATATAGTTCTCAAACACATTACTTCATCATTTCAATTCGTATTAAATACCCAATTTCCATCGCAGAGAGAAAATATAATATATAACATAAACGTTGCTTGTATGATGATACAACCATGAATGATCGAACTTTATATTGCATAAATTTTACATAGTAAAATGAATAACAAAATAAATATGTTTTATGCTGCTATCATTTTTAACTATTCGGCAAAAACTTGCTAAACCTTCAACCCTCAGCCTACTCAAAAAATACTAGAGAGTTAATGAAGGAAATATAAATTTCGAGTCGGACATAAATCTAGTATGAATGGTATTAGATGCAACGATTCATCATATGTACCGTACACAACGAGACCACATGACAAAGTTGAATGAGTTTTCCACTCACAAGTGTACTTACATTTAATACAAGTAAATTCTTTATATAATTAGAACTCGGTCTCAGGTTTAAGTGTATATTTTTATGTCATATTTGCCAAAAGTTAAAATTTACTTTTATATAAAGTTATAAAGTTAATGTGCTTCAGTACTTATCTATACATTTTCATAGTTTACTTGTCCTACTTATCTTTAACAGTGGTATGAAACACTTACGTAGGTTACTATTATTCATCAAAGCATCCAAACATTCATCACATGCTTAGTTTATGAAGATTAATATCTTTCACATAGGTATAACACCGATTCATCATGGTATTTGCTCGTGTAAAGGTTACTGTATTTCACCTAGGCATATACACTTACCATTTCCCGCTATTGTGAAGGTTATTGTCATTCACTTAGGAGTTTTTCCTTTACAGAGGTTACGGTCATTCACCTTAGTGTTTAACTTATCTTGGCAATTTGTTGTCATGAAGGTTATTATCTTTGCCCTCGATATTGACCTCTTCGCTCTGGTAGATTGCCTTTTTTTTGGATCAAGTGCATTTGGTAGTAGTGCAAAAAAGAAAATCTCAAAAAATTACCTTACGTTAATTATTGTACTAGATATTTAACTTTCTTATCTCAATTTTTTAGCTAGTAAAAGATAAGTCGATCAACGCATCAATGCTCGATCCATCTCATGTCAATTTTCGTAACAAGACTGAAGCCATCAAAGACAAGCCATCGTGTGATACTACGCCCAACCCAAATCCATGTCAGATAGCACTTCTTAACCCAATCAAGTTCAAGCGGACTAGTTCAACCTGGCTCCATCACATCATATCCAATAAGTAAGACACAAATAGGCCGACCTAGACTTCAAAACTTGGCTTGGCCCGGCTCAAGATGACAAAATTGCTAACTCATTAGACTTGACCCGACTCAAAAGCGATTAGTTTATAACCCGGTTCTATCTCATCCCATCTATGATCGGCCACATATGCCCGTGTCATCACCGCACACCCGGCTCGACTCGTCCCTTTCAGCTTTGTCCTTAATTGTCTCCAGCCTTGCTCTAAGTAAGCTTCGACAATATGCAATCGACCATCACTGTGAACGAGAAGCTTCCCTCTAGCTTTGCTACCTAGAAAAGTGTGCTAGATGTCCAAAAATACAAGCTAGTACAACTTATTACACCTACCACTGTGGCATGTCTGCCAATAACATACCAACTCTTGTAGCATGCTGCCTTTCTTAACATAAAGCACGCCCCTAGTATGACATCACAGCTAGTCTGCATATCAGCCACATGTTCGAATCACCTATCATGCCGTCTTCCATCAAACCAAGCGGCCACATTTGCAGCAGGGAACGGTCCCTACCTATTTGCAGTACGATCTCAGCCGACCATTGATCTACCTCAGCTGTTATAAATACCCCTTATCATACCATGTCAAAGGAGTTGAAAATTGGTTAAAATCTTATAAATTGCTTTAAAATTACATCTTCTCCCACAAAAAAGTTCTTATGCTTAGCCATTATAATCTTTAGTGCTATGATTTCTTAATATTCTTTTATAATTCTTTTGTAATTGTAAGAGATAAATATAGCAAAAGATCTTCTTAGTGGACGTTGGATAAATTCTTCCAAGCCACTTATACCTTGTATCGTTTGCATTTTTTGCTTGTTTTACTTATCATTTTTCTTTTTAAGCTTGGGCTAGCAAGTACCATTGTTAACACAAACGCATTTGTCTATTCCAAGTTCAGATAAATTTTTGGTCAACACTTATCATGAATAATTTTGTTAAATTAAATCATATTTAATGTTAATAAGAAGAGGTGAGCCTCAACTCTAGGTCATCATCATCACCATCACTCTTCCCACATCATTGCCACTGATCTCCCCTTCCATAGAGACGTCAGTTGAGCCCAATATCATTCGTAGGCCAAACTCTCTTATAACAGGAAGATGTTGGACATTTGGAGGAAATGAATCATCTTCACCAACAAATCAATAAAATGCAAGTTATTTGATGATTAGAATGGAGAGCCATTCTTTGAAGAAACCCTGAACACATAAATCCACCGACGGTATGCCTTGCCGCCTATTGAGAAGTCGGATGGGAGTGCCAGCTCATCTGATCATATCACTGCTTCAACTCATCACCCAGACCGGCCAGCTTTGTGCATATTTCAAGACCAGGTTCTTTGCTTCTAAGACCCATATCATGATGTTTAATAATCTAGGTAACATTAGGCAAGGACCGATTGACAAATCTTCGGTCATATGTGAATCGCTTCAACAAAGAGTTCACTTAGGCTAGGGTGTCAAAAAGAACCGCCCGGTTATGGCCGTCTACTGGGAGGTCAGATACAAATCCAGAATGTGGAAGGAATTATAGAACCAGCCGACAACGTCCCTAACATATTACTATCAACGAGCGACCATATCATGAGGATGGAGGACGCTGATCTTTTAGACAACGATAATAAGGCTCGGTGTTAAAAAAAGCCAGTCCGCAACCATCAGTTCCATCAAATCAACAGCTACTCCACCAACGAGTTTCTTATACTCAAGGATGAGATAGAAAGGCTGATTCGGGAAAGGATGCTTATAGATTATGTTAGACATCAGATCGAACAAAGAGAGGCTCGCAACAATCAACCGGATCAACCTAAACCATTCGACAACAATGTCGTAGCCATCATCCACATCTTAATTATTTATGGAGGTTTGCATCTGGCCTGAAGAACCCGAGAAGCACAATCCCGGTATCAAAGGGAAGCCAGGTTGGCTGGACAGTTCTATTAATTAGAACATTGAGCATCCAAAGCACCCGGATTAGAAACATATTAGTCTATCCCCTTCAATGCCGAAGATAGAGAAGATGTCTCCTACCCTATCATGACCATATGGCCATCACCCTTGCAATGACCAACATAAACATACATTGAACCTTCACAGATAGAGTCATCTTAGCCAATGTCATTTTAAAACATGTCTTCGAGGCACTCAAGCTTCTTATCTCTAGCCTTACTCCCTACGCCTTGCCCATCTACAACTTAAGGGGCATTGACATTGTTCCAATGGGTACGAGCTCTCTCATGACCACATTTAGCCTAAATCCCTTTATTACAAAGATACATGTAAACTTTTTAGTAGTAGATTACCCATACACTTATAACCTCTTGATAGGATGACCGACCCTTGTGGAGCTCGATGCAGTTGTCTTATACAAATGGCTCGACATGAGATTCTTTATCCAAGGCAAGGTTGGAGAAATCCAGCAAAACCAAAAAAAGCTTACGAGTGTTACAGGACCTTCCTCAAACAAGAAAAGAAGGGTGTCCTCATGCTTTAAAAAGAATTCACAATAATCAACAGCCAGTCACTCATGTGAACCTTCGACTTGGTCAGCACTCAGGATCGTGCCATGACGCCCTAGCCATGAAATAGAGATATCTACATCAATAACTACCTCTATAAACAACAACCCCCTAATGAAGTCATGACTACCAATGACATGTCACGGAGGACAGTGGTCGATCCGTTTAGCGCGCACACTCGTGTCAGGACCATGGTTGCCTTGGATGAAGTCGCTATCATCGAGGTGTCACGCAGGAGAATGGTCTAGCTGGCTAGTGCACGCACTCATGCCGAGACCGTCCTTAGCCACGAAGAGGCTGCTACCGATGGTGTGTCACCTTGGAGTACCCCCAAGCCTATTATTGCTTCGATTCATGCCAGGACTACCCAAAGTAGCGAATCTAAATCAACTGGCTACATATCACCTGAGAGAACCCTCAAGCCCAACTACGAGCCAGTTCGCACCGGGACTACTCACCACATTGAGGACCGGGATGTCATGGATCCTATTTCCTTGGCTATTCCCTAGAGGAAAAAAGATCTTAACATGACATGAAATGAGCAAGTCACACCTCATTGGAAAATGAAGACGTCCAACACAACAATTCCTACCATCTCAATGCGTCTGACTCATTTATCCTGAGCATAGATTCAACCCTTCGACTTGAGCACAGATTTCTATCTCGATCGAGGATATCATAGTAGGGGTGAACATTTGGTTGGTTCGGTCGATTTTGAGGTAAAAAATGTCAAACTGCATTGGAACTAAAAAAATTCAAAATCGAACCTAACTAAACCGAATTAATTTTGGTTAATTTGGTCGATAACCGGTTTAACCGAACTAGAAAAATATGTTAAACTCAATTGATTGATTCACTCAAAGGAAAATATAAATTTATGTTTGGAGAGATTTTATTTAGTATTTTTTATATTTATAATAAAATTTGACCTATTTTTAATAGGAAAGCTTTGTATTAAATCACTAACCAATTATTTATAGTATTACAATATCACAAAATTTAATAATACATTAAATGTTTGATTAGTTCGATTAAACCGATAACAACAAAGTAATATTTTACAATCCGAGTTCAAGCCGATTTAGTTCTAAAATCAAACTGAACTGACCAAAATGAACCAGTTCAGTCGATCAATTTGGTTCTAACTAAAAATTGCACACCCTTATGTCATAAAGCCATTGATTTACAGGTTGGATCAATTCAACTTGGAAACCAATGCTGATCTTCACGATGACCCACTCGATCCTCAATTGGGAGATTCAAACATTGAGGGCTGGCCGACTATTCCACTCGAGTCAATATTCATATACTATACCGATCCTAGCAATTTTGTTCAAATAAGTATCAAGTTCAGCCCATAAATTGAGGTAAGCTAGTCAAATTTTTCACCAAAGCAAACACGTCTTCGCTTGGGGGCATGTTGATATGATTGACATCAATTCTAGAATCATCTACCATGCATTAAATATTTATCCAAAGCAACCCTCATCCATCAAAAGCGTAGACCTCTTAATCGAAAAAGATACCAAGCTCTCAAGGAAGAGGTGGAGAAGCTGTTAGCAAATGACATCATCTAAGAGGTAGAATACCCGATTTGGGTTGCTAATCCAGTACTGGTCAGAAATGGGTCCTGAAGAACTTGCATCAACTCCTCCAACTTCAAAAAATACCATCCTAAAGATAACTTCCCATTATCTCGCATAGATCGGCAGTAGGTGTGACCAGTGGACATAAGATTCTCACTTTCATGGATGCCTATTCTGGATGCAATCAAATCCTCATTCATGGCCCATACCAAGAACACACTTCCTTTATCACTATTTTTGGCCTATATTGCTATCGCACTATGTTATTTGGACTTAGAAATGTGGATGCTACCTGCCAACGGCTCTTAAACCGCATGTTCTCAAAATAGATCGACCAATCATTGGAAGTGTATGTTGATGACATGTTGGTAAATCCAGAAAAGGTTGAAGGTATATATAGAACATGATCGAGACTTTCAAGCTATGTTAGTATAACATGGAGCTGAATTCAAAGAAGTACCCATTCACCACCCTTTAGGAAATTCCTTGTCTTTGTTGTGAGCACCAAGGGAATTAAAGTCGATCCCAAAAAAATCTGAGCCATCAAAGACTTGCAAGTCCCAAGAACCATGAAGCAAGTATGTAGCATTAACAGGAAGGTTGCAGCTTTAAGCCAGCTCGTGTCCAAGGCCATCGATCATTGTCTTCCCATCTTTGACCTCATCAAGAAAGGAAAGTCGTTTTCTTAGAATGATGGGTGCAGTAAAGCATTTATAGAACTGAAGCAACACTTAACTATACCCCTGGTAATGTCTAATCCCATTGATGGGAAGGACTTGTACCTTTACCTTATAGTTCCCGGCTATGCTATCAATGCAGTCTCAATCAAAGAGGACAAGAAGGTATAGTAGAAAATCTACTATGTTAGTAAAAGGTTGTCAAGCCCCGAGACAAGATACACAAGATTGGATAAGCTGGATTTCCACTTATTCATGGCATCCTAGAAGATCTTGCCATATTTCCAAGCTCATCCCATCAAAATCCTGACCAACCAGCTACTAAAGCAAATTCTCAACAAATCTGACATAGAAAACCAACTACTAAAGTAGTCTGTTGAGCTTGGGCAACATCATATCTTTCTCCAGCCTCGCACTTTTATTAATATTATGCTGTTGCAGATTTCATTGTTGAGTTTTCAACCTCGAATAATGACGAGGAGAGGACCATCTCCAATCAGCCAGTTTAGCACTTGTATATGGATGGGTCATTAAACGAGAAAGGGACAAGGGCCAACATGGTTTTTGTCACTCCCAAAGGAAGACAACTTTCTTTTGCAGTCTAGACCATGTTGACTAGAAATCTAGCCAACCTTAGAATGTGGTTAAAAGTTGGTATTAGCGAAGATTACTTACTAATTCCTTGGTTTAAAATGTAAAATAAGGAGATAAAATTCATAAAAGTAAAGAGACAATGTTTAGGGTGGTTCCATTTTAATGTGATCAACATCCGCTATGTGAAATTTCTTATTACTTCGATTATGTTACAATAGCTTAGCTTATAAGAGGTAATAATAACAAAAGAATAATTTCTTGAATGCTAATGTTGTTCAACCCTTGTTTGAATGCATGCCCTGGTCCATTTGTAATAGTTAAATATGATGCCTAAATGGCTGACATTTTGCCGATGCAGCCCATGAATCATTCGAGGTCATTGATAGGTGTATACAATTGATGTGCTTACTATGGTGCACATAACAATAGTTGATAGGATCATACTATGAGTGTGCTTGGAGTAAGGGCGGGCAGCATGGGATCAGGGAGTGGCTGTAGTAGAGGTGCTTTGATAGCAATAATGGGCATGAAGGGGTTACCGTAGAGTAGCGCTTTTACCGGATGAACAGTGCTTGATTATGCCAATCTTTTCGAAGGAACAACATATATGAAGCTTCCTTCGGTAGTAGTGGTCTGACGTTGGTAGCCATGGCCGAGTGCTGCCAAAGAAGTTAGTAGGCACAGGTGGATGAGGTTGGAGACGAGTGAGGAATCTGTTTGGTGATTAATAAAATAGACAAACATGTTAACTATAGAGGAACGCCTCAAAGGTTAATTCACTCTTGTACCACCATCGTTGCCAATGTGCACAAGGGAGATGCTTGACCGATGGAAACGCCGATGCTGGTAGGATATTCCTTGAGTGAGTCTTGTTGTCGTAGGCCGATCAAGGAGCAAAGCCAAGCATCTGAGCCAGGTACCGTGCGGGATGTTCAAATATATAGACTATTGCCATTTGAGTCGGGGCCGATTAAAAGTGTTGGATCATATGGGTATGAAGGCCAAGGCGAACATTACTGTGATTTCATAGGCCAATTGGACAATATAAGCAGTCCCAATTCATACTTGTGAGAAATTTGAGCAACACAACACCTTCTCGAAACTCAAGCTAGAGCAGATACCCAGGGAGAAAAATGTCAAGGCCGACTAGCTAGCCATGGCAACAAGCAACCTAGAAAAGGCTACTCCTTGGGTCCCATTGGACATTCAAGACACCCCTTGCTATGAGTGAGGATAACAACGATGGAGATTGACACACCATCCATGGGCAACTGGATGGCTCCCTGGTCATGTATATGACAATTGAAGTATTTCATGTCAATGACAATGAAGTCTGAAATGTCCTTTATTGGGATCTTCATTATATAATCGTGGATGAGAACCTCTATAGATAGGTTACTCTACACTACTTCAATGGCACATGTCTGGAGATAAAATCGTCCAAATTTTGGAAGAATTGCATAAAGGATTTGTGGAGATCATGTCGGTAGCAGAGCTTAGCAAAGAAGGCCACCTGTTAAGGCTATCACTAACCTAGTATAATCAACAATTCAATGGACTACGTTAAGAAATGCAACCTATGTCAACAGTTTAATAAGATTCCAGGGCCTTTCCTACCCTCCTTACTCTAATGAATTCCCCTTAACCATTTGACATATAGGAAATTAATCTGATAGGAAAGATTCCAAATGCCAAGGAAGGGTACAACTACACCATAGTGGCCATTAACTATTCTACCAAAAGGGTCAAGGCCGACCACTCACTGGGGTCACTGGCCCCAAGATACCAAACTTCTTCATCAAAAACATTGTCCGCTTGGCCTGCTAAAAAGGATCAACACTGACAATCACACCTAGTTTGAAGGTAGCCTCTTTCATGGCTTCTATGAAATAAATGAGATCGAGAAGTGCTTCTCTTTGGTTATCCGTCCTCGAGCAGACGACCAAGTAGAGGCCGTCAATAAAACCATCAAGTCGACATTCAAGAAGCACCTTGCTAAAGCCAAGGGAAATTAAGCCGAGGAACTACTACTCGTCCTCTGGTCCTATAGCACTTCCGACTAACCATACTCATTTCTTGCTTATGGGTATGCAGCCATGCTACCCATCGAAGTAGACGTCCCCTAATATAGGCATCTCACATACAATCTTAAACAAAAAAACTACTCAAGCTTGGGCTTGACACCAATAAAGAACAAAGGACTAAAGCCAAACTCCACACTAAAGCCTACAAGGGGAAGATAGCCATGCTCTACAACTCTAGATCGATGCTCCGCCAATTCATTATCAGTGATATAGTATTATGCTGGGTGTTTGCAAACACCAAGAACATGGTTGAAGGAGCGTTCGACCCAAATAGGGAGAAGCTATATGTCATTAACTCCGCCTAGTCAAATGGTGCTTATCACCTCTCCCTCACGGATGGAACACACATTGATAGAGTTAGGGGTCTACCGTAGGGGTAATTCTAGAATTCATTATCAACCCTGTAATAAAATCTCATTCGATATAAAAGGCATTTGTCTTTCTGTTGTATACTTGTCATATTATGATATGTTAATTAAGTATATTAAATATAAAATCCTTAAATGATATGTTAAGTTGTAGCAATTACAATGAGTTATAATCTTGAGAAATTTATCACATTAAAATAATATATTATTTTAAATATTCCTATTTTAAGATGGGATATCGATATATCTATTGAGACTAGAGTATGTAACGCTCTTTAAATGTTGGCAGTGTATATTACTCATGGCTGCTGTGGGCACCAAGGGGTTACATACTGATAGTTATTTGATAGCTATAGAATGATCCACTCGAGAGTTTTTTGTTAGTTAATATAACTAAGGTCAAACAAAGTACCTTGAGGTGACGATGTTACATTTTTCTCTTGACTTGAGAATACCGTCGAACTTTAATGTGTACACTCCAATTTTATTATAGTTAAATTATGGCATGAAGTTTATCGAACGACTATAGTTTGGTCCAAATTGCAGCATTAGAAGTAAAATATCATTTAATAAAGCATTCATCTGCTCAGTTATATGAGGTTACTATCATGATCAAATATAGTCAACTTAAATTAAAAATCTTTAGCCAGTACAATATGGTTAGTAATAAATTTTATTATTAAACAAAGAACTTTGTTTTTTGGACTATCCAAGTTGAGGGCGATATTGGAATTTTAACCAAAACTAAATACCATAATTCATAATGTAATATAGTGTTGACGAAGAGAGATTGTATAAACAGTCATTACTACCTGATATCTCTTATGATAAAAAAATTGGATTTTACTGAAAGATGTGTAAGCGATGAATTCAACCAAAATATCATATCATTAGCTAAGGTGATGTGTGAATGTTAATATTCAAATTGCTCAATATTGATCGCTGATTGAATTTCCACCTTTGAGTCGCACAACCTTACTATTAATACTTCGAATGAACCACATGATTTAGTTAATTTATAATCGTTGAAAACTAATTAAATAAACTAATATTTAATAAATATTAATTGTTAAGTTTTTTGTCTGTATACCATTAGTATTTAATAATGTATATGCATAAATGTTATAAACATGCTTACTTATATATGATATCAGTAGAATATTTAAATTATATTTAAATGAGAATAATGTTAACTGCGTTTTGGAATTTTTTGAGGCCCAAATCCTCAATGTTATGGTTGACCAGAAATAAAGGGGAGAGGAGGAGTTTTGATTATGAAATTAAAAGGAAAATCATAATTAAAAGAAGAATCATACCCCTCTTTGATTATAATTTTTTCCTCCTTTAAAAGATTTAATTCAGGCATTTGCTCTCTCTCCTCTTATCTATTTCCAGTCGAATTTCATGGTTGTCTAGGGTTTATAGTTCCAATTTTTTTTTAAAAAGTGGTTCTCTCTCGATTCTTACAAGGTCCAGAGATCGATTCATTCGATCTAGGAATCCTTTCATCATTCAAGGTACTTCTTTTGGCTTCATCTCGAGGTAAATTCTTATTTTATTTATACAAATTCATCATGTTTATATGGTTTGGATCCTCTACCTCCCGTATCTCTTTTATATATATATACAATTTTCAAAACAATTCAGATTGCTATTTGCCTCCCTTGAATAAGTTCTATATTCGTTTTGTTACTATGATTTTAACACCTCTTTGTCCTTATCTTTAATTATTCAAATGTTATATACGTCATTAATTTTAGATCTATCACTACTTTTGTTTATTTATTCATATTGTGTTTTTAATTTAGATTTGAATCTCATTATCACGAATTTATATGTACCTAAGTTGTCTAATACTTCTATTTTAGAAACTATTATTTGAACAAATTTTTATTAGAAACAATATTTGATTAACTGATTTAAGTTTTATATTATAAGTTTGAGCATTGAATACATATATTATAAGTTTTTTAAAAATAATTTTGGTTATTATTTACATGAGAATAATAATTTAAGTCAAACAAAAATTTATAGGCGGACTTTTCCAAAAAAACTTCAAACTCATGATTTCTTTCTTAAGTTAACAAGGTATGTCTTTTAAATTACAAACTAATTGAATACATATATTATATGTTTTTAATTTAAAACATTGATTCAATTATATATATATATATATATGCACATACACACACGTAAACACATATATATGTTTTTAATTCAAGGTTTACAAAATAGACTTTTATGTAAAATCATAATTTTGATTTAAAACAATTCCTTAATTAACACTAACTTTAAATTGTTTGCTTTAAAACATGTCAAACAACCAAAATTAATCTTAATGCAAACAAGTAGACATGTGAATGTGGGTATGTGTATGTCTGCGTATATCTTATTCTGTTTAATTTTTATTTATTTTAGACAACAAAGGCATATATAAAAGGAGAATATTTCCGTTGCGGCATAAATCCCAACACCTAAACGCATGCATATTAACTATGTACATTTTCTATATGTTGCATTTGCACTTTCACACATGTGTGTATTTGATGCACCCATTACAACATGCAATCATCTTAAATTAAATTAAAAACATTTTAAACACATAAAATAGAATAAATATTTTATTTAAAATTTTAGATTGGATCTAAAATATATTTAGACTAATAGACTTAAACTAAGGTCAAAATGATTTTTTTGTGAAATTCACCCATTTAACCCGCTACCGAGTAGAGCAGTCCCAACACTTATTCCGCAATTGGAACACAAAACAACTCCAGGCTTATCATATATAAGAGCCATAATTATAAGGCTATAGTAAAAATCTTTTACAAAGAATATAACAAAGACTTTGGAGCTAATTCTATCTAATACAGCCAAGGCTATCCGGTGAGGGTGAGTTATCATGTGCTCTTTTCCTTGCTTAGGGACTGCCTACCTCCAACGTCAAGGATGGCGTAAGCCTTTCAATGCTCCTCTCCTTGTCGACTGGCTATCCAACATGGGTGAACTACTATGCATTTACTTCCTTATTCATGGGCTGCCACCATGATAGATTATCTAACGAGGATGGAATATTATGTGTTTATTACCTTATTCAAGATTGCCAACCTCTTTTGCCAAAGATCACGCGAGCCACACTCCCCTCCTTATTGACCGGCTATCCAATAAGGGTGAATTACCATGAATTCACTTCTTTGTTTGGAGACTATCAAATTTCCCTCATTGAATTTGCATGAGATATCGCTCCCTTTTATACTGAGGCATATCACAACTGAAAGTTCGACCGCAATGGTCCTAATTCCCTCGCCCATGATGCAGCCTGTTCCTCTTGTAGGATATGTGCTATAGTCAGGACTAGCACTGTTATCCTGAGCGATGCTGAGGTTTAGCATCCGTAATGCGCCCGCATAAAAATAAGTCAGGCACCATATCGACTGGCTACATGTCATCTAGGAGAACCCTTGAGCCACATAATACTCTAGTTCATGCTGAACTTCCCGCCATTCAATCTTGCAGCGTGTCACCCAAGAGAATCCTCGATCCTCTTAGTGCTTTGGTTCATACTAAGATCACTCGATGTCGATAACTACATAAATTGGTTCGGTAACCATATGCCTGCTCCGTGTTCGACTAGAACCAGGCTTCATAACCAATACTCAATTTGTGTTCATATTCCGATTCGGCTTATCATTAAGATAAATTCTACTTACAATCAGTTTACGTGGTTCACATGAATGTGTTGTAATCACCATCCATCTCATTATCATACACTACAATTCATTTATCTTATGAAAACATTTAAAGTGTGAGTAATGTATGGACTATGCCAACTACTCAAAGTACGGTATCCTGCTAACCATGCAAAAAAGCAAGAAAGGATGAATAAATCAAACACTTGAACAAGCTTCATATGCAAAAATGGTTATGTTCATTCTTACAAAAAAATGCAGGGCACAAAGCCCGCCTCATTGGGCTTACAAAAGACTGAAGGATACTGTTTGCAAAGCTGGCCCACAAATCACCTCGGTCAAAGAGTCAATCTGCTCATGTCAAAAAAGCTAGGAAAAACAGCCCAGCTGCCTCCATCTTGGTAGCTGTCTCAGCCCAGGTCGTAGTAAGGGATTCAACATTAAAGTTGCTACTAGAAATCAATAGGTGGTATTTTTCCCTAAACAGGGCCTTCACCATATTCTTCAGCCAGTTCTTCCATGTATCCTCCTCCACTACCCTAGCGACCTCCACATCCACAGATGACCAACATTCAATTGGATGTTGGTTCAGATCATTCCATAAAACTTTGACTCATTCTCAATTTTCGCCAATTTCTCCTTAAGGTCCTCTACTGCCTTCTCCCTAGCCTTAGCCACTCCTTCCCTGCTTTCTTGTGCGATGCTATCGCCTCCTTAACTATCGCTAAGGAATCCTTGGCCGCCTTCTGGTCCATCTTCCTTTTTTTGGCCTTCTCTTCAAGTTGTAGGAAGTCATCCCAGATGGAGCGATGAGTGGCTTGAAAATTTAGCATTACATAAATTTCCATTAAGAATTTTTTTTCTCAAGTTTGTAAGCTTATGAGAAGGGCACCTTGTGTGTGAGCTTTCAACATGGGCTCCCAAGAATGCCATTCCCAACCGGATCTAGGCCAGTGGGTGGATGATAGAATCTCCATGGACATAAGCTAGAATGATTTCAGAAGGAGATCTATGTCATTTTCATGGTCAGAAGCCCGATGAATCTCCAAAGACACTTGCCCTGTTGGCACTGCCTCTTCCTCATAGGCCAACCTTCTACATCATAAATAATCTCCTGCCTTGCAAAAGGAGTGTGGGCAACATGGGATGACTCCTCTTATACTCTTTCTTTTCCTTCTATCGATGGAATGCCGGGTCGCCTACTTAAGGCTATGAGGCAACTCAATTATCTTCGTGGTTGTCGCATGTACCATGGGCATAATAGCCATAGCAATATGGATAATGGAATCGAGGGTACCGAAAGCATTGAAGTTGAATTGTTCTGCCACTGAAATAACAAAAATCCATGACTAGTTTAAGTACAAGAAATAAGTGACAAGTGCAAATAAATTAATTACCATTTAGACCTGCCCGGTCTTGCCTTTTGGCAAAGGGTAGACATAATTAGACTTAACTGAATACACTTGATTGATCAGTACTGCAGTGGGACTCGTCTGGTGGCGCAACATCGCATCTGAGATATAAAGGATCAAAGGTGGGATAGGGCTCCAAGGAGCGACCTATGTCTCTACCAATGCCCGATTCTTGTGGCCCCCTTATACTATCTTCCTTAGAACTCTCCTCCGTATCCCACGAGATGGCCAACGCCCCATGACGTGGAACCAGGACATCAACCAACTGTTATGGCCCAAAAGTTCCCTACTAAGGCATCAACACTACATTACTAAGCTTGTCATAGTCAGCTTAATACTCTTTAGGCCCCTCACCCATGATAACATGTATCTTCAGTTCTTGTCTGTAATCGACCCGACATTGGGATCCAAAAAGGTGATCATTATGTAGTCCTACTTCGTCTTGGCTGGTTTTTTGTAATTGGGAAGCCTTATTAGCCACCATTGTTTGATGCTCCCTCAAGATCCCAACCCGATGAAGGATCATGTTAGTCAGTTGGACCCTCAGATTTTGTAGGTTATCGAGAGCAATCATTAGCTGTTCCATATATTGGCTAAGTATCCTGAAGTGGGTGTCGGGTGAGCCAAGAGAGAACCCTATCAAAGGAAACATGAGCAAGATAGAAGAAAATGAAGGAAAAAGAAAAGCAGCAAAGAAAATTTACTAAGGTTTAGAACTCGGTGTTGTTAGGATTGGGGTTGACCCTACAAGACACAAAAAGTACTTCCTTATCCAGTCGAGGAATGTTTGCTGAGAATTCCAATGAAGATAACAGGATTGGTGTTGGCTTGGAGTGGAAGTAATTGTTGATCAGATACTTGGATTCCATCTTCAATCGAAAGATCATGTTGATCAAGCGAGCGGTCAGCTTGGTAAAGTTAAGACCCAAGCAAGCGACATAAGCCCTTTGTAAGAATCGGTAGCTATTGAGGGTGACTTGACAAGGTCATGCCTGAAGATATTCAAAACATAGACGTGGAATGGGTTGATAGGAGGAAAGGTCTCGATTTTGAAATAATCCAGGGACTAAGCAATGTAGCTGAGGGGATGATGATCCAGTCGGTCTGTAGCAGTGGGATATCTCACCGTCCCAATATTGCATTCGTGCCTAGCTAGGGAATCAACCAGGCTCACCGTTCCCTCTATTAGCTCAAATGCTTTTAGACTAGCAATGTCGGCTGAAGTCGATCCAGAGGTTGCCACTTAAAACGTAAGTGACTTAAGTTAAACTACAAGTCCCCAATAGCTAAGCCTAGCATGACCCGAAGGCGAAACCCCAAGAGGGAAGATGGACAACCATCTTTATGGCTTGACCCGACCGGGCATCCTATGAAGGTCGACTCAAGACTCAAACTTTACTCCTAAATTAAATTGCTGGCCTTGTAGCCCATATTTACTACTATATTTTAACTTAATGCCTGAGCTGCTAGTTAGGCCTAAATGTACGACTCTCAACACTTATATAGTGTTTACGTATGCATATCATTCATTAGAAAGTTCACTAGCGTCGATTGACCAATGTTGACATGGCAATGATGGTCGATCGACGTTCAAAAGATGACCAAAAAACATCGACTCCTACCAACGACACAGAATTAAATTCAAAATCTAGTGCTTCAATAGGAGAAAAAAATTCCAATGGAGAAAGTGACACACATTCAAAAACAAAGAAGCATAAAGGAAGAAGATGTAACAACTCGTATTTTATGTATCAAAGGATCATAAAATATTATTATTTAAACCTTATAAGGTTATATAACCCAAAACTTTTAGGAAATGACTATTAGGGACATTTCCGTACTTAGAATTTTTATTGGATAGTTTGAACCTAGAAATTCTTGTAAATCCTATAACTTTTAATAGGGGTTGAATTAGGCTCTAAAACCACTTCCATTTGATCGAGACGATGGTTTCTCTTTCCGTAGAGTAGTCATATAGAAAAATGGATTTATTATTTATGTTTATGTTTATGAGGTATGAATATTTTAAATTTAGACTGCTGTTGGCTAGATTAGTGGGTGATTTGTTAAGCCTAAACTTAAACCCACCAATCCATTTTGGGATTTGTGCCTGATTGGGCTTGATGTGGCAGATCCTAATCATTTCCCACTTCCTAAAAATAGTTCTAAATCTCCATTGACTTAGATTTCATTAAAAAGCTCACCTTTTTCATACTAATCTTAGCCTAAATTACGATTAGAAGTTAATTAGCAAAGGGATTGGTGGATCTATCATTTTGGGTTACTTTGAAATCGAGATTCTTGCTGTCCATTTTAGATTTGGAGATAGATTGGTAATTTTAGTACCAGGTGAGTGATTTATGATCTCACACTATCCTATGCATGTTAATATAGTTAAAAATGATGTTTTGATATGGATTCTATGTTAAAACAATTTCAAACGTTAATTTAACCTTTATATGTGTTTATGATCGAATTTAAAAAGAATGAAATGGATTTTAAATGGTTTTATAACCCCTTACGAATCATATTATCATTTTAGTATGAAACTAGACCTAGGCTTAATCTAATATGTTAATCATGTTTGGATGAATTGTATATATTGAATGTGTGTTTATGAATGATGGTTGCTATTTCATGTATTGCTTTGAAAGTTTTGCTAGTACTTTTAGAGAAGGTAGGATTAATTTAGAAAAAATAAGGTCAAACGAGCTCAAAATCGAATGAAATTTAGATATTTTTTTAGAAGAGTTTGGGGAGCTTGTAGTTTAGGTTATAGTTCGATTGAAGGTGATTTGGTTGCTCGAATTCAGGATGGTGGATTTTGCAGATCTGGTTTGTAAAAGTAGTTATTTCAGGAGTTAGTCTATGTAACGCCGGGAAAGGATTCAGAGAAGCCAAGGAAATGGAAGTTGGAACTTAACTCCAAAATTTGGGAAGACCTACATATCAGTACCGACCTCGATACTAACCTCCTTTTGGGCTTATGTGGAGTGCTTAAGGACTTGGGGAGTATGGCAGTGAGGAAAGGAGCTCAAAGCAAGCAAGCTAAATTTTTGCTAAGCAATTCATATTGGTACCGACATGATCATATTAGCACTGACATGAATTGATGTGGCCAACTTAGGTCAAACTTCTAGGAGGTGATCAGTATGTCCTACAGGTCACGATGGAGGTCTTTATTTGTTTGCATGACCTTAGATTTTAATGAGGTAGCACGGTGAAGAATGATAGCTTCAGGACTTTGATGATGGTAACTCAATGATGATGGAGTTGCGTTCCGATGACGACGGATCGATGTTGAATAGAATTATGAGGATGATTATCCACAAGGGCAGGTTCTAGGAAGGGTGACACATGGATAGAATGTCGAAAGATTCTGTTGTGGAAAGAGGGATGTGGAATGGTTCCTTAAGGATGAATAAAACTAGATGGAGCAAGAAATCGGCTCGAATACGCATGCTAAGGGATTGTTGATACTTGAGGTGTTTTCTGATGTATTCATAAGTAGGGGTATTGTGAGGATGCTTATTTTCTTGGAATGGCTACACCAGATTGGAGGAATGGATCTGTATACCATAGACTGATGGAATGGATCTAGTGTATGTTATGGGATGGTAGGTGACTACACTAAACATCATGCTTTTTCCATTAATCCTTGACAGATGAATGGATATATGAGTAATCATATATCCAAGGTACATTGAGTGATGTTGAAGATTGTTTGATGGATACTATGTTTGCTATGGGTGTTATAGTTGTAGATTGTCACTCTAGGGATCTCACATGATGGAGGTATTGTGGATTTGGATACCTAGACACCCCATGTTGTACTTAGGATGTAGTACACCTTTAGGATAATAGTAGAGTAGCATATTATAGGTTTTATATGCTAAGTCTTCGGTTGTAGGAATATGCTAGGTATGATTCTTATACCTTTGTTCCTTACTATATCAACTTATATAGTATTTTCAGATTTCTTATCGTTCACACTAGACTATTCTTTGACTTGAAGTTTTATGATTTTCTTCTTATTATCTCATATACTCTTAAATGAGTAGACTAAATAGCAGGTTTAGTTGGTACGTAGCTGATGTACAAAGGATGACCAGAAGATGGCGCTTTCTCATACTATAAATGGACTTACGTTTTCTTATTCCGTTGTGCGACACTATGAAGCCTAGATAGTGTTCATTTACTATATTTAGAGGCATTTATAATTTGAGTTTATTTCCAGTTGTATAAACTCTATTTCTGCTTTATATAACTGTATGAACCTGTGCACTCTGGTATTTGTGGTTCATTTAGTTATTACCGTCTCAGTTGTCTTATATCAGCGATGTTTATTATTATATTTTATTCGATGCGCTTTGAGATATATGACAGGCTCTGTGATTGTACTTATTATATAATTTGGTTTTCAAAACTATATAGTAGTATATAGTATATAAGTCGCATACATACATGAGTACCATTGATGTAGTATCTTTATGAGAGACCGATCATTCTCGTTACAGATCAAGAATGAGCCGGCATTTAAGAAAAGCTGCAAGAAACTCCATCTTCGGAGTCGAGGAAGAAGAAGGCTTGGGGTTGCTATCCCTAACTTGCAGGCAATGTTCAACGCGATGATGGCGAACATGCTGCAAAATGTCTAAGCGGCTGCTCCTAATGTTGTTGTAGGTAGGGTGCTTAAGGGAAGGCGTCCATAGTTGATTTCGCAAAGATGTATAAGGACATTACAAGTCTTGATGGCAAACCGTTCCAAGGAATGGAACTGGCTATGGAAGTGCAGGACTGATTGGATACCCGCGAGAGGATTTTTGATGACTTGGAGTTGGATTATGCGATGAGGAGGAGGTTGGCTTCTCGACAGCTCCAAAGTAAAGCTATGAACTGGTGGAATGCTATTAAGGTTACCACACTCGACGACCACTTTACTTTGGAATAGTTCAAAACTATGTTTTGGGGAGAAGTTTATACTGGTCACGTAGAAGTCGGTGTTGTTTGGAAAATTTGCTGACTTGAAGCAGGAGGAAAAGATTTTTATTATATGACTACTTGGGGAAAAGCTTGTAAGGCATATTGATGAGCCATTTGAGAATATAGTCGAGAAATCCCTTTGACTTGATAGTTTGTACCCTAAACCTAAGAATACTGTAGTTAAGGAAGAGCAAAACCGTAGCAAGATGATGGAGGTAAGAAGAAATGGAATGGAAAGAGGAAACTATTTTTTGAGAAGAATGTTCAGAAGAAGGCAAAGTGGGATTCTGTCTGCTATGGTTGTGAAGATAAGGTCACTTGATTATGGATTGCAAGTTCAAAGGAAAGAAAATGTGCTATAATAGTGGCAAGTTTGCACATATGCAAAAGAGTTGCCTAAAACTAGTGCAACAGAAGCAAGTAGTGAAGGCATATGCTTTAGATGTCGTTTATGTATTGTCGAGTGATTCCTCGGGCATAAGAGAAAGGTATAGGTATCACTATTCAAGGTATGCTTTCTATTTACGGTGTTTCTATACTTGTTTAATTTGATATCAGGTCTTCACATTTCTTCACGTCTACTGACCTGGTAGGTAGATTGGGATTGATACCCAAAATAATTTACCAATCTTTATTAGTAACAAACCCTATTGGAAGCCCTACCAGTCTTTGTATGGTTTGTTGTAGTTAGTCTTATCGAGTCATGGATGCTCTTTTATTTTTGATTGTTTTGTTTTGAGTTTCATTGGGTTCAAGATTACCTTAGGGTTGGATTGGCAAAGGAAGTACGCGGTAGTGGTGGACTGCGAGACTATTGGTGACAATTGGGATTGAGGAGGGGCGAAAGGTAGTGATTTGATGCCAACCAAAAGATGAGGTTATGGTTAGCTTTCGATATTCGCTCGAGTTCCCACACGATTAATTGTCGTCTATGCCTATTGTTATAGAATATCTAGATATATTTGATGAGATGATCGGAGTACCATCACACAAAGAGATTTACTTTTGCATAGATTTAGCGAAATATGCCAGACCAATAGTCATGCCTTTAAGGCATATGGAATCCATAGAACAGGAGTTAGAGGTGCTAGTGAATAACCTATTTAAACGAAGGTTCATTCGTAGGAGAATATATGAGAGGGATGCGCCCATAGTCTTCGCCATTAAAGCTACTATCTAAGGCTGTGTGTTGATTACTATAAACTGAATAATGTGATGAGGAAGAACAAGTAACCACTCCTATGTATTGATAACTTGTTCAATCAGCTCCGTGGTGCTAATGTGTTATCTCAGTTGGACCTTGTGATATATTTTCATCAGTTGAGAGTAGCAAAAGGGAGTATGCTGTTTGGTTTATATAAGTGGTTGGATATGCTGTTCGGGCTAACCCATGCTCTGGTATACTACAACTGGGCCAACCCACAGCGGATGAATTTGTAAATTTCAAAATTTATTTCATTATTGGATCTTTAATGGTCTACATAGTCTAATTCATTTAGAACTTTTCTAAATTATCTTTAAATCAAATAAATATTTTATTTGAATTTTGTAAATGAAATTTATTTTATATAATTTGTATTATATTTCATATATACTTATCATATACACATATTAGGTGCCTGCACATGCAATAAGATAATGTGTACATGGTTTGATATGTCCTTGTATATAGGCCTGTAAACGGATGCAATCGGATACAGATAGTGCTTATCCGAAAAAAATCCGTATCCGAATCCGTATCCGATATCCACGAATATCTATTAAATAATATCTGTATCCGTATCCGTGGATATTTTTGGATATCCGAAAATATCCGTATCTGGCTTAACGAATACAGATATTTCCAGATATTGAAATATCCAAAAATATCCGCATTCAAACTTCAAAATGTAATGAAATTTGACTCAATATACTGCTTATTTAATTTGGCTTTAAACAAAAGATGAAAAATTGTAATAATACATCAGATTAACAATAGCTAATTCGATTACATAAAATCCATACGAATACGATAATGTTTCATAATTCATCATATAATCCATAGCCTAATTCAATCACACAAAATCACAAAGAAAATAAAGCAAACGCATCATACATGTTTTTAATTGTAGCAAATACCATAATTTATCTTAATAGCACACATATAAACTAAAATATTGCATTCTTTCTCCATGGAGTGGTTGAAGCTTCAAAAGATGACCCTGTAGAAAAATATGAACGTGTATATTAGTTTATAAACAATTAAATTTCACAACTAACCCAAATATAACAAGCAAACAACCCTTAATTTCATAACTATATTGTGAAAAAATATTCTATGATGTTGTTCTGCTATGAAAAATCCAAGAAAGTGGTTAATGTGTATTGAAATGTGCATTGTGTATGACGTAGAACCTTGTACTGTAAATTCATATCATCTGTACAAGTGAAGAAACATGGGCATGCGTAAAGATTAGTGAATGTCAAACTCAACTGGGCATGGTGTAGACTATAATAATTAAGATGTCAAAATGAAATTTTGACGTTTATATGTTGCACTGCTTCGCCATAAAGCATGTGTGTTTTAATAATGGGACTTTTTTATAGATGGGAGTAAATTTGCATTATGACACAAGAACTGAAATTACATTGCTTATTTATTCTAATCATAAATTAGTAGTATTTGAACTGAGTTTAAGATAACCGTGCATAAAAGTCATCAGAAATATGGCTAGTTGACTATTCTCTGACTAAAATATGAGCACATCCTCATGTACCTGTATCAACTGAAAAGATACATAGTAACCAACTTAAGCAATTTAATCATAAAATTCACATGATATCAATTTTGTTGGAGCACTCCAATTATTTAAGTAATTTGTGAGGCAAATAATCTAATACGATTTTCCTCACATAATGTATATTTGTTATCTACGGAATAAAAACAATAAATTAGATACACACAACATAACTTATTCTGAATAAAATTCTACTTGGTCGATCATAAAGATTAAGCTACACATATTTTTTCTATTCATTTTGATTTTCGAAATCCAGTTGCATTGTCTTTTACAAATTCAATACACGCAATGCATAACTTTGTGTGTGCAGGTGATATACTAGCAGGAGTCGGGCTATTGATGTTAGAAGGTATGCTATCGGTTGTGCAGATAGTGATGAATTTTATTCTCTATACTCATAATTTTTGCATAATATTTTGTACAAGGTGACCCTTAATTTTGTACTAGGTAATTTTTGCAGACAGTGAAAAATAAGCTTGTGCTTGCTGTTTCGAGTGGGTTGTTCCCATTGAAGTAGCTTCATTAAATAATCTAGAACAATGTTTACAGGTGGCTTAAATAGCACCTTCCACTACTTCTCCATTAAAATCTTTCCATACATTGGATTTCAAAATTCTTACGTTTGAAGGCATGGATTTGTCTACATCCTAGAAAGGTTTTCAGATACTTGTGTATTTGGCAAACTAAAGTCTGTAACCATGTTTGAACTGTTTCGATTTTCTTCCACGACTACAACGTCATTACCGCAAATATCCTTGTTACTACAGCTTGACGAGGCGTTCGTCATTTTCAAAACTCTACAATACCAAATAAAATATATGTCATTACTGTTAAAGTTTATCACAAATACGTCATTTTATCAAACAAGTCATTTTATCGCAAATAAATAAATTTCATTGTGCCTAAGTTTCATTACTATATAAAGTATATTTTATTTTATCAAATAAATTTTCACTACCGTCTGTAAATACTTTGTAATTGATTTTGATATTTGAATTTCTAGATCTACAATTAAACAGTACTGATACTTTGTTCTCTTCAGTAGAACGAGCTCGTGAGAACATTTCATTTTCTAACTCAAAGTAAGGCTATATGTTTATATATTGCATTGGTATGAACATTTATGTATGCACACAAATACATACATATATTACATCAAGTATGCTAGCGCAGGAATGTCAATGAATATGGTTTCATTAGGAGATAATATGTGCAGGAAATGCCAATTAACATTCAAACTTAATTATTTGCCTTTCTTATCATGCCATTGACCTATGGATAAATTATTTGGCTTTCCATATCATTTTAAGAAATCCAAAATAAATAAAGTAATCACAAGCAATATATACGCGTTCAATCCATCAAGTTACCACATCTAATCCATAATAATTAACCATTTGTCCTATAAAGTTTCTTCATAACTTCATCATCCACAGTTAAAAACGAAACATAATAATTGCTTTAAAAATGCAGGTGGGGAGCAATGTCCATGTTGTGATTGTCAAACATCTGCCATACTTGAAAATTTAGTTTCTGATTAGTCAAAATACCCGATAACTCAAAATACACATATGTTTGCAATTTTTTTAAACTGTTTTAGGAAACACTCAATTTTTTCATTTCTTCTATGACAATTTGTTGCAAAGGTTAATCTATGCAAGCACAGGATTGAAAAATATTTTTTTTCATCATTATATAGAACGACATTAAACATGAAAAATTGTTAATACAACGTAACCTGAAATCAGCAAGTGCTTCCACTACTTATCTAAGTAAAATCAGAAATTACCGAGATAATTTCCAAGCTGAGCGTAGGAATTAGAGCTTCCATGGCTTCAGCGTCGAAACTAGGGCTTCGACTTTGGAGTGGAGTCGCGAGTTCGAGAGCAGTGTGGAATAATCGACTGTCGATGAAGGCGATGTCGATTGTCGACTGTGTGGAATCGCGATTCGCGAGTGAATTACTTCAAAATGGAATCGCAACTCTGTGGAAGTGGAATCGCAATTGTCGGCTGTGTAATGGTGTTAGGGTTTTGTTTTAATACGGGTAGGGTATGTATACGGTTAGGGTATGCGGTATAGTAATGGGCCAAAATACAACCGGGCTTGTTTATTTGGAAATTTAAATGGAAAGAAATTGGATGGATGGATATTTATTATGGATATAAAATAACATATTAAAATAATAATAAAATAACTTCGAACCGGACGGATATTTATCAGATACGGATATAGTCATATCCGTATCCGTATCCGAAATATGTTTCGGATATCGGATATCCGCATCCACTTTTCAGACATCAGATAATTATCTGCTTTTCGGATACGGATGCGGACGGATTTTCGATATTTCGGGCATTCATTGACATGCCTACTTGTATAGGCGCCGGGAATTACACCATGACAAAATATTAACCCCTCGTGTATACTAAATTATTATCTAAATACACATATATATGCATCAATTATTGTATAAATAAATATACATACAAACACACACACAGATATATATATATATATAATTATATATTTCTTACAAAAAATTGATTATAAATTATTTGTGTAAATCATTTACGAAACACATATGTATATATATATATAATATATTTAAATTTCAAAATTATTTAAAATATTAGTTTGTGATGTAATTTAAAATCATTATCATATTTTTTTTTAAATTTAATCATATACATAGATATATTATCATATATATAAACATATAACTAGCTCACTAGTATATGTATATATTTCAAAAATGCACTAATATGTATATGTATATATAATATATAGATTTGCCGCTGCTCCGGGCCAGTAAATAAATTTTATTATTTATTCTAGTTTAAATTATTTTTAAATAAAATATACTTTAAAAATTAAATTCCGTGTGGATTTAATAATAAAAAATATATTTAAAAGTCATTTTTGAAATAAAAATGCATATTTTATATCATATAATTTTTTTAGAATATTATATTATTTATATATGTATTAGAAGTATATTTCGCTTGTTTAACTAATCTTAAATCAGATAAATAATTTATATGTTTATATATTCATAAAATAATTACTTTCTTTACTACCGAATGGATTTTAGACCTGTACAAGTTTTTGTAAAATTTTAAACATATATATCATATGAGTTAACATTTATTAATTAGATTTAATCGATAAAATCATTTAACAATAAATTTATTTTTTATCAAGCCATAATCGACAAGATGACATCTAAACAATTTTTTATGCGCGCACACGCGCACACATACATACATGTATACATATACATACATACATACATACATACATGTATGTATGTATGTACCATTGACATGTTATAATATAGTAATATACCGATTCGTGATAAGGTATATCTAGCTAACATACGATCGATTTGTTAACTAAGCAATTTAGAATATTAATAAATCATAAGCATACCTCTCATCAAGGCCAAGAGATCACACTTTGAAACGATAAAATGATTCCTTGCGGTCGAATCGAAGAGTTTTAATGTAATTATGTACTTAGGATTTTGAGGTTTATATAAGATGGTTGCAAGCCAAAAATCTCAGAGAGAGAGAGAGAGAGGAGAGAAAAGTGTAAAATGAAATGGTGTAAAGAGTGACATATAAATGCGAAGTCAAAATGGAGAGAAAATTGCATCCTTGTATCATTCTAACTAATTCCACTCTTTTAACCTTTCAAATTCCTCTCTTTTTTCCATCGTATGGTCGCCCAACCATCCCTCCTTTCATCTAAAATAAGCATGCCCATATGGGCCTCAAATCTAGTCTAAGTCTGAGCAATATATAATGCAATTTTAAATCTTATTTAAACGCGAACCGATATCGTATATTGATCAGTATATCTATAACTATTATAGAAACACTGTTAAAGATAGTTCAATATACAAGAACTAAAATTTTATAATTAATATTCCATAAGTAATAATTAATTAAATTAAATTATAATAATTTCCAATTAATTAAATCAAGTCGTCAAAGGAGTATTCATTATTTTGGTTGGATGAATCTTGGATGTAAATTTGGTCAGCAGTTGATACCGAACAATTCAAATATTAACATTGACACATCACTTAGTAGATGATGTGACATTATGGCGGAATTTATCGCTTACTTGGTGTTATCCCATCTTTTGGCAAAGCCGAGACACCCAAAAATTAACTGAATATCAATGCTTGCCAGTCATGAATATCGGTTATGCATTACAGGTACACCATGGATATCGATGAATTTTGTCTGAGTCCGGATCAGGCCACAATTGACAAGACATGACAAGCAAAGCCATAAAAGCCAGCGTTTCAAATTTCAGATTAATGGGAGTTCGTATGAATGAAATATGATCGATATAAGTTGGAGAAAATATGTTGTTTGTATCCATCTGATTGATTGGTTCGAATTCGTCATATTCGTATCCATCAGAGTATCATGACATCGTCTTGTTCGAATCGATCGGAGAGACCTCACCTCACCTCTGTTCGTACCCATCAGAATGACTTCGCCTCGCCCTGTTCGAATCCATCAGGTTCGCATCGATCAGAATGAACCTCATCCTATTCGTATCTCCATGTTCGAATCGATCAAGACCATCTGTTCGTATCGATCTCGTGAGAGTCTTGTTCATATCGATCCTAGATTCACCTTTCGTATCGATCCTCACAAATCATGAATCATTGTTCATATCAGTCAATAGGAACCTTTAGTTCGTATCGATCAACTGATAGATACGAGCAAAGGTAAAGCCAATCGATACGAGCAGTGCCCCCTTTAGTGATCGATGCGAAAGGGCACCCCAAATATCGATACAGTCATCGATGCGAACAGAGCTTCAACGATATGAAGCAAAGCACGATCCATAAGATGCGAGCGTGTCGATATAAACGAGGCGAAAGCCCAGGAATGACTCGATCAACTCGGCACAAAAGGTGGAGCGATGCAAGAGTCGCACGCCACGTCACCACGCACTCACGTGCCTAGGTCGATTCGAAATGGAGTGATGCGGAGGATGGATACGAACACGGCAGCACTCACGAAAATGCGATCTTGCATCGATTATACCTCACGATCTACAAATCCAAATGCTACAAAATTTTCACAGGAGCTTATGTACAAGTCAAAGAACATTCCTGCCAAGTTTCAGCTCGATTGGATCATTTTCTTGATCGATACGAAATCGATTCATGTCGATCACAGATCGAGTCGAAACTTGGTGGGATCGATTGCGTGGGCCCACTCACGTGCCAGAAGGAGTGGCCAAAAGTTTGAGCATGATATCAGCCTCCTACACCTATAAATAGCCCCCCAGAGCCTACAGAAAGGGGATCTTTTAGCTATTCAACATCCAGACTCTGCCGGATTCAATCCTAGATCTCACTATCACTGTTGTACTTGAAATCTTCGTTGTAATCCACTGTAATCAACTGTAACCAGCGAAGAACATCAATAAAAGATAAGTAATTGAAGTGGACATTGGACGGAGATAGCCGAACCACTATAAACCCTATGTTCCTGTTCGTTATTTCTGGATTGTTGTTTGCTATTTACTCAGATCTGTGATTTGTGCTTGAATATTGTTGATTTATATTCATATACTGTTGCTTTCATGTGACTTGGGGTTTGTGACCAATTTTGGCGCAAACACTTTGGTGATTTCACTGAGAATTGAATTCGCACCCGCTACACCGGATTTGAAATTCAGATTTAAAAACTTGAAGGATTCAGATTTAGAGACAATGACTCGACAAACAAGTAGAAGACAAAGGGCTGAGAGAAGCCAACAAGGAGGAAGCCAGGAGGCATCCTCTAGAGCTGGAGAAGGACATGCTTCTATTTACATTACCAGGGACGAGATGGAAGCTATGGCAAATTCATTACATGAGAGATTGTTGAAGAGTCAACAGGACATGATGCAGACTTTCTTTGAACGGATGAGAGCTGCAGGGACACAGAACCTTGGACCAACTACGGCAACTACGAATGCTGAACAAGGAGTTAGGACTGCAGAAACCAACGGAGGTCAAGCTCAAGGTCAGAATGCAGAACCAGAAGGCAATCAGCAAGGACTTGGAGGCAGACCCTCAGGATCCAATACTGGAAGACCAGTGGATGGAGCTCAACAGGCTAGATCCAATGCTAGTACGAACGAGCCACACGAAGAGTATGTACCAGAATTCCCTTCGAGACTTGGGGGAAAGATAGAAACATGACAAGGGGGCAGCCCGGATGGAGATGAAAGAATGATTGGTCTAGTGCGACAAATCGTGAGAGGAGGATTGTCGAGTGGAGGATTGGAAGAAATTAGCCGGAGTCCGTTCACTCCGAATATCAAAAATGCAAGGAACCCTCCAAAGTTCAAATTACCAATGCTGGACCCTTATGACGGGAAGTCGGACCCGACCACGCATATTACCAGATCCATTAGACACATGGAAGTTCTGGGAGCATCCGAGGAAGTGATGGCACGATATTTCCCTTTATTCTTATCAGATTTGGCTGCGCTTTGGTTCAGACAGCCAGAGACAGAATCAATCAGAACATGGGGCAAGCTTGTGGATTGCTTCATGAGACAGTTTAGGTTCCACGTAATGCGACCCAAGAGCGTGATGACTTTGGCTTCGATAAAGCAAAGGACCGGAGAGTCCATAAAAGATTTTCTACTGCGATTCAATGCAATGGTGGCTTCTGTAGATCGCCCGGATCCATCAATGATTTTGATGGCGGCGGTGGCAGGAGTTGGGGAAGGCATCGAATTCAAAGATTTTTTGGCAAGAGATCCACCACAAGATCTTGGAGAATTCTATCATGAAGCTGAAAGATTCATTTGGCTAGAAGAATCGCGAGCCAAGAGGCGAGAAACAAATGCTGTGCAGGGCGAAGAAACCGCCAGAGAACAGTCTGGAGCAGACAAAGGAAAGAGAAAGCAGATGACAGACATGATGGTCCTGTTAAACGGAAGAAATTCCAAGAGCCCAGATTCAGGCAGTACATAGATTTGACGGCAAGTCTGGAAAGGATTTACACTGAAACTCGGGGGCAACTCCCCTATCGAAAACCACCCAGGAGAGATCCCATGGAGCGGGAGCGTAGAAGTGGAAAATATTGTCTATTCCATGAGCTGGATGGGCACACTACCGATGAATGCCGTCACCTAAATGATGAGGTGGAAGAACATGCCAGGAGTGGTAGATTGCCATAATATACTAGGGAACGAACTACGACCGTAAGACCTGAACAACTGTCGCCTCCACCTAACAGAACTGATCCTGGATCAGGATCATGACTCGTCATCAATTGATTATGATGGCAAGGGCCAAGTTCGGGAGTTGGACTTCGGTCGATTAGTTTTCTTAGATTTGATTTTAAAAATAAAGTGGCTATTCCACTTACTCATGTACGGGAACCGCAGAGATCCCTAGGCATGCTCTGAGATGGTAATAGACCGCTCTGCCCGGAGAGGCAATGTCTAGTTTTTCCCGATGTTTGAGATTGAACATCTATTACTTGAATTTAATAAATGAACTTGAATTTCTTGAAATAAAAGTTTGACCGGAGAGTTAAAGGATGAATATTAAATACCAATATAAAGATGATCGCTTCATGACCCTACCCAAAGAGGCGGGGTCCGGAGTGCAAGTAGTGAGTTGCTTCGCCAGAGAGTGACAGGATCGACTCACTTAACGTCGTTTCCCATTCACCGGAGAGTGATTGGATCAGGATTCGATAAGAGCCCGGAGAGGCTGTTATCGGCCCATGATTTAGGCCATGACATCGCTTAATGTTCTGATACACTGAACCTGAGTGCAAGAAGTGAGTTGCTTCGTCGGAGAGCGACAGGATCTACTCACTTAATGCTGTTTCCCCTTCACCGGAGAGTGACAGGATGAGATCCAGCAACAACCAGGAAAGGCTATGATCAGTCTAGAATAGCCAAGACATCGCTATACGCCCTAGGTGGGGCCAGAGTGCAAAGGATAGAAAGCGGCGCCGGAGTGCCACATGATCCGAGTCTGGAATGTGCTTGGCAGGGGTCCAGAGTGACGACTAATAGCCCGGAGAGACTGTAGAACTTCATTCTTAACTTCCACAGGAGGAATTGAATTATGATTTGGCTCTGAACAGCCGCAAACTTGATTGATGATGCTATAAGCTTTGAATAAAACATGAACTCATTGTGTTCGATTTGAAGCTATTCAAAACACACCTTTTACCCAAAAGGCATGTTTTGGTGGGTAAAGTATTATTCCACCTTTTGGAAAAGCCGAGATACCCAAAAATTAACTTAAAATCAATGATTGCCAGTCATGAATATCGGTTATGCATTACAGGTCCACCATGGATATCGATGAATTTTGTCCGAGTCCGAATCAGACCACAATTGACAAGACATGACAAGCAAAGCCATAAAAGCCAGCGTTTCAAATTTCAGGTTAATCGGAGTTCGTATGAATGAAATATGATCGATACAAGTTGGAGAAAATATGTTGTTCGTATCCATCTGATTGATCGGATCGAATCCGTCATATTCGTATCCATCAGAGTACCATGACATCGGCTTGATCGAATCGATCAGTTTCGAAACGATCAGAAAGACCTCACCTCACCTCTGTTCGTACCCATCAGAATGACTTCGCCTCGCCCTGTTCGAATCCATCACGTTCGCATCGATCAGAATGAACCTCATCCTGTTCGTATCCCCATGTTTGAATCGATCAAGACCATCTGTTCGTATCGATCTCGTGAGAGTCTTGTTCGCATCGATCCTAGATTCACCTTTTGTAACGATCCTCACAAATCATGAATCATTGTTCGTATCGATCAATAGGAACCTTTAGTTCGTATCGATCAGCTGATAGATACGAGCAAAGGTAAAGCCAATCGATACGAGCAGTGCCCCCTTTAGTGATCGATGCGAAAGGGCACCCCAAATATCGATACAGTCATCGATGCGAACAGAGCTTCATCGATACGAAGCAGAGCACGATCCATAAGATGCGAGCGTGTCGATACAAACGAGGCGAAAGCCCAGGAATGACTCGATCAACTCGGCACAAAAGGTGGAGCGATCCAAGAGTCGCGCGCCACATCACCACGCAGTCACGTGCCTAGGTCGATTCGAAATGGAGTGATGTGGAGGATGGATACGAACGCGGCAGCACTCACGAACACGCAATCTTGTATCGATCATATCTCACGATCTACAAATCCAAATGCTACGAAATTTTCACAGGAGCTTACGTACAATCCAAAGAACATTCCTGCCAAGTTTCAGCTCGATTGGATCATTTTCTTGATCGATACGAAATCGATTCGTGTCGATCACAGATCGAGTCGAAACTTGGTGGGATCGATCGCGTGGGCCCACTCACGTGCCAGAAGTTTGAGCACGATATCAGCCTCCTACACCTATAAATAGCCCCCCAGAGCCTGCAGAAAGGGGATCTTTTGGCTATTCAACATCCAGACTCTGCCGGATTCAATCCTAGATCTCACTATCACTGTTGTACTTGAAATCTTCGTTGTAATCCGCTGTAATCAACTGTAACCAGTGAAGAACATCAATAAAAGATAATTAATTGAAGTGGACGTAGGCCGGAGATAGCCGAACCACTATAAACCTTGTGTTCCTGTTCGTTATTTCTAGATTGTCGTTTGCTATTTACTCAGATCTGTGATTTGTGCTTGAATATTGTTGATTTATATTCATATACTGGTGCTTTCACGTGACTTGGGATTTGTGGCCAATTTTGGCGCAAACACTTGGTTTTAATAAAATCCAAAATTTCTTTATTAAGCATTACCCGGTAGTGACCATTATTTACACCAATTATCTTTGTCAAAACTATATCATTTTGGACTTGTGGAATTTGGTAATGATCAAAATTCCAATAATGTCCATATTCAACTCTATTGTCCAATCACTATGTTCTTGGTTCGATAATACAAATTATTACAAACTAAACTACTCTGGCCAAATATTTTGACTTTGAGTTGACTTCAGTGAACCGTGGTATTAACCCCATATAACCAAGGAGACGAATCCTCTCTTGAATAGTGTTTGACTTCCAATACTTTCATTTGACCCAACTATATTCGTTCGATGGATGCCGTATCACAATCTAACTATAAACAATGCAAAGCTTCAATATTAAAGATTGACAGTATTGTCAAGTTAAGAGAATTATGTAAATTAGTCACATTGATATTTTCCATTTGACCTTAGTTTTATAAACTAACAGAAAACAATCAAGTGAATCATTCCATAGTTTTTCAATAACTATTAGTATGTAACCCCCTTGATGCCCCTAGTAGTCATAAGTAATACACTTCCCAACATTTGGGGAGTGTTCGTACTCTAGTCTCAATGGATGCATTGATATTCAGTCTCGATGATTCTTGATTAGGAATATTTAAAATGATGTTTATGTTATAGTATGATATAATATTCATGATTATAACTATTTTTATTACTAACACACACATATGGTTTAAAGATTTTTTGTTAAATATATTTTAGTTATAACACATTAATATATAATAGAAAGAAAACACCCTTATTACGAACGAGAATTGGATACAGAGTTAATTGATTTGCAATAAATTACGTAATTTTCCCTAGAGCATACCCTTAACTCTATTTATCTCCCACTCGCACGTATGGCCAATTAGGGAATTTCGATTCCATTCTTCAACCAGCTTCTCGAGAGCTGACCGAGCTAGACCTTTGGTGAATGAATCTGCTATGTTGTCCTTGGTATTTACCCTTTGTATCACGAAATTTTTCTCCTCAAAGAATTTTCTAATGTGGTGGAACTTCCAAAGAATATGATGTGACTTCTTATGTAATCTAAGCTCCTTTGCGATCTGAATAGCCTCATTCTTATCATAGAATAATGCCATAGGATTCTAGGTATAGGGAATTACTTTGAGCTTACTCAAAACTTGTTCATCCATACTGCCTCTTTAGCTGCTTCATTGAGGGCGATGCACTGAGCCTCCATCATACTATTGCTTGTTCGGAACTTTTCCAACTGACGAGTCCTTCGTTAAGCATAAAGGCATATGATGTACTATCATCAATGTCACTCTGAAAGCTCAAACCCATATACCCCTTCATAAGGAGGTCTCCATTATTATAAATGATAAATAAGTCATGAGTATTTCCTAAATACTTCAGTATATTTTTTACGGCCGTCCAATGCTTTTCTCTAGGATTAGACTGGTATCGACTTAAGCGCACTAATGCGTAAGCTACATCCGGTCTAGTACATAGCATAACATACACCATGGATCCTATGGCTGAAGCCTACGGGATTCTCATTATATCATCGGTATGAGGAGCGTCCTTCTTAGAAAGGACGATTCCAGCCTCCATTAGAATATTTCCATGCTTGGAATTTTCTATACTAAACATCTTTTAGTACAGTATAGGTGCAGTGATTGAGATAATCCCCACAACCTCTTAGATCTATCTTTAAAGATCTTTATACCTAGTATATAGGTTGCTTCTCCCAAATTCTTTATGGAGAAGTTCTCGGAAATCCAAGCTTTCACCAATTGCAATGATGAAATTTTATTACCAACCAACAGAAGATCGTCAACATATAACACTAAGAATACAATAGTGTTGCCCTGTTTCTTTCTGTATACGCACACTTCCTCCATGTTTTGATAAAAACCAAACTATTTGATTACTTTATCAAAAACTTGTTCCAACTCCTTGAAGCTTGTTTAAGTCCATAAATAGACTTTGACAACTTGCAAGTCTTGCTCTCACACCTACTAACCACAAAGCCCTTGGGCTATGACATATGGATGATTTCTTCTAAATCACTAGTTAGAAATGCCATATTTACTTCCAATCACCATATTTCATAGCCATAGAATGCAGCAATAGCCAGCGTTAACTGAATGGACTTAACCATGGCTACGGGCAAAAAGGTCTCGTCATAATCAATGCCTTGAATTTGATGAAATCCTTTTAAAACTAGCCTAGCTTTATAAGTCTCTACTAGCCAAAATGCATTTAGCTTTTTAAAAAAAATACATTTACAGCCGACGGCTTTTATCCCATTGGGCATGTCCGACAAAGTCCATACTTTGTCTTTGTACATGGAATCTATCTCAGATTTCTTTGCTCCAAGCCAGAGTGCAGAGTCTTTACTTTTTGATGCTTGTCGGAAAGACATAGGACTGTCATCATCCAAGACACTGTCCTTCTCTCTGTCTATGAGAAAATCGTGGCATCTTTTTGGTACATGAGATTCCATACTAGATCTTCTAATAGGTTGCATGTTTTTGTATACAAGTGAACTTGGTTCTCCCACTGTTCGACCTTAGTATTAATTTCTTAGATCTCATCCAAGTCTACAACTTCACTTTTAATTTCCTTTGACATAAATTCCTTCTATAAAAGGACAAAGTGACAAGAAATAGCAATTGTTCCTTGGTATTGTAGAATATATACCCCATTGAGTTTTTGGGATATCTTATAAATTTACACAGTAAACATTCTTTGAGAAATAATAACCTTTTGTTCCTCGGCATTGTAGAATATATATCACATTGTTTTTTTGGGATATCCTATAAATTTACACGGTACCGATCTCTCCTCTAGTTCATCTAGACCAATGTTATTAACCTAGGATGGACGACCCCCAACCTTTAAATACTTGAGTTGGGTTTCTTACCACACCGCATCTCATATTGTGTTTTAGGCAAAGATTTAGCGGGCAACAAGTTCAATATATAAACTACAACTTCCAACATATATCCCCAGTAGGGTAGAGGTAACTATGCTTTACTTATCATGGAATGAACCATATCCAATAGGGTTTGGTTCCTTTGCTTTGACACACTGTTATGTTGTGGAGTATTGGGTGGAATAACCTAAGAGATAATCCCATTACATTTTAAGCACTGTTGTAAAATCACCCCCTCCATCAGATCAAAAAATCTTAATCTTACGATTCATTTGGTTTTCTACAACATTCTTATACTCAATAAATTTCTCATAGACATCGGATTTTTGCCTCATAAAGTACATATATCCCAGTCTTGAGAAATCATCAGTGGAGGTAACAAAGTAAGAACTATTATCCTTGGTGATTGCCGAAGTTGGGCTACATATATCACTATGTACTAACCCTAAGAGTTCAACTCTTTCATTACTCCCACTGAAGGGATACTTGGTTGTTTTCCCTTTGAGACAGATCTCACGCATGTTAAATGACTTAGAATCAAGTGATGGGAGAAAACCTTCATTATCAGTTTACATAGTCGTTTCTCACTAATATGACATATCCTACAACGCCAAAATAACTATCATCTTTATTATTAGAAGAACTATTTACAAAACACACATAGATGTTTCTCACTAGTATTGATCACTTTCAAGAACACCATTGCAAACTTTATTTCCATTTAAAATAATGTTTAAAATATCAGTTACACAATGAAATATATATCTAATCTCGGACAATCCAGAAACAGGCACAGTTCCATAAATAACATATTTCGTCAAATACCAATTATTTAATATCAATACTACTACACTAGGAAAATATAAATAATAACCTCTTGTCGTTGATACATCTGCAATGGATCCATCAACAACTTGAAACCTCATCTTCCCTTTTGTCATGCGATGCCAATTCCAATTCCCCTAAAACAAATTACATATATGAGCTCGATACAGTATCTAGATACCAAGACATTTTATTGATTACAAAACAATTTTGAATCATAAATATACCCGATTGAGCTATAAAACCATTCTGCTTTCTTTCTTTAACCACCTTTTGGTAATCAAGACAACAGTTCCTTTTCGAGTGACCTTTGTTATGGCAATGGTGACATTCGATAGTCTCATTGGTCTCCTTACTTTTCTAATTCTTCTTAACCTCTCTTTTTTGCTTCTTCGAATCTTTCGAAGATGATGCACTACCCTTTACAGCAAGCATTGCTCCTTGATCCTTAGGTACAGACTCGATCGGCCTTAACATATTGAGGAGCTCCACGAGATTTTAATTGGTCCAGATTATAATTCAATATTAACGGTTCATATTGAGGTATAAGAGAACCAAGGATCAAATCATCTTGTGATACATTGCTTATCTGTATGTCTAATTATGAAAGTCCATCAATATAGCCCTTCGTCATTAGTACGTTATCATCCATCTTTTTCCCTTTAGTCATTTTGGTATTGAATAGCTTTTTTGCAAGCTTGTACCTTATGGAATGTGAGTATTCACCAAACAGGGCCTGGAGACTATCAAATATCTCATGGATAGAGAATATTTCATGCTACCCCTTCAACAGCTTATCTAACATAGACAATATGAAAACTTGGGCGATCTCTATTTCTGAAACCCATGTCTCGTAAGCAATTCTAAGTTCGAGATCCGCAGCATCAGCCAGTTGTTCTTTTATATTCGCATGTAATAACTAACCAAACACAAAGTTAAGCTATCTTAATTGCTCTTAGCTAATCGATATAGTTTCGTCTGGTAAGCTTGTCTTTTTTTGAAAAAAGTTTTGGAGTAGACATTTTCTACAAGTTTTAATTGGTAGATTATTTAGACAATATCATAGCAGATGTTCTTATAGTATTAGTCAGGTTAAACTTTATGTTTCATTTTACTAATAAGCTCCTACTAGTCTTTTATGTTTCACCAAACCCTAAGTCAAAACATAGAAGTCTTTCAACTTCACTGGTTGTATTAAGACTCGCCGTCTTGTAATTTTGACCTTGAGTTTGCTCAACAAGTCATAGCTACAAGAATGATGGATAACTCCTTATCTATTGTATCATATAAAATTCCAAACCTGTGGTACCTTGTCTTAATTCCATTTCGACCTTGAGTTTTCTCAATAGAATGAAATGAGATTATTCACTAGTACTTACCATATTGCGATAACATAAGTATAGTATATGTACGTTGAGTTTGCTCGACAAATACATATAATTATCTTACCACATCTATTAAAGATATTAATAATACTACATATAACATCCTTAGCTTGAGTTTGCTCAACAACTAAGGAGTATGCAAGTAATTTATTAATATATATGGTAGATGACAACATTATATTAAAGCTTCATAATCTTCAGTATATCATATTAAGTGATATCGACTTATGGAATAATGTATTTCTTATAAAACAAACTCATGATTCAAGTGCTGGATACATGAGGAATCATGGTATACACGCATTTACATATATATTTATTCCTTAAGTTTATTTAGGATTTATAATGTTCCATCTTCAGTTTATACATTCGTATGATATAACTTTTATTATCATATAACATTTATATTTTACTTAGCTTATATATTAATCTTATGTATAAAATTATATTAAATAAATATTATTTAATTTATTTTTAATTTATTAACTCTTCAATTATTTGTTTATTATTTAATTTTGACTTATTTTATATTTATGTACTATAACCTTTATAGTAATACATACACAAACATGTATATGTGTGTGTGTGTGTGTGTATCTGTGTGTGTATTTTAATTTATTACTTAACTTCTAATTAATTCATTTAATTAAACTATTTTAATTAAATTTTATTAATTTAAAAAAGTTATTATATATATACGCATATACTTATATTGTCTTAAACATTTCAAGACAACGTAACGTACATCAATATATATTACACATGCATATATGTTTTATTTAATTAACTTATTTAATTCTTTTTTTAGTCTTATTGATAAAATTTATTTTTGAAATCAACCTTATATTTATTTTGAAACATTTTGAAAATATTCATTATACTATAAATTTTACAATATGCATACATCTTATTTCAAATTTAACTTTTAAATTTTAAAATCGGTATTTTTAATTTTTTAACAGTTTTGAAAATTAGCCCAATACTAAATTCAAATTGGGAATTTTCTATTATGGCCAACCTTTGGACTCACTTATCTGCTCGGTCCAGGCTGGTAGCCGAGTAGGGCAGATTACTTAATTATCCAAATCAATACTTCAACACTACCTTTCTAGACACCATACTATCTGGGTTATGAGCTTAATTAGCTAACATTAACATGAATAATTTAGACCGCATAGGTTGTTGGGCTCTGGTACCATGTTGGAACTAGGCTAGCTGGTAGAGGAGGAATTGAGTAAATTTCAAAAAAAATTCCATTATTGGATCAGTAATAGGCCTATGAAGTATTATTCATTTAGAACTTTTCTAAATTTTCTTTTATACAAAATTAATATTTTATTTGAATTTTGTAAACGAAATTTATTTTACATAATTTGTATTATATGTGTATCATATACACATGTACGTATCCACATGCAACATGACAATGTATACATGGTTTGACATGCTTACGTATATGTGTTGGGATTTACACCATAATTAGTATGTTATCCTCTCATGTATACTATTATATTGTCTAAATGTATATATATGTGCATCAATTATTGTGAGTGTGTGTAAATTTAATTGTATATTTATTATTAATATTGATTTTAAATTATTTGTATAAATAATTTATGAAATATATATATATATCTCTGTGTGTGTGTATAATATAATTAAATTTCAAAAGTTTATTTGAAATATTAATTTTTAAAGTAATTGAAAATATTTATCGTATTTTATAAAAAAAATTAATTTAAACATATACTTGGATACATTATATACATAAATATATAACTAGTTAGCCGATATATATATATATATATATATATATATATATATATATATATATATTATACATATTTGTTACTGCTCATACCAAGGTAAATATTATATTATTATTATTATTTTGATTTAAATTATTTTTAAATAAAATATATTTTAAAAATTAAATCCATTCAGATTTAACAATAAAAAAATATTTAAATTCATATTTGAAATTAAAGTGTGTATTTTATATTATATAATTTTTTTACAGAACATTATATTATTTATATATGTATTATGAACACATTTTATTTATTTAACTAATATTAAATAAAATAAATGATTTAAATTTTTTATATTTGAAAATAAATAAATTTTTTTCTAACGAATAGTTTTTAGGTGTGTATAATTTGAAAAAAAAAGTTAGATGCATATATCATATGAATTTGTATTTTATAACTAGATTTAATTGATAAAATAATTTAATAATAATTTTTTTATGAGGCCATGATCAACAAGATGAAATCTAAACAAAAAATCTTTTTATGCATTATTATGTATATATATATATATAACCATCAACATGTGACAATACAGTAATACACTGATTCGTGATCGGGTGTATCTAGCTGACATATGATCGATTGATTAATTAAGCAATTTAGACTATTAATAAGTTAGAATTTAGAAGGGCATACCTCTCACCAAGGCCTAAAGATCACATTTTGAAATGATGAAACGGCTCTTGAATTGAATTCCAAATTCTACAATTGCTGACTCCCAAACCGCTTTACCACTGACGACTAAATCAAAGAATTTTGACGTAATTTTGTATTGGAATTTTAGGTTTATGGAGGATGGTTGCTGGCCTAAAATCTCAAAGAGAGGAGATAAAAAAGTGTAAAATGAAACGGTGTAAAGAGTGGCATATAAATAGGAAGTCAAAATGGAGATAAAAGTTGATCACAACCTTATATCTATCTCTTACCTATTTCACTCTTTTAATAATTCAAGCTCCTATCGTTTTGCCATCATATGGCGCCTAAACTTTCCCTCCTTTCAACCTATACGGGCCTCTAGTTTGGTCCAAATCTAAACCATATTTAATGCAATTTCAATTCTTATTTAAACGCGTATCGATATTTTATATCGATAAGTATATTCAATGCAATATCAATTCATGTTTAAATTTGTTCAATATACATCAAATAAAATTTTATAATTAATATTTCATAAACATCAATTAGTTTATAATAATTATAAATTAGTTAAATCGGATGGTAAAAGGAGAATTCATTGTTTCGGGTGTGTGACTCTTAAGTGTAGATTTGGTCAATGATTATGTTGAACAATTCGAATATTTACGTTCACATGTCACTCAGTAAGTGGTATGAATCCAAATTTATCACTTACTTGGTTTCGATAAAATCCAATTTTTACTTTATTAAGCATTACCCGACAGTGTTAATTATTTACACCAATTCACTTCGTCAAACTATATAACTTTGGACTTTTGGACTTTGATAATGATCAAAATTCCAATAACGTCCATATCCAACTCTATCGTCCAAACACAAATCATTGGTTCAATAATAACCATTATTATTAACCGAATTGCTCTGGTCGGAGATTTTGATTTTGAGCCGATTTAAGTTGCCGGTGATACTACCCATACAAAACCGAGGAGACGAATCCTCTCTTGAATAGTGTTTGACTTCCAATACTTCCACTTTACCCAACTATAGTCATTCGATGGAATCCATGCCACGATTTGACTATAATCGAAGAGAAGCTTTCATATTGTAGATCGACGGTACTCTCATGTCAAGATAACTGTGTAAGTCATGTCGATATTCTGTTTGACCTTAGTTATATTAACCAACAGAAAACTATCGAGCAAGTCATTCTATAATTATCCAATAAATGTCAATATGTAATCCCTTAGTGGCCCCGGCAGTCGTGAGTAATACACTACCCAACAATTGGATAGTATTATGTATTATAGTCCCAACGGATGCATCGACATCCAATCTCGATGCATCTTGATTAGGAATATTTAAAATGATATTTTATTATATTGTGATAAAATACTTAGGATTACAACTATTTGTAATTACTATCAAAAACACACCATTTATGCATTTTCTGTTAAATATATTGTAATTAAATATTTAATTATTTATAACACACCATAACAAATATAAAAAACAAAACTCATTTATTATGAACGAATTTGATTATAGAGTTAATTAATTTACAATAGATAATAAAATTGCCCCTATGACATACTCCTAACTCTATCACAACATACTTTATTGGTTTCATGAATCATGTCTTTGGGGATCAACTGAACAAGTTTGTGCTTGTGTGCATTGATGATATACTTGTGTATTTTAAAATGGAGGCAGAGTACAAGGCATATTTGAGGATTATGCTTGAGGTTTGAGGAAGCACAGATTGAAAGGAAGTTTTCGAAGTGTCATTTTTGGAGTGGTCATGTTGTCTCTGAGCAAGGTATTATAGTCAATCCTACGAAGGCGGCATCGGTTCAAGATTGAAACTAACCCAAGGACGCTATTGATATGAGAAGCTACCTAGGATTAGCGGGATATTATAGACGTTTTATAAATGACTTATTGAAAGTAGCAATACCATTGACCAATTTGATATAAAAGAATCGTACCTTTGTTTGGGAGGTGAAGTGTTAGCATGTATTCATGAGTTTAAAGGAGATGTTGATGAGTGCGTCAGTGTTAACAATTCTTAGTGGGCATGGGGAGATGATGGTATACATCGATGCTTGTGGTATCATATTGGGTGCAATACTGATGCAAGGAGGTAAGGTTGTCGCCCCACGCTAGTCGATAACCAAAGCTACATGAAAGGAAGTACAAACCCATGATGGGTTGGCGACGATAGTTTTGCTTTGAGGATACGGAGTGTTATCCCGCCTTTTGACCAAGTAGTATACGGACAAACCCGACAAGTCAAACTTCAAAGTTATCAAGCCAAGACGCCCAAAGAGATGACCACAAAGCCCAATGCCAAAAGTATAACCAAGATCACATCATAAATATGAAACCACCACACAAATTCAAGGACCCCAACTCCCCAAGTGTGGGGTCAGTACCGACCCTTAAAAGCACCACCAATGGAGTTCATCTTGTGCCTACTAGCTTAACTTAATACTAGGATCCTATTTTCCATGTTGTTTTGTCGATTGAACACAACTCTCTATTAATCTCCACGAACTCCTGAACGAACAACTTTGTTCTTCAATAACTCCGTTGTTTGGACTCTGAAACAAGCTATCATTAATGCAAACAACTACGGAACCATGAAGTTAAGCACAAGACGAGTCGAAGAGTTGAAGGCAGTCAATTTGGCTAACTTAGGGGTCGGTACCAACCCCTACCCATGGAGTTGTACTGGCCTATTATATTTGATGATACGACACCCCTATTTTCATAAAGAACTACTCTATAGCAAGGAGAATGGCCCGTAGATCTTTTGTGGGGAATTAAGGCTCCCTACTTCTATAAATAAAGGGGTAGGGCTTATTTTTCAGGATCTTTTTTTAGAATCTATTTCCACTCTACTCTAAATTCTTGTAATTCTAAAACTCTAGGTGTTGTAGTTGTACTGATCCCTAAGAACTTCATCCCCTAAGTTAGAAGTTAAGCAATAAAATCATTAAGTGGGTGTAGGCTAGAGTTTGCCAAACCACTATAAGTCTCTGTATATTCATTTCTTACTTATTTTAATTTGTTTTCTTCACCTGTTATTTTCTTCTACTATAACTTCTGGGTGTTTATATCATTTTTGGTTCAAACATTTTGGTGCTTTCACTAAAAACGCGCTCAAGTTCGTTGATTTAAGATTTGAAAAGGATTCTAAATGGCTAGAAAATCAACTAGGAAAGTCGTTACCGAAGGAAATTAACAAGGGGGTAGCTAGGAGGCATCCTTAGGAGCTCACTCCCATAAATCAACATAACCAGGGATGAGATGGAAATTATGATGACCGGGTTGTAGGAAAGAATGAAGGCAGCTAGGAAGAGATGATGGAGAATTATTTTTTGAGGATGTGATAGATGGGAACAACTAGAGGTAGAAAATCGGAAAATCCAGAGCATAGGTAGCTAGACTTAAAGTAGAACGACCCAGATCAAAGCTTATTCCAAACTTATGGGCCGATATCGATCCATCCCTAATGGTCGGTACCGACCCCTAAGGGATTTGGGGAATGGATCATCCTGGTCTCGGAAGGAACGATGTGCATATTAGAACTGAAGCAGAGCATTTGAACGTGAATTAGAATGTAGAAGCATAGCCGAAGGAGTATGTACCAAAATTCCCTCGTAGAGTCGGGGGGGGGGGGGGGAGGGGCTGAGAATGCTAATCTTGGAGTTCCTTTAAATGACGATGATAGAATTGCTGACGAGCTATGATGGGTGGATTGCATAACCAGAGTTTGGAAGATGTGAGAAGGAGTCCGTTCACTCTAAATATTCGTATGCTCGAAATCCGCCTGACTTCAAATTACCTGCATCGGAAAAGTATGATGGAAAGATGGATCCAACGATTCATTTGATAAGATACATTCGATAGATGGAGGTGTTGGGTGCGTCTGAAGAGGTTATGTGATGATGTTTCCCTTTATATCTGACAGGTTTGGCGGCCTTATAGTTTAGATAGCTGGAGAACGGTACCTTTAGCACATGGGCCGAGTTAGTGAATGGATTTGTGAAACAGTTTCGGGCCCGTACCTCACGACCCAAGAATGTAACGACATTAGCAAGCATGAAGTAGAGGGCCGTAGAGATCCTCAGGAGTTTTCTAATGAGGTTCAATGTAGTGGCTGCCATAGTCGATAAGTCAGACCCTTCAACGGTTTCAATGGCGGCAGTTTCAGGAATAACTACAAAAACAGATTTCAAGATTGCATTGGAACGGGATCCTCTTTGGGAACTTGTAGAGTTTTAGCATAAGGATGAAAGGTTTTTCGCCAGGAGGACGCTGATGCCTATAAGGAAGATGTTAAAGCTCTGGATGTGGGGGGGTTGTTCGGAGTAGGATCTAGCAAGGATAAAGAAAAGTGAAAGATAAATGACGCCTCTAACGGATCAAAACAATAAAGGAGCGAATCGAAATTCTCTTCTTGCACAGATTTAAATGAAACCCCAAAGCGGATCTATTTAGATACTAGCGATAGATCTCCTATTGGAAACCAGCGAGAAGAGACCCCACAGAGCATGAAACAACATCTGGAAATAACTGCCTATTTCATGAGCTGGATGGGCACAACACGAATGATTCCAGGCACCTGTAGAATCTGATCGAGGATTATGTCAGAGATAACCAATTATAACATTATGTAAGGAATCCAACTACGACAATCGGACAAGAGCAACCATCGACCGTATGAAATGGGAATGGCCCTAAATCGAGGTCAAGGATGGCCATCTCTTGATCAAGATGGCAAGGAATTTGGTTTGGTTCTCGTACCTTATCTTTCTCTTTCAATAAAATATGCAATAATACGATCTAGATGCTTACTCGTATATGAGATCTCGATCGGTTCCTAGGCACACTCTGATCTGGATGCTAGACTGTAGCGCTCGGAGATGCATCTATCGTATTGTTTGTCTTTTTGTTTCTTAATACTTGAATTTGATTCATTAGATAAATCTTTGATTAGTAAAACCACTTCAATGTGATGATTGAAATTAATAGCTTTGAAAGTCCTGTCCAGAAAGATGGGATCAGAGTGCAAGGTACAAGTCCTCTAATCGAATCGTAAGCGGATGGACTTGTATGATATTAATCGCTATAAATCCCCGTCCAAAGAATCTGGACTGGTGTGCAAGAAGTAAATCCCTTCACCAGAGCATGAGCGGATAGACTGACTTTTCATCGAGTTACCAGAGAGTGAGTGAATTGGGCTCAACAAGGGGTTTGGAGAGACCATGGACTTCGATTGCATTAAGTTTCGACTGAAGAATCAGGACCGGAGTGCAGGAAGCATGTCACTTTACTGGAGAGCAACCGGATGGGCTTGCTTTTCGTCGAGTCCGCTCGTCCGAGAGCGAGCGGATTAGGCTCGACAAGAGTTCGAAGAGATTATGGATTTGATCATCGGCCATGAACGACCATGGACTTGATTATCGATCTTGAATGGTCATCAACTTGATTATTGGTCCGGAGAGACCATGGATTGGATTGATGGTCCTGAGAGACCATGGATTTGATTATCAGCCTCGAGCCACTATGGATTCACTTGCCATTCCGTAGTGATCTCGACTTCGATTAATGATCCGGAGAGATTGCATATTTAATTACTAGTCCTAAATGGCCATAGATTTGATTGACGATTCAGGGAAATCATCCCCTCAATTAAATATAAAATGATCTGGAGAGATCGCATGTCGAAAACTGGACATTAAATGATTCATAGAAATTGTGCACAAAACTGAATCTAAAACAATATGGAGAGATCAAATCTTAGAACGTGTACTGATTTTATATAAGGATTTGAACGCCTAGAAATTAAACTGAAATAGATAAATCTCAGATGAACACAGGACGATTTTGACATGCAATAACTATAAATAAAATCAGAATTACAGTGATGTAAATCCTAGATGAACACATGATGCTTTTGATATGTGATGTGATAACTCTGAATGAAATCAGAATTGTGATACTCTATAAACGATGGCTTGGCAGAGTCTTAGGCTGTAACAATTCTGGAATGACCTGTAACTGACAAGAGAATTCGAAGGAACTAGACGATTCACTAAGATTGAAGTAGTCAGATAGTCAACTATCAAAGATTGATATCACATTTGTTCTGGAGCAAAGCACACCTTCCATACGTAAGGCATGCTTTAGGGGGAAAGTGTTATCCCACCTTTTGACCAGGCAGTATACAGACAAAACCCGACGAGTCAAACTTCGAAATTATCAAGGCAAGATGCTCGAAGAGATGACCACGACGCTCAATACTAAAAGAACAACCAAGATCACAATACAAATACCAAACCACCACACAAATTCAAAAATCCCTTCTTCCCATGTGTGGGGTCGGTACCGACCCATAAAAGCTCCACCAATGGAGTTCATCTTCTGCCTACTGGCTTAACTTAGCACTAGGAACCTATTTCCAATGTTGGTTTTTCGATTCAATACAACTCTATATTAATCTCCATGAACCACTGAATTAGCAACTTTTTTCTTCTACAACTCCATCTTTTGGACTCTGAAACAAGCTATTATTGATGCAAACAACATGAAATCATGAAGTTAACTACTAGGAAAATCGAAGAGTTAAAGATGGTCGGTTTTGCTACTAATGGGTCGGTACCGACCCCAACCTATGGAGTCGTACCGACCCATAATATAAGATGATGTAGCACCCCTATTTCATTAAAAACTAGTCTATATCAAGGAGAACGGCTTGAAGACTTTTGCATGAGATTTATGGCTCCCTACCTCGATAAATATAGGGTTGGGGCTCAATTTTTAAGGATTTTTTTTTATCTCTTGTTCCACTCTGCTTTACATTATTGTAATTTTGAAAATCAAAGTGTCGAAGTTATACTAACCACTAGAATTTTTACCCCTAAGTCAGAAGTTAAGCAATAAAATCATTAAATGAACGTTGGCCAGAATTCGCCGAACCACTGTAACTCTTTATATGTTCATTTCTTACTTATCTTAATTTATTTTCTTCACTTTTTATTCTCTTCTACAATAATTTCTGGGTTTTTGTGCCTTTTTTGGTGCAAACATGAAGGCATTATCTAGGAGAAAGTTTCGATTTATTCACGAACCATAAATTCTTGAAATATCTTTTCTCCCAGCAGGATCTCAACCTTTGTTAGCAGCAATGGTTGGAGTTCTTATCCTTTTACAACTTTAGAATTTCTTTTACGCCTGGTAAATAAATGCAGTCACAAATGCATTGAGTATAAGACATGCTAGTTTGGAGCGATGTTCCTAAAATGGAAGAAGATTAAGTTTACTTTGGTTATGATTTTAGACCTCGACGTGAATTAGAGCTGAAAAGTAGGCTAGCTTGAATAATGGACCTACATTAATCAAGCAGATCGATACTAGTTAGAGGAAAGACGCCGGACTAGAAAATTTCATGGTAAAAATAGAGAAAGGAGTAGAGTCTGTTGAGGTGAAGAAGTACGTGCTCAACCGAGATGGTTGGCTCCGTAAGGATGGGAGATTATTTGTTTTTAATATTGATGAATTACAAGATAAGGTGCTATGACCGTGCCATCATTCTAGATTGACAAGACATCCCATGGTAATAAGATGTACCATTATATGAAGCAAACCTATTATTAGAAGGGGATGAAGAAGGATGTCGGGACATTCATCTCAATATGTATGAATTTCCAATTGATAAAGGCAGAGTAGAAGAATTCAAGTAGGTTGGTGCAACTATTTGAGCTTCCCTAGTGGAGGTAGGAATAATTTTCGATGGGACTCCATCGATGGACTACCTAGGACCATAGGAGTGGATGATAGAATTTGGGTAATCATTGATGGATTGACGAAGAGTGCCCAATTTATGCCCGTAAAGTCTAGTTGAATGATATCCAAATTGGTCGAGTTGTATGTGAAATGTGTGGTGCGATTCCTTGGTGTGCCGAAGAGAATTGTGAGCGACCGAGATCTTTATTCACCAGTGGATTTTGGAAAAGCTTACAAGAGGCGTTGGGGATGGAGCAGCATCTCAGTACAGTTTATTACTCACAAACCGATGGACAGACCGAGAGGGTGAATCGTATTTTGAAAGATCTCTTACAAGCTTGCATTCTCGATTTTAGACGTTCGTGGGACGACTATTTGCATTTGGTGGAGTGTGCATACAATAATAGTTATTAATTTATTATCGTATGACACCATTCGAAGCATTATATGACCGACTGTGGAACGCTCGTTCATGTTGGTGGAAAGTAGGCGAGAAAGATACTCCAGCTAGATATGATCAGAGAGACCTCAGAGAAGATTGAAGTCGGTCGACAATGAATGAAGGCTGCCCAAGATAGGCAAAAGAGCTATGTTGATAAGAGACGTAATGCATTGGAGTTCTCTGTGGGTAAGATGGTGTTTTTGAAGATTTCTCCATTGAAAAATATTTATTGATTCAATAGTAAAGGGAAGCTGGCGTCAATATTCATAGTCCTTTATGATAGTAGAGAGAATTAGGACCTAGTATGTTGTATCAACTTCGCTCAGAAGATAGTAGACATGCACAACGTATTCCAAGTCTCTCACTTGTGGAAGTTTGTGCACAACTCACGCGTGATGACTGCACCATATAAACTTGATGATATCGAGATTGAACCAGAAGCTTCGAGACCTGGTAGGATTCACATTGTCGGATGTGATATGAAGTAGCTTTAGTGGAAGACAGTGGAGTTAGTGATGGTTCAAATGGGTGAAAGTGAAGGCAATTGCATGTGGGAAACGAAGGAGAGCATGAGGGCTACATATTCAAAGCCCTTTGCACAGTAAGGCCTATTTTTTATCGCACTTACTTTCACTTTTGAATCATATATGATAGTTTATTATCTCACAAGCCGTGATATGTTTATCTATATTACTAATTGCATGGTTGCCTATTCGATATGATTGATGGCTACATATAAGTGTGAGCATATATTGGTTTGAACCAAATAAACTAATCAAACAAAATATAATTGGTCGGTTTGGTTTAGTTTTGTTAGTTTTTCGGTTGGTTTTGGTTTCCATTTTTAAATTTATTCGGTTTATTAGATTTATTGTTTGAAAGTTGAACCAACCAACTAAACCAAACAAAAGACTTAAATTATTGTTGAATATCATAATTATTAACTAATACTATTATTATTTATACTATCTTTTTAACAAACTTATTTTTCTCAATTCATGTTAATATATTTAGAAGAGAAGTGGTTAGTGTTTATAAATTACAGCATCATCACATATTTAAATATATATGTAGACAAAATCAATTGTTTCAGTCTCGTATTATGTTAACAGATACATAACCTAGGTTAACTAATTACTAACCAATCAAACTAACCAAACTGAACCAATTATTTTGTCTGTTGGTTTCGATTTTGAAAAATATCGGTTCGGTTTAGTTTAGTTTTTATTTTTTGAACGGTTAATTTAGTTTTGATATTTTTTGTCGGTTTGAAATCAAACCAACCATTTGCTCACCCTTAGTTGCCTATGATTATTAGGCATGTCGGGTAACTATGGTTGATTATTCCTTGATTTATTTCGGATTTCGAGGGAGAAATTCCTAAAGGGGAATGATAATAAATATATTTTACGTCTGATTTTGTTTTTAGAGTGTGTTGCAATTTAAAAATCACTAATGCACTATTTCATTTCCAGCTATTTTTATCGGTAAAAATAATATGTATTTATTATTATTATCGAAGAAGAAATACCGTTGGAAATTGCAGTTAATTTCTTTTTTTGCTATTAATAAATATATATTATATTTAATATGTCTTTTTAATGTTATATATTTATAGTTTTTTTAAAATACCGGTTATAAAGAAATTTCCTTTCTATACAAGAAATGACTGCATATACAAAAGAAAAGAAACAATTAAAGATCTAAAGCGGAGAATATATAAGTACGCAGTTAGAGGCTGTATATATGAAAAAAGGGGAATAAATACTGATAAAAACAAAGAATTAGATACATAATCAAACGATATATTGTAGAAGATACAACAAAATTTATTCCTATACACAGATTTTATTTCTACGTAAGGAAACAAATTATCTCCCAAATCCGTATCTTCCTCAATATCCTCTCTCATATATTTTTCCATATATACACATCCCCTCTTGAAGCCTATGTAAACTTTAGTACATCAAACAAAAAATTAAAGGATAAAAAACAATTTTGTTTCAAGCCTTTGTTCTCAATACATATCAATATCAATTATCATATAAAAATCCTCATCATCTCCGATCCGCAATCACAAACACGCTGCAAACAACTTCGAACTGTTGGATCCAATAACAACAAGGCAAACATAAGGCAATCTTCATTAAAACAAAGCATAGCAGTAATCGACTCAGGTAATGGATCAAGCAGGTAGAGCAATCAGTAGCAGCAAAATAAGGCATCCATTGTTCAAGCACACAACTTCAGCTTTGAGGGGAAATCTTGAACCATCGTCAACCTCTCGCAACTAATTCATCATTTAAATCCAAAGTTTGTACTGTCTAACCAATAACGTTTCAGACCAACACTCAACTCATATTCATTATTCAGGAGTACAAAACTCAAAGCCAATCATCTTCAACATCAGCAAACAGAAGGCAAGGCATCGCAATCTCCACGACATCGTTTAGACTTCTGGAAAGTAGTTTAAAATCAGGTTTTGTAGTACAACAAAATCTATTTTCAAATCCAGAATCCAACTTTGATAAGCTTCTCTAGTAGCAGTAGAATCTCAACAGCAACCAGAGCAGTACTGTCTATACTCCATCGCTTCCATAACTATTATTTTTTATCATCATCAAATAACCACTTATGCATCTCCAAGTCATGGAACAACTCTCAAATTTCTACTACAATGTGAGTTTTGGCGTGTACCTCAACCCAAGCAAACTTTCGTAGCAAGCGGCGAGCCATCATGTAGCTTCAAATTGACAGGTGTGATTAAGATCTAGGTGACTCACCTAGATCGTAAGAAAATATAAGGAGAGAAAAATCCATCTCATCCTAAATCTAATATTGCGGCATCAGATCCGAGCTCCCAAATCCAATGATGAAACTTTAGTTCCCAGCATACCTTCTTACGTAGAAAGAAAAGTTTAAGAATGGCATTCAAGGTGGCGCACTTATATTTGGAGGAGTTTTTTTGGGTAGAGGAGATTGTATTGGAAGATTTTATTCTCAAGAATTTTTGAAGAGACATCTAGGTAGTGTTTGGTTTACCCTTTTTAATTTTGGATTTTCGTCCATACAAAAATGCACATGATGCATGTACACTGTGAAAAATAACCAATTTAGAAAATAAAGTCAACATACAAAATATAAAACAATTTTTTATTTTTTATTTTTCATGTTTTGAGAAATTAAAGAAGCACGAGAAACAATTCATCATTCCATCATTTCTTCATCCCCTCCATCTTCCTTCCATCTTATTTGTCATCCTGCACTTCTCTCATATTTTATAATTAATATTGAAAAATCAAACACAAAACTAATTTTAAACCAAACGCTACCTTATTTTTGAAGGAGAAGAACTATTGGTTAGTGATTGAAAAAAATAGGATAGCTAATATAATTTGGCATTTTGAAATATAATGAATAAGCAAGGGGTTATTTTCTCAGGCAATGTGTGGACAAAATTCTTATTCGAGAAGCACAACTATTATGTAACAACCCAAACTTTAAGCTATAGTAATTAATTAAAGAATTAATTAAATATTAAAATAACTTTATGAAATTATCATAATTGAGCCACGTAAGTTGCACTATTGTGTCTGTGGTAATTTTCTGGTCAATTTCCATATAAAGATTGTCAAAATCGGAGCTAAACTGAAGAAGTTACAAAAGGAAGAAGAATTCATAAAATAATCGAAAATAATAATAATATAAAGGGCTAGGTCGACCCTAGGGTCGACCCTTCCATTCGCTAGATCGATCTAACTCATTTTGGGGTCGACATCCAGGTCGAACCATTTCTATACTTGGATGAATGTGCGTCTAGATTAATTCGTGACGTGCTTTGTTGATTTTAACTCATCTTACCCGTCCGTGCTTCCATCCGACGGTTCCCATCGAGCCAATGACGTGGTTGCGTAAGATTTAATCTTCAAATCCAACGGTCTGAAATCCATAAGTGACATTATAAATAAGACCCTACGCCTAGCTATTTTTCTCATTCAGATTTTATCCATCTGGGTTCATTGCCTGAGGTTGAACCCTAGAAGGAATATTTTTTCCGAGGAGAAGATCTTTTTAATTAAAATATTTTATATGCTATAAGTGGATCCGGGAAGGAAAGAGAAAGATCTAGGACCACAAGTGAGTGTTTAAGTAATTATTTTAGATTTTTAAGTAATTTAAAATAATAGGATTTTCAACAGTTGTAGTTTTTCTATAATTTTGAGACCGCTTTCATACAAGTTGTTTACAATTAATTTTTAATGTTCTTCTTAATCTATTTTATTTAGCTATTTTGTTCATTTATTTACAGTTATTTATTGTCATTTACAGTTATTTGTATTTTATTTACATCCATTTTCCGTTAGATTTTGGCCTGTAAATTTTAGTTCTTTTATTCCTTTTACATGAATAAATTAATAAAAAGGTGGATAATCCGCAAACATGGAATAAATTTTAAGAATAATAAAATTATGGAAAATATAACGTAAATAAGTAGAATTGTAATAAAAGAATATAAACTAAATTAGGCAAATTTGACATTTGCAAGCAAGTTATAACTAGTAGATTATAACTAGAAAGATAAGATAAAAAAGAAATTATAACATAGGTTATAATTAAATAAAAAGAATAGAAAGAGGCTTGTTTTAAAAACTTATACTAAGTTAATAAGCAAATATAGCAGAGATAATCGAAGAGGCTTACTTAAAGGACTTAGAATATGTTAATAAGGAAATAGAGCAGAATGGACAGAAGAAGCTTATTTAAAAGACTTATATTAAGTTAATAAGCAAAGATAGAAGTAGGGTCCATAACCAATAGCATTCCCTTGCAGACTAGGACTAATGGTTTCACAATAGGTGAGGCTGGACATGATCCTTTCAGAGCAGGATGATGGTCTCACAGTAGGTGAGGCTGGGCATAACCCTTTCAAACTAGGACCGATGGTCTCGCAGTAGGCTAGATGAGGCTGGGACATGTTATGCTAACTAAAGTAACTAAGTGGCCATAGATAGAAGTTCAAATCATGGGATTTGGGTAAAGGGCGCAACTATATTTTGTTTGGTAGGACCCGAATCGGCAGCATTCCCTTTCAGACTTGGACTAATGGTCTCACAACACACTTAGGTGAGGCTGGGCAAGAGCCTTTCAGACTAGGACTGATGGTCTCACAACGGAGGAGGTGAGGTTGGGCACACTTATGCTATTTAGGGTAAGAGAGAGCAAGAAATAGTGTGAGCCTAACGGTGGTCGTGCATGCAGCCTCGGTGCGGGGAGATAAGTCGTTATTGAGTTCCAAAGCGCTAGCTGGTGTCGTTTTGCCGTGGGACCCCCACTTTGGGGACTATCTCCTAGGGGCACAACAGAGATAGAAGGCGATCAAAGGGTAAAATTAGAAATTCAGCCTAATTAAAGTAGGATTGGGAATTCAACCTAATCAAAGCAGTAATCTAAGACAAGTGCAAACAACCGAAATAATCAAAGCAAGAAGCGTTTTATTCCACCTTATCTTTTCCTTTATTTCTTTTTTATACTAGAACTGTTGATAAGTCTATTATCTTTATCTCTCTTAAAAATACTAGTAGTTACTTCCATTCACCAGACTTTTAGTCTGACTCACTCCTTTATTTTCCCTTTTTCCTCCCATAGGCCAGCAGAGGAAGGGATAGTAGATTTCAGACTCTTGGAGATTTCAGCTGCGAAGATTCTTCTTCATGTATTCTACTTCTTCTTTTTCATTTTTTATTTCATTCTGATGTACTGGTACCTTTCTTTGAGAGGGATAGTTATTTTATGTACTCAGATATTATGACTGAGATAATGTTTTTCACTAGACATGGATATTTGGTATTTTGAGACATGTTTGGTTTTATGAAGTATTTATGAAGTTTAACTTTTAAATAAGTTAATGTTTTAAATGTGTCCGTTGTTTTATTTGTTTTGTCTCTTGAATCTTAGTCTTTGTAAAGTTTTTAGCTATACCTGTAATGCACCATATCCTTTGGTGTATCCTTTTGGTTATACTAAGGGGTGTAGGATTTTTCACTTGGTATCAAAGCCTAAAGTTACAGGATTTCTCATTTTTTTTAAAGTAAAGGATTTTTAAAAATAAATTGTTTTAAAAAGTATTTTTCAGAAAGAAGCTCTTAGAAATAGTTTTTAAGTATAAAAGAGTTTTTATAAAAAAATATCCCCTCAGAGTCCAGTCCAACCTCCTTTCGATTCATTCGAGCTTAAATTCTCTTTTTTCTTTGCGTAGCATGGAGGATGCCCCTAATCTATCTGTGGGTGACCAAGTCCATGGCTGCTTTCGTAGATGCCTCTCATTTACGACACCAGAGGTGCAAGGACATGCTCCCAATCTAGCACCAGTGGGTGGAGATCCCATTAATCAACATGTAGCAGCCAACTTTTCTAAGCTATGCAAGGACTTCGTTAATCTAGGAGGCAAGAAGTTTTTTGGTACTGAGGATTTTGTTGAGGCGCGGGCTTGTTTAAGGAGTACAAGAGGATATTCGGCCTATTGAGATTGGAGGATTAGTAGAGAGTTCCGCTTGCATCTTGGCAGATGAGTGGAGAGGCTTCTTTTTGGTGGGAGGTTATTGAGTTGGAAGGAAAAGACATTGGATGGTTAGGATTTTGAGAGAGGTTAGAGAGGAAGTTTTTGTCACAAGCAGAAGAGAGTATAGTTAGAAAGATTTATTATCTTGAAGCAAGAAAGTTTTTCAATAAAGGAGTATGTCAACCAATTTAATGAGTTGTCGCGGTTTGGAATGGGGCTAGTGAATACACTGCACAAGAAGGCCATGAAGTTCGAGAAGGGATTGAATCAGCCCTTCAAGGGTTGTTATTGACTCACGTATCGATGGGAGCTACCTATGAGTCGCTGGTAGCGATGGCGCTTATGTATGATGCAGTTAAGGAGGAGAAGTTAAGGAGGTTCCTAATTCGGAGAATTCTAAGAAACCATGGTGGAAGAAAAAGAAGGATAAGAAAAAAGGAGGATGACCTCAAAAACAGATCAAGAAAAGCAAAAAATGTAATAACTGTGGTCGGGTTGGTCATTACGCAAGAGACTGTAAGAAGGAGACAATGAAGGGAAAGTGTTATAATTATGGGCAGCCAATCACCTTAGTAGATTTTGTCCTCAGAGGACGGGGCAGGCAGCGGGTGCACCTACGGTACAAATTCAGGCTTTGGATGCGACACCTTCCAACAGTGGACACGATAGAGGTAGGAAATCACCGTAGAAGGTTTGGTTTCTATTTCTGATTTCCCATTCAGACTCTTTGCGATTCTAGAGCATCACACTCTTTCATTTCCAGTTCTTTATTTGATTGTTTGCACTTAAATATCTCCTTAGCAATAGACCTCATAGTTGTTTCAAACCCCACGGGAGGATCTGCACATTTATCTATAATTTATAGGGGTTTGAAATTTTTTATTCTAGACATAGAGTTTGATTGTGACACCTATGTATTGAGATTTTTGGGGTATGCAATGATTTTAAGGATGGATTGGCTATCCACTTGTGGAGCGATATTGGACTGCGGGAGGAGAGTCGTTAGACTAGAGACATGCAACGATGGGACTCTTGAGGTTTCTTGCGACCTACAGAGGTCAGTCATATTGAGCTTTCTTTATTCCCTTGATTCATCGCCAGCAGAGTGGGATCTACTTTCAGTCGTCAAAGAATTTCCAGACGTCTTTGAGGAGGTTAAGGGACTACCCCCTAAGAGAGAGATCTACTTTATGATCTATCTTAAGGACAATGGTAAGCCAGTGACATTGCCCGTGAGACATAGGGCTCCTAGGGAGAGAAAGGAGTTAAGTAAGCAGATTGTTGAGCTATTGGCGAAAGGCTTCATCAAAAGGAACATATTTGAGTGGGGAGCACCAGTCGTCTTCCCTATGAAGGCAGATGGTTCTCTTTGACTTTGCATAGACTATAGAGAGTTGAATAAGCTCACTAAGAAGAACCATTACCCCATTCCTAGAATAGGCGATCTTTTCAATCAGTCAGTTGGCTCTTCAGTATTTTCTCAACTGGATTTGGCTACTGGATTTCATCAGCTTAGAGTCGCAGACGATAGCATCGATAAGACAACATTTAGGATACTAGATGGATTCTTTGAGTGGTTGGTTATGCCTTTTGGGCTAACCAATGCCCCGGCATATTTCGTAGATTTGATGAGCTGTGTTTTTAGAGAGGTCCTAAATAATTTTTGATAGTATTCGTAGACGACATTTTGGTGTTTTTCGAGAGGATGGAGGAGCATGCTGTTCATCTAAAGGAGGTTTTTCATGCACTTTGCGTTCATTAGTTGAAGGCTAAATTCTCGAAGTGTCACTTTTGGCGAAAGGAAGTGCGTTTCTTGGGGGCATGTAGTCTCAAAAGAGGGTTTGGTTGTAGATCCCACTAGAGTTGTAGCAGTGCAATATTGGAAGGTCCCCAAGAACGTTGCCGAAGTTAGAAGCTTCCTAAGTTTGGCTGGCTATTATAGGAAGTTTATTAGAGCCTTTGCTAAGATTTCAGCACCGCTTACTCGCCTTACCAAGAAGAATGCGTCATTCATATGAGATGTAGATTGTGAGGATTCTTTCACGAGGCTGAAGAAGGCCCTTACTAGAGCACCAGTATTTGTTTTACCCGATGGAGCTAAGCCTTTTACAGTATACACTGATGCATGTAAGACGGATTTCTGAGCAGTGTTGATGCAAGAAGGGAGGGTAGTATGTTATGGGAGTAGACAGTTAAGGACTCTTGAGAGGAACTATCCTACCCATGATTTAGAGTTAGCTGCTATAGTTTTTGCACTCAAGTCTTAGAGGCATTACTTGCTAGGTGAGAGGTTCAAGCTCTTCACTGATCATAAATCATTGAAGTGCCTATTCTCACAGAAAGATTTAAACTTGAGGCAATAGCGTTGGATGGAGTTTTTGTCATCATATGACTTTGAGATAACTTATACCCCTAGCGAGGGAAATGTAGTTGCAGATGCGTTGAGTAGGAAGAGAGAAACCCTTAGTCTAATGTTCTTAGAGTGGAAAAGCCTAGAGTTTATCTCCAGATTTGATTTTAAGCCTTCTATGGACATTACTCCTGGATTGTTAGCAGCACTTGAGGTGAGGCCTACCCTCGTGGATCAGATTGGTTCGGGGCAATGAGAGGATGCGATGCTTATGGATATTATGGAGAGGATTAGTAAAGGAGAGGTCTCTAGACATCTCCAACGCTATTTCATTGATAGTAAAGGGTGGCTAAGGAGAGATGGAAGACTTTGTGTTCCCCGTGCTAATGATTTGGTGATTGCATTTCTAGCAGAGGCACACCATTTGCGTATGACTATTCGGTCGATTAGTGATAAGATGTATAGGAACATGAAGAGGATATTTTATTGTAGTGGCATGAAGAAGGAAGTGGCAGAATTTGTTGCTGGGTGTCTTGTGTGCCAAAGGGTTAAGGCAGAGTAGTAAAATCCCGGAGGATTACTTCAGCCGTTGGTTGTATCCGAATGGAAGTGGGATAGTGTTTCGATGGATTTTGTAAATGGATTTCCCTGATTTAGGAAGGATAATACTAGTATTTGGGTGATTGTAGATCGCTTAACTAAGAGCGCCTACTTCATTCTGGTCAAAAGTAAGAGGACAACATTTTATTTGGCATCTTTATACGTTCGTGAGATAGTCTGACTTCATAGAGTTCCTTCTAGCATTGTGAGCGATATAGACCCTATTTTTACTAGTGAGTTTTGGAGAAGCTTGCTAGAGGCTTTACAGATGCAATTTAGATTGAGTAGAGTACGGCCTATCACCCTCAGACGGTTGGCCAAACGGAGAGAGTTAATAGAGTACTTGAAGATTTGTTGAGGATGTGCATTCTTGGATTTGGAGGAACTTAGGAGGAGCAACTTCCTTTGGTAGAGTTTGCTTATAATAGTAGTTTCCAGATTAGCATCGAGATGGCACCTTTCGAAGCTCTTTATGGGAGACCATGTAAGTCACCTTCATGTTGGTGGGAGTCTACGAAGAGATTTCTCCTTGGTCCTGGCATGCTTCGCGAAACTTCAAAGAAGATCGATTTAGGATGAAGACGACCTAAGATAAGTAGAAATATTATGTGGAAAATCAAAGGAGGGATATTGAGTTTGAGGTAGGAGACTTGGTTTTCATTAAGGTATCTCCACTAAGGAAGGTGGTGAGGTTTGGGTCGAGTGTGAAGTTAGCCCCCATATTTGTAGAACCGTTCCCCATTATAGAGAGAGTATGTAAGATGGTGTATTGTATCGAGTGAAGCTACCAGAGAAGCTCATGGGGGTATACGATGTTTTTAATGTTTCACACTTGAGAAAGTGCTTACATGGCTCAACAGAGGTTGTGGAGCCTAGTCGACTCATAAAGGTTGAAGTGGAGAGAGATGCATCGGTTCATCTTATTCCTACCAAGATCATTGGATGTGAAATCAAGAAGCTTAGGAATAAAGAAGTCCCGTTAGTGAAGGTGCAGTGGGGAGATACTGTTGAAGATGCCACGTGGGAGGCTGAAGAGAAGATTTATACCTCTTATCCGCATCTCTTTGATAGTCAGTTTTAGAATTTTCTATTTCCATCTTTAGATTTGAACAGGTTCTTTCCTTTATTATTCTTTGGGAAGGTAGAACTTAGGATTTAACCTATAGATGGTAGGATTTGATGTAAACATGTTATTAGAACATGTTATGTATGATGGATACTAGTGGTTGCAAGTGTTAGCTAGTGGATGCTAATGGACGCATATACTTACACTAAGCACTATTATCTCTTAGGGATCGGCCTATTTAGGACACTTGAGCATATGCATATGGATGTGTACGCGTTTGCATTTTTATTTTTATTTTATTCCATGGTTGCTATAAATGGATGATTATCACATGATTGTTGCATTTGGATGATGATTGTGGCACACATATAGAACTATCAGTTATCATTAGGGAATTTGCATTCATTTGGATACATGACACGGACATGATTTCATAAAAGGGGGTCAATTAAATCTGTAGACTGCTTAATCGTTTTCATTAGTTAGGGATATTGACACTACACTTATTGCATACGTATCATAAATCGCATTAAAAAACTTAAGAACAATGGATGTAATGGATGATGGTTGAGTGGTTGGCTGTAGAACTTGGAGGAAAACATTTATTTCATTCTTCTATCCTTAGAGATTTCAGAAACAAAATCCCTTACGGAGGGAAGAATGTAACAACCCAAAATTTAGGCTATAGTAATTAATTAACGAATCAATTAAATAATAAAATAACTTTGTGAAATTATCAGAATTGAGCCACGGGAATTGCATCATTGTGTCCGTGGTAATTTTCTGGTAAATTTCCATATATAGATTGTCAAAATTGGAGCTAAAACGAAGAAGTTATGGTTTCTTCAGAAAATAAGAGAAAATAATAATAATAATATAAAGGGATAGGTTGACCCTCCCATCAGCTAGGTCGACCTAACTTAGATGGGTGTCGACACCTAGGTCGACCCGCCTCTATACTTGGACGAATATTCATCCAGGTTAATTCGTGCGTGTTTTGTTGATTTTAACTCATCTCATGCGTCTGTACTTCCATCCGACGGTTCCCATCGAGTCAATGACATAGTCGTGCTAGATTTAATCTTCAAATCTAACGGTCTGAGATCCACAAGTGACACTATAAATTAGACCTTAGGCCTGGCTATTTTTATCATTTAGATTTTCTCCATTTGGGTTCATTGCCAAAGGCTGGACCCTAAAAGGAATGTATTTCCGAGGAGAAGATCTTTTTAATTAAAATATTTTATATGCTATAAGTGGATCCGGGAAGGCCAAGGAAAGAGCCTAGGACCACAGGTGAGTGTTTAGGTAATTATTTTTTATTTTTAAGTAATTTGAAATAGTAAGGTTTTCAATAGTTGTAATTTTTCTACAATTTTGAGACCGCTTTTATACAAGTTGTTACAGTTAATTTTTAATGTTCTTTTCAGTCTGTTTTATTTAGCTATTTTTATTTAGATATTTTATTCATTTATTTACAGTTATTTATTGTCATTTACAGTTATTTGTATTTTATTTATATCCACTTTGCGTTAGATTTCAGCCTGCAAATTTTAGTTTTTTTTCCTTTTACACGAATAAATTAATAAAAAGGTGGATAATTCGCTAATATGGACTAAATTTTAAGAACACTAAATTTATGGAATATTGGACGTAAATAAGTAGAACTGTAATAAAAGAATATAGACTTAAATAGGCAAATTTGACATTTGTAAGCAAGTTATAACTAGTTGATTATAACTAGAAAGTTAAGATAAAAGAGAAATTATAACATAGGTTATAATTAAACAGAAAGAACAGAAAGAGGCTTATTTTAAAGACTTACACTATGTTAACAAGCAAACATAACAGAGATAATAGAAGAGGCTTATTTAAAGGACTTATAATAAGTTAATAAGCAAATAGAGCGGAATGAACAAAAGAGGCTTATTTAAAAGACTTATATTAAGTTAATAAGCAAAGATAGAGTAGGGCCCATAACCAATAACATTTTCTTTCAGACTAAAACTGATGGTTTCACAATAGGTGAGGCTGGGTATGACCCTTTTAGAGTAGGACCGATGGTCTCACAGTAGGTGAGGCTGGGCATAACCCTTTCAGACTATAACTGATGGTTTCACAGTATGTTAGGTGAGGCTGGGTCACGCTTATGCTAACTAAAGTAACTAAGGGGCCAATAGATAGAAGTTTAAATCATGGGATTTTGGTAAGGGACGCAGCTAGATTTTGTTTGGTAGGACCCGAATTGGCAGCATTCCCTTTCAGACTAGGACTGATGGTCTCACAACACACTTAAGTGACGTTGGGCAGGACCCTTTCAGAGTAGGACTGATGGTTTTACAACGGAGGAGGTGAGGCTAGGAAACGCTTATGCTATTTACAGTAAGAGGGAGCAACATATAGTACAAGCCTAAGGGATGCTCGTGTGTGCGGCCTCAGTGTAGGGAGATAAGTCGTTGTTGAGTTCTAGAGCTCAAGCATGTGTCCTTTTGCTGTGGGACCCACGTTAGGGACCATCTCACAGTGGCACAACACAGTTAGAAGGCCGATCAAATGGTAGAATTATGAACTCAGCCTAATTAAAGTAGGATTAGAAATTCAGCCTAATCAAAGCAGTAATCTAAGGCAAGTGCTAACAACCGAAAAAAATCAAAGCAAACAGCGTTTTATTCCAGCTTTATCTTTTCCTTTATTTCCTTTTTATACTAGAACTATTGATAAGTCTATTATCTTTATCTCGCTCAGAAATACTAGCAGTTACTTCCGCTCACCAGACTTTTAGTCCGACCCACTCCTCTATTTTTCCCTTTCCCCCCATAGCCAGCAGAGGTAAGGATAGTAGATTTCAGACTCCTAGAGATTTCAGCTGCGGAGATTCTTCTTCATGTATTATACTTCCTTTTCATTTTTTATTTCATTTTGATATACTGGTACTTTACTTTGAGAGGGATAGTTATTTTATGTACTCTGATGTTACGACGGAGATAATGTTTCCACTAGACATAGATATTTGGTATTTTGAGACATGTTTTGTTTTATGAAGTATTTATGAAGTTTGACTTTTAAATAAGTTAATGTTTTAAATGTTTCCGCTGTTTTATTTATTTTATCTTGTGAATCTTAGTCTCTGTAATGTATTTAGCTATATCTATAACACACTATATCCTTTAATGTGTCCTTTTGGGTATACTAAGTAGTATGTGGTGTTTCATACTATACATGATTTGAGGATAAAAGGGAGATTTTCATTTCAGTTCACTCTTTTTAATTCAAAATTTTTAAGTACATTCTATTTTGTATTTTATTTTTCCATTCAAACTCCATATTTTGTACTTGTGCTACAGGGTGTAGTTCAGGGATTGATCTCAGGGTAATGAGTTCAAGCAAAGTTACTAGACATAGGATTAATATATTCAGGTTAATAATGAGGTGTAAGTTTATAGTTACTGTAAACATTTGAATTTATAATTCTAGTAGTAACTTTAAGGGCAGCAGTAGACACTATCAGTTAGTGGCTGAAGCTGGGTATATCAGTGCGTTATTTATTTTTTGCATTTACATTTATGCACTCTATTTTATATTTTATTAGTAATAGTACGAAATATTTTAAATACCCTATTCTCTCCCCTTAGGGTATATTGTTCGATCCTAACAAGTGGTATCAGAGCGGGTTGTTAGGAAAAATCTGATATCATGCCTAACCATAATTGCAGATTCAACGAGAGTCGGTCCAGTGTTAGTCCGCTTATTTTTAACGGAACAAATTTTTTAAATTAAAAAATTAAACTTGAATTTTATTTAAAATCCATTAGTTTTAAAATATAGGATATCGCCAAAAATGAGTGTGATATGGTAGATAAGAATAATATTTTATTTAAGATAAAGGTATGAATACTCTTATCTCATTTATTAATAGAGCAGATTTAACCATATCTCCTATTGTTTAGCTATACTTGAAATTTGGAGCACCGTCGATGCAAAATCTGGTGGTAATGTCAACGATGAAGAAGAACTTTGCATAATTGATGCAAGAGCCGAAATTTATTTGGTGGGATAAATAAAAGAAGATTTAGACGATGATAGAGGCTTAACAGATAATGGGAAAAGTGATTTTTCATTTAAAGATTTACCTTTGTTGTGTCTTGAATTAATTGGAACTATTGATAGCAAGCTGAAATTGACAAACTGAACTCTGAAAAGTTTGAATGGCATCAGAAAAATTATAAACTGAAAAAAGCTTGAAAACTTCAAGAAACTTGAAGATTTTAATTGCAAAAAATGTTTTAAATATGAAAAAGAATTTGTTTGCTTCAATGAATTTTTTTAAAAGCTTGAAAATAAAACTCTGATTTTAAAGAAAAAAACCAGAACAAAAAGAGTTGGAGAATTTTAAGATGTCTGGAAATTCCAAATGCAAATGTGGAAATTTTAAAAAAGAAACTTTGATAAAATTTGAGATAATCCTAGATGGGCTAGAAAACGAGATAGAAAATCTTAAAAATTCCAAAAATCTTAAATGCGAGAAATGTGCGGACTTCAAAAGGAAACTAATTGAAATCAAAGAAAATTTCAAAACCATTGAAATTAAAAACATGATTTAAATAAAAAACTGAAATTATTTGAATAAACCACGAATTGGAAAAATAGATTGAAAAATATCAAGGATTTTGAAAATCTTGAATTTGAAAAGGCCTAGTATTTGATGGTGAGATGGTTGAAATTAAGACCAAATAAAAGGACTCAAAAATGAAAATACAGTCTTAAAAAGGAACGATTTTGAAAAGAGAGAATGTTATTACTTATAGCTAATAAACGACAATAATCTTTTAGAAGCCATAGTTAATGAGCTTGAGTTGATTATTCAAAAAAATTCCACTGTGATCAATCATTTAATATGTTAGTAGGACATCAACTCTTTGTGAATAACAGAAAAAGACTTAGATTTGATATAGCATTAGATTATAAACCAATGATTAGTAAAACCATTAGGGGGAAAAGTGTATTTCCCAACTGCATAAAGTATGGCAATATTGGATATAGTTATAATAATTGTCCAAATATGAGTAGGAATAAACAAGTTAAACAAATTTAGATTTCTAAAGATACAATTGTTAACACTAACGGTTAGCTATACAAACAAATTGCGGTACTAAAGATTTCAAATTTAAACAAACGTGGCCATACATCTCTTCCTAGGCCACTCATTTCTTCTTCAAACATGTAGGTACGAAGATGGGTTAAGAAGCAACTATGATGGAGGCAGATCTCGGGTTGTTCTACACATTTGATGAGCAATAATTATGGTTTTCCGCTACCTAAGGAAATTAAGTGGGGATCCACTAACTTTGGATAAAATTGGTGAATACAAATGCAACTTCAAAGGTAAGCGAACTATGACTTCTAAACTCAACTTTTCATTTTTTGCTTCATATTTTGAGTTTTGAATTTTCGACAGTGTTGTAGTAAAATTGTCTTTACCTTATGTTTTGGGGTTCGATTTTCAAAATTCAATAAAGTTTGGAAAAATATGCAGAAAATCCTGTAAGTCATAGATTTTGAACTTGATACATTGAAAAAATGTAAACAATTCACTACATGGTTTGAAAACTATTTCAGAACTTCTTAAGACAGCTGTAGTAATTTGACCATAACATGGATAATGTAACTCTGATTTATGAGATTCTTGATGTTTTGGAAATTCAACAGATAACACTACAACTTTCATGTTTCGAGTTTTACCGATTCGTTACATAAAATATTGGAAAACGGTAACCACATAATGTTTTAAAAGTGTTTCTGAGTTATTTAAAAAGCTATAGAATTTTGGACATAAATTTTGATCTATTTGTCATTTTGACTTAAAACTAATATTTTTTATTATAAATTAATAATATACAAAAATTTGATGTTTCGTGCTAAATAAAATTATTGGTTTAACATTTTCAAATAATGATTATGAAATTGTTTGATTATTCCAAACAGTGATAGTGGATGCTTGATGATGATTTTTTTTACACATACGTTTGAGACATAATTCTACATAAGATGATTCTATGTTTCCTTTAATGATGACTATCAAATCTTTTATTCGAGAATATTTGGTTCTCTATGTTTTTGGTTGAAATAGATGGTTTTATTGAAAAGTTTGAATGTTGGAGTAAATTCGATTGATATTGTATAGTATGTAGTGTGCTTGTTTTATTGATACCCAATTTTCACGCTTGACATTGATAATGAGAGCTTAAGAGGTCGGATATAAAATAAGCAACAAGTTGTATCTAAGGTACCATTGTACACCAGCATGGGCAGCGTAGAGTACACGTTGTATCATGGAATCGCAACTTGTTCTTTTCTATTCAAAACATCTTGTATGATTTTTAACCTTTGTGATTCCTCCATTCTAATATTCTTGATAGCTCGTATGTTTCACGAGATCACTAACATTAAACACATTTTATTTCATGCACACGTGGAGAGCTATCATTTGGGAATTATGCCTAACTGAGACTCATAGGACATATCCAAATTATTTTTCGAATTCCAAAAACAGTTCTAAACCTCCATTAACCTAAATTTCATAAAAAAGGTCACCTTTTCATACTAATCTTTGCCTAAATCATCATTAACGGGTAATTTGCAAAGGGGATTATAGACCTATCATTTTGGGTCACTTTGAAATCTGGATTCATGCTGTCCATTTCAGATTTGGAGATTAGACTGGTAATTTTGGTACTAGAAGAGTGATTCATGATCTTTCACTATCATATGCATGTTCATATAGTTAAAAATGATATTTTTGGCACGATTTCTATGCTAAAACAATTTCAAACTTTAATTTAACTTTCATCTTTGTTTATGATCGAATTTATAAAAAATGAAATGGATTTTCAATGGTCATATAACCCCTTATGAATCATATTGTCATTTTAGTATGAAATTAGACCTAGGCATAATCTTGTATGTTAATCATGTTTGGATGAATTGTATGTGTTGAATGTATGCTTACGAATGATGGTTTCTATTTCATGCATTACTTTGATAAATTTATTAGTGCTTTTAAAGAAGTTAGAATGGAGTTGCCGATTTGGGCAAAACAAGGTCAAACGAGCTCAAAATTGAACTAGACTTAGAGATGTTGAGGAGTGTTTGGGGGCTTGCAGTTCAGGTCGCAGTTTGATTGGAAGTGATTTTCTTGCTTGAATTCAAGTCGGTGGAGTTTGTAGATCTGGTTAGTAGAATTGGTTGTTTCATGACTTTGGCTATGAAACTTTGGAAAAAAATTTGGGGAAGGAAAGAAAATGGAAGTGTGAACTTAACCCTAAGATTTGGGAAAGTTTTGCATATCGGTCCTAACCTATTTTGGCTGGTACCAACTTCTTTTCGGCTTATGTGGAGTGTTGAAGGACTTGGGGAATGTGGCACTGAGGTAAGCAGCTCATGTAAGAAAAAAGGGAAAAGGTTAGGGTGTGAATGACTTAGCCAAATTTTTGGCTAAGAAATTCAAATTGGTTTCAACATGAATTGATGTGGACAACTGGGGTCAAACTTTCAAGATGAGAAGAGTATGTCCTATGGGTGTTGATGGAGGTGTTTGTTCGTTAACTTGATGTTCAATTGCGATGTGGTAGTGCGATTAAGGATGATAGCTTTGGAACTTTGCCGATAGTAGTTGATGACGATGGAGTTATGTTCCAATGATGATGGTCCGATGTTGAATAGAACCGTAAGGATGATTATCTACAAAGGCAGGTTCTAGGAAGGGTGACATATGGATAAAATGTTGAAAGATTCTATCGTAGTAAAAGAGGAATGTGGAATGGTTCCTTAAAGATGAATGAAAGTTGGATGAAGTAAGAAAAGGGCTTGAATAAGTGTGTTATGGGATCGTTGATACTCATAGTGTTTTCTAAGATATTCGTAAGCGAGGGTGTTGTGAGGACACTCATTGGATACTTGGAATGGCCACTCCAGATTAAAGGAATGGATCCATGTACCGTGGATTGGTGTAATGGATCTATTGTCAGCTATTGGCCGGTAGATGAGTATACTGAAAACCATGATTTTTTTATTAATCCATGGTAGAGGAATAGTCATATAAGCTATCATATATCCATAACGCATTGAGTGACGGTGATGATTGTTTGATGGATACTATGTTTGCTATGGTTGTATATTGTCACTCTGGAGATGTCACATGGTGCAGGTAACATGTGGATACATAAACACCCCGATGTTGTACTTAGGATGTATTACACATTTACGATGGCAGTAGAGAAGCACATTAAAGTTGTTATATGCTAACTCTTTAGTTGCAAGGATAGGTCAAGTATTATTCTTATACCTCTATTCCTTATTATATCGACTTGGATAGCATTTTGAGATTTTTTACTGCTCACACTAGACTGTTGTCTGACTCGAGGTTTTGTGCTTTGTTTCTTATTATCTTAGGTACTTTTAAATGAGTAGACTAGATAGCAAGTTTAGATAGTATGCAGTTGTTGTATAAAGGACAAGCATAAGATGGTACTTTCTCGTATTATACATGGACTTACTATTGCTTATTCCATTGTGCGATAATGTGGAGCCTAGACAGTGAACACTTACTATATTTGGAGACGGTTATCCTTAAGTTTATTTCCGGTTGAATAAAATCTATTTCTGCTCTGCACAACTTTATGAATATATGCATTCTGATATTTGTAGTTTATTTAGTCAATATTGTCTCACCTATATTATATCAGTGATGTTTATTGTTATATTCATTCGATGTGCTGTAAGATATACGACAGGTTCTATGATTGTTTTTCTTCTTCTCACACTTGGCTATTGTCCTACATCAACTGGGCACTAAAGCAACACACACTTCAGTTATATCGGTGCCGAAGGTGTAGGGCGGTCATCAGTAAAGAAGAATCTTACCAATTTGCAAAGAAGATGAAAGCTTTAAAGAGCTTTAAAGAAGGTTTGAAGGTTTTTTGGTGCAAGTTTTTTGGATTTCAGTAATGGTGAAAATGAAGGAGAATGGGGGTTTTTATAAACCTACCTTCGAATAGTAGCCATTAATTTCAAAATATAAGAAAATCTCAACCATCTAAGTATAATTAATAATGCCGTCACTTCAACTTTCACCACGACCGAATAGCCACAATGTCGCTTTAAAAAAGGAATCATCTCGATACGTGGTGCGTACATTAAAGCAGAGAATAAAGCCCGAGCAGCATAATCTTCATGACTTGACAAGGCTGCTCCTATTCATAGAGACTGGCTTGAAGGGCAAAATGTTGCTCAATTTTTTTGCAAGTAAAAGAAAAGTCGATCGGCACATCAAAGCCCACCCCAGACCAATTGCATAACATACTCAAGCTGTCAAAGACAAGATGGCTTGCAATTCTAAGCCCGGCCCAACTCCATTTCACGTAGCACTTTTTAGCCCGATCAGTTTAAGACGGCCCACATTCAACTTGACTCTATCCCAATCAATCCAACAAACAAGTTAGAGATAGGTCAGCCTAGGCTCCTAACCTAGCTGTCCCAGCTCAAGACAACAAAACAACCCAACCCGTTAGAATTGACCAAGCTCAAAAGCGACCGGTATATGGCCCAACTCTATCTCAGCCTACCTATGGCCGACTACATACAGCCTATCTTGTCACCGTACGATCGGTTCGGCTCGTCCACTTCAGCTCTATCCTTGCCATCTTCAGCTTTTCTCTTAGCAAATTTCAACAATAAGGAACTGACTGTTACCAAAGAAGCATTTCTTCGTCCTTACTATCTTGAAAAGTGTGCTAGACTTTGAAAAGTACAACCTAGTACGACTTAGTACACCTACCACTACAGCATGTCTGCCAAATGTGTCTCTACTCATGTAGTATGTTGCCTTTCTCAACACAAAGAACGCTGCTAGTATGACATCACAACTGGCATGACTTATCAACAACATTTTCCAACCATATATCCTGCTATCTTCCAAATAACCAAGTGACCAGATCTATGGTTGGGAATGATTCACGCCTATTTGAAGCATAATCTCAACCATCCATTGACCTACTTCAGCTGTTGTAAATATCCCTTGTCATGCAACATCAAAGGGGTTGAAAATTGGTTAGAATCTAGTCAATTGCTGTAGAGTTACATCTTCTTCCACAACAAAACTAAATTCTTATTATTCTCTTCTAATTCTTCATATTTTTAAGAGATAAACATAGAAAAAGATCATCTTAGTGAAGGTAGGCATGCTTCTATCGACTCACTCCATATCTTGTGTAATTTACAATATTTGCTCGTTTTACTTCTCCTGTTTCATTTTTAAGTTTAGTGTTAGCAAGTAACCTTTGTTAACACATACATTAATCTAATTTCGCGGTTGGCTAAATTTTTGGTCAACACTTATCATGAATAATTTTGTTATGCTATCTCAAATTTAATGTTAATATGATACGAGGAAAGTTTTATAGTTTAGACATTTATTTTAATTTGGTTATTTTATGTCATAGTTATTGTTTAATAACATATTTAAACATACAATGTAAACACTAATAATGCCATAATGTGTACAAATATTTATTTGTTTAGACAGTATATAAATAAAGTGACATATGTGTAATTGTGTACGTATATGGTCATTAGGATTTATGACCACGTCATGTAATGTAAATACATTCATGACACCTAATTTATATTTTAGTTTAGATCTACAACAATTATAATTATCAATAGCTGAAATTTAAATAAAACATACATACATACATACATACATACATACATACATACATATATATATTATGGAAGCTGAATATAGATCTGCATGCCTTTTCCTTTCCTCTTTTCTCAAAAATCTCATATGCTGCCATGTCTCCTAGTGACATTATTGTTTCATACATTTTCACTACCTTTTCTTATTACAGTTACTTATTGGAAGAATTACCAACAGAATCATTAATGTTATATAAATTATATTCCTATTATATATCTTAAAAGAAATACAAACATACATTTCAAACATTTATTAGCATCTGTTTTTATCACTATCATTTCATTTTCTCACAATATCGTCTCTTCCATTTTTTCAGTTTCACATGTCTGTATAATTCGAAAACAATTTTATCCCCAATCTAAATTGAAACAAAAATTCTTCCTAAATAATTTGTAGTCAATTTCTTTAACTTTTTTAATCTACCTAAAATTTGATTGAATTCGTCAGTACTTTTCGCTTCATATTAATCTTTAATTATTAATGAATTCATACATTTTTTGCACCGACTATTTTTCTACTAATTTCTTTCAATGTTATTGTTTTTATGGAAAAATAATCTGCAAACCACCAGAAAAACTTCGCTTAGTGGGTTGGTCGAGCTTGATTAAAAGGTTAGAATTTTTCATTATTTGTCTTTTCATTTAATTTGATGTTGAATTTGCAGGTTTTATTCTACTTTCTAATTTGAGGATATGTTTTTAGTTTGTAGGATTATGAATATAGTTCTTTTCATTTGTCTTGCTTAAATTTACCGACTTTATAAATATGTGGATAACATAAAATCTCATATTGATTAATAAGATCTATAATAGGTAAATATGAAAGATGAATATAGATCTGCATGCATCTTCGTTTTCACTTTTCTTAAAATTCTTATGTGTTGCCGTGTGTCTTAGTGATTTAATTGTCTCATGCATTTTCTCTACTTTTCCTTATTACCGTGTTATGGGAATTCCGGCTCGAGACCACTCAAATCGAAAACCCAAAGTACAGTGGAAAATGATGTCATGGTAAGAAGTGAAAAAAAACCAATCAATATCTCAATCCATATTTCAATACAATCCAAAATCAATCACAATCACCAAACAAGTAATAGAAAACCAAAGCAATAACGATAAAATAAATCACACATCGATTTATATTGGTTCCACTAACGTCTTATTAGTGTACATCCACTTTTAGAGAGGGCATTTATTAATACAAATGAAAAGAGTACAAGAGATTGATTACAATGATCAAATATTCAAATAGAATAAATTTATGGAGAAGAGAATTGAAGAAAAGTAGGTTTTGATAAATCCAAATTAATGGAGGATAAAATCCTTAGTCAAATCCTTGGAATCCTTAAGTCATCTTGATTTGAATCTTGAAAATAGCTTATATAGTGAACCATCCTTCCATGACAAATACCCGATTTGCCCCTTAAAGCCCTACAAGCAATTCACAAATTTTGGGTCGAAGAATTAAAAATGCACCGCATCAGACATCTATCACAACCTCTCAGACGTCTGTCGCAACTTTCGGGCTGCAGTAAACCTGCTGTCGGACGTCTGAGGACTCCCTTCAAACATCTGACACAACTTTCAGTCTGTGCATCTTCAAATTGCGATAACTTGAGCATCTGAGCTCCGATTCGCGCATCGTTTTCACCATTATCAAGCTATAATCGACCTCTTCAATTCACGACACTATATCTATTTCTAACACCAATAACTGATAATGCCAAACTATCATCACTTCTATTTTTAACCAAATAAGCTTAAAGGCTTTCCTTATGAGCTCCGGCAAAGCCACCACCATTGTAATCCATCAACGAGCTCAGGAAAAGCCCGTACCCGCTAACAAAATGTTGAAAGCACCTAAATACGAAACCGTCCCACCAAAAGACAAAAGCAGTAAGGAGAGTAAACTAGTACTCACCAAGAAGATAGAAGCACAATCTCTCACTGATACTCTTCCTCATCCATTACCAAGCTCCTCCCTGCTATCTTATGGCACCTAACACTTCAACACGTGAATCAAATTCGAGCAATGCTCAAACTTTCCAACCGGCAATATAACGACCCAGAATTTCTGTCATTTGAAATTCAGATATTTAATTGATTTTAAATATCAACAAGTAAAATTTGTAAGTCAAATAATTTATTTTTCGAATATCTGGATTTAATTGGATAATTAAATCGACAATTTAATATTTGAAATTACGTAAAAATTTTTGGAAATTGGGTTTAATGTGATTAAAAATGATTTATAAAGTTATATTAAATCATATTGGAGTTAGAATAATGTTTGTGAACTTTTAAAATTGAATTAAAAGTTAAATTGCAAAAATTGAATATTTTAATATTTAATCGACTAGTGAAAATAGTCATTTTTCAAACAGTCTCGGATTTAGACGAAACCAGTTTCATCGGATCCGTAATGTCAAATTATTGTATGGTTTCAAATTTCGTGTCAATCGGATTTACCGTTTTTCCGGGGCAAGCCAAAATGCATAGAAATTCGTTTAATCGATTTAATTTAAATTTGATCATTTATTTCTGTAACTCACACAGATGATCGAATTAGCCTCCAAAACCTATTTCATTGTGTCCGAAACGCGGGGTAAACCCTAGAAACGCCAGTCACCACGTGAGATTTGGAGTTTGAAAAATTGAAGATGAATAGTGTTCGTCGGTTTCCTATAAAAGGACCCCTTGTCTTCATTTTTGCCAAAACCCTTACCCTATTAGCCTAGCTGCCACTTTAAGTTATCAATGGACGAAATTCATCTTTCTTCTTTCTCCAATTTCTTCAAATCCACAAGTTAATTCGAAAAACTTTCAACACGAAAAACGTAGACGACGTTGTGAACTATGGATCCAACAGCTATGATCATTTTTCAAGCTATGGATCATCAGCAATTTGTGTTTGAAGTGCCGCCGTTCGTGCACGTTTTTCAAGACGATGAAAGGGCCGAGCTTCAAGCTCCTCTGGCCGAAGGTAGAGCTCGACTTGGGCTTCGTGTTGGAGGTCCCTGATCGTTGTAAAGATCAACGTGGTGGTCGCGATATTCAACCCTAGTTCGGCGGCTAATGGGTTCAAACGCACGGCAATTACTGGAAGCAAACGCGTGATGGAAGAAGGGGGCCGAACTGCCTGGATTCCATCAAGCTAAATCGTGCGGCTCTGAGTTGATTAGGGTATAAAAATTAAAATAAATTTGTAAATTAATTATATTTAAAAATGTATAATCTTTAAACTATCATAACTTTGTCGTACGAGGTTGGAAAATTACAAAACGACTTGCGTTGGCTTCGTTTTGTTGAGCACTACGTAATGGAGCTGGTTTGGAGTCGTTTGGAGATAGTGAAAATTTTGGGCACGTTTAATTTTATTCGAAATAAAACGCTACAACTGTTATCGGAAACTCAAGGTGAGAACTTCTCACTCAATCGAATTGTTTCAATTTAAATTTTAAATAGTTAGATTTAAAATTTCTTATTGTGTGATTGGATGATAATTATTATCTGTTGTATTGAAATAGACCCTATACGCCGTATATTAAGCGGATGTTATTTATTAAAAACATATACCACGATAATTCCAACTTGTATGGAATTGGTATTATCTATGTATTTGGAGTTGATTTTCCCGCATTATATAGCGGATGAGACCCTATTGTGCCGCATAATAGCGGATAATATTTTATAAATCTCATATACTGCGATATTCCGTCTCGAAGCGGAATTGGTATTGTGCTAACATCTTTGGATGCAGAGAAACAGGTTGGAGGGATCCAACTGGATTCCTCAAACATTTGAATTTGTTTCAATGTTGTGTGTTGATCTATTTGTTGATCTATTTATAATCTGCGTGATTATCTTTGTGATTGAAATCATTAACGGCTAAATTTTAGCTGAATATATTTTTGGTATCGTTAGATGCCGAAAATAAATAAAATTGGATTTTTTGAAAATTTAAGTTGAGAATTCATAATAAAATTTAATTTTGGAATTGATTCATTTAAATTAATAAACGTTGTAATTTTTATGTTATAAAAATTACGATTTTTGTGAAATATAACCGAAATGTGATTCTTTTGAAATAAGCAGTTGATTAATTTATAAAACGGTTAAAATTGGGATTTTTGAATTATTATAAATGATTTATATAAAATATTTATAAAATTGATATTTATAAATTAAAATATTGGAATTATAAAACGAGTTTTTGTAAGTGTTAAAATGAAGTGTAAATGGATTTCATAAGTAGATGAAATTTATAGATTTATAAATTGTGAAGTTATAAAATGAATAGATTTTTGTAAAATAAAAGATTTATAAGTAATTAACTTATAAATTGGATTTTGGCGTGAAAATGAGATATGGATAGAATTTGTTAATAAAGTGATTTTATATGTTGAAGTTGCTATAAAGTATACTTGGAATTTATAAACGTTGTTTTATAAATTCGAAATCGACTTATTTTAATAAGTTTAATTATTATAGCTTATTAAATGAGATATATCCACGATTTTGGGACAGTGGATAATCATTTAAATAAAATATGTAGAAATTGAATTTGGTTAATGAAGTATATTCACGATTTTGGACGGTGAATAGTATATTAAAGAAATATTTTGGGAAAGTGATATTTCAAATAGAACCAAAACAATTTAAAGATGTTTTAAAATGTATAAAGTATCGAAACCATAGATTTCAACATTCATTGTTGAAATAGACGTTTTCGAGAAATAGAAGAAAATGGTGGACTATAACACTGTTGTTATAGTAAATGATTTTCGAAAGGAAAAGTTTTGAATAGTATTGGGGTTTATATATCTATTTTAATTTCGAATCCCTATATTAGTGATTTTGGGTTGTCTTAACGATGTTTTACGCAACATTCGTTTTGACTCAAACAAATGTGTTTAAGAGGATGTTTTCCTTAAAGAATAATATTATATACTTAATTTGGATTTAAGTATATTGAATATTTTCAAAATGTTTAAAACAAATGGATTTGTGAATTACTTATTATTAAATAAGTATGGAAATGTTTTTTCCAATATAAAGTGAATGTTTTGAGATTTTATCTTTTAAAGATTAATTGAAAATGAATATTAGAAATCGATTTGGAAATCATATATTCATAGATATTTTGGAAAGTTAAATTCACTATGGAATTTATAAAAGAAAGGGAAATTTGTTTAAAAATAAACATTGATTTATTTCGAAGTGTGGAAATAAATTTACGGATTTGGAACGTAAGTTTAAAATAGATCGGTAAGGATTTATTTGATTGATTTAAATGAACCATTTTAAATTGAAAATGGATGAATATTTGGAAGTGTTTCCATTTAAGGAAATTGATTTGAAATTTGTTTTCAAAGATTGAAAGGTGGAAAATGATTTGAAATTTGTTTTCAAACGGTTGAAGTGTGGAAATTATATCTTGTAAAGATATTTTTGGAAATAAATAATTTGGGAAATTATTTGAAATTGGGTTATGTTGTGAATATTGATTGATAGTTAAATAACCGACTATCAATATTGACCCTTGAATGGCTATTTGTTGTGAATTGGTTGAAATTGAATGCTACACTTATTTTTAAATTATTGCGTTCGTTATTCGGACTACCCATTCCGAATAGTGATACGACGTAATGGATAGCATTGAAGACCGGTGGTGAAGACTGGGTATTTGTGAAAACGATACGATGACCTATCGATTGTCTCTACACCGTTAGCTACGGTATGGAGATTTCCTTTGAGATGGGAAATTCCATCGGGATTATGAATACCCGGATTGCAAGGGCTTCTTTTGAAGTGCCTTCGGTTCTGTTCGAACCCGGAACAGACTTGTATGGCTACATGTCTGACATTACATTTTGAGATTTAAAGCAGATTTCTTTCAAATACATTTCCGTTGGTGGCGGAGAATTTATTCTCTTAGCTTAACACCCGTAGAGGTTTTGTAGTTGAAGGTTATTAGCGATATATTCCCAAATTGGTAATGTGGCATGTTGAGTGTTGCTGTGTGATGATTATTTATTGATCATTTGTTGATCAAAGCATGGCTTTGTGAAAAAGCGTAGCTTTGTAGACGAGACTTCGTCAGACCTCACACCCCGGAAATGGTCGAAACAGGAATATGCGGCAAGGTTATGAGGGTCGCTTCCTTTAGAGTATGTCATTTCCTTCTGGAAAAGGGTGGTGTCAGGTATGGAGCCCTGATGCTTAACTTATGTGGTTGCTCCAATCTCATTTTTCTGTGTGGTTGTTGCTTGGTGATCGAGGGCCCTCGGATAAAGGTCCCAAAGGACCGGGGGGTGGCATATTCGTGTAGTAGTTACCTAGTTACAGAGGTAACCCGGTCTTGTGTTGGCAGAGAGCTGGTTAAGCTCTCGGGACGTCCCGCCAAAGGCGATCCCATGTGGCAGTAGGAAGTTCCTTAGCCTGACCATTTGTTGGAAATCCAATTCTCAATACGAACCCAGTACGGTTTTAGTTGTATAACCTGCCATTTACTTATGGTGGTCACCACTGTTTAGATGGTAGCTATAGTAGGCATAGTTCGAAATGTCTATGCTGGCTAAGATTAATATTCTATTTTCGAAATGCTTTCATCACTATGCACTAATAATAGTATTAGAAATGACTTGTTTTGCGTAGTAAGCATCTTTGACTATCATAAGAAGAAATCTCCTCGAATTCTGCGTTTGCATTGTGTGTGTGCGGAGAGGCCTTATGGTAGTTTCATTTTCCAAAAGCATTGCGGATATTTTTCACTTCTCTTGTTGTTGTTTTAAAAGATAAATAACTGTTTTGAGTTCTCACACCAGTCCCATGACTGACCTGGAGTTTATTATTCTCTTCCTAAACTCTGTGTGCCCATAATTTTCCACACGGACAGTCTAGAGTCAGGTTATCAGGTCATTCTGGATTCAGGAGTGCTATGGAGCTCAAGTGGCGAGCTGGATGACGAGACGTATTACTTGTATATGATATTATCTTTCCGCTGTAAATTCACTTGTAAGGACATGTTTGTATAGCTGCCCATTGTTGTTGTGTTGTATATTGCTGTTGTATACTCTGATGATGTGATGTAATGTAATAACTGAGATAGTTCTTTGTTTTAAAGATTATTCATTTATCTATTATATGTTGTTCCGCTGCGATATGTTAGATTCTGATATTGTTTCTGTTCTATCTTTTTCTTATTTCTTCTATCTTTTTCTTCTACCTCTTCTTTTTAACCCTAACAATTCGGTTTTTCTGCATTCGATTATGCGGCATTTGATACAGTGGACGTAAGAATGCCGACCTTCGGATCCCGACAAAAGCGATATGTTACATTTGGTATCAGAGCATATGGTTAAGTGACAACCTTGGCTCTGTTGAGGATTACTCATTAGAGATAGAGTCAGCAGTACTCTAGAATGAGTTGAGTGTAATAATAGATATGAGAGCGTATTTGTTAGTGAATATGAAATTGTTTTGTATTGTGTTGACTTATCGGTTGATTGTTTATAGATTCTGGTCGATGCAGTCTAGCTAACTGTCGTCGATAGGGGTTTCTAAACTCTTAAACGAGATAAACCGACATAGTATGGTTTTAAATTGGGTAAATGAAATAATTTTACCTCGATTGTATTTTATATATAAAGGAATAATTTTTCAGAATTATCAAAGTGTATGTAAAATTGAATTGTTTGAATTGTTGAAAATGTAAGGAAATACATAAATAAATCAAAGTTGTTCGAATAATTTGAATAAAAACAACAATTGTGAAAGAGTAAATTATATAAAAGCAACAATTGTACAAGTATAGAATTTTAATTGAAATGATTTACAATTGTGGAATAATCTTGTATAAGTAAAAGGAAATAGTGAAATTATATAAGCAAGATTTATAAATGTGATTTATAAATAAAAGAAATTTTGGGAAGAATTTAAAGCACTGGATTCACTACTGTTGCTGGGGAATAATAAGGGTGATGACTGCAACATCATCAGTATCTTTTTCGAGTTTCTGTGTGATGGATTTGCTACCATAGTAAATTGAAATTGAATTTTGTTGTGATAAACAGATTTGAAATTAAAATCCAAGTTGTCATTGTTGGATATAAGTGAAATGATTTTTGAATTTATAATGAGAGATAATAAAGATTTAACTTTAGTAAAGTTGAAATAAATTTGAGCTAGTATGATAAAATATATGATGTGAAATTTAACTAAAGGAAGTTAAATAAATTAAATCAGATTTGGAAGCTGAATAATAAGTTGTATAACTTATTAAATGTGAAGATGTAAGTAAAACCAATTGTTAAAATGGTTAAACGACTTTTTTACACAAAACGAGGTATGAATCTGAATAAGTGATGAAAATTGACTTTGGTAAAAGTTAAATATATTTGCTACCATAGTAAAACTTTTCAACCGGCAATACCTTGGTGAACATATCTGCCGTATTATACTTTGTGTGCACTTTCCGAAGATATATTTGCTTATCTTCATCCATGGTTACTAGAAATGACTCTCACTTCAATATGCTTAGTCCATGTGCTAAATTCCAAATTATCTACCAAGTGAATAGCACTCTGGCTATCATATCGAACATCAATGCTATTATGTTCAAATCCCAAGTCACGCAACAATCACCTCAAATAAAGTGCTTGCTTTATCGCCTTAACCGTGGCTATCAACACCACCTCCGTAGTGGATAAAGCAATTACATTCTGCAATCTCGATCACCAACTTATGGCCATTCCACCAAGTATGAAGACATATTCGAAAGTTGATTTTCTTTAAGCCCTATCACTAGCGTAATTCGAATCACAATAATCAATTAACTTGCAATTCATTCCCTCACTACCGCCAAAAACAAGACCATGAGTTGATGTACCTCTAAGGTATCTAAATATAAGCTTCATAGCTTTCCAACGTAATTTCCCCGAATTAGCCATATACCAACTAACCATCCCGACGGCATTTGCAATATCGGGCCTTGTACATACCATAACATACATTAAACTTCCAACTACATTAGCATATGACACTTTTTCCATATAAGCCTTGTCTTTCTCCAAGATAAGTGATCCCTTACTCAAAAGCTTCACATGCAAAGATAAAGGTGTATTTGACACCTTTGCATTATCCATGCTAAACCAGTAAAGCATTTTTTCAATGTATTCCTTTTGAGTCAATTTCAACTCAAAACGCTTTCGATCCCTTTCTATTTCCACTCCCATTATCCTCTTTGCTTCTCCAAGATCCTTCATTTCGAATTCTAATTTCAAACTCAATTTTAACTTGCTTATTTCATTCTTATCCTTAGAAGTAAGAAGCATGTCGTCCACATACAAGAGTAAATACACCAACCAATCATTTCCAACCTCTTGAAATATACCCAAGGATCCTTGATGCTTCTATCAAAATCATTTTCGGGCATAAAATGATCAGATCTCTTATACCATTGTTTAGGTGATTGCTATAAACCATATAGTGATTATTTTAACTTGCAAACCAAATTTAACTTATCATCTACAACAAAACCTTCCGGTTGCTCCATGAAGATATCTTCATCCAAGTCATCATGCAAGAAGGCGATTTTCACATCAAGTTGCTCAAACTTCAAGTTATGAATAGCAACTGTAGCAAGTAATATCCGGACTGAAGTATGACGCACAACCGATGTGAATACTTCAACATGCTCCTTTCCCTTCCTTTGTGCAAACCCCTTAACTACTATCCTAGCTTTGTATTTCCCATCATCCTTCACCTTGTATATCCATTTGCACCCAATAACATGGTTTCCTTTAGGAAGTGGAACCAAATCTCAAGTTTGATTCTTCATCAACGGTTCCATCTCTTTCTCCATGGCACAAATCGATTCGAGTTATCACTCGGCTCCATGATATCATCAAGGTCCATCGGTTCATTTTGGAATACATAAAGAGCATAGTCGAAATTATCACAATGCTAAGATAGTTTCAATCATCATTTTTATCGGGTGGCCTTATAGCACGTCGATCCACCCAACTAGCAATACCATCACCCAAACTCCTTTCGGCTCCACCTTGAATCGAATCCTCTCTAGAATCATGTACATCACCAACACTACTAGATGTACCCTATAGACTATATGATATAACATCAACCGCTTCCTCCTCACAAGCGTCTTCAACTACTCTACTCCATGGACGAAAGGTGGGAATAACTTCCTTATCCTTTGATTAACCATGAACCAAATCCGGAACGTCTAATAAGCTCTTATTCTCCTTTGACAAAGCCGACTAATCAAAAATAACATGATGATAATTCACAACCTTCTTCATCTTCGGATTCCATATCCGGTAGTCTTTTACTCCGTCCATATAGCCAAGCAAGATCCCTTAATAGCTCTAGGCTCAAGCTTATCATTTCATGGATCATGCACATAAACCAGACTACCAAGCACACAAAGATAAATCAAGTCAATGCTCTTTCCCTTCTACACTTCCTACTAAATTTTGTTACCATTGCTCGAGCATGGAATTCGATTCGTAATATGCACCGCAGTTGACAATGCTTCGACCCAAAATCCCTTAGAAAAATCCGATGTCAATCTCAAGCATCGAGCTTTCTCAAGTAGAGTACGGTTCATCCTCTCTGCAACAAATTCGACGATGGATCATCTGGTGCAGTAAAATATCTCTGAATACCATGATACTTGCAAAACTCCAAGAACTCTCCGAAAACATACCCTTCGCCATTGTCGGACCATAGAACTTCAAAGATTTGCCATTCTCATTCTCAACAATAGCTTTTCATGCTTTGAACTTTGCAAATGCCTCCAACTTGGCCTTCATTACATATGTCCATACCTTCCGAGAAAAATCATTAATGAAGGAAATTTAACGATAAGCTCCTCCCAAAGAAGTCGTTCCCCAAACATCTGTGTGCACATACTTTAGAACCCTTCTCGAATCATATTTTCCTTCAGCGAATGATACTTTAGTTTGCTTCCCCATGAAACATTCCTCACAAAATTTTAGTTTATTGAAACTATCTCCATCGATCATCTCCCTCTTTCAAAGAATATCCAAACTCCTCTCCGGGACATGACCTAACCTTAAATACCATAATCTAGTCGCATCCAAGCCATAAAAACTATCAACACATATACAAGTTTCACCTTTAACAGTCACTCCTTGAAGTAAATAAACACCATGAGTCCTAACACCCTTTATCACCACAAGCGTACCCTTCGAAATCCGCAAGCTATCACTCTCAATAATGATCTTGCATCCTAAAGAATCCAGCTGCCCCAAAGAGATAAGAGACTTCAGAAGTCACGGAACATTGCGTACATTAGTGAGAGTACAAACCACTCCATCAAACATTTGAATTTGCATGGAACCAATGCCTTTCGACTTACAAATAGCACCATTACTAATAACAATTGAATTTCCTTCTTTGTCGACATAAAAAGAAAAATAATTCATATTCAGTGTCATATGATAAGATGCCTCCGAATCGAGCATCCATTCGCTGCTCGAAACATCCGATTCTACCGCCATCGACACATCTATGTCTCTCTCACCAACTCCACTCTCCACCGCTATAGATGAAGATGCTACTTCCTTCTTTGCTTTCTCCTTGTTTGGACACTCATTCTTCCAATGACTAGGTTTCTTACAAATAGAGTACTTGCAATTTCTTTCCTTTGACTTTCTTCTCTAACCGGGCTTCCTTGATCTAGAACGCCCCCGGTTCCCTTTCTTCTCATATCTCTCTTTCTCTACAAATAAACCATGACCACTGCTAGCATCACTACTTCCATCATCTAACTCCTTTATTTGATCCCACAATTGCTCGCTAAGAAGACCCGTTTTGACATCGCCAAGAGTCAAAGTATCCCGATTACAGATCAAACTATTTGAGAAACCCGTGTAACAGTTCAGCAACGAACACAACAACATCGTCGCCTTTTGTTCTTCCTCAATCTTCAAAACCGCCTTCATCTTCATTAGAAAATCATCGAAGATATTCAAGTGCACCTTTAATGAAGTATCCTCCTTCATCTTATAGGTGAGGAACGTTCACAACAAGATCAAACGATTAGTTAGTGACTTCTTCATATACAACTCCTCCAACTTGTCCCATATGCCCTTAATGGTAGTCTCGCCACTTATATTAAAGATAACATTCTCCCCCATAGCAAGTTAAAGTGTAGTGAGTGCACACTCTTCCATTTCCTCTCTCTCAACATCCGAGATGTCCGTCGATAATAAATGTGTATTGAACACTACCCGAAGCACTAGACTCTACCTTAGAACCGCTTTCATCTTCCATTACCACTTTTCAAAATCGTTATCGCCATTCCACTTGTCTATAACCAATCGTGATCCCGAAGCTACGCACGATCCATGTACATATGACGCTTATCACTTGGACTAACCAGTGGCATTTGCACGACCATCTACCAATACCAAAAGCTCCGATACCAAATGTTATAGGAATTTCGACTCCAGACCACTCAAATCAAAACCCCAAAGTACAGCGGAAAACGAGATCGTGATAAGAAGTGCAAAAGCAAACAATCAACATTTCAATCCAAATCTCAATCCAATCCAAAATCAATCACAATTACCAAACAAGTAATATAAAACCCAAACAATAACGATAAAATAAATCACACGCCGATTTATAGCGGTTCTAGTAATGTTTCGTTAGTGTACATCCACTTTGAGAGAGTGCCTTTATTAATACCAACGAAAAGAGCACAAGAGATTGATTATAATGATCAAATATTCAAATAGAATAAATTTGTGGAGAAGAGAATTGAAGAAAACTTGATATACCTTATTTAATGGAGGATAAAACCCTTAATTAAACCCTTGGAATCCTTAAGTCATCTTGCTTTGAATCCTCAAAATAGCTTATACAGTGAACCATCCTTCCATAATCAATATCCAATTTGCCCCTTGAAGTTACAAGCAAATTCACAAATTCTGGGCCGAAAAACAAAACTGCACCACATCAGACATGTGTTAAAACTTCTTAATCGTCTGTCACCACTTTCGGGCTGTTGTAAACCTACTATCAGACGTCTGAGGATTCCTATTAGACGTTTGACATAACTTTCAGCCTGTACATCTTCAAATTGCGATAACTTGAGCATCCAAGCTTCGATTCGCGTGCCGATTTTCACCGTTAAAAAGCAATTCTCGACCTCTTCAATTCATCATATAGTGTTGCCAAAATTCAACATACCATTACTTATTGAAAGAACTATCAACGAACTCATTAATTTTATATAAATTATATTCCCAATATACATCCTAAAAGAAATACCAACATACATTTCAAACATTCATTAACTTCTATTTCTATCACATCAATTCCATTTTCACAATATCGTCTCATCCCTTTTCCCACTTTTATATGTGTGCTTTAATTTAAAAACAATTCTACTTCCAATCAAAATCAAAATAAAAATTCTTCCCAAATAATTTATGGTCAGTCTCTTTAGTTTTTGTAATCTACATAGAATTTGATTGAATTCGTCAATTGTTTTTCACTTTATATTCATCTTGAATTATTAATGCACTCATTCACATTTTGCAGTGACTTTTTTTCTACCAATTGCTTTCAATGTTATTGTCTTATGAAAAATAATCTGCTGTCCTTTAGAAAAGACTTAGCTTAGTGGGTTGGTCAATCTTGATTAAAAGATTAGAATATTTTATATTCATATTTTCATTTACTTTGATGTTGAATTGTAGGTACTGTTCTAATTTCTAATTTGAGGTTATGTTTTTAGTTTGTAAGATTATGAATATAGTTCTTTTCATTTTTCTTGCTGAAAATTACCGTTTTATAAATATATGGGCCATGCAAAATCTTCTATTGATTACTAAAATATATTATAGGTGAAGTTGAAAACTTAATTTTATTTTCAAATTTTGTATAATATTGATTTTCGGTTGGTCTTAATTCATTTATTTTGTAAAATAATTGGTTCTTGACACATACAGGTTTTAAATAATCTATTTGAGGAAAGAAGTTCTTGCAGAATGTCATCGATCCATGTTTACGATTCATCTTGGAGGGACCAAGATGTATTAAGATATGAAGAGGAGCTTCTATTAGGAAGGAATGAAGGGGGATGTTGGCTTGTGGGTTAGGCAGTGTACAAACTGTCAACAAGTGGAAGCCGAACATCAAAAGTCAAGTGGATTGCTTCAGCTTTTAGATTCCAGTTTGGAAATGAAATTTGATATCCATGGATTTATAGACCGGTTGCCAAGGTCAAACAGAAGAAATGAAAGTATATGGGTAATAGTAGACAGATTGACCAAGAGTGCCTATTTTATTCCAGTAAAGTCAACCAGGATGACACCTTTTTTAGCTGAGTTGTTCATGAAGAATATAGTTAGACTACATGGGATTCCTAGTGGTATCATCATTGACGGAGATGCTTTATTTATTAGTGAATTCTGGAGGAGTCTATAGAATGTGTTAGGCACTAAGCTCAAGATGAGTACTTCATATCATCCTCTGATGGATGGACAGATAGAAAGACTCAATAAGGCACTCGAGGATTTACGAAGAGCTTGTGTATTGGACTTTGGTGGACCTTGGGAAGATCAACTACATTTGATTGAGTTTTCGTATAACAATAATTATCAGACTAGTATAGAATGACACACATTGAAGATTTATATGGAAGACCTGCAAATCACCGGCATACTGGTTGGAGACGGGAGACAGATTGATCTTAGGTCTAGATCTGGTTAGAGAGGCTACAGAGAAGATTGACATGATCCAAGAAAGAATGAAGGAAAGTGCTACAGATGCTGCAGTCATCCATATATTTAATCCTTACCGAATTTCGAGGACGAAATTCTTTAAGGAGGGGAGTGTAACATCCCCTATCTGGAGGCCCAAAGTAAAGCACCATAGATGTTACTGTCATCCATAGTATTAACTTCCGGTTACCAAATACGGTAATGTTAATGGTATGGATAATACCAACATCACAGGAACAAGAAACAAATCATATATTTCATAAACATCTTTTCACATTACATTTCCAAAACATGTTTCACATTCAAATTACGTAATCCCATCGCTTTCCCAGATTCGGATAAAATACAATTATTACAAACCGCCATGAGAGACACATGATGATGCACCATTGGTTGACCAGAGTATTATATAGACACAACTGTCTTAAATACAACACAGCAGAATAAAACAAAAGAAAACATCAACTCCTAATTAGCTATCCATGAGCCAACTGCTCGTCTCCGCAAGCTTTATTCATCAACTTACTGAAAATCTGTAAGCCTCAACTCTCAATCTACTCAAATCGATTTTGAGTACCCGAGAGTTTAAGGGGGAAAATGTAAACTTCGAGTCAGACATAAAGCCTGATATGAATAATACTATACATCTCATATATACTATATTAAGTGAGACCACGCAGCTTAGCGGAACGGGTTTTCCCTTACCAATATTCTTTTAAAACATGTCTTTTGCTAATCATAATCCTACAACCAAAATTAATTAAAACTGTAAAGCATTTTATGTTAGCATACATATCGAGTAATAAATGGACCATCTATTCGAACACTGTAGTTTTGTTTGTCTTATTACTATCCTTTGGCTGACTCAGGCATACCAGACAATATAACCAAAATGATCTAACATCTGTTAGACACCCCTCTTCTGTACGATCCGTTATCTGTCCCTAACTTATCATCTCCCAGGGTTACCTGATCCTAATGGTTTTGCGGGATCACCAATAACCTATCTATAAACAAATATATATTCCTTTCTGTGTGTAATCATAATTTTAGTCTTATCCATGACAAAGCCCTGCACACTGGAATTTTGACTAAATTAGCCGGGGCTAATAGCTAATGTATAGGGCGCGATCCTATACCAGTCCCATCTGGTATTCTAATATCTGAGTCATTTTACTTAAATTTTCCTTGAAAACATTTTCATCTCAAATTGATTTAAAACCTTTAAGCCAGAGTTAAACAAGGAAAATACATACTCTATGCTTTACTAAAAACACCTTGACATGCTATATATACTTTACCCAAATCTTCGTTGATGAAAATATTTAAACATTTGAAAGTACCCCTTTTGATCCCATTGAAAGTATCCCTTTCGTAACCAAATAAACCCTTTCTTTCATCTAGCCCGAAAGGCCAAAACCTTCTTTTGGAACCATTTACATAAACCTTTTGAAACCATTGAAATACTTTTTCCTTCGAAAGCTAAAAACGTTATACATCCTGATTTTAAAACCTTTGAACATAGCCTTTTGAAACCATCAAAATAACATTTCCTTTAAACCTTTCGAAACCATTGGTTAAACCTTCCAAAACCATTGGGGAACCACCCCTTAGAAACCTTCTTTAAAGACCTTTCGAAATAATTAAAACCTTAAACCTTTCGAAAGCATTTGGATTCAATTTTAAAACATGTGGAAAAACCTTTCAAAACCATTCAAAACTATCTCTTTCAAAACCTTCGGGTTAATCTTTAAAAATCTCCAAGGGTCACAAACAACCGGTGGAAAGCAACTTTTTCGAAAGCCAAAACCTAAGTAAAGAAGTGATGATGTCGAAACCATCCTTTCGAAAACAATGGAGAAGCTGTGAGGTTTTTATAAAACAAAACCAACCCTTTCAAGGCATTGATTCGAAATGTAGGGAGCGACAACTAAGGCTTCGACCTAGTCGAAATCGAATATTTAAAAACAAAGGCGCAACCTCTTGAAACCATTTTTTTAAACCATTGGACCGATCGGAAGCCAACCAAGTCTATAGTCGAAAGCAAAGTAGATGCATTTTCAATTTAAAGCAAAGTAACGCTTCGTCCTCCTTCGAAACCCATGGTTTCGACCTCATCCTTCCCTCTTCTTTCCAATTTGCTGCGCACCAAATCTGTGCTGCCATGCGCATTGGTTTCGATAGTGATGGAGGTGGAGAAACTAAGTCGAAAGCCATTTAAGTCGGAAGCAGGTGCCGAAAGTGGCGAAACATACATTTTACATGTAAAACTGATTTTTAACCTTTTTAAGCAAACTTTTTAACTGACCTACCTTGTTTGTCAAAATCTTATTGGTTGAAAATTTTCTTTTTCTAAAAGCACTGCCAAAATTTCAGAAATAAACACTTAAATTTATTTACAAAATACCCTTTCTCCTTTTTATAAATATATAAAACATTTAAGTCTCATACCTTAAATAATTTTATATATTCATCAAAATATATAGGAAAATTCTTCAAAAATTTCAAAAAATAAATTTTAATATGTTTTCTAACATATATAAATTTCAGACCCATATTATTTATAATTTAATTGTAAATTATTTATAACCCAATAAATCATTTTCTTCACTAGAAATTTAATATAAAATCCATATTAATTTAGAAAATTAAGAAAATTGTAAACCGTCTCTAAAATATAATCTCTAAACTATATCTAAAATTGCAAGGTAGCTGAATGTCAGTAAATAGGGTTTCACATCAAAACATATTATAAAATCTATATGAATAAGCATAAATCATCAACAAGCATATATAAACACTTTGTCATTCAAAATCATGGCTAAACTATGCAAGATAAATCCAGATTTCCTTAAAACCGAAAACATTAAGAAATAAGAGATGTAGTCATTATTCACCTTTGCATTTGAGATTATGGATTTGAGATTTAAGTGAATTTGATTTTGATTTAGCTTCTTCTTCCTTTAGCTTTCTTCCTCCTTTTCTTTAAAATGGTGGCTGACCTCTACTTGATAAATTTTAGTAAACGAAATGTATGTGTGGGAGTATATTCCTAAGGGTTTAGGGTATAGGAATATCGTTCTTCCTATTTTGCCCTTACCTATTTTATTTCATGTTATCTTGTTTTGATTTACTCATTAACATGGCATGTCTACCCCTATTAAATCATAAATCTCAATCCATTAATTCACTTACATTATTTTATTTTATTTAGCTAATTAAATATCCTAAATAATGTTATAAAAAATATGGGGTGTTACAATCTCTCCTCTTTAAAGAATTTCGTCCTCGAAATTACGATAAGGTACACAACAAAACAACCAAAGGTAAAACACAACATCAAACAAGTCAGGATAAGCGTCTCTAATCCTGCTCTTAGTCTCCCAAGTACATTCTCTATTATCGTCACTCCACCGGACCTTCACTAATCTGACTGTCTTGTTCCTCAACTTCTTCTCATCTCTTGCGACTATCCAACAGGGGCTCCACTACTAAATCCTCTAACACAGTCAGTGCTATAGTAGTATCTGGATCCCTAACACACCTCCTCATATGAGAAACATGAAAAAAATCGTGGACTCCTGCCAAACTACTCGGTAACTCTACTCTATATATGAGTTTTCTGATCCTTTCTAAAACAAGAAACGATCCTACGAATCTCGGGCTAACTTCCCTGTCTTTCCGAACTTGATAACATATTTCTTCGACTATACTTTGATGAAAACATGGTCTCCAATAGAGAACTCTAATTCTTTCCGTCTTCTATCTACATAGCTCTTCTGCCTAGACCGAGCTTCCTTCATTCTCACCCTTATCAGCTCAATCTCCTCTACTGCTTCTCTTACCAAATCGGGAACAAGGACTAATCTATCTCTGATCTCTAACAATGATGCGTGAGACTTGCATGGTCTTCCATACAAATCTTCAAACGGTGCCATCCCTATACTAGTCTGATAACTATTGTTATACAAAAACACGACTAGGTGTATATGGTCTTACCATGATCCCCAAAGTCTAATACACAAGCTTTTAACAAGTCTTCCAAGATCTTATTAACTCTTCTGTTTTCCTATCTATCTGCGGATGGTAAGCGGTACTCATCTTGAACTTGGTTTCTAAACTCTCCTATAGACTCTTCCAAAACTCGCTAGTGAATAAAGAATCTCTATCACTAAAATACTACTAGGAATTCCATGTAGTCTAAACACATTCTTCGTAAATAACTTAGCCAATACAGGTGCTGTCCTATTTGACTTAACGGGAATGAAATGGAAACTCTTGGTCAACCTTTCCACTATGATTAATATACTTCTATTTCCTCTATTAGATCTCAGCAACCCATCTATGAAATCCATAGAAATATAATCCCTCTTTCATACCGGAATTTTCAATGACCAAAGCAGCCCACTTGGCTTCTGATTCTCGGATTTCACCTGCTGGCAGTTCAAACTCTTTTCACCCCTAAGTCTGCATCCCTTTTAATTCCTTCCCAGAAGAACCTTCTGTTCATATCCTGATGCATCTTCGCTCCTCCGGAATGAATGGTGAACTTCAAACGATGGCATTCCTTTAAAATTTCCTTCCTTGTGTCTCTCACATCTGCAACACATAATCTACCATTCTTTCTCAACCACCCATTTTGGTCAAGACTGAAATCCTTCAAGTCATCGCCCTCTATTCCATCCCTTAACTTCTTGATCCTTTTAGCTAACACTGGATCCTCTTCGTGGTAAGAAGCAATCTTCTAAATCAATACTTATCGGACTTCTAAACAAGATAACACAGCGGATTCTCCACTAGTCCCAGCCTCGGATCTCCCCTGCACTCTGCAAGTCGACAACACTTTCAAATCTTTCCTTTCTGCTATCATAGCCGACACTGCATTCTGATGCCTCCCAATAATCGCATCTTCCACCTTGTTGCCTTTTCCTGGTGTGTACTCATTTTCAAAATCATAAGTAGCAATAAACTCTAATCGTCTTTGCTATCTCATGCTCAGCTCCTTCTAAGAGGACAAGTAATTCAACAACTTATGATCTATATAAAGCTCAAACCTCTCTCCCAAAAGGTAATGTCTCCACACCTTCAAAGCAAAAATAACCGCAGCTAACTTCAAGTCATGAGTCGGGCATCTAACCTCATGTGGTCTAAGCTGTTTAGAAGGATAGGTAATCACTTTACCTCTCTACATTAGCACTAATCCTAATCCAGTTCCACATGCATCTGTATAAACTACCAAATATTGATTCCCCTACAGAACAACTAATACATGCGCATGGGTCAATAAGTGTTTCAAGCTTTGAAATGCTTCCTCACATTTATCGGTCCAAACAAACTTCACATCTTTTCGCATTAGCTTGTTCATCAGCGCCACTATCCATGAAAAATCCTTTATAACCCTCCGATAATATACAGCCAATCCAAGAAAACTTCTTATCTCGGTTGCTATTTCTGGCCTCTTCCATGTATTCACTGCTTCGATCTTAGTTGGATCTACTGTACCTCCTTCTTTCAGAAATGACAGTTCAAAAACTTCGCCTTCAGTTGACGTTCTCTCAAAGTCTCAAGAACCACTCAAAGATGAACTTCACGCTCTTTCTCATTCTTAGAGTATATCAAAATATCATCTATGAACACCAACATGAATCTATCCAAGTGCTCTCTGAAAATTCGATTCATCAAGTCTACAAAGAATGCTGGCGTATTGTTAGTCCGGACAACATAACTAGCTATTCATATAATCCATACCTAATCCTAAACACCGTCAAAGGTATACTATCTTCTGCTACTCTAAGCTAATGGAACCCTATAGCCAAATCCAACCGAGAAAATACCTTGGATCCACTCAACTGATCGAACAAATCATCAATTCTAGGTAATGGATATCGATTCTTTATAGTCTTATCATTCAGCTTATGATAATAGATACATAACCTTAACGATTAGTCCAGCTTCTTAGAAAACACTACGGCTTCCCCACAAGGTGACTACTAGGTCTGACAAAATTCTTGCTTTCCAAATCTACCAATTGCACCTTCAACTCCATCATTTCTGTAGGAGTCATCCTGCTTGGCGGCCTAATCACCGGTTATGCTCTAGGCATCAAATCTATTTGAAACTCAATGACTCATTTCAGTTATAATCCTGCTACCGGCTCGAAGACATCCACGAATTCTCTAATAACAAAAACTCGATTCAACTCGTCTTCTAAGTCCATAACTACCAACAAAGCATTCTCCCCATAGCTAGGGCTTTCTATGGTATATACAATCCGATCAGTACAATCAGAGTGTCTAAGTGAAATTTTCCTATCGGGGCCAAATATCGCAGCATCGTACTTACTTAAACAATCCATGCCAATATAATCCTGAACCCTATAAAGTCAAATATATGCAAACTGCAAACAAAGGTGTAGCCTAGCAAGTCAAACTCTAAGTGGTCACACTTCATCCCAAGTGTCGCATACCCTCATATCGGATTTGCAACTTTTAAGAAAGCAACTAAATATGTGGTTTTAGGTAAAGCTTATCCACCAAACATCGAGATATAAAAGAATGTGATGCACCGGTATTAAACAAGACGCTAATAGACATATCATGGATTTGAAGCGTACCTCCCAATACCGATTTCCCTTTCTCCTATGCTGTTAGCCTTGAGGTAGCTGGTTCCAGTGCAAATACTTTTTCTCTCCCTTCCTTTGCTGGTTCCTTGCATTGGTTCTTATGATGGCCAATCTGATTGCAATTAAAGCACTTGATGTTTTTCTCTCCAATCACTTCCTTCACCTTTCCTGTGTAGCATTCATTAGAAAAGTGTCCATTCTTGTGGCATTTAGAACAAACCACTTTAGACTTTCCTTTCTTCACGGCTCCACCTTTTTGAGCCCCTTTCTTATGAAAGAACTTACTTTTCTGACTCTTCCCACCGGGACCTCCTTCTCTTTCTTCTTTTCTATATGAGCAAGCAACTCCTCTTGTCTTAAAGCCATCTCTAACACCACATCACAAGGATCTCTAATATGTGGTAAGGTAGCCTTGGCTAACTCAGGCTTCAACCCCCTGATAAACTTCTCGTTCCTTTTCATCACTGTATCAATAGTTTCATAACCATATCTAGCCAACTCTTCAAACCTGCTAGCATACTCCAAAATAGACATTTCTCCTTGCTCTAACTCAGCAAACTTTCAGATCAAAATAGACTGCTTCATCACCGACATGAACCTCTCCTGGAACCTCCTTTTAAACTCAGCCCATGCCATTTTCTCCTCATCCACACCGGCCGTCACACTATTCCACCAAAATAAAGCTGCTCCTTGAAGCTGTCTCAAAGCAAGCCTCTTCTTTTGCTCATCAATGAGCCCTAAGTTAGCAAATATCCTTTCACAGTGCAGCAACCAGCTATCCACTTCTATAGCATCTTCAGTTCCATTAAACGACTTTCCTCCAAGCCTAGCATAATTTCTACTCAAATTAGCATAATGGTTAACAACTAGAGCTTCCTAAACACCTCTTGCAGCATTTTCTCCAACCACTCTAGCAGCAATACCAGCTTGCATCAAGTTCACGAAAAACTGATACACGTCTCCCATATTCACTTTTGGGACTTCAGCACTGACATTCCCTGCTTGTGCTCGACCTTGGTTTCCCCTAGTATTCAGTCTAGCATTTCCATTTGTAGTGGTGCTTCATCCAAGTTTTACTCTTTCACTTCTAGCGTCCATATCCGTATTCAAGCCTCGTGAGATACAAAAGAAAAGTCTAATAGCGATAGGAGAGTAGAGATATAGCTTATACTTATATATCGTAAATACAAGTACGTTACTATAACGTTATCCCATACCCCATATTTTCTCTAATTCTTAAGGATTATGTTTTTCAAAAATCATTTTTAATTAGTATTTCATAAATTATGCTCGATACCAAGTTTAACACCCCCTATCTGGAGGCCTGAAGCTAAGCGCTACAGATGCTGCAGTCATCCACACTATTAACTTCCAGTGACCAAATACGGTAATGTTAATGGTGTATATATATATAATATCAGCATGACAGGAATATGAAACAAATCATAGATTTCAAAACCATCTTTTCACATTACATTTGCAAAACATGTTTAACATTCAAATTACATAATCTCATCGCTTTCTCAGTTTCAGATAAAATATAAATATTACATAAATACGCCAAGTGCGACATATGTTGATTCCCCCTTGGTTGATCAAGAGTGCTATAAAGACACAACTGTCTTAAATACAACACAGCGGAATAAAACAAAACAAAAAAACAACTCCTAATTAGCTATCAGTCAGCCACCTGCTTGTCTCCGAAAGCTTTATTTGCCAACTTACTAAAACCTGCAAGCCTCGACCCTCAGTCTACTCAAACAAATTTTGAGCACTCGAGAGTTGAAGGAAAAAAATATAAACTTCGAGTCAGACATAAAGCCTAGTGTGAGTATTGCTATACATCTCAGATATATGATATTAAGTGAGACCATGCCACTTAGCGGAACGAGTTTCTTCTCACTGATATTCTTTTTAAAATATGTCTATTGCAAATCATAATCCTATAACCAAAATTGGTTAAAATAGTAAAACATTTTATATAAACATACATACTGGGTAACAAATGGACTATCTATCTGAACGCTATAGTTTTGTTTAGTTTACTACTAACCTTTGGCTGACTCGGGTCTACCAAACAATATAACCAAAATGATCTAACCTTTATTAGACACTTCTCTTCAGGATGGTCTGTCTTTAACTATTTGTTAAATACTCCTTTTTTGAATAGTCTGTCCCTAACTTATCATCTCCCAGGGTCACTTGATCCTAATGGTTTTGCGAGCTCACCAATAACCTAACTGTATACAAATATATATTCCTTTCTATGTGCAGTCGTAATTTTAGTCTTACCCGTGACAAAACCCTACACACTGGAATTTTGGACCAAATTAGCTGAGGCTAATAGCTAATGTATAGGGCGCGATCCTATACAAGTCTCATCTGGTATTCTAATATCTAAGTCATTTTACTCAAATTTTCCTTCAAAACCTTTTCATCTTAAATTGATTTAAAACCTTTAAACCAAACTTAAACAAGGAAATTACATACCATACGCTTTACCTAAAAACATCTTGTCATGCTATATATATAGTTTAATTTATTTACAAAACAACCCTTCTCCCTTTTATAAATATATAAAACATTTAAGTCCCATACCTTAAATAATTTTATATATTTATCAAAACACGCAGGAAAATTCTATAAAAATTATAGTAAATAATTTTTTAATATGTTTTCAGATATATATAAATTTCAGACCCATATTATATAAATTATTTATAACTCAATAAATCATTTTCTTTACTAGAAAATTAATATAAAATCCACATTAATTCAAAAAATTATGAAAATTGAAACTCATCTCTAAAATATCATCTCTGAACTATATCTAAAATCACAAGGTATTTGGATGTCATTAAATTGCGTTTTCACATCAAAACATATCATAAAATCTATATAATTATGCATAAATCATCAACAAGCATATATAAACACTTTGTTCTTCAAAGTCATGGCCAAACTATGCAAGCTAAATTTGGACTTCCTTAAAACCGAAAACATTAAGAAATAATACATGTAGTCAATATTCACTTTAGCTTTTGAGATTAAGGATTTAAGATTTGATTTGGCTTCTTTCTTTAGCTTTCTTCCTCTTGTTCTTTAAATTGATGGGCAACCTCTACTTGATAAATTTTAGTAAATAATATGCATGTGTTGGAGTAATTCCAAAGGGTTTAGGGTATATGAACATCCTTCTCCCTATTTTGCACTTACCTATTTTATTTCATGCTATCTTGTTTCGATTTACTCATTAACATGGAACGGCTACCCCTAATAAATCACAAATCTCAATCCGTTAATCCACTTACATTATTTAATTTAATTTAACATATTAAATATCCCAAATAATGTTACTAAAATTATGGGGTGTTACATAAAGCCTGTAATACCCCTAATTTTTAATAACATTATTCATGAGATTTAATTAGATAAATTAAGTAGAATAATATAAGAATTAGAATGATAAGAAGATTGAGATTTGAATAAATGATAAGAAGGTCGTGATTAATAAATTAAATGGGCTTAAGAATGGTTTGTAAGCTAATTAAATTACATAAGGGAATACTGGGAAATAGCCGCACCCTATTACCATAACCCTTATATATTCTCGTTCCTTATACCATTCACGTTCATTTCTCATTTTTACAAAATTGAAAACATAAAACATAAGAAGGGGGCTGGCCATTACTATAAAGAGAAGAAAATTCAAGTAAAACTTCAGATTCAAGCTAGGAAAAATTAATCTCAATTCAATCTCCTTATCGTAATCAAGGTGAATAATAATCTCAATTATCTCTATTTTGTTATATAATCATTTGTTTTCAGGTTTAAGATTAAATCCATTTTTATGATGATTTGGATGATGATATACTTGGATCATAACATGTTAGATTTAAACAAGATTGTTTAAATACGATTTTATATGGTTTTAAGAGTAAAACCCATTGAAATGATTTTTGAATTCTATGGAAAAATTATATGTTATGTAAATATGATTTTGGATTTGTACTTCAATTTTTACAATTGTCCATGTTATGGAGAGTTAATTATGAATTTTCAAAGGAAAATATGGTTAATTGGGTTTAGAAATTTATTTTAGAAATTATATTGAGAATTTGGGTCTGAAACTTGGATATGTTAGATAGCATGCTAAAAGTGAATTTCTGTGATTTTTGGGGGCTTTTCTTAAGTGATTTACTATGAGAATTAAATTTTTTGAAAGAAGGACCTAAATGAATTAATTGTTTTACTTAATGGAAGGGTTTATTTTTAAATTAATCTTGGTTTAGATCTGAAATTAAGCGACACTTATTTTTGTAAAGAATTTGAAAAGTTGTGGCAACCAATCACATGTTTACAAGTAGGCATGTTAGTTAGAAAGTATTTGCTTTAATTTGCAATAAATCAGTTTTGCCTAGAAAAGTGGGTTCCGCCTCTTTTAGAAGCACCTTTCGACCTTATGCTCCCGCCTTCAATTAAGTCGAAAGCCCACAAAGTCGAAACCAATACAGAAGGTATCAATATTGCTATGTAGTGGATGGAAAAAGGCGGAAGACATGGTGTCGAAACAAGCTTCCGATGGAAACGAAACCTTTTCTTTGCTTTTAAATATTAAGTGTCTTCCTTTGTTTTACTAAAGCTTTTGAAGGAGTCAAAACATAAGCTGTAATATCCCGAAATTTATGGCAATATAAATTTAATAATCCGTGTTTAAATTTAATTTAATTTGATAATTTTTGTTAATAAATTTGAATTGATTCAATAATTTTCTTTAATAAATATTTAATTAGTGAATTTATTTTTAATAAACTAATAATCTGTTTTCTATTTATTATGTGTATAAATTTATATATATTTTAAATAGATAAGTTTGGTTTTAAATTTAATTAGTGTAGCATATTTTCAAATTTTAATATTTTGAATTTGGAAAATTGTGATTTATTTTTGATTTAAGCTTTTCAAAACTATTTTAATAAAATAACTATATGATTTTATATATATAAGATAAATGTTTTATTTGTTTAAATTATATTTTGACTTAAGTTTGTATATTAAAATAAGTTATAAAATGTTTGTTTTATTCTTTTTAAAATAGTGATTAATAATTATGATTTGTAGAATAAATATGAGAATTTAAAATACAATTCATGTATTCATTTAATTAACAAATAAGTTATAATCTCTTTACAAATTTATTTTAAGTGATCAAAATATTATTTTCAAATAATTGATTTGTATATTATTTTTATTTATAATAATACTTTGTTTTATTCTTAAAAAATTATTTATCTATATACATGACTAAGTATTAAAACTAATTAACTATGTTTAAACTTTCTTTAACACATAATTAAAATACTAATTACTTAAATTGACATATGTTAACATTTTAGGTTTTTATATAACAAATGTAAGCATCTTAAAGCCTAATTAACATGTGTAAATTTAGACACACAAAACATTTACAAGTGTTCATTTTTTTTACAAGTGTCATTGTTCAATTTTTATTTTTCTTTAATTTTAATTTATCATTAACAAAGTTATATAAACTCACAATTTTTCCCATTCCTTTCTTTTCTCATTTTCATCTCATAAACAAAGAAAATCTATAACATTTTCAAGATTTTCATATTTAAATCTAAGGAAACCTGAAAATCACTTTTCATACTCGTAATCCAAAACTGAAATCTGCAAAACCCTTTCCCATCTCTTCAAAAATCAAACGCATGCAAATCTGAAAATCAAAATTTGCTGTACATTTTCACCCTCAAAAACTGCAAATCAGAAACATATTCAAATGCATTCATTTTTCAAAATCTGAAAGCAAGGAAGCCTGCATTTTTTTCAGAACAATCTGGGTAATTAAATCTGAAAAGGCAAGATGTCTGCATTTATATTCAATCTGGAAAACAAAGGCCTACATCTTCTTGTGTGACTGGAGCATGCATGCAAGCTGTAATTAATCAAGTGGCAACCAAGCAAGTTTTAAAGGCATTATCAACTCAGGTCTTAAAGGCATTCAAGCATGTTGCAAAGGATGTTCTGCATGCTAAAAAAAAGGGGTTTGCTCTGTCTGCATAATTAAAAAGTGAGTAACTTTTTAATTTAAAAGCTTAAGTAAATAATCTTGTTGCATAGCTGTAAATTTGTATGGTTGTGAGTATAGTTTTTAATGCATATATATATATATATATATATGATTGCATGAAGATGTGCCTCACAGTATGACCTGTATATGGATTGTTTATAGTTTCAAACTAAAAATCTATACAAAATTTATTCCAATTTGATCTAGGCTTTGCTAGGGTTTAAATTCCAAATCAAAATTTGTTGATTCATCATAATGTAAATTTTAAAATTTGTTTAAGCGAAAATAAATTCTGAAGTTTACTGGAAAACCTTGAGTAACAGAGTAAAATAAGTAAAGATGAAAATTCAATCTTTATGAATTTATGTTTCAGGTTTATAAATAAAAACATCAAGCAAATTCATGAATTTTAAATCAAATGATACAATTTATAGTACTTAAACCAAAGTGCAGTTTTAAATTCATCGTATTATACATTTTGGGATTGCACTGTTGATTTTTGTGTTAGATTGAGTGGAATCTGTTCCTATAGATAGTGAAGTAATCAGGGGTGTTGAGAAAATTCTTATGTTTGGGATGCAATTCATATTTGACGTTGTGTTTGGGTTTTTAAGGTTAGAATCCTAGCGTTTTGGGTTAGGGAAGATGTATCTGTTCGGCATGCATAGACGATCGAGTTCATCAATTTCTTGGGTATTTCTAGATGACGGTTTGAGGAAGTCATCGCCGGAGTTGCAGAGTAATCCATGGACGGTGGCGCGTGGACGTGGCCGTTGACAGGTTGGGTGGTTTGGGAACTGTATGTTTCCAGGTTTGGAAATATGTCTCGATTTTGAATTGGAGTATAAGTCGATCGAATGGTTGTTTGGTTGGCCTGAGGAGATGAACAATGACCGTGGGAAGGTCGCGGTGGTGATCAGGGATGGCCGGCGTCGATGTACAGGTGCAAAGAGGAAGTGGGATGCTGGTGTAATGTTTGTTGGTTTCAGGATTTTGTTGCTCGAGATGGTCTCGGGGGATTTAGGTAGTAACTCGAAGTAATCAAGTTTGTGACTTGAAGTATTTGTAGGGTTGCTCGAGTTAAGGCTTTGTTTCAGGTTTATAAGTAAAACAGAAAACCTGATTCTGTTTTAAAATTTTAAGTAGATTTTGAATATAAACTGAAAATTAAACTTAAGAATTAAACCTGAATCTAAAGATGAATTCAAATAGTTTGAATTCTGGTTTTGAAATAATTTGAATTCAGAAAATTCAAGTTTGGTTTAAATAAAATCAGAAACCTGTTTTCTGTTTTTAAATTTAAAAGTAAAGTTCAAAATGCAGGTTAAAATTTAAACTGGGTTTTTAAAATCTGAAATTTGAATATGAATTCAAATTAGATTGTTTGAGATTTGAATCATTTAAGTTTTTAAATTTAAATTTGGTTTTAAAGCTCACAAGTGTTAATGCATATGTGTTTTGCATTTGAATTGGAAGTTTAAAATTTTAAATTAGGAATTTAAAATGAATTTAAATCTGGGCTTTTTTATCTGGAATTAAAATTGAACTTCAGTTTTTAAATAAAATAAAGTTTAAATTTAAATTGTTTAAATTACTTTAAAATGGTTAAATGGTTTGCATTTAAATGAAGATGTTGATTGTAAGAAATTTTTTAAAGATTTAAGTTAAATCTAGAATGAGTTTGAAAGCTGTATTTCAATATTGAAATTTAAAAGTAATTTTTAAATTTATTGGGATTTAAATTCTTTTAAAAACTTATTTTATAAAGTGTATTGTCCCTTTTAACATATTAGATAAAAGTTTTGAATTGTTTTAAAATCTTGTTTAAGATAAATTTGTATCTTAAGTTTAAAAATGAAGTTTAAATGGAATTTAATGTAAATTTGAAACAAAATTGTTTAAAATGATTAATTAAGTAAGGAATGTTTATCTTAAAGATAAATAAAATTTTAATGATTTGTGTTCATTTAAATTATTAAGTTAATTTAAATGGGTAATTTATTATTTAATTAATTAATGTGGATGATTAATTAAGTAATTAACAATTTTTAAGTTAATTAATTAAAGACTTAAGATTTAATTAATTAAGGTTAATTAATCTATAATTAAGGATTGTTAATTAAATTTTAATTAATGATTAAGATTTATTATTCAAGTGATTAATGATTAATTAAGATTGTAATTAACACTTAATTAATTTATAATTAGAGATTAATTAAATTGAAATTAAATATTAATTAATTTGTAATTAATAATGATTAATATAAGTTAATTTCTTAATTAATTAATTAAGAAATGTTAATGAAGGTCATTAACTTAAGATTATTTAACAATTAATTAATGTGATTAATTTTGATAATTAATTAGATTAATTAATAATAGTAATCATTTATGTAATTGTTTATATTTAATTACTTTATGGAAGTAATTAATGAGTTAATTACTTAATGTAATTAACTGGTTTAATGTGATTAGTTTATATTAATTAATTAAGTTTAATTAATTTAAACACTTGAGGATTGATGAATAATTACTTTATGTAATTAATGGGTTTATAATTACATAGGGAAGTAATTAATTGATAATTACTGGATGTAATTAAAAGTTGTTTAATAATGGAATTAATTTAGATTAAATTACTTTGAGATTAATCAAGGGATTAATTAAGATAATAAATTAAGGATTAATTTATTTATGAAGTAATTAAAGGTAGTTAATTACTGGATGGCTATTAATCAAGGGTGATTACTATATATGTGGTTTAATTGCAGATTAATTACTTAATGTAACTAATTTTAAATAGAGAGATAAATTAAATTGTAATTAGAAATCATTAATTAATTAATTAATGATGTGATTTAAAATTGATTAATTAAGGAATAAATGAAGTAATTAATTAATAAAGGATTAACGTAATTAATTTTTGTTAATAATTAATTAAGTAATTACAAGTTAATTATTTGCAAAGAGTTTAATATAATTAACTTGTGTAATTAATTTTAAAGACTAATTACTTATTGTAATTAGAGATGGTTAATCAGTAATGATTAATTGAAATGAATATTGAGATGGTGTTTTATTTAATTGATTTGTAATCAATTGATGGTTAAGTTAAGCAATATTTTTAATGATGAAGTGATTAATTTAATTCATTTTAAATTAATTAGAAACGGAAGTAATTAATTTAATTCACTTTAAATTAATTATAAATGGTGTGATAATGAAATCATTGCTTATGTTTGATGATTGGTATTGGTTGCCTTGCATGGGTTGTAATCTTAGTTATGAGATGAGTAATGTTATATGATATGTATGCATTGGTTGCATTGTGATGAAGATATAGATCATCTGTTATAATGATATGAATTATCTGTTGGTGATGATAATGTTAATTATCCATTGTTATGTTGTGAATTATCTATCTGTGTGTATATAGATAATGAATTGAAATTGTTTTAAACTTTAAAACAACTTGGCCTTAAAAGACACATTTTGTATTTCGATGAGACCGGGATCGGGTTTCCATATTTGGATATCCAAAAACCACAACGATCCAAATTAACGTTAGGTCGTGAATCTGAAGTGAAGATGAAGATTCAAAGTGCAAGGTTTATCGTCGTTAACTCTGAGGGTGATTCCAAAATGAGTGTAACGAGATAATGCCTTCGGTTTCGTTCGAACCCGGAACGAACTTATATGGATTGAATGCTTTCAGAACATCGTCAGGTGGACGATGAGCATTCTAAATGATATGTCCTATAAAGGTAATCGTAGCCTCAAGCCTCATCAACCGGGAATGGCTAAAACAGGGGAGGTGCAGCAAGGCTAAGTGGGTCATGCCCAAGTAGGACAAGATTTACCCCTGTCTAGATGTCCCTTTATTTCGGCTTAGTGGTGCGGTTGCTGATCACAACTGCGGGGTAGTCTTGTTCGGAACTGTTTAGTAAGAAATGGTTCCGGCTTTGTGTTGCAGGGGAGCTGGCGTACTCCTCGGTACGGTGATCTAGTCCCTGTACTGTGATGGGCAGTACCCCAGTAGCCCAGCCATTGTATGGGATCCAAAATCCAATAAGTGCCAACGGCTTTGATTGTATTACCCACTTTTGTAGCTAGTAGCTGGAATTTAATCATGTAACAATTTCAGCTATTTCATATTTACATGAAAACCCTAGACACTATTATAATATCACTGGATTTCCTATCAAATGTTTTGGTTAGCGTAAGGTAAAAACTTTTCCATGTTTATGTGTGGGAAGTCTTACGTGATACATTTTCTTTTCAAAGGTTTTTCAAAGTTAAGCAACTTTAAGCTGTTACTCACACCAGACCCATGTCTGACCCGGAGTTTATTTCTGTTTTTCTTAAACTCTTGGGTACTCAAATTTTTACGAGTAGCCAAGGGATTCAGGTTAGGATTCAGGTTAGCTTTGACGAATTGTGGAGGAGCAATGGAGCATGAGGCATCCGCGTATAGATATATAGTTTTCCGCTATGTTAGTATCTCTGAGTGTTTCTGTATTGTGTTTTGAGTTGTAATAACTAGACAGGTGTTTATAACTGTCTAGTATGTGTTGTGTATGTCTGTGTAACTCTGATAATTGTTGTATACTATGTAATACTTATGTTATTAATATAATTTATTCGTTCCGCTGTTGAGATTCTAGTGTTGTTTCTTCTTTCTCTTCTTTCTTTTCTCTTTTCTATCCCTTTCTTTCTTTAAGATGATATGACTTTTTGTGGAGAAAAGGTCGGGTCGTCTCATTTGGTATCAGAGCGCTAGGTTAAGCGAATACCTAGTCTCTGGAGTGGTGTCTATCTGGAGAGAGCGTATTTGTATTTTTATTATATATATAATAATATATATAATTGTTTCTACTTATCTGTTGGGTTACCTGTTCGGGTTTTCCAATATAAGTTATAAAGGTAGATAAGCTAGTGGTGTGTGTAACACAACTACCATTGGTTGGAGGTGTATTTGACGAGACTGTAGACCTAATACCGTCTCGAGTGAGTTTTGCTTGGAGTAAGGACTTCATCGATCTCTGAAGGAAAGCTGTTAAGATTCAGAGTTCATTTTTGAAGTGCAGAGTTTGGTGAGTTAAGTTTGGATCTGTCGGTTAGGCAGAAGCAAGTGAGTGATGGTATCTTGATACCTCAGGAAGTAGTAGCTGCGTGATGAGATGCAGTGACTATGGATGTTTCCGAAGATGTTTCTTTGGAACAAGAGTAATGAAGTGCGTCTGCTTGGTATTGTGGCTGAGTCCAGCAGAGTGTTTCTATTTGCTTTGAGGTCTGAGTTCTCGAAGAGCTTTGGATTGAGAATTCTTTGGCTTTGGTGTTAGCGGTGCAGCTCGGAGTGTCCTGTGTTGGCAGGAAGATTTCTGGCTGAGTAGTTTTCTGAAATGGAGTTCAGAAGCGGCAGAGTGGATCCGTTTCTTCGGTAAATTGGCTAGGCCAGCGTAAGCTGTTCTGATTGGTAGAGAGAGCAGTTTCTTTGGAAATTAGGCTGAGTTGATCGCAAAAGTGACTTGCGATAGTTGAGTGTTTTCTTGAGTTGTTGGAGATTTTCCAAATATCTTCTAGGAAGGCAGAGTTTGTCTGCATCTAAAGATCGAGTTTTCTTATCGATTTGTATTCCAGGATTTGGTACAGGTGGTTCAGTCAGTAGATGGAAAAGATAGTTCTGTGAGATAGAAGTTGGTGAAGCAACTTAGGCTTCGAAGGAACTTTTGAGTTTTCTTATGGATCTGTAGAACCATATTTCTATGCTGGGTTGTCCAGTTTGTGCTCGTGCTCTTCATCAGCATTTACTTCTACTTCGGATCAGAGTTGTGCAGCGGAAGCAATTTGGGATGCATCTGTTTTTTTTTTGGGATAAGGAGAAGGTTGTTCTGTCTTCTGTTGTTGAGGAGTAGAGTTTGTGTTCTTGATTTTGGATTGATCTTGAGGAGATCATTGTGTTAGGTTGTTTTGACCCAGTCTATTTCTAGGCATCAACAAGAGTTGAGCTGATCAGGAAGGATGTTGGTAGCCTAGGATCGTCTGAAGAGATTTTATAGATAAGAGACGAAGGAATTTGGATTCTGGAGTCGGAGATTTGTTTTGGTTAAGTTTTCTCCAATCCAAGGAGCTATAAGATTTGGAAAGTCTGGGAAGCTAGCTCCGTGATGTTTGCATTTTTTCTATGTTTTGGTAAGATAAGTGTTTGATTTTCAAAAGTTGAATTGCCAGTTTGGATAACTGGGATTCAGAGTGTTTCACGTATCTCTGAGGGAGTACGTGTTTGATATTTCTGGTTGTAGAACCAGCAGTTCAGGAGGTTTGGTTGTTGAGTCAGACTCGTCTGTAGTCTGATATCCTGTTTAGTTTTGTAGATATAGATGAGATGGGAGCTCTATAGCTTAGTAGTTTTTGATTATTTGGATTCTATAGAGCGAGTATCCCGATATTTTTACCGGGGAAACTCGTGAAAGTTCTATCCAAAATTCTTTTGGATAATTAGATTTGTTCTAATTGTGTGAATTGGTTGCATTGGTTGTTAGCATATGATTAACATATGCTGTATTTTAAAATTAAATCTTTAATGAGATTATTAAATTACCTTTGTTTTAAATTTCAAGGACAAAATTCTTTTGAGCGGGGAGGATTGTAATATCCCGGAATTTATGGCAATATAAATTTAATAATTTGTGTTTAAATTTAATTTAATTTGATAATTTTTGTTAATAAATTTGAATTGATTCAATAATCTTCTTTAATAAATATTTAATTAGTGAATTTATTTTTAATAAACTAATAATCTGTTTTCTATTTATTATGTGTATATATTTATATATATTTTAAATAGATAAGTTTGGCTTTAAATTTAATTAGTGTAGCATATTTTCTAATTTTAATATTTTGAATTTGGAAAATTGTAATTTATTTTTGATTTAAGCTTTTCAAAACTATTTTAATAAAATAACTATATGATTTTATATATATAAGATACATGTTTTATTTGTTTAAATTATATTTTGACTTAAGTTTGTATATTAAAATAAGTTATAAAATGTTTGTTTTATTCTTTTTAAAATAGTGATTAATAATTATGATTTGTAGAATAAATATGAGAATTTAAAATATGAATCATGTATTCATTTAATTAACAAATAAGTTATAATCTCTTTATAAATTTATTTTAAGTGATCAAAATATTATTTTCAAATAATTGATTTGTATATTATTTTTATTTATAATGATACTTTTTTTTATTCTTAAAAAATTATTTATCTATATACATAACTATGTATTAAAACTAATTAACTATGCTTAAACTTTCTTTAACACATAATTAAAATACTAATTACTTAAATTGACATATGTTAACATTTTAGGTTCTCATATAACAATGTAAGCATCTTAAGGCCTAATTAACATGTGTAAATTTAAACACACAAAATATTTACGAGTGTTCATTTTTTTTACAAGTGCCATTGTTCAATTTTTATTTTTCTTTATCATAAACAAAGTTATATAAACTCACAATTTTTCCCATTCCTTTCTAATCTCATTTTCATCTCATAAACAAAGAAAATCTATAACATTTTCAAGATTTTCATATTTAAATCTAAGGAAACCTGAAAATCACTCTTGATACTCATAATCCAAAACTGAAATCTGCAAAACCCTTTCCCATCTCTTCAAAAATCAAATGCATGCAAATCTGAAAATCAAAATTTGCTGTACATTTTCGCCCTCAAAAACTGCAAATCAGAAACATATTCAAATGCATTCATTTTTCAAAATCTGAAAGCAAGAAAGCCTGCATTTTTTTCAAAACAATCTGGGTAATTAAATCTGAAAAGGCAAGATGTCTGCATTTATATTCAATCTGGAAAACAAGGGCCTACATCTTCTTGTGTGACTGGAGCATGCATGCAAGCTTGCAATTAATCAAGTGGCAACCAAGCAAGTTTTAAAGGCATTTATCAACTCAGGTCTTAAAGGCATTCAAGCATGTTGCAAAGGATGTTCTGCATGCTAAAAAAAAGGGTGTGCTCTGTCTGCATAATTAAAAAGTGAGTAACTTTTTAATTTAAAAGCTTAAGTAAATAATCTTGTTGCATAGCTATAAATTTGTATGGTTGTGAGTATAGTTTTTAATGTATTTCTATATATATATATATATATGATTGCATGAAGGTGTGCCTGACAGTATGACCTGTATATGGATTGTTTATAGTTTCAAACTAAAAAACTATACAAAATTTATTCCAATTTGATCTAGGCTTTGCTAGGGCTTAAGTTCTAAACCAAAATTTGTTGATTCATCATAATGTAAATTTTAAAATTTGTTTAAGTGAAAATAAATTCTGAAGTTTACTGGAAAACCTTGAGTAACAGAGTAAAATAAGTAAAGATGAAAATTCAATCTTTATGAATTTATGTATCAGGTTTATAAATAAAAACATCAAGCAAATTCATGAATTTTAAATCAAATGATACAATTTATAGTACTTAAACCAAAGTGCAGTTTTAAATTCATTGTATTATACATTTTGGGATTACACTGTTGATTTTTGTGTTAGATTGAGTGGAATATGTTCCTAGAGATGGTGAAGTAATCAGGGGTGTTGAGAAAATTCTTAAGTTTGGGATGCAATTCATATTTGATGTTGTGTTTGGGTTTTTAAGGTTAGAACCCTAGCTTTGTGGGTTAGGGAAGATGTATCTGTTCGACATGCATAGATGATCGAGTTCATCAATTTCTTGGTTATTTCTAGATGATGGTTTGAGGAAGCCATCGCCGGAGTTGCAGAGTAATCCATGGCCGGTGGCGCGTGGACGTGGCCGTTGACAGGTTGGGTGGTTTGGGAACTGTATGTTTCCAGGTTTGGAAATATGTATCGATTTTGAATTGGAGTATAAGTCGATCGAAAGGTTGCTTGGTTGGCCTGAGGAGATGAACGGCGATTGTGGGAAGGTCGCGGTGGCGATCAGGGATAGTCGGCGTCGATGTACAGGTGCACAGAGGAAGTGGGATGCTGGTGTAATGTTTGGTGGTTTCAGGATTTTGTTGCTCGAGATGGTCTCGGGGGATTTAGGTAGTAACTCGAAGTAATCAAGTTTGTGACTCGAAGTATTTGCAGGGTTGCTCGAGTTAAGGCTTTGTTTCAGGTTTATAAGTAAAACAGAAAACCTCATTCTGTTTTAAAAATTTAAGTAGATTTTGAATATAAACTAGAAATTGAACTTAGGATTTAAACCTGAATCTAAAGATGAATTCAAATAGTTTGAATTCTGGTTTTGAAATAATTTGAATTCAGAAAATTCAAGTTTGGTTTAAATAAAAACAGAAACCTGTTTTCTGTTTTTAAATTTAAAAGTAAAGTTTAAAATGCAGGTTGAAATTTAAAATGGGTTTTTAAAATCTGAAATTTGAACATGAATTTAGACACACAAAACATTTACAAGTGTTCATTTTTTTTACAAGTGTCATTGTTCAATTTTTATTTTTCTTTAATTTTAATTTATCATAAACAAAGTTATATAAACTCACAATTTTTCCCATTCCTTTCTTTTCTCATTTTCATCCCATAAACAAAGAAAATCTATAACATTTTCATATTTAAATCTAAGGTAGTTAATTACTGGATGGCTATTAATAAAGGGTGATTAATATATATGTGGTTTAATTGCAGATTAATTACTTAATGTAATTAATTTTAAATAGAGAGATAATTAAATTGTAATTAGAAATCATTAATTAATTAATTAATTATGTGATTTAAAATTGATTAATTAAGGAATAAATGAAGTAATTAATTAATAAAGGATTAATGTAATTAATTTTTGTTAATTAATTTAATTAAGTAATTACAAGTTAATTATTTGCAAAGAGTTCAATATAATTAACTTGTGTAATTAATTTTAAAGACTTATTACTTATTGTAATTAGAGATGGTTAATCAGTAATGATTAATTGAAATGAATATTGAGATGGTGTTTTATTTAATTGATTTGTAATCAATTGATGGTTAAGTTAAGCAGGATTTTTAATGATGAAGTAATTAATTTAATTCATTTTAAATTAATTAGAAATGGAAGTAATTAATTTAATTCACTTTAAATTAATTATAAATGGTGTGATCATTAAATCATCGCTTATGTTTGATGATTGGTATTGGTTGCCTTGTATGGGTTGTAATCTCAGTTATGAGATGAGTAATGTTATATGATATGTATGCATTGGTTGCATTGTGATGAAGATATAGATCATCTATTTATAATGATATGAATTATCTGTTGGTGATGATAATGTTAATTATCCATTGTTATGTTGTGAATTATCTATCTGTGTGTATATAGATAATGAACTGAAATTGTTTTAAACTTTAAAACAACATGGCCTTAAAAGACACGTTTTGTATTTCGATGAGACCAGGATTGGGTTTCCATATTTGGATATCCGAAAACCACATCGATCCAAATTAACATTAGGTCGTGAATCTGAAGTGAAGATGAAGATTCAGAGTGTAAGGGTTATCGTCGTTAACTCTGAGGGTGATTCCAAAATGAGTGTAACGAGATAATGCCTTCGGTTTCGTTCGAACCCGAAACGAACTTGTATGAATTGAATGCTTTCAGAACATCATCAGGTGGACGATGAGCATTCTAAGTGATATGCCCTATAAAGGTAATCGTAGCCTCAAGCCTCATCAACCGGAAATGGCTAAAACATGGGAGGTGCAGCAAGGCTAAGTGGGTCATGCCCATGTAGGACGAGATTTACCCCTGTCTAGATGTCCCTTTATTTCGGCTTAGTGGTGCGGTTGCTGATCACAACTGCAGGGTAGTCTTGTTCGAAACTGTTCAGTAAGGAATGGTTCCGGCTTTGTGTTGCAAGGGAGCGGGCATACTCCTCGGTATGGTGATCTAGGCCCCGTACTGTGACGGGCGGTACCCCAGTAGCCCAACCATTGTATGGAATCCAAAATCCAATAAGTGCCAACGGTTTTGATTGTATTATCCACTTTTGTGGCTAGTAGCTGGAATTTAATCATGTAAAAATTTCGGCTATTTCATATTTACTTGAAAACCCTAAACACTATTATAATATCACCGGATTTCCTATCAAATGTTTTGGTTAGCGTAAGGTAAAAACTTTTCCATGTTTATGTGTGGGAAGTCTTACATGATACCTTTTCTTTTCAAAGGTTTTTCAAAGTAAAGCAACTTTAACTTGTTACTCACACTAGACCCATGTCTGACCCGGAGTTTATTTCTGTTTTTCAACTCTTGGGTACTCAAATTTTTACGAGTAGACCAGGGATTCAGGTTAGGATTCAGGTTAGATTTGACGAATTGTGGAGGAGCAATGGAGCAGGAGGCATCCGCGTATAGATATATAGTTTTCCGCTATGTTAGTATCTCTAAGTGTTTCTGTATTGTGTTTTTAGTTGTAATAACTAGACGGATGTTTATAACTGTCTAGTATGTGTTCTATATATCTGTGTAACTCTGATTATTGTTGTATACTATGTAATACTTATGTTATTAATATAATTTATTCGGTCCGCTGTTGAGATTCTAGTGTTGTTTCTTCTTTCTCTTCTTTCTTTTCTCTTTTCTATCCCTTTCTTTCTTTAAGATGATATGACTTTTTGTGGAGAAAAAGTCGGGTCGTCTCATAAGCTATCGAAAGGGGTTTTCAAAATAGCTTTCGAAAAAGGTTACCATCTTTAATTTTTAAGTATGAGCTTTCAATTGAGTCCCTTGTTTATAAAACATGCTTTCGAAAATGGTGGTTCCAACCTAGTCGAAACCCTGCTACCATCCTTTTTCCTTTCGAGTGTATTGAAGTCATCCATGCTTTTGAACGGTAGTCTTTGTTATGAACTTATGTTAAGCCACTTCCTAAATGCTTTAGAAAGGATTCAAGGGTTTCGAAGGCAATGGCTTCGAAAGGGGGTTTCGATGCTATACTTTAATGTTTTATTTAAATGTTTTGAAGCTTTCGAAAGAATGGCGCCGACGCCATTAGTCTTTCCCAAAATAATTTTGTATGAAGATTAAGGGTTTCGAAAGAAATACTTGCGTATATGTTCACTTTGACCCAAAAAATGTTTATAAAGCAAAACCCAATGGTTTCGAAAGAGTTACTTCCATTACTTTCGAAGCTAGGTTTCTAAGGGTTATTAAGTAATGATTTGGTACTTCCGAAAAGTACATTTTGGTTTCTAAAGAGATGATTTAAAGAGTTTCGTAAGGTGTATATTCTGTGTTATGAAAAATAAGTTTTCTATGCTTTCGAAGGTGGTTATACAAGGGTTTCGAAAGTAACGTTTTAAGGTTTTGAAAGCCTTAGTTTTCAAAACAAATAACCCAATCGCATTTTAAAGGAAAATCGTGGCATAAATAAAAAGTTTTGAAATGATTTTAAGCATGGAGTTTCTTAAGAAGTTTTCCTTGATTAATAGATTAAATGGATTGACCAAATTATTATATTTGCTTCTTCATATATGTATATATTAACATTGTAATGGAAACATAACTGTATTTTGGGGAATGACAGAATAACCAACTAGGTTGACCCAATTGTGAATATAAATTAAGTTAACTCCTGAATGAGTAGAATTGTATTCAGGAGGTCAGAAAGATCAGAATATAGGATGCTAAAATATTAATTAAATAAGTTTTCAAGAAGACAGGTTCATAGTAAACCCATGAAAACTATGTTTAGAAGAAGTTATTGGCATGAGCCAATAGATTCATAGTAAACCCATGAAAAATATGATTAGATTGAGTTATTGGCAGGGACCAGTAGGTTGTAGTGAAACCATGAAACTATATCCAGATTATGTTATCGACAAATGTCAATAGGTTCCTAGTCAACCCATGAAAACTAGGATAAGAGGGAAGTTATTGGAGTTACCAATAGGTTCAGGGAGAATCCATGATACAATGATGTTATTAGGAGTGGACAATAGGTTCTTAGTGATTGTATGAAAACTGTGAAATAGGACAGGGAATGCATAAATTTAAACAGGTTAATAGTAAGCCCATGAAAATTATGAAACTGGACAGGGAGTCCATAAATATTAAACAGACTATTCATCAGCTCATGAAAACAAATAGGTTAATAGTGATCCTAGAAACTATAAATATGATAGGTAGTCAATTAAACAGGGGTTGGGAAATCTAGAATGTTTAACTTGTATGCATATTATCATATTTGCTATGTTTAACCATTGTGGATGCAGGATCACAGTATATGGTTTAATAAAGTTTTAGGATACTAGTGAGGTGATACCCGATCCGCTAAGCAGTGTGGTCTCATTAGATATCTAAATGGTCTGAGATGGTAGATTATTATTCACACCAAGATTTATGTCTGACTCGAAATTTATGTTTTTCTTTTAAACTCTCGGGTACTTAATTGATTTTGAGTAATTTGAGAGTTGAGATTTTCATGGACCTCTTTGGATGAATAAGCTTTCGGATACGTGTAGGAGGCATGATAGCTATTTAGAGTTCTCTTTTATTTTGAACCCCTTGTGTTGTTGTTGTAGAGACAAAGTTGTTTAATTGCCTATATATACTCTGATCATCCAAGGAGGCATCTTCATATGTCGCTCTTGGTGTATGTTATGATAAATATATTTTCTCTGAACATGGTACTCGTATTGGGATTATGTAATGAATGTGAAATATTCTTAAATGGAACGAGAAAGTTTTTTTTTATTTAAATTTTTTTCCATATCCATGTATTGTTGTTATAGCAATGTATCTGACATTACCATATTTGGTCGTCAAAGATTAATAACCATGGACGACTGCAGCATCCGTAGCCGTTAGTTTTGGGTCCCCAAGTGGTGGATGTTACAAATTGATTCTTTAATTTAATTTGAAACAAAAGAACATTAAATTCATATTCTAAAATTCTAAATAGTACTCAATTATCATTTCTTATAATATCCTTGCACTTCAAATTTCACTAACTAAAACAATAATATCAAAATATTAAATGGAAGAAGATGAAGGTTTTGATGAAGACTAAGATAATAAAGAATGAAATTAGTATGTGTAACGCATTAGAATCTTAATTTTTGTAATTATTTAAATTAGGGAAATATAGTTTTAGCATATTGAGGATGAAATGAAAAAAATATTCAGAAAAGTATAAAGTTCGTGAAAGATGAGAGATGAATTATAATCATGAAACATTCAATTTGGTAATCCAATATTAATTTTGTAATTGAAGAATTAATAATTATATTATTTTGCTATCAAAATTATGCAATTAAAAAATTCTCAACTTCTTTATCTAATTAAAGAATACATTTTTCATTTATACAAATCACTTTTTCCTATAACAATTCCTAATATGAATAAAAATGATCAAAGAATGATCTTCTATATAGTAATGTAGATAGGATGTATTAGTCTAATAAAACAATGTCTATAACAATAAATAGACTTAAGCATAAGTTTCTATATTGAAAATATTCTTATAATCCACCGGTATCACTTCAAGCAGGCATGATTGTCATAGTTTATTGTCACAAATTAGAATAGATGGTCACTAATATAAAATGATAACTAAAGCAATCAAAACATAGAATAAAAAGTTCAAACTGCATTATGTTGGAACATGAAAATTGTTATATGCACTTGAAATTAAAAGAGAAGTGAATTGACATAAATGAATAATATAAACATAAATCATGTATAACGAAAAGAATTCAAATTTTCAAACTCAAATTTAAATTACTAGATGCCTTAATTTACTTTCACCCTAAGTTCCATATGAAATCAATTAAATTTTCATTTTCACGGTTTTTATTCATATATTTATATATATAGAAAAATAAGTGGAGATTTTAAAACACTCTAATCATCATAGGTTTGGTAACTGTTTATAAACTAAAAAAGTTTTTATGTACAAGATTCTTTTTCCCAAAAAATGTACAAATATCTAAATTTTAATTATTCATATTTTACAGTTATTCTTAAACAATCAAATATTAGTTTGGTATTTCTATTTTTTATAAATTTATTACAGAATATACATGATTTACTTAATATGTTTATTTTTTTAGTTTAGTTAATAGTACATATTAGGATGATATCACACTTCCAACTTTATTTTACCAATATGGACATAAATATGAACCACGCTAGAATTATTTTCTTAACAATTTGAACAATTTGTATGGTTAGCAAAAGATTATTGTAGTAACGTGTGTATAGATAGTTCTTTTATTTTCTTTCAATATTCGTGTATAAGTATTATTTTTGAACATATATGTCAAATTATATATATTATGAGATAAATTTTCTTAGATCTTTAGTTACATGTATACAACGAATATGCGTACATTCTAACAATGTTTATATGTAAACAAACTTCAAAAAAGAATGATCATGTTGAATATTTTTATCATGTAATTGATAAAAGACATTAAATTGATATCAGTTCCATTAATTTTGTTTTAAACTAATTAGAATATTAATTAAATTAGTTATCTTGAACTGAAATTATATTTAGTTGAATAATCGGTTGCACATTAATTCTCGTTAAAATTAATTAGTTAGAGAATTAATTTTTAATCAATTAATTCTTTTTAGTTAAGTTACTTTATTAGAAACTTTTTATAAGAATTATAAGTTTTAACTCTATAAGGGAGCTTGTAATATTTATTGTTTTGTAACTATAACAAATGCATCTATACTATAGAGAAATATAAAAGTAGGAACTCACAGCCTGTTCTTAACAACTACTTTTATTTTCTTTAACAAATTTAGCATGAGGATAAAATAAATGAAATATATATATTTCTAGATAATTGTCTTCAACAAAAATAACTGAAATATTATTAGCGTAATATGTTTTGTGCTTTTAGAGGCAATATCATGTTTCACATATTTGTTTAAGCTTGAAGGACGGCATTATATATTATATATTTTATGGAACATGATTATAGTTTTCATCTTACATGTATAACTATTAGTAGATTACAAATGCTATAACTTGTTGATGTTTTAATGTACACAAACAAAATATTAGAAGCATCCATACTGATGTTGGATAGATACCTGAGAAAAAGTCGTTTACAATATCCAATTGGATTTCTCCAATGAAGATTCATAGTCAATGTAATGCCCCTAAATTTTAATTAACATTACTCGTGATATTTAATTGGATAAATTAAATAGAATATGTGAATAATTAGAAAGATGAGATTAATAAATCCAATAGTCGTGTTTTAATGAATGAATTAAAATAGGACTTAACTAAATTAAGGAGGAATTTCCTAAGGGATAAACTTGAAAACGGGGCTACATTTCTTAGTATAAATCTCTTCCTCCACTTTAATAAATTTTCACTCTTTCATTCACAACTCCTCACCAACTTTCGGCCGGCCATTAAAAGCTTTAGGAAGAGCAATTAATTGAAGATAAAGCTAAGGAATTAAAGCTAGGAAATTGTCTCATTCTCCAATCAACTAATCAAGGTGAATAATCATGTTTATCATCTCATTATTATGTGTTTGGATCGGTTATGGGTTATACCCAATTATGTCTGTGAACTTGGTTAGGATATAACCATTTAAACCTTCATTTGGATAAGACATAGGTGTTTTAAATATTAATGGGCTAATTAACATAGTCTATCTCGGTTTTGGTTAAATTTTGATTTATATTGAGTTTCATATGCTCTGAAATTTTAATATGTTAAAGTATATGATTTGAAAGATTTTTGGTTATTTTGGGGGATTTTTCCTTAGTGGTTTGTTGATACAATTAAATTATTTAAACCTAAGGGTAAATTGCAAATTTTCTTTTGAATCGGTCAAATTCGGTGGGAAAACTGCTTAGGAAATGATTTGCGGAAGAAGAATAGTGTTTTACGAAAAATATTGACTTTTGCATACTTTTTACTATTTGAAAGCATAGGAGAAGGCTCCTTAGCTAATCAAAATTAGATAAACAAGATAAAACATCACTTCAATAGGCCCAGTTCTGCCTTCGACTCTAAAAAGCCTGCTTTTACCCTTTCGCCGAAGCCGAAACATACCTTTCATCTAAGACGGAAGGTAAACAACTACCTTCCGCCTAAATCGAAAGGTAGGCATGGTGTCGAAAGGAAGAAGGGCAAAGGGATGGGAAGGCTGCTTTCTTTGTTTTCGACTAGAAATATAGTTGCTATCGAATAAGTTGAAGGGGGATCTTCGACTCTATCATTTTATAAAAGACTATTATTTTTAAACATTCTAGATGGGGTTTCGATGGGGATCTTTGAAAGCCAAACTCTTCAAAATAATTGTTTAAAATGTTTTCTAAAAAGGTGCTTTAACCCTTTCGACTAAGTCGAAGGCATGCCTTCGACAAAGCCGAAGGAAAAGCAGAAGGGGTTACTTCTGAACCTCCCATTGTTTTAAAGTAAAAGTTTTAATACCTTTCGACAAAATCGAAAGGTAAACCTTCCGACAAGGTCGGAAGTATACTTTCAGAGGGTTGGTTCCAACACCAACACTTCATTGTTTTTAAATGGTTTCGAAAGGTTTGATTTCGAATGGTTTTGATTTTGAAAGGTTTGATTTCGAAAGGGTTTGAAGGTGTTACCTTCAATGATTGCGAAAGGTTTTGAGTTTGAATGATTTCGAAAGTTTTTGAGTTTCATTAATTTCGAAATGTTTATAAATGGTTTTACAAGCGGGGGATACCCTAGGTTTTCGACAAGGTCGAAAGGTAGAACCTTTCAACTAGGTCAAAAAGAAGCCTTCCGACAAGGTCGAAAGGTAGGACCTTTCAGCAAGGTCTAAAGGTATGATTTTGTGATGCTTTTAAAAGAAAGGTTTCCGAAGAGGCTAACTTTGGATGTTCATTGGCTTTCGAATGAGACTTCATTCAAAGGGGTTAAAGGGCTGTTTTAAGCCATTTTTTCCGAAGTAAAATTTTGCTAACTTGAAGGGGTTACTTCGACGGGTTATAGTATAAAATACTTATTTTGTTTGAATATGTAAGAGGGATCCTTATATAAATTTGATGTTGTTAAACCTTGGGGACACCGGGGTGGATTTTATGTTTTTGATACATAGTTTGAGGTTACAAACAGAAATATGCTTTTGAAATATACATTGGGGCTATCAATGTGTTTTTATTTAATTTAACCTAATTAGGGCTACCATGAGAATATGTTAAACAGGTGGTATACCTCGAGAAAATTAGTAATCATAGGGATTATGAATTTTTGTAAATAATCATGGGGATCATGATGTTTTAATTGGCGAAGTATTGGGTTCTTGGATAATCTAGGAAAACCATGGAATATGCGATGGATAGCCTACATCAAAATTTCTAAAGAAAAGAGTGTTTTTCCAGAGGTGGTTAGCCTTGGGATTTGGCACCCAAGGGTTCACTATGTAGTGTGCGGTGGATAGCCCGCACCATCTTTTATAAAACAATGTATGATGGATAATCTGTATTTATTTGTTAGTATCTGAGATGATGGTTTTGATGATAACAACCTTAGAACTTGTTATAAAATATAAATACTAATATTCTTGTCTAGATATATATGTATGTGTAGGATATATATATATATATATATATATATATATATATGCAGATACTGAGAATGAAGACTGTACCGTATAAAGATTCAAGACTGAGTATAGAGATTCTAGACTAATGATTTCAGGATTAAAGAAATCAAGGCCGGAGAAATCAAGACTGAAGACTCATGAGTATCAAGAGTTCGAGAGTTTAAGATATCAAGATAAGTAATAGAATCTAGATTTATGTTAAACTTCATAATAGCACTAAAATATTTATTCGGATTTTAATTGTGGAATGGAATCCACCTTCTCGCTTTAATAGTGGGATGCAACCCACGACGTCTTTAGTGGGATGGAACCCATAATCTTCTCTAGTGGAATGGAATCCATGAAATTTTCAAAATGAATTTTTTTCTTTTCAAAACTATCTTTTTAAAGTCATCTCTATCAATTTAAATATTTTAGCCTTAATTCAAAAACTACTTTTAATCATATTAATTTCAACTTGTTTTTTTTATAAAAAAAACTATCTCTAGATTTTAGTATTTTAACTGTAATATATTTTAAAGAAATCTATACTTAGTTTTTAATATTACTTTTATATTATAGATTATATATTTTAAGATAACTTTCTAAAACTCTTTTATAAGTTTAAACTATATTCAAAATAGTTTACAAAGTTTAGAAATTGTTATGACAAGTTTTAGGATAAGAATCGTTTTAAAGCAAAATCTATTTTCAAAAATAACATAGGCATGTCGACATCTCTCATCCTCCCATATCGACATGGTAGCCGTAGAATTTAAGATTCAAATTTTCAAAAGAAGTGCCTGTTCGTCATAACCTTTCGCGAATGGACATGACTGTTATTCTCCTATAAACACTAGTTGTTTTCAATGAATTTTAAGTTAGTTTTTCTTCATTTCTTCACTTCTTCTTCTCCACTCAAACATTCTCTTATATTTCAAACGCTTTAACAAAATTCTACTGAAATCCTAAGCGAATCAAGCTCGGTCGACTTTAGTTTGATTCTATGCCACTCTCTCTTAAAGATCTCAGTGCTATTCAGAGTTATAGGATCATTTGTAATCAAAGAAGTGTATCGAGTCCCTCTATCAAAATGTGATTAGAAACGGTGTGATTGTGACTCATAAATCAATTGGGTGTGATTGTAGCCCGTAAATCAATTAGGTGATCTTGTAGTCTGGTTAAATCAAGAGAGTTTGCCCTGGACTCCGAGGTAGGAGGGTGTATCTTCTGGCATTGAAATCGAGGTTGTAATATCAACATTATATTTGAAAAGAAATCTTCACAAGAAATTGTGTCGGACTAGATGTAGGATAACTCCGAACCAATATAAAATTCCGGTGTATTCTTTCCTTTACTGCTTTTATTTACTATTTGCATCCGTGTCAGATTCTTTGATTGTGTCTGTGTTTTTGAACTGCATCTGTTTGACTTTAATTTGCAAAGTTTTCAAACAGATTCATAAAATTAATTAAACACTATTCACCCCCCCCCCTCTAGTGTTAATTCTGCCTTAAGATCCGTAATCTGCATTTTCTACATTTGGTATTAGAGCATTGGTTTTCAAAGTTATCATAATCTGAACTTTAAAAAAGTTTAAAATGGAATTTTTTTGGAGATTCTGTTTACACTAGTTCAAAACTGTCCAAATCATCATTGTCTCATAAGTCTGCATATTGTTATTATAGAAAGTCAAGTTATCTACCGAACTGGTGTGTTATGCAAGAACAGATATGTTATATGGCTTTTGAAGAATCAACAGTCAATGGACAAATGGTGCAAATCAAGAAAAATAAATGGATACTTGATAGTGGATGTTCAAGACACTTGACTGACAATCTGGATATACTGAATGACATAATTTATGGAAATGAAGGAATGGTCAACTTTGGGGACAATTCAAAAGAATATGTGACTGACATCGGCAATATCGGTAACTCTAAAACTCCTACTATTTTTGATGTTCTGTTAGTTAGGACTAAAACACAACTTACTTAGCATAAGTCAACTATGTGACAAGGGCTACAAAATTAAATTTGAAAAGGATAACTGTCACATCGAAGATAATAAATCAAATATTATCTTTGAAGGAATTAGGATAAAATATATTTATATTCTTAGTATTAAAATCTCTAATGATAACCTATGTCTTTTGACTAATACAAGTGACCCTTGGATTTGGCATAAAAAATTTGGGCACTTGAATTTCAAACTCTTGTCCAGACTTCCAAAACTTGATTTAGTAAGAGGTCTTCCTAAAATGGATTTTAAAGTTGATAGTATATGTGATGCTTGTCATTAAAGAAAACTTAGAAAGAGTTCATTTAAATTGAAAGATATGATTTCAACTTCAAAACCTATTGAGTTACTTCATTTAGATCTGTTTGGTCTATCTCAAATTCAGTCAATAAATCACAGTAAATATGCTTTGGTAATTGCAGATGATTATTCTAGATTTACATGGACAATTTTTCTGAAACATAAAAGTGATGCTTTTCATTTATTTAAAACTTTTGCAGAAAGAATTCAAAATCAACTTTCTTTAAAATCAAAACTATTCGTAGTGATCACGATGGAGAATTTAAAAATGAAAATCTTGAGAATTTCTGTAATAAAAAAAGAATAACTCATAATTTTTCTTTTCAAGAACTCCGCAACAAAACGGAGTGGTAAAGCGTAAAAATAAGAAGACTCAAGAGTGTGCAAGAACTATACTTTCAGATAGTAAATTCTAAGAAATTTTTGGGCTGAAGCATTCGCTACAGCTTGTTACATTTTGAATAGGATTTTAATTAAAGCTCTAACCAATAAAACACCATGTGAACTTCTTTTCAATAAGAAACTAAAGGTATCTTATTTTAAAGATTTTGGAAGTAAATGTTTTATTCTAAATACAAAGGACAATTTGGATAAATTTGATTCTAAATCCGACAAAGGAATCTTTATCGGATATTCTAATAGAAGTACAAAGTTTTCAATTTGAAAACTAACACCATTGAAGAAATAATGTATGTATCTTTTGATTAAAATTTTAAATATTTTGTTCAAATAAATGACGAATATGATTTTGTTACTTTAAATAATGAATCAAAGGAAACAATCTGTAAAACTGTTCATCCTAATAAAAGGATCAGGTTTTCAAAAGATCATCCTATAGAAAATGCACTAGGAAATATTGAAACTGTTGTTATAACTAGAAATCAACTAAACAAGATGAGTAATGTAACTTTTATATCAACTATAGAACCAAAAATCCAAAGAAAGTAGCATCTGATGATTCATGGATTCTTGCTATGCAAGAAGAACCGAATCAATTCACCGAAAATGATGTATGTGAACTTGTTCCTAGACCTAAGGACAAAACTATAATAGGAACTAAATGGATTTATAAAAATAAATGAATGAACAAGATGAGTTCGATAGAAATAAAGCTCGATTAGTCGCGCAAGGTTACTGCAAGAAGAAGGAATAGACTATGATGAAACATTTGCACCCGTAGCAAGATTAGGAGCCATTAGAATTCTACTTGCTGTCGCAAATCACAACAATTTCAAATTATTTCAAAGGATGTCAAAAGTGCTTTTTTAAATGGTTTTGTTAAAAAGGATATCTATGTTGAACAACCTCCACTTTTTGAAGAAGAAAAGTTTCCAGATCATGTTTACAAATTAAAGAAAGCTTTATATGGTCTTAAACAAGCTCCTATAGCCTGGTATGACAGACTAAGTTCTTACCTATTACAATCAAATTTTGGAATTGGCAAAGTAGATAACACTCTTTTTATTAAAAGAAACAAACTGATATCCAATTAGTATTGATTTACGTAGATCATATAATTTTTGGATCAACAAACAATGAAATGAACAAAGAGTTTTCTGAAATAATGACAAAGAGTTTGAGATGAGTCATATAGGTGAACTTGCTTTCATTTTAGGATTGCAAATAAAATAATTAGATAGTGTAATTTTCATTAGTCAAGAAAAGTATGCTAGGGGTCTAGTTTGTAAGTTTGGTATGACCACTGCGAGCGGAAAACCCACTCCTATGGCAACCAATGAAGCCTTAAATAAAGAAGACATGTCAAAAGATGTTGATAAAAAACTATATAGGGGAATGATCGGATCGCTACTCTATATAACTGCGAGTAGGCCTGATATCATGCATAGTGTTTGTCTCTGTGCAAGATACCAATCTCAACCCAAAGAAACCCATTTAAAAGATGTTAAATTATCCTAGGATATGTTAAACACACTTTAGATTATGGTCTATTTTACCCTAAAAATGATTCATTTGGTGGAATCCCATATTGTGATGCTGATTGTAAATCAGACCGAAAAAGTACAATTGGAACTTGTCTCTTTTTAGGATATTCTCTGATTTTCTGGTTTAGTAAAAATCAAAATACTATCTCACTATCAATAACCGAAGCAGAATATATCTCTGCTGCTTTAAATTATTCTCAAGTTATCTATATGCAATAGACCCTAAAGGATTTTGGATTAAATATTTCAAAATCACATATTTATTGTGACAATACAAGTGCAATAAATTTATCCAAAAATCATACTCATCATGCAAGAACAAAACATATTGATATCAAACATCATTTTCTCAGAGATAATATAAATAACGAGATTATTTCTCTTGAATTTATCAACACCGAGAATCAAATAGCTGATATTCTGACCAAACGCTTGAATCAATCAACCTTTATTAAATTAAGAAGAGAACTAGGTATTTGTTCTATAACTGAGATATAGTGTATACATATAGTAACAAATATATTTAAACAAATAAAGAAAAACAAAATTTTCAAAGGGATGTCGACGTGCCTCTACCCCCCATGTCGACAAACAACGGTAAAACTTAAAATTTTGATTTTCCCTCTAAAATCAGATTGGTGGTTATATAATCACAACGTTTCAAATTTTTATGACTTCTTACTTCATTTTCTCTGTAATAAAGTTCTGAAAATATAAAATAATGGCTCCTATTCTAAATCAAACCAAAATGCAACCATTTCCTTCCATTCTCCTAATTCTGGTCCATTCCAACGTACTATATTGGCTCGAGTAATGAAGATCGCGGAAATTATGAAGGATTTTCTGCAAATGCTAACTGAATTTGTAACGACCCAGAATTTCTATTAATTAAAAATTGTATATTTAATTGATTTTAAATATTGATAAGTGGGATTTAAAGGTCGAATAAATTTTATTTCGAATATCTGGATTTAATTGGATAATTAAATCGATAATTTAATAGTTGAAATTATAGAAATAATTGGAAATTGGGTTTAATATGATTAAAAATGATTTGGAAAATTTTATTATATCATATTGGAGTTATAATGATGTTATAGGACTTTTAAAATCGAATTAAAAGTTAAAAATTGAATATTTTAATATTTAATTATCGATTGAAAAATAGCCATTTTTCAAACAGTCTCGGATTTCGACGAAACCAGTTTCATCGGATCCGTAATGTGATATTATTGTAAGGTTTCAAATTTCATGCCAATCGGATTTACTGTTTGTCCGGGGCAAGCCAAAACGCATAGAAAATTCGTTTAATCGATCTAATTTAAATTTGATCGTTTATTGTCGTAACTCGCACAGATGATCGAATTAGCCTTCGAAACACATTCCATTGTGTTCGGAATGTGGGGTAACCTTAGAAACGCCAACCGGCACTCTTCGTTTGGAGTTCGAAAAATTTCGGATGAATAGTGTTTTGGTCAAATTTTCTATATAAGCACCTCCATAATTCATTTTGCAAGAGAATAAAAACCTAACCCTAATTTCAACAGCCCTAGCCGCCACTATCTCCACAAATGGCCTGAAATTCACACGCTTCTTTCTCTATTTTCTTCAAATCCACAAAGAAATTCGCGAAACTTCCAACTAACAATTTGTAGAGCATCAAGAGAGCTTCAAAACGAATGGCTATGATCGTGATCAAAGCGGTGGATCGGCAACAAAATGGTGATGAAGGCCGCACGTTTCGACTTAAATTCCCAGGCCATAGATGAACCGAGCTCTATGAGATTCTAGCCGATGGTGGAGCTTGTGATGACGAGAGGAATGGCACTTGCTGATCGTGGTGGAAGTCAACGTGGTGGTCCTGAAAATTGAAGGCGTGATGGCGGCTATGGGTTCTTATTCGTGAGTACGTACGTGAATTGAACGGAGATGGGAGAAAGGGCACGTGCGGCCTGATGAAGGGGGAGGCAAATCGAACGGTGATGATCTATTAGGGTGAAAAATAAAATAAATTTGTAGTTAATTAATATATTATAAATTGTTTAAACTTCTAAATACCATATCTTGTTCATACGAGTTCTGTTTTGGACGAAACGAATTGCGTTGGCTTCGTTTTGTCGAGCACTACGCAATGGAGCTGGATTGGAGTTGATTGGAGTCGGTGAAAATTTTGGGTAAAATTAAACGCTTGTTTAATTTTATTCGAAATAAAACGCTGAAACCGTTATTGAAACCGTTATTGAAACCAAGGTGAGAACTTCTCACTCAATCGAATTGTTTCGATTTAAATTTTAAATAGTTAGATTTAAAATTTGCTTGACTGTATGCCTGAATGATAAATTGTTATCTGTTGTTTGAAATAGACATTATACGCCGTTAGTAAGCGGGGGTTATTTGTTAAAAACATATACCGTGAATATTTTACTGCAAAGTGAAATTGGTATTGTTTATGTACTTGGAGTTGATTTCCTGCATTATATAGCGGATGAGACCCTATTGCGCCGCATAATAGCGGATAATATTTTATAAATCCTATATACCGCGATATTTCGTATTGGAACGGAATTGGTATTGTGCTAACATCTTTGGATGCAGGGAAACAGGTCGGAGGGATCCAACTGGATTCCTCACCAGTATTTATTTGATTACAGATATTGTGATGTTTGTTGATTATCATATCGATATATGATATTTGGATGTCGTGATTGACTATTTGGTGCCGTTGCATCATCGGATCCATTTTTGAAGTTTTAAAATAATGATTTTTGATTTTAAAAAGAATTTTAAAGTGATTTTTGAAAGTATAAGTTTTATTAAATTTTGAATTGTTAAAATAAATCAACATTATAATTTTATTGTTATAAAAGTTATATTTTTAGAAAATAGTACGTAAGTATGATTTTGGAGTTATATAAGTTTTAAATAACGTTTTGTACATTATTAAAAGGATTGGTTTATTTAAATTGAGAATTTTGAATTATTACAAACGGTTTATATAAAAGATTTCTAAGATTAATATTTATAAATTAAAATATAGGAATTGTGAAACGAGTTTTATTAAGTGTTAAAATGAAGTATAAATGGATTCCACAAGTGAATAAAATTTATAGATCTATAAATTGTGAAGTTATGAAATGAATAGATTTTGTAAAAATAAAAGATTTATAAATAATTAACTTATAAATCGGATTTTGGGTATAAAGTTGAGTTATAAATTGAATTGATTTAAAAAAGGGATTTTATAATTAAAGTTTATATAAATAGAAATGGAATTTATAGACATTGTTCATAAATCCGAAATCAATTGAACTTGATGAATTAAACATAGAAGTTTATTAAAGGAGATATATTCGTGATTTTGGACAGTAAATTATCCTTTAAGTTAAATCGTAATAATAAGAGTTTGGTTGGGAATTGTATTCACGATTTTGGACAGTGAATATATTATTAAATAAAATGGATATGGTTTGGGGAAGTGATATTTTAAATAGAATTAAAACGATTTAAAGATGTTTTAAAATGCGTTAAGTATCGAATACATAGATTTCAACATTTATTGTTGAAATAGACGTTTTCGAGAAATAGAAGGAAATGGTGGACTATAACACTGTTGTTATAGTAAATGATTTCCGAAAGGAAATGTTTTTTGTATAGTATTGAGATTTATATATCTATCTTAATTTTGAATCCCTATACTAGTGATTTTGGGTTATCGTAACGATGTTTTATGCAACATTTGTTTTGACCCAAATAAATGTGTTCAGAGAATGTTTTCTTTAAAGAATGAAATATAAACTTAATTTCGACTTAAGTATATTGAATATTTTCCAAGTGTTGAAAATAAATGGATTTGTAAATTACTTATTATTAAATAAGTATGGAAATGTTTTCCAATATGAAGTGAATATTTTGAGATTTTATCTTTTAAAGATAAATTGAAAATGAATATTAGAAATCGATTTGGAAATCGTATATTCATAGATGTTTTGGAATTGTAAATTCACTATGGAATTTATAAAAGAAAGGGAAATTTGTTTAAAAATAAACGTTGATTTATTTTTGAAGTGTGGGAATAAATTTACGGATTTGGAACGTAAATATAAAGTAAATCGGTAAGGATTTATTTAATTGGTTTAAATGAACTATTTTGAAATGAAAATGAATAAAGATTTGTGAATATATCCCGTATAGGGAAATGATTTGAAATTTGTTTTCAAAAGTGGTAAAGGTGAAAAGTGATTTGAAAATTGTTTTCAAATGGTTGAAGTGTGAAAATTATATATCTAGTAAAGATATTTTGGAAAATAAATAGTTTGGAAAATTATTTGGAATCTGGTGATGTTGAGCATACCTATTGATAGTTAAATAACCGACTATCAATATTTACCTTTGAATGGGTATTTGTTGTGATTTGCTTGAATTTGAATGCCACACTTATTTTCAAAATAAGCGCTCACTATTCGGGTTAGCCGGGAAAGGACCTTGGGGTCGTATAACCCATTCCGAATATGTGATACGTCGTTATGGATTGCATTTGATGACCGGTGTTGAAGACCGGATATTTGTGAAAACGGAAGGATTACCGTCGAATGTATCTGCATCGGCTGATCCCCGATATAGAAATTTATTACCCTTTGTGATGGGATGTCCGGTCGTGATTAGTGGATATCCGGATTGCAAGGACTTCTTTGGAAGTGCCTTCGGTTCCGTTCGATCCCGGAACGGACTTGTATGGATGTGTGTCTTGACGTTACAATTTGAGATGTAAAGCTGGTTTCTATCAAATATATTTCCGTTGGTGGCGGAGAATTTATTCTCTTAGCTTAACACCTTAGAGGCTATGTAGTTGTTGGTTACTAGTGATACATTTCCAAATTAGTGATGTGGCATACGAAGTGCTTTTGAGCATTTGTTGAATCAAAGCACGGCTTTTGTATAAAGCATGGCTTTGTGAACGAGACTTCGTCGGACCTCACACCCCGAAAATGGTCAAAACAGGAAGGATGCGGCAAGATTATTAGGGGGTAGCGTCCCTTTAGTGTATGTCATTCCTTCTGGATAGAGGTGGTATCATGGTATGGAGCCCAGATACTTAACCTATGTTGTTGCTGCAAATTTATTGCTTTGTGGTTGTTGGAAATCGAGGATCCTCGGATATAGATCGGTTACGATCGAGGAATGACATATTCGTGTCAATAGTTACCCAGTTAGGGGTAACCCGGCCTTGTGTTGGCAGAGATCCGGTTAGGTTCTCGGGTCGTCTTTTCAGAGGCGTACCCATGTGGCAATGGGAAGTTCCTTGGCCTGACCATTTGTTGGAAATCCAAAGAAACAATACGATCTTGTACGGTTTTAGTTGTAGACCCTACCATTCACTTATGGTGGCGCCCCACTATTTGAATGGTAGCTATAGTAGGCATACGATAATGGTCGTATGTTGGCTAAGATTTATATCTTTACTTTCAAAATGATTTTTCCTACACTATGCACTAGTAATAATATCAAATGTTTCTTTTTAATGCGTATCAAGCATCTTTGACTATCATAAGGAGAAATCTCATCCGATTCTGCGTTTGCATTGTGTGTGTGTGCAGGAGGCCTTATGGTAGTCTCATTTTCTAAAAAGCATTGCGAATCTATTTTAAAATTATCATGTTCTTTGTTTTAAAGATAAACTGTTTTAGTTCTCACACCAGTCACATGACTGACTCGGAGTTTATTGGTTTCCTTCCTAAACTCTGGGTGCCCACCAATTTCCACACGGGCAGTCAAGAGTCAGGTTTATCAGGATATTCTGGAATTCAGGAGTTGATGGAGGCAAGCTGGATGACATGGCGTATTCACTAGTATATAGAATTTCTTTTCCGCTGTTTGTTGTTGTTTGTTGTTGTAAACTCTGATAATGTAATGTAATAACTGATATAGTTCTTTGTTTAAAGATAATTCATTTATCTATTATATGTTGTTCCGCTGCGATTGTGAGATTCTGGTATTGTTCCGTTGTTTCTTTCTGTTCTGTTCTATCTTTTTCTCTCTTCTTCTTTCTTTTTCTTCTTCTTTAACCATAAAGACTCGTAAGTTTGTTCCTCTTTGGCTGGATTGTTGTGGAATGTTGCCAGTTTAAAGGAGTACGGATTTTCGAGACTTTACATTTGGTATCAGAGCATATGGTTAAGCGACAACCATGGCTCTGTTGGGGATTACTCATTAGAGATGGAGTCAGTAGTACTCTAGAATGAGTTTGTGTGTAATAATAGATACGAGTTCATATTTGTTAGTGAATATGAAATTGTTTTATATTGTGTTTGCTTATCCGTTGAGCTGTTTATGAATTCTGGTCGGTGCGGGGTGTACAACCGTAATCGATAGGGGTTTCTAAACTCTTAAACGAGGCAAGTCGACATAGTATCATTTTACGTTGAGTAGATGAAATAATTTTACCTTGATTATATTTATATATAAAGAATAATTTTTCAGAATTATTAAAGTGTATATGAATTGATTGTTTGGTTGTTTGAATAAATTAAATAAAACAACAGCTGTAACAGAATAATTGTATAAATGAAGAATTATAAGTATGAAGTTATAATTAAAATGATTTACACTTGTAAAATAATCTTATATATAATAAATGAAATTATATAAGAAAAAGATTTATAAAAGTGATTTATAATCTAAAAACAAAATTCCAAAGAAGTGTTTTGAAAGGATTTGATATTTTGAAAAATTGTTTTGGAGAAATTAAAGCTCTAAACTCTTTTCGGTCGCTGGAAAATAGTTCTGATGATGATTGCAACATCATTGGTGTTCATTTTCAGGTTTCCAAAAGAGGGATTGCTGCCAAGTAGTTTTAAATGGAAGTTGTTGGGAAAATTTGGATTTGGTTTTGGAAATTCAAAAGGTAATTTGAATTGATTTCAAAAATGGTTTTGAAAGGTTGAAAAGACTATGGAATCCTATTTAAAATATTATGGGAATGATAAATGAGTTGATAACTTATACAATTTGAATTTTGATAGAATAAATTTAACTTAAAGAACGGAGATAAATTAAAGTAAGTATAAGTGAATCGATTAACAAAAAATCCAAGTGGTAATTGTTGAATATAAGTTGTATAACTTATAAAATGAGAAAATGTAAGTGAAACCAATTATTAAAATGGTTAAACAATTTGTTAAGCAAAATAAATCTGAATTTGAATAAGTGATGAAAATTTGACTTTGGTAAAAGTTAAATAGAAATGAAATCTAAATTGGATTTATAAGTGGAAACTTAAGTTAAGTTGAACAAATGATATTTGAAAGAGAATATAACTTAAGTGATGTTGAATGAAGTTGATTTTGGTGTCGAAGTAATTTAATAAGTGAATTAATGAGATGAAGTCATTGAGAATATGGACTTGAGTTATTTAAAAGAAATATTTGTTAAATAAATTAGCAATTGAATTAATAAATGGATTGAATGTTAATCAATTGAATGTAAAATAAATTGATATGGAATAAAGAATGTAAGTGTTAATTCATTAAAAGCTAATGTTATTGGAAGTTGAATAATTGAATGAGAATCAATTAAATATCAACCAATTGGAGTTAAAAAGTGTTAAACCAAATAGAATGTAAATTAAATAATTTGATTATGATGGTTATGATTTGGTTGTTATATGATTGTTAGTTGATTGTATATAACTCATTAAGTGTTAAATGAAATTGAATTAGCGAAATTGGAAGCTAAAGTAATTGAATCCAACTTGGAAGAAAATGAACTTGAATAGAATTAAATTTGATTTGGAAGTGAACTAACTTGAATATAAATTAGTGAATGCAAACTAATTGAAATTGAATATGAATGAATGCTAGTAAAAACATCCAATGTTAATGAATCAAATGTGATTAAATTGAAAACCAATTCATTGAATATTAATGAGAAGTGAATTTATATTGATTTGGTTATGGATTTGATAGATGTTTATTGGTTGGATAGTTGTTTGATGGTTGCATTTGTTGCTTTTATTGCATTTGCTATATTGGCATATATAGTTGTTGATATATGTTTTATATTGATATTATTTTCATACATACATGTTTCTCATGGTTTGTTGAGTGTTTAGTAGGTGCGGATTGCGCTTGCTTCGCATTTGGAGCTCGCTTTCGCACTATATTAGCCGTATATGCTCGCTAATAAAATATAAGGTACATATCTCGGATTAAATATCGTACTTTTACACTTTTTTCCCTGCGGAATGCCTCATCACTTGATGAGATGTATATTTGTGATATATATACTGTCATTTTTTTCGGATCGAGCCGCGCAAAGGAGACTCTGGCGAATTTTTCCGAAAATTTAAGGCGTTAGAATATTTTTGAGAAAATTGGGAAATTTTTGAAAACTAAGTTTGGATTTGGAAACTTAGTAAAAATTTTGTAAGAAGTTTAACTATGAATTTTGGAAAAGTTAAACACTTAAGAGATTTGAAAAATCTAAATTGAATGGTTTGTTTTGAAAAGTAAATGGATTCTGTAACTTTTTCTTACTTGGTAATTTCGAGGACGAAATTCTTTTAAGGGGGAAGTTTGTAACGATCCAGAATTTCTATTAATTAAAAATTGTATATTTAATTGATTTTAAATATTAATAAGTGGGATTTATAGGTCGAATAAATTTTATTTCGAATATCTGGATTTAATTGGATAATTAAATCGATAATTTAATAGTTGAAATTACAGAAATAATTGTAAATTGGGTTTAATATGATTAAAAATGATTTGAAAAATTTTATTATATCATATTGGAGTTATAATGATGTTATAGGACTTTTAAAATCGAATTAAAAGTTAATTTGTGAAAATTGAATATTTTAATATTTAATTATCGACTGAAAAATAGCCATTTTTCAATCAGTCTTGGAGTTCGACGAAACCAGTTTCATCGGATCCGTAATGTGATATTATTGTAAGGTTTCAAATTTCGTGTCAATCGGATTTACCGTTTGACCGGGGCAAGCCAAAACGCATAGAAAATTCGTTTAACCGGTTTAATTTAAATTTGATCGTTTATTGCCGTAACTCGCACAGATGATCGAATTAGCCTCCGAAACACGTTCCATTGTGTTCGGAATATGGGGTAAACCTTAGAAACGCCAACCGGCACGATTCGTTTGGAGTTTGGAAAATTTCGGATAAATAGTGTTTTGGTCAAATTTTCTATATAAGCACCTCCATAATTCATTTTGCAAGAGAATAAAAACCTAACCCTAATTTCAACAGCCCTAGCCGCCACTATCTCCACGAACGGCCAGAAATTCGGACGCTTCTTCCTCTATTTTCTTTAAATCCACAAAGAAATTCGCGAAACTTCCAACTAACAATTTGTAGAGCATCAAGAGAGCTTCAAAACGAACGGCTATGATCGTGATCAAAGCGGTGGATCGACGACAAAATGGTGATGAAGGCCGCACGTTTCGACTTGAATTCCCAGGCCATAGATGAACCGAGCTCTATGAGATTCTAGCCGATGGTTGAGCTTGTGATGACGAGAGGAATGGCACTTGCTGATCGTGGTGGAAGTCAACGTGGTGGTCCTGAAAATTGAAGGCGTGGCGGCGGCTATGGGTTCTTATTCGTGAGTACGTACGTGAACTGAACGGAGATGGGAGAAAGGGTGCGTGCTGCCTGATGAAGGGGGAGGCAAATCGAACGGTGATGGTCTGTTAGGGTGAAAAATAAAATAAATTTGTAGTTAATTTATATATTATAAATTGTTTAAACTTCTAAATACGATATCTTGTTCATACGAGGTCCGTTTTGGACGAAACGAATTGCGTTGGCTTCGTTTTGTTGAGCACTACGCAATGGAGCTGGATTGGAGTTGATTGGAGTCGGTGAAAATTTTGGGTAAAATTAAACGCTTGTTTAATTTTATTCGAAATAAAACGCTGAAACCGTTATTGAAACCGTTACTGAAACCAAGGTGAGAACTTCTCACTCAATCGAATTGTTTCGATTTAAATTTTAAATAGTTAGATTTAAAATTTGCTTGATTGTATGCCTGAATGATAAATTGTTGGTTGTTGTTTGAAATAGACATTATACGCCGTTAGTAAGCGGGGGTTATTTATTAAAAACATATACCGCGAATATTTCACCGCAAAGTGAAATTGGTATTATTTATGTACTTGGAGTTGATTTCCCGCATTATATAGCGGATGAGACCCTATTGCGCCGCATAATAGCGGATAATATTTTATAAATCCTATATACCGCGTTATTCCGTATTGGAACGGAATTGGTATTGTGCTAACATCTTTGGATGCAGGGAAACAGGTCGGAGGGATCCAACTGGATTCCTCACCGGTATTTATTTAATTACAGATATTGTGATGTTTGTTGATTATCATATCGATATATGATATTTGGATGTGGTGATTGACTATTTGGTGCTGTTGCATCATCGGATCCATTTTTGAAGTTTTAAAATAATGATTTTTGATTTTAAAAATAATTTTAAAGTGATTTTTGAAAGTATAAGTTTTATTAAATTTTGAATTGTTAAAATAAATAAACATTATAATTTTATTGTTATAAAAGTTATATTTGTGGAAAATAGTACGTAAGTATGATTTTGAATTATATAAGTTTAAATAACGTTTTGTAAATTATTAAAAGGATTGGTTTATTTAAATTGAGATTTTTGAATTATTATAAACGGTTTATATAAAAGATTTCTAAGATTAATATTTATAAATTAAAAATATAGGAATTGTGAAACGAGTTTTATTAAGTGTTAAAATGAAGTATAAATGGATTCCACAAGTGAATAAAATTTATAGATCTATAAATTGTGAAGTTATGAAATGAATAGATTTTGTAAAATAAAAGATTTATAAATAATTAACTTATAAATCGGATTTTGGGTATAAAGTTGAGTTATAAATTGAATTGACTTAAAAAAGGGATTTTATAATTAAAGTTTTTATAAATAGAAATGGAATTTATAAACATTGTTCATAAATCCGAAATCAATTGAACTTGATGAATTAAACATAGAAGTTTATTAAAGGAGATATATTCGTGATTTTGGACAGTAAATTATCCTTTAAGTTAAATCGTAATAATAAGAGTTTGGTTGGGAATTGTATTCACGATTTTGGACAGTGAATATATTATTAAATAAAATGGATATGGTTTGGGGAAGTGATATTTTAAATAGAATTAAAACGATTTAAAGATGTTTTAAAATGCGTTGAGTATCGAATACATAGATTTCAACATTTATTGTTGAAATAGACGTTTTCGAGAAATAGAAGCAAATGGTGGACTATAACACTATTGTTATAGTAAATGATTTCCGAAAGGAAATGTTTTTTGTATAGTATTGGGATTTATATATCTATCTTAATTTCGAATCCCTATACTAGTGATTTTGGGTTATCGTAACGATGTTTTACGCAACATTCGTTTTGACCCAAATAAATGTGTTAAGAGATTGTTTTCTTTAAAGAATGAAATATATACTTAATTTCGACTTAAGTATATTGAATATTTTCCAAGTGTTGAAAATAAATGGATTTGTAAATTACTTATTATTAAATAAGTATGGGAATGTTTTCCTATATGAAGTGAATATTTTGAGATTTTATCTTTTAAAGATAAATTGAAAATGAATATTAAAAATCGATTTGGAAATCGTATATTCATAGATGTTTTGGAATTGTAAATTCACTATGGAATTTATAAAAGAAAGGGAAAATTGTTTAAAAATAAACGTTGATTTATTTTTGAAGTGTGGGAATAAATTTACGGATTTGGAACGTAAATATAAAGTAAATCGGTAAGGATTTATTTAATTGGTTTAAATGAACCATTTTGAAATGAAAATGAATAAAGATTTGTGAATATATCCCGTATAGGGAAATGATTTGAAATTTGTTTTCAAAAGTGGTAAAGGTGAAAAGTGATTTGAAAATTATTTTCAAATGGTTGAAGTGTGGAAATTATATATCTAGTAAAGATATTTTGGAAAATAAATAATTTGAAAAATTATTTGGAATCTGGTGATGTTGAGCATACCTATTGATAGTTAAATAACCGACTAACAATATTTACCTTTGAATGGGTATTTGTTGTGATTTGCTTGAAGTTGAATGCCACACTTATTTTCAAAATAAGCGCTCACTATTTGGGTTAGCCGGGAAAGAACCTTGGGGTCGTATAACCCATTCCGAATATGTGATACGTCGTTATGGATTGCATTTGATGACCGGTGTTGAACACCGGATATTTGTGAAAACGGAAGGATTACCGTCGAATGTTTCTGTGTCGGCTAATCCTCGATATAGAAATTTATTACCCTTTGTGATGGGATGTCCGGTCGTGATTAGTGGATATCCGGATTGCAAGGACTTCTTTGGAAGTACCTTCGGTTCCGTTCGATCCCGGAATGGACTTGTATGGATGTGTGTCTTGACGTTACAATTTGAGATGTAAAGCTGGTTTCTATCAAATATATTTCCGTTGGTGGCGGAGAATTTATTCTCTTAGCTTAACACCCTAGAGGTTATGTAGTTGATGGTTACTAGTGATACATTCTCAAATTGGTGATGTGGCATACGAAGTGCTTTTGAGCATTTGTTGAATCAAAGCATGGCTTTTGTATAAAGCGTGGCTTTGTGGACGAGACTTCGTCGGACCTCAACCCCGGAAATGGTCAAAACAGGAAGGATGCGGCAAGGTTATTAGGGGGTAGCGTCCCTTTAGTGTATGTCATTCCTTCTGGATAGAGGTGGTATCATGGTATGAAGCCCAGATACTTAGCCTATGTTGTTGCTGCAAATTTATTGCTTTGTGTTTCTTGGAAATCGAGGATCCTCGGATATAGATCGGTTACGATCGAGGAATGACATATTCGTGTCAGTTGTTACCCAGTTAGGGGTAACCTGGCCTTGTGTTGGCAGAGATCCGGTTAGGTTCTCGGGTCGTCTTTCCAGAGGCGTACCCATGTGGCAATGGGAAGTTCCTTGGCCTGACCATTTGTTGGAAATCCAAAAAAACAATACGATCTTGTACGGTTTTAGTTGTAGAACCTACCATTCACTTATGGTGGCGCCCCACTGTTTGGATGGTAACTATAGTAGGCATACGATAATGATCGTATGTTGGCTAAGATTTATATTTTTACTTTCAAAATGATTTTTCCTACACTATGCACTAGTAATAATATCAAATGTTTCTTTTTAATGCGTATCAAGCATCTTTGACTATCATAAGGAGAAATCTCCTCCGATTCTGCGTTTGCATTGTGTGTGTGTGCAGGAGGCCTTATGGTAGTCTCATTTTCTAAAAAGCATTGCGAATCTATTTTAAAATTATCATGTTCTTTGTTTTAAAGATAAACTGTTTTAGTTCTCACACCAGTCACATGACTGACTCGGAGTTTATTGTTTTCCTTCCTAAACTCTGGGTGCCCACCAATTTCCACACGGGCAGTCAAGAGTCAGGTTTATCAGGATATTCTGGAATTCAGGAGTTGCTGGAGGCAAGCTGGATGACATGGCGTATTCACTAGTATATAGTATTTCTTTTCCGCTGTTTGTTGTTGTTTGTTGTTGTAAACTCTGATAATGTAATGTAATGTGATGTGATGTAATAACTGATATAGTTCTTTGTTTAAAGATTATTCATTTATCTATTATATGTTGTTCCGCTGCGATTGTGAGATTCTGGTATTGTTCTGTTGTTTTTCTCTCTTCTTATATCTTTTTCTCTCTTTTTCTATCTTTTTCTTCTTCTTTAACCATAAAGACTCGTAAGTTTGTTCCTCTTTGGCTGGATTATTGTGGAATGTTGCCAGTTTAAAGGAGTATGGATTTTCGAGACTTTACAGAATTATAAGTTATGCAAATAAGGATGACAAAGGAGCAAGAGAAACAAGGCAAGATTCTTAGAAATTTGCAAAAATTTCTAACGGATAATCATGCAGACCCTATTGTGATTGAAGATGATTCCTCTAACATACGTATTCATAATCCATTGGAGGAAGAAGAAGAAGAAGCGCAAATGGACGAAGAAGATAAACTTATTTGCATTGGAGAAGCTTTTTTGACAAAAATGGTAATGTGGTCGAAGAAAATGGAAACTTTTGTCTCCATTACCCTAATTGTTCGATTCACAAGTCACCAATTGTCAATGACTCTCGTTAGATTGTTATTATATTAATGTTTTTATATTTTGTGTACTTGTATATAGTTGTGTACTTAGATTTATGTTTCGTTTATTATACTTCGTTATTAGCATTTAGTTTCATAGTATTAGTTTAAGGGGGAGTTATTTACTTTAGGCTAAGTTTTTTGTTGATGACAAAGGGGGAGAATTATAAAATAGGTTAGATAGACTTAGATTAAGGAGGGGTTAGTAGATTAAGGGGGAGTTGTTGGAATAGGGAGAGTCGGAGTAGAATTGAAGTTTGTTGTAGAAGATTTTATAAACAAAGGTTGTTGTCATCAAAAAGGGGAAGATTGTTAGTTCCTGAGATGATGGTTTTGATGACAACAACCTTAGAACTTGTTATAAAATATAAATACTAATATTGCAACTACGGAACAAAGTTCCTAAAGGTTACGGGTTCGAGTCCCGCAGTTGAGATATGTTTCCCTTAAGGCCTTGAGCGGTTATCCTCAACAAAGCCGAACATGGTAGAGGATTGATGCTCTTAGCTGGGCTGGCTAAAAAGGGGTCAGTGTGGCGGACAGCTGTATCCCCTAGCTCTACTCTCCGGAGTAGGGTTTTTAAAAATACTAATATTCTTGTCTAGATATATATGTATATGCAGGATATATATGCAGGTACTGAGAATGAAAACTGTACAGTATAAAAATTCTAGACTGAGTATAGAGATTCAAGACTGATGAATTCAAGACGGAAGAAAACAAGACTGAAGACGAGTATCAAGAATTGAAGAGTTCAAGATATTAAGATAAGTAATAGAGTCTAGATTTATGTTAAAACTTCATAATAGCACTAAAATCTTTATTCGGATTTTAATTGTGCAATGAAACCCACCTTCTCGCTTTAATAGTGGGATGGAACCCACGACCTCTTTAGTAGGATGGAACCCACGACCTCTCTAGTGGAATGGAACCCACTAAATCTTCAGAATGATTTTTTTCTTCTAACTATCTTTTTAAAGTCATCTCTATCAATTTAAATATTTTAGCCTTAGTTCAAAAACTAGTTTTAATCATATTAATTTCAAAATCATCTCTTTTTTAAAAACAATCTCTTGATTTTAGTATTTTAATATGTTTTAAAGAAATCTATACTTAGTTTTTAATATTAATTTTATATCATAGATTATATATTTTGAGATCACTTTCTAAAACTCTTTTATAAATTTAAACTATGTTCAAAATAGTTTACAAAGTTTAAAAATTGTTTTGACAAATTTTAGAATAGAAATAATTTTAAAGCGAAATCTATTTTCAATAATAACATAGGCATGTCAACATCCCTCATCCCCCATGTTGACATGGTAGCCGCAGAATTTAAAATTCAAATTTTCAAAACAAGTGTCTGTTCGTCATAACCTTTGGCGAATGGACATGATCGTTGTTCTCCTATAAATACCAGTTATTTTCAATGAAGTTTAAGTTATCTTTTCTTCATTTCTTCATTTCTTCACTCCTTCTTTTCCACTCAAATATTCTCTTATATTTCATATACTAACAAAATTCTACAAAAATCCTATGTGAATCAAACTCGACCGTCTCTAGTTTGATTCTCCGCCCCTCTCTCTCAAAGATCTCGGTGCTATTAAGAGTTATAGGATCATTTGCAATCAAAAAAGTGTACCGAGTCTCTCTTTATCAAAGTGTGATTGGAAACGGTGTGATTGTGACCCGTAAATCAATTGGATGCGATTGTAGCCCGTAAATCAATTAGGTGATCTTGTAGCCTGGTTAAATCAAGAGAGTTTGCCCTATACTCGAAGACAGGAGGGTGTATCTCGTGGTCTTGAACTGTACAAAAAATTGTGGGACAGGATGTATGGTAACTCCGAACCAACATAAAATTCTTGTGTGTTCTTTCATTTACTGTTTTTATTTACTATTTGCATCTATGTCTGATTTTGTGATTAATTCTGTGTTTGTGAATTGCATCTGTTCGGATTTAATTTGAAAAGATTTCAAAAAGATTCATAAAATTAATTAAACACTATTCAACCCCCCCCCCCCCCCCATAGTGTTAATTCTACCTTAAGATTCGTAATCCGCATTTCCTACATTATTTCAAATGGATTTAGGATGGTAGTCCTATTAAATTATGACGGATGGTCATTTTAAAGATTTTAAAGGGGAACTCTAATAAATTGATTTTTGATGGGAAATCTAATAAATTACTTTTAGATGAGATATCTAATAAATGGGTGGATAAGATATCTAATATATATGATTTATGACTTTGTTTCATATTATGTTAAGACTAATCATTTTAGGTGCATGGGCATAGTAAACGATCTGCATGTTTTGTTTTGGATACTAGTGAGGGGAAAATCCGTTCCGCTAAACGGCATGATCTCACTAGATATCTATTTATGATAAAAGATGATAGGGGATTATTCATACTAGAATTATTGTCTGATTCGAATTTTGTGTTTCTCCACAAACTCTCGAGTACTCAAAATTAATTTGAGTGGTCTAAGAGTGGGACACTTTTAGGTTGGACGAATAAGCTTACGGAGACGTGCAGGAGGCAGTGCTAGCTATGTAGGAGTTATTTTGTGTACTCCGCTATGATGTACTAAGAACTGCGAAGTTTATATTGTTAGTTCTCTGACCATCATAAGGGGATATCTTCATATGTCGCTCTTATCGTATTTTGTACATGTATATGTGATCTGAACATGGTCAACGTTCGGAATTATGCAATTAAATCTGAATATTATAATAAGAAATGAAAATTTCTATTTTGTTGAAGTTTAATTTTTTTTTCATATTCTTGTGTTCCTGTGTATCAATATTAACTACGCCGCATTCGGTCGCCAAGAAATAACAACTACGGATGACTGCACACCAGTGGCGGTTAGTTTTGGGCCTCAAAAGGTGGGATGTTACATGTTGATATCAGAGCATGGTTTATGTACTTAAAAAGAATTTAAACCCTAAAAGATTTTTTTAGCATAATCTAATGAATCTAAAATATGATTGGGCTTGGGTAAGCATTATACTAACATATGTGTACTTTGCTATAAATACCTAAGTACGTAAATCCCCACTCTCTTAGACCGTTCTTCTGTATCTTACCGAGATTGGATTCCAAGTAGTAGGGAAGTAAGATATGGAGACAGGAAACTAATGAGTGAATCAAGGTGGGAGACGCACTGCAACAAGTGGGAATGTTCGACCCAATACTAGGAGCAAACAGGGTCGACAGGAAAATGCAAACCCAGATGCAAATGCTAATGTTGGTGTTGAGATTCCACCCATTGATATGAGGATAATGTATCAGTTCTTCGTGAATATGATGCAAGCTAGAGCAGCTGCGGGAATGGCTGTAGGCAATGTCGGAGGAGCTAATCCGGTGGCCCCAGTTGGCAATAATTATGCCAAGCTGAGCAGGAATTACACTAGTCTTAGAGGAAAGCCTTTTCTAGGAACCAAGAATGCAGTAGGAGTGGAGAACTGGTCATTGCATTATAAAAGGATATTTGCAGATCTTGGTTTGATGGATATGCAAAAGATGAGACTTGCTTCAAGGAAATTGCAGGGAGCAGCATTGTCTTGGTGGAGCGGAGTTACCGGAGGAGAGCCAGAGGAAGACCTGACTTGGGCTGAATTTCGAAGGAGGTTCGAAGAAAGATTTCTATTACAGGTTGCCAGGTCAGCATTGCTCAGGAAATTTACAGATTTAATCCAAGGGGATAGATCGGTGATTGAGTATGCTACGGAGTTTGATGAGTTGTCTCGTTACGGGTATGCTACTGTGGATACTGTCATTTGGAGGAATGATAAGTTTATCAGGGGGTTGAATCCTGAGATCGCCAGAGAAACCATGCCAAACCTCCGAGATCCGTGTTATGTTGTTGAGATGGCTATTCGGAATGAAGCGATGCTTTCTACTTTTGGAAAAAGAAAACCGGCCGAGGTTCAGAATTTTCAGGGTAAGAAGCAGAAGTTCTTCAAGAAGAAAGGTGCCCAGTCTGGAGTAGCAGCTAAGAAGAGCAAGGCTGGTATTGTTTGTTACAAGTGTGACAATAATGGGCACTATGCTAATGAGTGTCGCTCGGGTGATGGAAGAGCAGCTGTAGTGAGGCTGAATGTGAAGTGCTACAACTGTGGCCAGATGGGACATCACAAGGACAAGTGTGCCGAGACTGCTAAGGCTGGTATGAGAAATGTCTTTGCGTTGGAACCATCATCCTCTAGACCAAGGATGTTGAGAAAGAAAAAACTATGATGTAAGGTATGCTTATGATTCATAGTACTTCGGTTATGATACTATTTGAAACCGGTGCATCACACTCATTTATATCTCAGTATTTGGTACATTGCTTTTGTCTAGAACCTTTATACCTTATTACTCCTTTAAGGGTTGCGAATCCTATAGGAGGGTATGCAATTGTGGGAATGAGATATGACCAGTTAGAACTTAATTTGTTAGGTCATATATTTGCATGTAGTTTATATGTTTTGATTTCGTGGGTTTTGGGATCATATTGGGTATTAATTGGTTAGATAGATATGATGTTAGGATATTTTGTCAGGAGGGGAAAATATCATTGAGACACCTTAATAGCCGTAATCGAGTCATTTACTCGGTATGGAGTTAGAACGAAAATGCTTATGCGTTATTGGGTGCTATGGGAAAGAAAGCAAACTTGAAGCAGGTTTATGTTGCAAGAGAGTTTGCGGATGTGTTTGAACCAGTTTCGGGCTTGCCTCCGAAAAGAGCAATCGAGTTTCAGATAGATCTCGTACCGGAAGCTGAACCCATAAGTAGACCACATAGCAGTATGTCACCAACCGAGATAAATGAATTAAAGGTACAGCTAGTGAAATTGGAAGGAAAGAATTTCATTCGACTAAGCAGTCCGCCTTGGGGAATGGCCATGGTATTAGTGAAGAAATCAGATGGGTCGTTAAGGATATGTATCGATTCTCATATGTTGAACAAGAGGATGATCAAGAATAAATATCCTTTGTCGAGAATCGACGACTTATTCGATCAGTTGAGTGGAGCCAAAGTGTTTTCCCAGCTGGATTTAGCGACAGGTTTCCATCATCTAAGAGTGGTAGAAGACAGTATTGGACCAGATATGGGTCTTACGAGTAGTTGGTTGTGCCATTCGAGCTTACTAATACGCCAGCTTTCTTCGTGGATTTGATGAACCGGTTTTTCCGAGAGCACTTGGATAGGTTCGTATTAGTTTTTATTGATGACATTTTGGTATATTCTAAGAATGAGAAGGATCATGCGAATCATCTTAGAATAGTGTTGGAGACGCTAAGGCAACATCATTTGAAGGCGAAGTTCTCGAAATGTCATGTCTGAAAGAAAGAAGTGAAGTTCATTGGTCATGTAGTTTCCAAGGAAGGGTTAGCAGTTGATCCGGATAAGATCGAAGCTATTAACAATTGGAAAAGACCAGAGACGGTAAGTGATATTAGAAGTTTTCTTGGACTTGCAGGATACTACCAAAGGTTCATTAAGAATTTCTCGCGGATAGCGGCATCCTTGACTATGCTAATTAGGAAAGATGTGAAGTTTGTTTGGTTTGACAAATGTAAGGAGGCATTTTTTAAGTTGGAACATTCGTTAACCAATGCACCCGTGTTAGTAGTTCCTGACAGGAATCAGAGGTTGGCAGTTTACACCGACGCATGTGGTACTGAGTTAAGTGCTGTGCTAATGCAGAAAGAAAAGGTTATTGCATATGCTTCTAGATAGCTTAAACCACATGAAATGAGATACCATACTCATGATTTGGAGTTGGCAGCGGTAATCTTCGTATTGAAGGTGTGGAGACATTATCTTTTGGGAGAATTGTTTGAGCCATTTTCGGATCATAAGTCTCTACGCTATTTATTCTCTCAGAAGGATCTGAACATGAGACAATAGAGATGCCTGGAGTTTGTTACAGCTTATGATTTTAGCATCGAGTATACACCGGGAAAAGGAAATAAGTTAGCGGATGCGCTTAGCAGGAAACATCAGAATGTGGTGCTAGCTATGTTGGCAGAATGGAAAGACTTGGAAGCATTGGCTACTTGCAGTGTGCAGTTGAGGTCGACTGCTGGATCTAGTCGGAATGTCGCCATGATGTCCTGTTTGGATATTCGACCAGTTCTGATAGAACGAATTGCTTTTAGGAAGAAAGAGGATCCAGTCTTAGCCGAGAGGATTAGAAAGTTGGAAACTGGAACCGAGATTGATGACTTAAAGGATTTTATTCTTGATCGCAGGGGTTGGTTGAGAAAGAAGGAACGGTTATGTGTTCCGGATGGTGAAAACTTTAGGAAGGAAGTTCTTAGGCAATGTCATCAATGAAGTTTACGATTCATCCTAGGGGAACCAAGATGTACCAGGATATAAGAAGTTTCTTCTTGGAAGGAATGAAGAGGGATATTGACTTATGGGTAAAACTGTGTTCGAACTGTCAGCAAGTTAAAGCCGAACATCAAAAGCCAACTGGTTTGCTTTAGCTTTTGGATATTCTAGTCTGAAAGTGGGACTCGATATCCATGGATTTTATTGACGGTTGCCAAGGTCAAACATGGGTAATGAAAGTATATGGGTCATAGTGGAAAGATTGACCAAGAGTGCACATTTCATTCCGGTAAGGTCAAACAGGATGACACCTATTTTGGCTAAGTTGTTCATGAAGAACATCGTTAGACTGTATGGAATTCCTATTAGTATCATTAGCGATAGAGATGCTTTGTTTACTAGCGAGTTCTGAAAGAGCATACAGAGTGTGTTAGACACTAAGCTCAAGATGAGTACCGTATATCATCCTCGGACGGATGGGCAGACAGAGAGAGTCAACAAGGTACTGGAAGATATGTTGAGGGCTTGTGTGCTGGATTTTAGTGCTTCTTGGGAAGACCACTTGCACTTAATGGAGTTTTCCTATAATAATAGTTATCAAACTACAATATGAATGGCGCCTTTTGAAGCTTTGTATGGAAGGTCATGCAAATCACCAGTATGTTGGTTAGAGACCGGAGACAGATTGATCCTTGTTTCAAATTTGGTGAGAGAGGCGACGGAAAAGATCGAGTCGATATGAAAAAGAATGAAGGAAGCTCAGTCTAGACAGAAGACTTATGCAGACAAAAGGCGTAAGGACCTAGAGTTCTCAGTTGGAGATAGAGTTTTCATCAAAGTATCACCGATGAAAAGTATGGTTCGGTTCGGGAAGATCGGAAAGCTAGCACTGAGATATGTTATACAATTCATATTCAGAGAGGATTGGGAAACTCGCATACCGAGTAGATTTGCCGAGATGTTTGACCGGGGTGCACAATGTGTTTCATATTTCTCATCTTAGGAAGTGTGTTCATGATCCGGAAACTACTTTCGCTCCGACGTCACTGGAGGACTTAGTGGTGGAACGGGATATGACTTTTGTGGGGCAACCAATTCGTGTTGTGGCAAAAATGAGAACAGATTAAAGAACAAGACAGTCAGGTTGGTGAAAGTTCAGTGGAACGATAACGTAAAGGACTATACTTAGGAGACAGAAGACAGGATTAGGGCTACTTTTCCTAGGCTGTTTTAGATGGTAAGTTCTATACAGGGTTTATATAGAATTCGGCTGGTAGGTTATACTAGCTTTGCTTGCATGGGTTATATGCTTGATGTTGTGTCCTTATTGAAATTCTGGGACGAATTTCTTTAGGAGGGAAGTCTGTAATGCTCTTGAATTTTAATTAGCATTATTTAGGATATTTGGTTGGATTAATTAAATAGAATAATGTGAATAATTAGGGAGATGAGATTAATAAATCCAATCGTCATGTCTTAATGAATGAACTAAAATAAGACTTAACTAAATAAAGGAGGAGGAATTTCTTAAGGGGTAAACTTGAAAATGGGACTACATAATCTCTTCCTCCACTTTAATAAATTTTCACTCTTTCATTCTTAACTTCTCACCAACTTTCGGACGGCCATTAAAAATTCCAGGAAGAGCAATAAATTGAACATAAAGTTAAGTAATTAAAGCTAGGAAATTGTCTCATTCTCCAATCAACTAATCAAGGTGAATAATCATATTTATCATCTCATTTTTCTGTGTTTGGATCGGTTGTGGGTTATACCCGATTCATATGTGTGATTTTAGTTAGGATATAACCATTTAGACCTTTGTTTGGAAAAGACATAGGTGTTTTAAATGTTAATGAGCTAATTAACAAGTCTATCTGGGTTTTGGTTAAATTCCAAATTATGTTGAACTTCATATGCTCTGAAATTTAGATATGTTAAATGATATGATTTAAAGGATTTTTGGTCATTTTTGGGGATTTCTCCTTAGTGTTTACTAAGACAATTAAATTATATAAGCTAAGGACTAAAATGCAAATTTGCTTATGAATTGGTCAAATTCGGAGGGAAAACTGCTTAGAAATTGATTTGGGGAAGAAGAATAGTGTTTTAAGAAACAGGTTGACTTCTGTGTACTTTTTAATATTTGAAAATATAGGAGAAGGCTTCTTAGCCAATCAAAATTAGACAAGTAAGATAAAACATCATTTCAGTAGGCTCAGTTATGCCATCGACTCCAACAAACCCGCTTTTACCTTTTCGACAAAGTCAAAAGGTACCTTTCGCCTAAGACGAAAGGTAAACAACTACCCTCCGCCTAAATCGAAAGGTAGGCACGGTGTTGAAGGGAAGAGGGGCGAAGGGATGAGAAGGCTGCTTCCTTTGCTTTCGAATAGAAACATAATTGCTTTCGAATAAGTTGAAGGGGGATCTTTCGACTCTATCGTTTTATAAAAGACTAAAATTTATACATTCAAGAAGGGGTTTCGAAGGGGATCTTCGAAAGCCAAACTCTTCGAAAGAATTGTTTAAAATGTTTTTAAAAAAAGGTGTTTTAATCCTTTCGACACAGTCGAAGGGAAAGAAGGGGAAGAAGAAGGGGTTACTTCTGAACCTCTCATTGTTTTTAAAGTAAAAGTTTTAATACCTTTCGACACCTTCCGACAAGGTCGGAAGTATACTTTCGAAGGGTTGGTTCTAATACCAACACTTCGTTGTTTTTAAATGGTTTTGAAAGTTTTGGTTTCAAAAGGTTTGATTTCAAATGGTTTTGATTTCAAAAGGTTTGATTTCGAAAGGTTTTGAAGGGGTTACCTTCAATGATTGCGAAAGGTTTTGAGTTTCAACAGTTTCGAAAGGTTTTGAGTTTCATTGTTTTTGAAAGGTTTATAAATGGTTTTATAAGCGGGGGATACCCTAGACTTGCGACAAGGTCGAAAGGTAGAAGCTTTCGACTTGGTTGAAAAGAAACCTTCCGACAAGATCGAAAAGTAGGACCTTTTGGCAAGGTCGAAAGATATGATTTTGTGATGTTTTCAAAAGAAAGGTTTCCAAAGAGGCTAACTTTGGATGTTCATTTGCTTTCGAATGGGACTTCATTCGAAAGGGTTTAAAGGGCTGTTTTTAGCCATTTTTCCTCAAGTAAAATTTCGCTAACTTAAAGGGGTTAATTCGAAGGGTTATAGCATAAAATACTTGTTTTGTTTAAATATGTACAGGGGATCCTTATATAAATTTGATGTTGCTAAACCCTGGGGACACCGGGGTAGGTTTTATTTTTTCGATATATAGTTTGGGATTACAAACAGAAATATGCTTTTGAAAATATACAATGGGGCTATCAATGTGTTTTTATTTATTTTAACCTAACTGAGGCTACCAATTAGAATATGTTAAACAGGTGGGGAAAATAAGTAATCGTGGGGATCGTGAATTTTTATAACTAATCAAGGGGATTGCGGTGTTTTAATTGGTCAAGTGTTGTGTTCTTGATTAACCTAGAAAAACCATGTAATATGCAGTGGATAGCCTACACCAAAATTTCTAAAGAAATGTATGTTTTACCAGAGATGGTTAGCCTCGGAATTTGGCACCAAAGGGTTCATAATCACCCTAGGAAAACTATGTAGCATGTGGTGGATAGCCCACACCATCTTTTATAAAACAATGCATGATGGATAATCTGCATTTATCTTAAATGGATTTGGGACGGATAGTCCCATTAAATTATGATGGATAGTCATTTTAAAGATTTTAGTGGGGAACTCTAATAAATTGATTTTAGATGGAAAATCTAATAAATTTCTTTTAGATGGGATATCTAATAAATGAGTGGATGTGATATCCAATACATATGATTTATGGCTTTATTTCATATTATGTTAAGACGAATCATTTTGGGTGCAGGGGCCTAGTAAACGATCTGCATGTTTTGTTTTGGATGATAATGAGGGGGAAACCCGTTCCGCTAAGCGGCGTGGTCTCACTAGATATCTATTTATGATAAGAGATGATAGGGGATTATTCATACTAGACTTATTGTCAGACTCGAAGTTTGTGTTTCTCCACAAATTCTTGGGTATTCAAAATTAATTTAAGTAGTCTGAGAGTGGGAGACTTTCAGGTTTTTAGACGAATAAGTTTCCGAAGACGTGCATGAGGCAGTGTTAGCTATATATGAGCTATTTTTTGTATTCCACTGTGATGTACTAAGAACTGTAAAGTTCATATTGTTGGTTCTTTGATCATCATAAGGGGAAATTTTCATATGTCGCTTTTATTGTATTTTATACATGTATATGTGATCTAAACGTGGTTAACGTCTGAGATTATGTGATTAAATCTGAATATTATTAATAAGAAATGAGAAATTCTATTTTGTTGAAGTTTAAATTTTTTTCATGTTCCTGGATATCAATATTAACTATGCCGCATTCGATCGCCAAGAATTAACAACTACGGATGACCGCACCATCAATAGCGGTTAGTTTTGGGTCTCAAAAGGCGGGATGTTATAGTCAATATTAGAAGTCATGATACTATATCAAAAACATAAATGAATATAGTTGGTTACGTAAAAGAAACAAGTTAAAAGAGAAAAATTATAGATCTAAGAGTCTAATTCAAATTTAAAATATGTTTGAATGTAGAGTTGTGTAATAAGCGACGCAAGTATATTGAAGGAGTAGAGGTATGCTTGATGTTTCCACTTAATTGAGTACTGTAAAGAACTGTCCAAAAACAATGAAGGTACTGATGTATGTTATTGGAATGCAATTTTTGCTTCTGTTTTCCCTAGACAAAGGTAAATTTTATCTTTGAGTAAATCATGGTTTCTACATGTTTTGGTTTACAATGAACGAGTTCACTTTACCTATTTCTTGCATTTTATAAAATCGTTATTTTGCTACAAATCACTCATACTTCCATTTTAGTATTTGTTGTTCCATTAGATACATAGGTGTGTATTTTAAAATACTTTATTTTACATTGTAACATAACCATTTATAATAATTTATTCAAATAATAGTAATAATAAATTTCAGTGGTTTCTATCCTTGAATGGATCTCTTTATCTAATTGTTACCTTCAATGAAATATCATCCAAAGTACTTATATGTGTATCTACATGTATTTTGTGTTATATTGATATTAGTTTACATTGAATTATATTTACTACTACATTATTCAGTTTTATGTTTACATGAACATTTGGTCTCATAGAAAGTTATTGTTTGTTTCAAAATTTTAATTGCATATTGTGTATTCTTTATAATTTGCAAGTCATATTACTCTAATGTATCAAAAAAATATTGCGTTTCAAAGTTTTCGTGATGTTTTACTAATTTGGTTATTATCACGAGATTTCAGAAAATGCGACAATGCAAATAGTGGAGTGTTGTTTATTTGAACCAATTTGAAACATTCTTCCACTTTGAGCATAGTTTCTCTATTCTAAACTTTAAACACCACTAATACAGCAAACTACGTGCACGTTTAAATTTATAAATTAAACATACAATAAACTCATATTCAGCTTACGTTACTTACATTTGAAAATTAATAGATATACTTAGTAATGCAGTGCTTACTAGTTAGAAATAACAGATATATGAAATTTTATATCATTGTATAGTAATTTTTCTTCAAAAATGTGAAATCATACTTTGTACACTTTGAGATTATTAAAGCAGCTTTGCAAACGAAAGTCTATCAATGATGTATATGAAATAAAAAAATACCATTCAGGAACATATGCTCTTACATTCGTATAATAAAGAAAAAATATAAATCTACTATTAGATAAATTATACATGAACCCTGTATGCGTACACGGGTTCACACGTGTGTGTACACACACATACATACATATACACACATACGTAAATTACTATTTCAATTTAAACTATATATATATATATATATATATGATCATTTCATATTATAAATTAGTTTTTAACCAATGAATTCTCAAACATGTACAACTCTCACATACATGCTCTGTTTCATGCACAGTTCACGCCGTTGGGCTCTTAATGAAATTAGACTCTAAAATGTTAAAATGTGTATTATCAACATTATTCGTTCCATTCGAATATTACATATTCGAATTTAAATGTGTATAGCTCAGTTGGTCAGGGCTGCCTAGCGATCATGGAACAAAGTTGCTTGAGGTCACGGACTCGAGTCTTAGTCAGTTGCGATATGCAACCCTTAAAATATAGAGCGGTTATCACTTAAAAAAGCGAGAATGTTTGAGGGATTGACACTCTGTATTGGACTGGTTAAAAAAGTGGACGGTTGTGGCGAACCATCCGAATCCTCTAGCTCTACTCCCCGGAGTAGGGTTTCAAAAATAAAATAAGTTATTTACCTATTAACATATATTGTTGGTTTTCACTCGAGTTAGAAAAAAATACTTTAGGATGTTATTCGTTTCACTTGAATATTAGATATTACGGTTTGAATGAATATAAATTATTTACATCTTGTTAGACATTAAAATAATAAACATTTGCATTCCCTTATTAATCGTATAACATATGATGTTTGTGACAATTAATTAATATTGAAACAATATCTATTTAAGATAAAAAGTAATATAAATTCTAAATTAACTAATAATATAATTTCAAATTTCAATGATGTTGAAATTAAAATTAAAGCAAAACAAATTCATCTTATTTAAATCTCCAAAACATAATTTAATATTCAAGAAACTATTCCTAATAGCATAAATCAAAAAGTGCATAATGAATCGAAAGGCTTTATTTTTTGAAATTTGCTCCTTTTTCTTGATGTTCTATGCACCTGATCCAACACTTTATGAGCTCATGGTTTCTTGGCAATCAGTATTGTCTCATTATTATCACAATAGTAGCATCAGACCTTCAATGATGAGGAGCACTCCTAACTCTTTTATGAATTTGCGCATCCACGTTGCTTCTTTTACAACATATTTTAATGCGATGTACTCAACCTCCATGGTCAAATCTGTCCCAACTTGCTTGATACTTTTCCAACTCACCGCCACTCCATTGACGGTAAACACAAAAGTGGAGACTGATTTACTAACTTCGACATCATTTTAAAAGCTAGAACCCAAGTACCCCTTCTTAAGGTGCTCATTATTTTCCTAAATGAGAAACAAACTCTTTAATAATCTTAAATTCTTTAGGATAGTTTTGACTGTTGTTAGTTTTCTTCTGGATTTGATTTATATCGGCTAGTTGTAATGAGGCAAAAGCGACATCTGGCATAGTACATAGCATAACATACATAAGAGATCCTATTGTGGAAGCATAAGGTACACCATCTCTCCCCAACCGTAGATAGGAAGTCTTTCTTAGAAAGAACAATTCTATTCCCCGCTAACATAAAAATGTGTAATATAAAATGCCCAACACAAGGTTGCTCATTATCTAGCAATTATAAAAATGTTGTTGGTTATTGACTTAGCCCAAACTAGCCTATTTCGATAACAAATTTGAAAACCAATATATTATGTTAAATAGTTATTTTAATGTAGCTTATATAGAAATTTGTCCTTAAAAAAAAATGGTAAAGATCGAAGATCGCAGATGATGATGGATAAAGGATAAAGGAGGTAGATAAACATTAGATTATGACTGTCAATGGATACCCAAAAGCTTCGAAATCCGTTCGCATCCATATCCGAAAAGCAGATAAATATCTTATATTTGGAAAAGCGGATGTAAAACATTTGAAAATTGTCCACCGATTTTTGTCAAATTATAGTTTATTATATATATATATATATATATATATATATATAAACATAAAGAAATATATGTATTTATTGTTCTATTAAGTTAATAGTTTATATTATATACATTTAATGCATATTAACTGCTCAAAGTTATTTATCTTCATCATATTTATTGATTTTGCATACTTTTATAATCAATAGGATTAAAAAATAATTATGTTAAATCAAAATTTTCTATTTATGTTTCTTGATTTGTAAATTGTCAGTAGAGAGCATAATCATCGGATGTTCATCCATATCTGTGGATGCGGATATCCGAAAATGATTTTGAATATGGATGCAGATATGACACCATCCATATTCAAAACAATTCATTGACGGGCCTACATTAGATCAAACCGCCATAAAAATTTGTTGTATGCTCTTCTATTTTTCTATTTTTGTTATTTTTCCTCCCTTCCAATTTCTCTATTTTCTTTTAAGATGACCAAATGCGTTGATGTTTTTAAGTTCTCTTTTAAATATTTTACATTCCAAACCTCCATTCAAAATCAATGAAATCTGATAAAAATCATTATTTGAAAGATTGTTAGATGTTTGTGCCAAAAATGACGCAAACATTTACCTTAAAGATAAATATGCCTCAAATATTAGAGATAGAAAAATAATAAAAATTGCCACAGTTCATATGTATACATTTGCGAGTTTTGATTTGAATGATGAAGTGAAGTATCAAAGACTTATTTAGCATACATCGTTATTAGTACAAAAAAATTAGTATTGGCCTCATCTCAATTTTCTTCTATAAATTAGATCTCTATTTCCAAAATAAAAGAAGAAATTCACGGGAATATTTAAGTAATTTTACTAACATAAACATATGCTTTTTGAGTATACGTTCATAACTCATACCAGCCGTAATACACATCAGAGTGATCGCTTATAAATTTGAAAACGAGAGAAGTAAAAAGGAAAGAAATTCAAAAAAGATGAATGCGGAAAATAGTTTCTAAAAGGAAATGACGTAAAACAAATAAATTTATAAAAGATGGACGTGTCCCAAATTTCCACTATTTATACCATGTATGAAGATTCAGCTTTAAAAGTATTTTTTTCTAGAAAGTCAGGATGATTAGTTGTTTGAAATTAACGCTACAGATTAACAAATGTTTTTCTTACAGTCTGCTTCATTCGTCGAAACGAAATTTGTAGGGCAAATCATATAGGTTAAATTTCATCTGATTAGTTTTGACTAAGTTTCAAACTAAGTATCGAATAATTCAAAGTTAATTTAATTGATTTAAAGTCACCAAGGACTCGAGAAAACAACAAAATCGTAGATAAATGACAAAATGGAGTTACGTTCAAGAAGGTAGAAGAGATCCAGAGGCATAAAAACAACTACAATACTGAAGACCGCAAATTGCTAGTTGAACTATTGTAATATTACATGTTATTTACTTTTATGCACTTTACTTTCTGTTGAATCTTTATTGTAATAATTCGTCAAGTTATTTAACTCAATTTCAAATTGAATTCCTTCTAAAAATGTAATTGAAATATACATTCAAGAGTTAAAAATCTTTTTAATGTGATCACTGAAGTTTGTAACACAAACAATTGTTTACTATGGAGAAAAGGCAACTTGTATCAAAAAGATTGGTGGTTTATACAGCTCAAAATTGGACTTCAAATGACTGACTGTAAACAACATAAATTTGAAATAAATAAATAAAGCTTATTTCTCCCTAGATGTCCTTCATGTATCGAACTTTTCAAAAATTGCAATATTTGAAGTTAAAGTGGGATATAAACCAGACTTCACAACTAATGACTTTAGTGCCTAAACTTGACAACTGAGACGAATAAGGCAGCTATACTATATATCATCATAGCAACAAGAAAGATACGTTTTTTATTTTTATTTTGAAGCAATATGGTTTGGAAAATGTAAACAAGGTTAAGAATAATGTCTGACATTTACGTCCGAACATCTTGCAATGAAACTAATGGCCTGTTACGAAACTAAAAGCTAGAATTGTTCAGTGCCATGAACTTACACTCCTCGTTCATAGCGTGCAGTTCAGCTTCTTTCTTGTCTAACTGAGCTCTGAGAGTGACATTTTCTTCCATTAGCTTTCGAACCTCAGCCTCGTTCCTCGTATTTTCACTTTCTAGACGAACATTTTTCTCCACTAACCTGTTATCAATCACAACAGTTTACAATCGCAAGTAATTCAATGGAAAATCAAGGTTAATTCCAAAGTGCAATCACACATATAGCAGTAAATATTATTAATGAAAGATATAAGTTTACCGATTCATACTTTCATATACCCAACAAAATAGTTTTCATTGAATGGTAGAAAAGTAGTACAGGTCATATATGACTAAGAATGCGCCACTTGCAAAATTAGGTTAAGTGCTAAGTACCAGAGAGTACTTTATTATTAAAAGGTCAACGTGATCTACAATATGGTATACAGTGTTGTGTATCATGGAAGAAAAACAAAGTTTTAACATGAGTGACATACATATGGTTATTTGGTTAAATGTGTGACAGCAATCATAAAGATACAATAGGGAAGAGACGACGATCAATTATGATGGTTTGATCAAGTATATTCCTAGGAAGAAAAAAATACAGAGGCACGAACTAAAAGAAGAAGAGGAAGAAACAAAAAAGGATGTGATAATCTTAGGTCTGAAGTAGGAGTCACAATTCAGACTGAATAAATGGAAAACTTTTATTCCACTACACAATTATCTGTTTGTTTCCACTAATCTCAATTCAGTGCAATTAAGGCAAAGATGACAGAGGGGCCTATATCGACAATTTTGGAAGGATGCATCATAAAACTGTTAATATAGAGGGCTAAAAAAAAATCATATGAAGGCTAACATTTAACAATCCTATTCACCTGAATTATGTAGACGAAGGAGCCTATATGAAGGTGCACTAAAACCTCACCAAGGCATTTGACACCAATTTTCATTATGAATTACTAGTATGGGCCCGTGTTTCGCACACAGGCTGTTTGTGTTAGCCTATACGTTGATATTTTGTTTGAGCGTAAATATGTAAAAGGAAAGCAAGGGCATTTTTGGAATTTCAAAAAGACACCGAGTAAATTAGTTCAACGAATTTTCATTATTAGTAGTAGAGAAGTAGAGATGGTATCTACAATCAAATAGTCGCATGTGTACACTATAATACTTCAGTCATTTTTCAAACTTCGATTAGGGTTTACATGCATAATCTTCAACCAATTGAATATAAATTTTAGTCAAAGTTTAAAATATCCCTTCACCATTAGTTATATCGGAAATTAAATTGTATGTTAGCCTCCATAATATTGAATCCTGTAGCCCTAAAAGTGAACAGTAAAGCCATATGCCATTCTACTGACATACATGTGGAGAAAATAGATAAAGGGTACTTCCTAATACAAATGATAAAGTGTTTAAAACTTTGATATTGTTAGATGATTACTTTTAAGATGTGCCTATTTTCAACCACACCCCGATTTAGCAACAAACCACAATAAACTATCTTGGATATTCGATAATGCGGTTTAAAAAGGAACAAATACAACCATCTATTGATAAAGGAGAGATCAAGAAAATAATGTACTGAAACAAATCGAATATCCGATATGTGGCCATACCTCTCAAAGAGCTTCTCCATTGTTTGAAATTGCTTCTCAGAAGAATGGAGGGTTTCTCGAACACTAATAAGACTACTTACATACGACCTCAATGCTTCAAAATCATGCTTCACCCGAAAAAGCTCCTCTTCATTTTCTGCAGCTCTCTGCCTTTGTCTAGAAGTCTCTTCTACCATTTCCTCAACTTTCTGCCTCATCTCATTCAATATGTTATTTGTTCCTAAAGCAAACTTTTCCATCTCAATAACCTTATTTGACATATTCTCTACTTGCAACGTTTTCCTAGCAATCTCTTCGAGACCTATATTAACCTTTTCTTTCTCGGATGCCACTTCAGTTTCTGCAATTATAACTCTCTTAACTAATGACTCCATAACATCCGATACCATATGAACTGTTTTAAGAATTTCACATATATATACTCCATCATTTGAATCAAGCACATTAAAATTTGAACTGCTTGAAAGTAAAGTGGACATATCCGAACTTTCATCGACTGAACAATTAATTTCTTTCGACCAGTCAGATAATGGTACACCATGCTTGTCTATGAACCCTATCCCATCATGATGTTTAATGCCACAAGAAGTATGAGCTAAGTGGGGGACAGCCATGAGTCTTGCCTTAGACTTTAGGTAAGTGAGCAATGTTGAAGCAGTTTTCACTCTACGCCAAAGAAATTCTATTTCCTTTTTCCCATCATTATCAGAGTTTTGGATGTTAACCTTAACCTCTGTAAGCTTTTCTTCTAGTGACTCAATTTGAGATTTTCTGTTTTCACATCCCTGTAGTTCATTCTCCATAATTTCTAAACAGCTACCTACAAAGATCAGAGACAATGGCTAACAAATATTAAGGCCTAATTTAATATTAACTGCTAAATCAAAATAATTAACTATTTGGAGTGCAGACATACAATTACTTCACAAGCATACAATTACTGCTAAATCCAAGGTCTCTATCTTATCATAAACACAACATTAATACTGCTCAAATTCAGATTTTCTGAAAACTAAATTAAGAATAAAACACAAATTATGAGTTAAACTCCTACAGGCTGTAAGTTAGATATTGTATAAACAATTCATATCAATATGGCAGCTTGAATACAGCTTTTAGATCATCAAGAATACATGTAATGGAACACTAGCATCAACTACAGAATCGAACTCAAATCACTGTAACTGTAGAAAAGCAATCCTTGAAGAAAATAAAAAGATCACAAAACTATTTCCAGTACTAAGTAGAATGACAACTTACGCTTTGTAATACCGAAATTAAATCACGTAGCTAATAAACCCCCCAAAAAAAAAATCAAAATCTTGAAATAAGAACAGGAATTCGATCGGAGAAATGATACCTAACTGAAAGATGCGAGACAAAGTCGCCTGCTGTCTGTTTTTGGTTTCAATCCTCTTTTACCTCTTTTTAGGATTTAAAGTCAAGTGGGTTGCTGTTATAATGTACTGCAGTTGGCATTTAAGTTAACATTGTTGGTAACTAATAGCCGTTGATCTCATGAGGCTGTATCAACATTAGACATGTTGAAGCATGTTTAGTCCAAAATATCCATTAAGACAGTAGAAAAGAGAATAAACTGTCGAAAAAACCAAACAAAATTAAAGATGGAATTCACCAAAGCTTCATCTAAGATTCCCAAATTACCACCGTAGGTGGTTCTGGCATTGAAGTTCCAAATACCTAAAACATCCATTCTAATCACGTAGAGAAACTAAGGTATCATTTGTTTAAAATGTTGAATGTTGAATACTAAAAGCTGAATACTGAATACTAATTGCTGAATGCTGATGATTAAATACTTAAAATATTGTTTGTTTAAAAATTTGTTTTGTGAACATAACTTACTACGTAGAAATAATAATATCCCTCAAAATTTAAATTAATCGTTCTTTCATATAACTACCATACAAAACACACTAAATCATCTTATATTACACCTTATACCTTATACACAAACAAAAACAAACAAATGATCGTATGTATAAGTACTACCAATTTATAAAACGTACCGAAAATAGAAAATTTGATAGATAAATTTTTTAGAGGTTTGCTCGAGAAGAAAATGTTTTATTATATATATATATATATATATATATATATATATATATATTCAACGCATCAAAATAAATTATTTTAAAAATATTAGATAATTTTTTCCAGCTTTTCATAATTATTTAAAATGTTGAGTTTTAATTAATGTACTACAGATTTTATTTAAGCTTTCATTTATCTTAAGGTAAATATCAGTGTATTCAGCATGTCAAAATTATTTATTTACAATTTTTTCACACCCGCTTTACATATTTCAATTTGTTTTTTCATTTTCATTTTCATGCTTATTAAATAATTTATAAATTATCATATTTTAACTTCAATTTATATGCAAATATTGCTAGGTTGCCACCATTTTTTCTATTACTAGTTTTAAGAATATTTCTATTGACCGAAAACTATATTTTTACTACAGCTAGAACAAAAAAGATGGAATGCAATGCACGGGGCTCTCACACGACAACGGATTCTGCGGAGTCAATAATGTACGCAACTTTTTTCTCACAATGCGAAGACGCTGTTTCCGAACTCGAACCTTTGCATTCAGATCATCGTATGTGTGATCTAATCATTACTTCAAGGCTCCGCCTCTTAAAATTAAAACAAAACGAGAAAAAATTACCTTGCAGTAGAAGGGGATAGAACTGGAAACAAATTTAATGCTATATATGAACTTGTCTAACTGTTTGAAATAATTAGAAAAAATTTCATAAATAATTATATGTTATGTTACCTATGAGTATAATCGGAAAATGTAGTGCAATAAGTAATCAGCACTTACAATAAACATTAAGATTTTGCTTATTCTATTAAGTGAATAAAAAAGCATGATGAAAACTTACTTGAAAACAAACAACCTACCAAGCTCTTATCACTTATTCGGTTAAGCATTAAGCTCTTTTTTCCTTAAAACAAATGCAGCCTAAGTTCTGATTTGAAATTTACTTAAGATGTCATTCTTTTTACTCATCGTTACAGAAAAATACCAATTTTTTTTACCGTACGAAAACTCGAACAGTTTTGTTTTCACTAGTTAATCTTAAGTTTATGTTTTATTGTTTTGAAGTATGAAATGCTATCAAAAAACAGAAACCTACGCTAAAATCCAAATTTTCAAGAGTAATCTCAATCTCAGACTAATAAAAAAACGACAAAGAATATGAGGAAGGGCGAGAAGAAAAACTAAATCCATTGAGAAGCGAATCATCGATTGAATGATTAATCAGACAACCAGCACTTGAACAATATTTTTAGGGTTTTTGAGTTGCACAAGAGACCGTGCCAACAACTTGAGGTCAATGTTAGGCCTCAGGTCAAATCATCGAGCATGTATGAAAGACAGCACGAAGAAGAAAATTCATCAAACACGAAGGTAACAGAAGAACAAGTCATTTCATCAAACACTATGATAAATCTAGTCAAGATTACCTAGAATTTAAAATATGATTAATTAATTTTAATTAATTAATTATTTAAGTTTGAAAAATTTATGATTATTGTGTTTTTAAATTTAAAAAGGACTAGGAATAAGAATAAATTGAGAATTAGTTGAATTTTCTTTTTTGTAGTTAGTTCTTATATTTAATAATATAAGAACAATTTGGAGAAAAAGAATAAATAAATTATATGAAAATAATTTTTCATTGTTTGAAATATGATTTTTCAATTAATGTTCATTTTATTAAAAATATGGAGAATAAATTTTCATTTTAAGAGTTGTATTTAATTTTGAAAAAATATTTCAATATTGATAAAAATGAGATTTTAATATATTATTCATTTTGGGAAAAATAGTAGAAATCAATGTTGGTTAAATCATAACATTTTTTAAATCAAATTGGTGTTTATAAAGTGTTAAAATAAAATAAAAAATGCAATTAGCAACATTTTTGTTTTAGGAAAATTAGTGATACCTAGCTAATGGATCCATACCATAACCCATTTAGCCCAAACTACAGAAACAAGAGAAATAGAAAATTACATTTTTTTTTCCTCTCATTCTCATTTCATCACCGAAACCAGAAAATCAAAATTTCTCTTAGTCCAAAACCCTAATTTCCAAATTAAAGATTTCAATCAAGGGGCTTTTAATCAATTCTAATGAATATTGGTAAGAGGTAATCTCTCCTACCTTTCATGCATCTAATTAGGGATTTAATTCAATTTTTATTTCTTATTTTGATCAATTCATATCCAATCTACAGGCTAGGTTGAGGTTGAATTAGAAAGGCATAGGAGATTCTAAGCTCTATGTTTCCATTTCGGGTTTGTTTAGGTGAATTTATCTCACAATTTCTAGTCTAATATGAATGTTTGTTGTTGTTATATAAATTTGGTTCTGGTGTATATGATCTCAATATAGTGATGAATACTTTGTCTAATTGAATTCGATTCTCCGTTTGCTGAAAACCCATTTACAAAATAATGATTTTCATTCAATTATACATATATATGCTTGCATGTTCCTTAGTTCAAATACCCTAGATCATTATAGAAGAAAAGATAAGAAATGAGCGGGATCCGATCATCGGAGTGCCGCGGGAATCGCTTGGGAGTCAACCTATGCTAAACAACCGGTGGACCGGTATGCCCTACCGGTTCGTTGGTCATAGTTTGGACTTGACTCCCATGCTATGTTTTAGTGTACTCCGATCGACCTGTTTGCCGCTTATTTACCCAGTTGAGTCCCTAAGATTGGTTACTTAATTTTGGTATTGCATTTCATATCAATTTCATAGATGTTTACAGGTTTTGGATTTTTGAATTGATGAATTCAATTTTTTATGTTTTATACCATAAAGATGTTCTATGGATCTTGGAGTAATACACATTTTTGAAGCACGCTTTCGATTCAGATTTACAAATAGATAATTTCAAAACCAAATTGTTATATATAGATCTATTTTAGTGAAAAAATAATTTCTATATAAATGGTTAAATATATATATATATATATATATATGCAGTATTATCCTCTTTGACAATGGTTTAAAAATTATTTGAAGTAATGGTTTGAAAAGTGTACTTATATGTGTGTATTTCCACCATAAATCAATATTTTTAGAAGTGGTTTTTAAAGAGAAATAGTTTTGTAAAATTGCATGAAATCGATCGAATGAGGAGTTGATTTAAATGGTTAAATAAAACAAGTGGTATGGAATGCTCGCGTTTGTTTTTTCGATTAATTCCTGGACTTGTTCGACCAACCTATTACTACACACAAGTGGAATTTACTATACAATAGCAGACATTTGGATAAACCCGTGTGGTATGGGACACATGGTCGTTATCTATTCGGTTGCTATATGAATGTATTTAACACTTTTATCGATGAGTGTATGACTCGCCTTCGATGTTTATAGGTCTCGTTCCTACCTTGATGTTTATAGGTCTCGTGCCTATTTTGGTATTTATAGGTTTCATGCCTATTTCGGAGATTATAAGACTTATTTTTGTTTTTATGTTTATAGGTCTCGTATCTATCCTGATGTTTATAGACTTATATGTTTATCTTGGAGTTACATGCATGTAGATGAATTTATTTTATCAATCTTAGAGGTTGGCGCCTTCCCCCTTTTTTGTGAGATTTCTTGATTTCTATTAATGAGATTTTTGGATTTGACATTGTTTGATTTATCACCAAACCATTTCGAGGATTTTTTTTGTTAATAAGTTATTTTGAGTTTTAGTATTTGGTGATTTGAAGTTATTGATGCATGTTTGATATTTTTCGATGTATGACTATATTTGAGATCTAAATCACTTTATCTGTCATTTATTTTTGCTAACTCATTTACCTTAGACTAGACTGACTCGTTTATTATTTCTATAATGCTCGAGTCAGACCTAGATTTTTCAAGTCCTCTAGCTTGATGCTTTAGAGTGGATGCCATATCTGTTAGCTGGTAGTTACTTAATCATCTATGTATATACATGTAATTTTATGTTGTATCTTATGTCGAGCTAAACTCCTTTTGTGTACGTATTCATATTTTGAGATGTAGTACTTGTGTACCCTGTAGTCGACATCATGTATTTATTTTATGTCAGTTCAAACTTGTATCAATTTTGTATTCCGATATGTCTAATATGTGATTCTATGATCTGTATATTATTATATATTGTTCTGAATTTTATTATAGCCACTGTAGTTTTGTTTTAAGCCTGAATTGTATATGTCGATTCCACTTGATTAAAGAAATGTATAACATATTAATCGACATAGAGATGCTCACCTAAAGTAAAATTCACAGATAGTCGCTTTTAACCAGCCCTATTCTCTGCACTAGCCTATGATATTACTTTGTAATATTCTTTGTTAGTGTGGGTCTCGAGGTGGGATGTCACAAACACCTTGGTACAATTTAACATCGCAACCATAGGCGAAGATCCAATGGTGGTGGCGGCCAACTCAGAACATCATGGAGACCAGCTTTACCAACTAAGTCCAGTCACGAGACTAGGCATGACTAGAACTCGTTGGGGCATGTATGCATGTGTAAACATATAGGATGTGTGCGCTGGCTAAAAGGCTATTTTCGTATGTCATTTTTTGTTTTGGTTTTTTGAATGAGTTAAGACCCATTTAAGCTACGTAACAGTTAGAAATTATTACTCCTGCAATATATAAATATGAATGGGAATCAAAATGTAATTGTATGTTGAGATAATGAATAAGAAAATTTCATTTCAATATTAAAAGTTCTATTACATTCTCTCTGCAAATTCCTTATATCCCTTTCTTCCTTACAATTTTCTCTTTTACCTTAATACTCTTTGTACATCACATCAATCTCTCAACTCTAACTCACCCTCTTGTTTACACTTGAAACTTCGTTTTCCAACCAACAATAAAGCCTATACATCCTTTATGATGACAAGAAATAGAAGCACCAAACCTGGGCATAACAAACTGGTATCAAAGCCATCAAATTCAGACGATCAACGAGAGTTATCAGACGAAGAAAACTTGGCAAGTCAAGGTGATGCAACTTTAGATGAAGATCTTGAGAGAACCAAACAGGAGCAAATTAACCAGAAAACAGCAGTAGCCATATGAGAACTACAAAAATCAAATCTTACTTTGCACGAAACTTTTCAAGATCTTAATGTAAAGATAAATAACATAAGTGAGGTTCTTAACAATGTGGTCAAAGAACTGAAGGAACTTAAGGGTTAGAAGGGAAATCAAAAAAAGAATGGTGAGATTAATAGCCCATCACAGCCAAGAACTCTGCCTGCAGCAACACGACCCTATATGCCTCCTCCACTAAGAAATTACCATAGAAATCATCAAGAACCTCTTGTGCAAGAAATACCAATCCTGAACGATAATTCTCATTCAAGAAATGGACCACACCATCATAATGAGACAAGACGAAATCATAATGGGCAGACAACTACTCCAAAACTACTACAAAATACAGTTATAAAATTAGAGTTTCCCACCTATAATGGAGAAAATGAGATTGTTGAATGGATTAGTCAGGCAGAGCAGCTCTTTACTTATCACCAAACACCTGAAAATGAATGGGTTCCCACTTGTTCCTTGCATCTTAAGGGTGAGGCCCATCTATGGTATATGTGGCTTACAAAGAAAGTCAAGAACTATGAGCGGTTAGTTATCTTTAAAGAGGAACTATTAGTAATATTTGCACCAGAAGAACTACAAAGACCCTATGGAGCAATTTCAAATCTTAAACAAACATCCACTGTATGAAATTATCTCACCAAAATTTGAGCAGTTACAAGGTCTATGTGATGCACTCCTGATTAGTTCCCATTAGAAAAATTAATTGATGGGTTGAAGGAAGTAATAAGATTTGATGTGATTGCCTTGAACCCTATTGATTTTAAAGAAGCAGTCAACTTAGCCAAGGTGTTTGAATGTAAAAGGATGAGCAAGATAAAGAACAAGATCAGAAAAACATCCAAAGCTAGTACCTCAAGCAATCCTAGTAAACTTTTAAGCGTTAGTAATCCAAATACAGAGAACATTGCCCCGAATAAAGGTCTCACACCACAGGAACTTATTGAAAGAAGAAGAAAGAACTTACATTTTGGATGTAATGAGAAGCGACATCTAGCTCATGCATGCAAGACTAAACAAGTATACATTATATAAGGAATTATGCCACTACAAGACCCAGCAGTAGAGCGGGAACCAGAGAAAAACACAACATTAGATGAGATTGACTCACAAGAAATTAATACAACTGACAATGAAAATAATGAGGAGACCTTTGCCATCATTATTAATGCAATGTGCAATATCCCTATACTCAACACTATCAGAGTGCATGGTTTTATAAATGAATATCCTATTAATGTGCTTACTGATTCGGACTCAACTCATCGCTTTATTAATGTAGGTATAGATAAAAAATTTAAGTTATCCATGCATGACATACAAGAATACATGATGCAAGTTGCTAACGGAGAAAAAAATACATGGCAATGGAATGTGAAAGAGAATTATATTTGAATGTCAGGGATGTAAAATATTGCTAGATTTATTGCCAATACCTTTAGAAGGATGCCAATTTGTACTAGGTGCACAATGGATGAACGAGCTTTGTGAGGTAACTTTTAATTTTTCCAAGTTACAAATTAAATTTCAATTTCAGGGAAAGATACATGCATGGCAAGGAACTCACAGCAAGAATAAAGTAACGGATGGCAAGGACATTGTTAAAGAAAGTAAAAGGGACAACTTTCACTACTATTATGTTCAAAAGAAATACAAGTGGGTCTCCCAAATATCAAATTAGAAACACCCTCAAAAATTCAACAACTTCTGCAAAAGTACCCTACTGTAATTAGCCCAACTACTACCCTACCTCCACAAAGAAAGTGTGACCACAAAAGTCATCTCAAACCAGACTCTAAGACCAACCTACTTGAGACCCTATAAACATTCATACCATAATATGAATTGGAAAAACTTATTCAAGAAAAGTTAAATGCATGCATAATTCAATAAGGTACCGGTAAGTACTCATCACCAGTAGTCATGATCAGAAAAAAATATGACACTTGGAGAATGTGTGTGGACTAAAGAGCACTCAACAACCAGGCCATCAAGGATAAGTTTCCTTTGCCTCTTTGTTAATGACTTATTAGATGAGTTATATAGCTCAAACTATTTTACTAAGTTAGATCTTAAGTCACGTTATTATCAAATTAGAATGTGAAAATGCAGCATGGATCGTATAATGTGGATATATGATAATGCAGAATATATTGATGATGATAATACTGTAAATGATGCGGAATAAAAAGCAATATAGTAAAATGACACCAGAGATTTTTATACTGTTTTGGAGCACCGTCCTACGTCCAGTCCCAGACTCTTTCTGGAATTTCACTAAAATTATAACCCTCACTTAACCCGGAGGAATAGATTTATACAGCCCTGAGCAGCCGAACAGGGACCTGAGCAGCAGAACAGGATTTCGCCTCAACAGCCGAAGAGGACTTCACTTGCCTGAACAGTAGAACAGGACTTCAACAATTACAGAAAATAGTTTTGACTTATGTGTTCTGATAACACGGATTTATCACTTGTAGTACACCCTTCCTATAATCTTCTTCTCGAGTATAAATGTTTATATTTGAAGTATACGAAGAATAGAAATGTATAGTATTGCTTTTATGCAGAATAATTGAGAGTATGATAGCAAATAGATTTTAGAAAGTTAGATCAGAGAATAAGAGAAATCGATTGTAATTCAGTGATTTGAAATGAGTTTGGAGTTTGTATTTATAAGTGTTAGAAAGCTACAGCCGTTGGTGAAGAGTTTCGATCGAAGTGTTGCACCCGAATCCTTTCGTTGAATGTTCGCAACTCTTCACAAAAGTTGTGTCTTTTCAAAAATATTGTTGTTGTAGAAATTCAGCCGACTGGACTACAAGGTCAGTTGACTGAATATTCAAATGAATTTAAATATTCAAATTTAAATATACGAGTACTATGCATATTGCACATTTTACCCAGTGTCAGTCGACTGGACTATAGGGTCAGTCGACTGACCTAGTATATTTTGTGCAATATGCATAATTTTGTATATATATATATTATTTTTTAAACTTTTATAAATTAATTATATGCTTATATAAACTAATATATACTAATATATATACTTTTAACTGAGGAGAGATTTTAACAATATTAATCTAAGACTCAAACATCCAAAATACAAAATTGATGCACTAGTTTTGAAGTCTTGTCTCCTTGTAGTATATATTCTCTTTTTGTAGCAGTCGTCAAAACTTTGTGTTGTAGATGAAAGCTCTGTTCATGAATCAAAACCAAGTCTCAATATTCTCCCCCTTTTTGATTGATGACAACCTGTAAATAGATGTAGATTTCAACTGTATATATAAAACAACATAAATACTTACTCCCCCTGAATCTCTGACGCTTTGTATCCTGCATTTTTATTATTAGCAATAATATTTACTCCCCCTGAATCTCTGACGCTTTGTATCCTGCATTTTTATTAGTAGCAATAATATTTCTCCCCCTTTGTCACCGACAAAAAGGAATAAGCAATATGATATTGTAAAGTAAAAGATAATATGAAAATGAAGCAAGAAACAAACATTCACACATTTAATACCCATAGACAATAATGTTTAAAAGCAAAATAAACTGGAATGGCTACTTAAGTACAGGCCATATAAACTTAAACAATTGTATTGAATTAAAAGAAAAGGAAATAAATAAACTTCTTACACCATCGGACCCTTACCCCTACCACCATCTCCTTCATCACTAGTAGCTTATTGTCTCCAGAAGAAGAAGTAGAAGACCATGTGAATACGGGTTGCTTTCCCGGATCGTCCAAAGTAGATGTAGAAGTACCGAAAGAGCACGATATTGCTTTCCATAATTTTATGAAAAATCCTTCCGCTTTATCGAGCTTCTTATCAACTTTTTGAATGTTTGATTGAAGGATTTGTTGACGACACATGATATTGATGGAGGCACGAGGTTGAAGTCCTTCATTCGGAATTGTAATTTCTTCTTGCTGATATCGAGTGGAATTTTTTATACTTGTTTTCATTTTATTGAATAAGTCATTGTTATTAATTGAAGTAGAAGCATTTTCATCAAAAGATGCATAAAGTGATTCTTCGATAGTATTTGTTCGTTTATTAAAAATTCGATAAAATTTACTTTGAATCGAATATCCAAGAAATATTCCTTTGTCACATTTTGAATTGAATTTTCCAAGCTGATCTTTAGTATTTAATATAAAGCATTTTGATCCAAATATTCTAAAATAAGATATGTTTGGTTTTCAACTGTTAAATAGTTCGTAAGGAGTATTTTTGGTGAGAGGTCTAATAGAAACACGATTCAAAACATAACAAGCAGTTGCAACAACTTCTGCCTAAAATTGTTTTGGTAACGTGCTTTCATTTAATAAAGTTCTTGCACATTCTTGTAGAGTTCGATTCTTTCATTCTACAATTCCATTTTGTTGTGGAGTTCTAGAAAAGGAAAAATTATGAAAAAATCCTTTCATTTTATAATAGTTATCAAATTGTATATTTTCGAATTCTCCTCCGTGATCACTTCTAATATTCTTAATTTTAATACCTTTTAAGTTTTGAATTTGTTTAACAAAAAATTTGAAATTTTCAAAACTATCGCTTTTATTTTTCACAAAAATAGTCCACGTATATCTAGAAAAATCATAAACTATTACAAATACGTATTTATTATGATTTATGGATTGAATTTGGGTAGGGCCAAATAAATCCATATGAAGTAATTCAAGCGGTTGTAATGTCGAGATAACTTTCTTAGATTTAAACGAGGATTTGGTTAGTTTACCTAATTAACATGAGTTACATATATTATCAACTTTAAAATTCATATTAGGTAATCCTTTTACAAGATTATTTTTAGAAATTTTGTTTATATTTTTGAAATTGATATGACAAAATCGTTTATGCTATATCCATGGATCATTTTTTTAGCTATTAAACATAAATTTGAGTTATGATTAACTTTCATATTTAAAACATAAATATTTTTATCTCTATTTCCTTCAAAAATAAGATTTTGATTCTGATAAAAAATACTACACTTATTTTCAAAAAATAAAATTTTAAAACCTTTATCGCATAGTTGACTTATACTTAATAAGTTATGTTTTAAATTCTTAACTAATAAAACATTTGTAATAAGAGGTAAATTAGATGTACCGTAATTTCTCATATCGTCTTTGCCTATGATATATCCCTTGGAGTTGTCTCCAAAAGTAACAGATCCTCCATTTGAGTATGTATATTTATCAACATGTCATTATCTCCTGTCATATGTTTTGAGAAACCACTGTCGAATATCCATTTTCCTCTTTTCTTGAGTGGGACCTGCAAAAAATATGAGATTATCGTTGGTACCCACTTTTTCCTAAGAGTTAGATCTTAGGAAACCAAACCCAGGAGGGTTTAGTATCCCTTTTATAAATATAATTTTTGTTATAATGTGCATCTTCTATGAATGAACTAATATATTTCTTTCTTATTAGTTTGTTATTGGTTTTAGGTATCCATATACTTATGGTTTTAGAAATTGGTCTATTTAAGGACATGGATGCTTTATTAGATTTAACTTTGTTCAAATTAATAGCTTGAGACTTTTTAACTTCCTTCTTATATCCTAAACCATGTTTATTATTAACAGATTGTGAATTCTCAATAATTCTAGATAAATTTTTTCTGCCTTTATTAAAATTCGAAACATTTTTAGTGATTCCATCTAGTTTAGTCTTTAGACTTGAATTTTCTAGTTTTACCATTTTAGTATTATTTTTTAAAAATGATTCTCAGAAACAAGAATATCATTCTTTTCTTTTTGAGTTCCAATTTCTTGACTTAATGATATAAGTTGAGAATTAACATTAGAGAGAGATTCTTGAGTTTTCTCAAGTTCTTCTTCCAATATTTTCTTCTCATCTTTGAGCATATCTCTTTCGAATTAAGCCTTTTTTTGATTTTCTATAGCTTCTTTATATTTCTTTTTAAGACTTTTTAAGGTGTCTAACAATTTAGAGTTTATTTCTATCATATCATCAAAAGTAAAATCACTAACCTCATTAGCTTTAGCCATAAAACATACACCTTGTTCATTATCGCTTTCACTTTCACTTCCTGAAGAAGATGATGAGGAATCTGAATCAACACAAGTGACTGAAAAGGCTTTTCTTTTAAATTTGTCCTTCCTTTTATTTCGATGTTCTTTCTTTTGATGTGGACAATCTTTCTGCATGTGCCCTTTTTGTGACAGTTATAACATTCCATAACTTATAAAGACAGTGGTTTATTGCTGTTTAAACTTCTCTTCCCATTGTTTCTGTTTCCTTTTTTGTATTTCAAAAATTTCTTGAAGTTATTGGCAAAAAAGGCTAGATCGTCTTTGTCCGAATCCGATTCTTCTTATTCTGTGTGAAATGCTATATTCTTTTTATCTTGAGCCTGAACTCTTTTAGCCTGCAAATTCACTTCATAGGACATTAGATTTCCGATTAACTCTTCAGGTTTTATGGTAGAGAGGTCATTAGCTTCTTCAATAGCCAAGACTTTTCTTTCCCATTCATCCGTTAAAGAGTTCAAGATTTTTGATACAATATCAAAATCAGTGTACTTTCTCCTAATCCTAATAGTGAATAATAGATATCTTGAAATCTAGAATACATATCATTGATGGATTCATCTTGTTTCATTCTAAAGTATTGAAATTGATTTTTGAGCATGGAAATTTTGCTTTGTTTGACTTTGTTAGTTCCTTCATGAGTGATTTTAAGTGTTCTCTATATTTCATAAGTAGTTTGACACATGTTAACATGATTAAATTCATTTCTACCTAGTGCACAAAATAACATGTTCATAGCTTTAGCATTGGCAGTATCATCTAATTTTTGTGTGTTTGATCAAGTGGAATATTCTCCAGTAGGAAGAGTGTATTCATTCTGTGTGATATTCCACGATTCAAAACTATTTGATTGCATATAGATTTTCATACGAGTAGATCAATAGTTGTAGTTTAAACTATTAAAAAATGGAGGTCGTGCAGTGGATTGACCTTCAATAAAACTAGTGTTGTTTTCCATATTAACAAGATATCAGATAACTGTGTAACGGTTATAAGATGACCTTGCTCTGATACCAAATGAAAGTGCGGTATGGTTCGTATAATATGGATATATGATAATGTGGAGTATACTGATGACAATAATACTGTAAGTGATGCGGAATAAAAAGCAGTATGGTAAAATGACAACAGAGATTTTTATACTGGTTTGGAGCACCGTCCTACGTCCAGTCCCAGACTCCTTTTGGAATTTCACTAAAATAATAAACCTCACTTAACCCGGAGGAATAGGTTTATACACACCTGAGCAGCTGAACGAGGACCTTAGCAGCAAAACAGGACTTCAACAATTACATAAAATAGTTTTGACTTATGTGTTCTGATAACACGGATTTTTCACTTGTAGTACACCCTTCCTATAATCTTCTCCTCGAGTATAAATATTTATATTTGAAGTATATGAAGAATAGAAAGGTATAATATTGCTTTTATGCAGAATAATTGAGAGTATGATAGCAAATAGATTTCAAAAAGTTAGATCAGAGAATAAGAGAAATCGATTGTAATTTAATGATTTGAAATGAGTTTGGAGTTTGTATTTATAAGTGTTAGAAAGCTACAGCTGTTGGTGAAGAGTTTCGATCGAAGTGTTGCACCCAAATTCTTTCGTTGAATTTTGCAACTCTTCACAAAAGAGTGTCTTTTCAAAAATATTACTGTTATAGAAATTCAGTCGACTGGACTACAAGGTCAGTTGACTGAATATTCAAACGAATTTAAATATTCAAATTTAAATATACGAGCACTGTGCATGTTGCACATTTTACCCAGTGTCAGTCGACTGGACTACAGGGTCAGTCGACTGACCTGGTATATTTTGTGCAATATGCACAGTTTTGTATATATATTATTTTTTAAACTTTTATAAATTTATTATACGCTTATATAAACTAATATATACTAATATATATACTTTTAACTGAGGAGAGATTTTAACAATATTAATCTAAGACTCAAACATTCAAAATATAAAATTGATGCACCAGTTTTGAAGTCTTGTCTCCATGTAGTATATATATATTTTTTGTAGCAGTTGTCAAAACTATTTGTTGTACATGAAAGCTCTATGTCATGAATCAAAACCAAGTCTCAACAGAATGCACCCTAATGATATTCATGAAACTACTTTTAAAACACATGAAGGGCATTATGAAATTACTGTTATGCCATGTGGACTATCAAATGCACCTTCAACCTTCCAAGCTTTAATGAATGAAATTTTCAAACCTTATTTAAAGAAATTCCTGGTAGTATTTTTTGATGATATATTAATCTATAGCCAAACTTGGTCTGAGCATCAACATATACAATTAACCATGCAGGTGTTAGAGAGGAATCAACTAGTAATTAAACTATCAAAGTGCTCTTTGCTAAGGAGAAATTATTTATCTGCAGCATAGAATATCAAGAAGGGGAGTAGTCGTTGATCCAGAAAAAATAAAAGTAATAAAAGAAAGGTTACAACAAAAAAATATCAAAGGATTAAGGGGTTTCTTAGGTCTCACAGCTTATTACAAAAGGTTTATCAAGCATTATGGGGTAACGGCCAAGCTACTTACCAATTTACTAAAGAAAAATGCCTTCAATTGGAATGATCTAGCCACAACAGCTTTCAACAAACTCAAGTCTGCTTATCAAACCCACCAATTCTGCAACGCCCGGTAATTTTGGCTTTAGTTATTAATTAGTTAGTTAATTAATTAGGCTCTAAAAATATGAATTTGTGTAAACGAAGGAATTTGACCACAAAATTTGCACCCTGTGTTTGTGGTAAAATTATGAGCAACTTTCGTATTTAGAGTTTTGCGATCAAAGTTCAAACGAAAAGTTATAAATGAAAAATGAATTCGGAACAAAAATAATTAAATAAGAAAAATTAACGTTTATTAATTAATTGCCCGGGCCCACAGGCCAACCTGTCATTAGGATCGGTCGGCCCCCAGTGGTCGATCGGTGCTCCATGGATGGTCGATTGGTTGCCTTCAGGTGGCTAGGGTTAGCCAAGGTCACAATGGCCCGGATTTAAAATTTTAAATCATACGGTTCTGGTTGATTTTAGTGCCTATAAATTTAAGCTTAGCCCTCTCTTCTCTTCTCATATTTTTATGGAGCCAATAGCGAAGCTCTGCCATTTCTTCTTCTCCACCTTGTTTCTAAATAATAAAGATAAGATATTTGTATCTATATTCATACAAATCGGAGAAGAGTAAAAACCTAATAAAAAGGAGAAGAGAATCAACCATACGCGTATTTGAGGTAATTTATATATTTGTATCTATTTTCTCTACCTATCTCAAATCTCTTTTCAGATATGCAATTCTAATGTATTTATATACCTTATTATACATATCTCTTGGATTAAAAAAGGATTTAAAGATGAATCAAAGGTTCTACTTCAGATCCAAGATTTGGATCGCTTTTATAAGGTGAGTGGAAAATTTTATAGATTGTTATAATATATAAATTATCCTACTGGTGTTTATTTGATTTTTATGCCTAATTGGATAATTGTATATGAGTTATAGGTAATGAACTGAATAGAATCTAAATCGTCTACATATTTCTATTTATGAATTCATTTAGAATTGTTTACAACCTGGTCTGGAAATCAGTTCCAAAAGTATGAATTTAGAATATTGATTTGAATGAAATTAATTCCAGATCTAAAATAGGTTGTATAATAATGTCATAAATTGGATTATTACCCTAATCTTGTTAGAATGCAAACTTTTTTATGTTTGAAACTATTGGAATTTAGATCCGTTTAATTTTTTTAAATTAGTTTGATTCCTTTTCCTTTCAGAAAATACAAAGTTCGATCTAACAAGGAATAGATGCAAATAGAAAAGGAAAGAGATGTGTAAAGCATGAATTTATTGTAGTTTACACCGTCTATTTCGATAATAAAAGAAATGATTATTCCTTGTAATTTCAAACAATGTAATCTTGTAAAGTTAAATCGTTTTGTTCTGGACTATTTATGGAAATTACAGTGGATAATCTTTTTAGACATGATTCCAACTATTTAACATGGAAAAGAGTATTCTAGTGAAGATATATAACTTGAACATATTTGATAAAAGTAAATATTTAAACATAATTTACCACGCTTATAATAATTAAATAAAAAGCTAATAACGACGCATGCATGTAATATTTGCATTTAGGATAATTAACTAATAGGAAAGGAATTTAAAAGGTTATATCTCCGATGAATGAGAAATAAATGATAATAAATTGCACTACACTAGAGAAGGCATTTTCTAGTGCTGAAAAAACGCTATCAAAACTTTTAATAGCATTTCGGTAAACGCTGTGACATGACATGCGACTAAAAGTCTAAAAGTTTTTGTTGCGTTTTAGTAAATGCTACCAAAAAAACCATATTGTAGCGTTTTTGAAACCCTATAAAAAATAATTTGCAGCGTTTTGTTTGTTCTACTATATATTTTTTTTTGCATTTTTTCCCTACAATATGTTTTATGTGTAATTTACATTTATTCTTGTAGCACTTTAAAACATTACTAAAAATTATTGATTGTTGTGTAGCGTATTTTAATCGCTGCTATTTACTGTTAATGGCTTGTACCGTTTTCGACAATCACTTATATATAATAGTAATATTAAAACCAACAATCAATCACATAATTATCATATTCAAGCCAACAATCAATCACATAATTATCGTTTTCAAACCAGCATCAATAAATCATATAATCATCACACTCAAATAATTGAAAAAACACATTAATAGCATAATCAAGTGTATTATTTACAACCATTTCGATAATATTATTTCGACAAAATGAGCGAACTCACATACCACAACCATTCACAAAAAAGTTTACACAACTCGTACAACTAAAATATTATAATATATAATAATTCATTGCTTAATTACTGACAATTCTTTGTTACAGCTGTTCTTTACTTCGAAAACTTCTCTTCAAAAGTCCAATGCCTGCACAAGTAAAAACACAACTTAATTTTTTTTAAACTTGGTTAACTTAGTTAATTTATTATTATCATTATTAAAACTTGGTTAACTTATTATTATTATTATTATTATTATTATTATAAATTAGTTAATTTTTATAAACTTAGTTAATTCATCACCACATCATTATTTATCGAACTTTGTTAAATTAGTTACATTATTATTATTTATAAAATTTAGTTAACTTAAACTTAGTCAATTTTATAAAATTTGTTTAATTTTAACAAAAATTAATTAATTTTGTTAACTTGGTTAACTTAGTTAATTTATTATTAATATTATTATTAAAGTTCAGTTAACTTAATTATATTATTATTATTATTATAAACTTAGTCAATTCACCACCACCATCATCATTATTATTTATAAAACTTTGTTAAATTAGTTATATTATTATCATTTATAAAATTTAGTTAACTTAAACTTACTTAATCTTATAAAACTTGTTTAATTTTATAAAAAAAACTTACTTAATTTTTATTAACTCGGTTAACTTTTATAACTTAGTTAATACATCACCATCATCATTATAATATCTATAAAACTTTGTTAAAAAGCGTGTAAGCTAAACATTAGTCATTCTACGGAACTTTAGTTTAAATTTAGCTATGTAAAAAGAAATATATTTACACATAACTATGAATTTGACCTTAAATTCATCTATAGTTTTGACCTTTTGCTTTACTATTGACTAAGTTGAATTTATATTCATCAACAATAGATACTTAAATAAAAAGGATCAGATTCATTTACTCATTTTCATATTCATATAATAATACAGTGCAGTATTCCAATCGTAAAGCTATTCAAGAACAATAGTTCAACATTAGGACAAACTTACAAGTTTAGGATTCTTCACAAGGCCTTAAGATAGTCTCAAGTTTCGCCGAGGAACCATTAAACCATAAATTTATAGAATCGGCATCTTTTAAGATAACTGGCATTCTATCTACTTCAAGCAAAAAACCAGCCGTGATTAATTAAATAGCAAGTAACCACATCAACATTCACAAGAGATACGACCTATGTAATGATCTCACAAGAAACTTAATATACAGTTTGTATCTAATATGCATGTACAATGTCCAAGTATCATGTGAAAAAATTGCCATGGTAGGAAATTTACTGATTGCATACCTAATATCACCACTCTTCTCAATCACATCAATCACATGAGGCAGCTCAAGCAGCGTACACCAATTACCTGGAAAAGCTTTCTTGATCTCTTTGGAAATTTTGCCATTAATTCCAGCGACCTCGACCAAAGACTTGACAGCTTCAAACTGATTAGCGACTCTTCTATAATGACTTTAGCAACTGCACCAGAATCAGCTTCCAGGCCCTTTTACAAAAATACAGCTATGATCAGAACCATGTATTTCGTGCATGACAAGGTAAAGCTTTTAGCCATTTTCGACTTTAAATAATCATATACCTTTCTAATTATTTTCTGCCAAACAACTGGGCCCTATTAGTATTGTCTAACCATTGGAAAAAAAATCAAATAATTCGAACATGCATGGCTCTTCACTGTTGCGACTGCTCTCACAAAACTTTCTTCTAGCTACCTGCCCCTCACAATTTCCAGAAGTGGTTATCATAATTGTTGCCAACATAGCCGTAGATGGTTTCACTGCCTTTCTCCACCTCCATAGCCTTCCACCTTGGTTCTTTGGCATCCCAAATGAAACTCTTAAGCAGCAGCACCTTCCTGAAGACGCATTTGATCGAAATGCCAAACTCCTGTAAATAATAAAGTAAATTTGTATAAGTACACAAAATACTGCAAATATATAGGGACCGACTAATGATTATACATATAAACTTAATAAGCTCACCATGCCCCTTTCTAATCCTTCTCAACTGAGCAAATATTTAGAAATTGTCTTAATAGCTTCAACCTAATGACAAATAAAGACACATGATAAGGACTAAGTCTCGATATTTTAGGGCACTTGTACTTCACATTTGGATAGAGAAATAAACATTATACCTACTCAGTTAGATATTTGCTTTCTACGAAATCAGCGAATTATGGATCATCAGATCGACTAGCAACCTGCTCAACCAAGTTTAAACCATTATTGAGAACTCATTTTCTATATCAATAAAAATAACAAATAATAGGTAATGCCGAGAACGCTTACACTGTGTAGCTCAAGATGTTTTTCATTTGTAAGCTTCTCAAGAGCAAGTGCAAGCTCCATCACTAAAAAGAAAGTTAAATTTGTAAAAGACACATGTTATATGTAGTTACGAATGCATAAATATAGACATCGCATACCATATAGCGCATTGCCTTTCTCGGAGTTATTAAAGTCAGATATGGGCGCTACTATTGACTGAATTTTCACTTTTGCTCCTTTTTTGTTCTGTATTCATAATTCAGTAATCATACATACTTGAATACTTATACATACTATGGTTCGAAATTCCGATGGAATTTCGGTTATTCCGGTAATTCCTTTCCGATTCCGTTCATAACCGGAACGGAATCCGGTCAAAATTTCGGTTCCTCTTTTAATCCGGATTTGTTTTTCATATATTAAAAAAGAACTTATAAAAAATTAAAGAATAGAACAAATATATAAAAATTAAAAAAAAGAAAATAAATTAATCAGGACAACAAATAAATGGAGAAGAAATCGTGTAGTTCATAAAAAATGTTGTTATACTTTTGTCAATTTACATCGAACCATAACAAAAAATTCGAAATTTTCAAAATTGATCAAAGTTTTAAAATCTCAAATGAATAATACAGAATCTTACACAGTGGATTTTTAATTAAAGTATGTATTTTATATGTATTGTAAAATATGTACTATAAATTTACGACAGATATTTATTAGCATATATAGCAAATTAAAGCAAAAAAAGTATCGAAATTAAAAAAAACGGAATTAAAGCGAAACTTTCGAAATTTTCGAAACGGATCCGAAAATTTTACTATTACCAATGGCCGGAATGGAAACAAAAAACGGAATTTCGAACCTTGATACATACACATACACATGCATACAAAGTTGCATGAAGCAAAGCTGATACTCAATTAGTTTCTCAGCATGTTCACGCTCCTCTCCACTTGTGTCCTTGAAAACCCTGGATACGTAGAATACAAATGTGATATTTGACAAAATCATTAAGTCTATTTGTGAAAATAAAGTAAAAAGGCGACATAGCTTTTAACTTACTTGGCAAGGCCTTTTAGTGCAACATTGTCTCGATCGAAATATGCATACATGGCATGATACATGCAGGAAACATTGTACTCAACACTATAATAAAAAGGTCAATAAAGACAACCGGACCGGTTAAATAAGAAAATAGGAGGAAATAACAAATAAATTACTATTGTCTATCAAGCAATGAATAAAACTAATGATATCATACAATTTGTCCATTATCCTTATATATAGAATGTAAGATACCCTTATTAAAATTATTTGAATGGATACTCTTTATACAATAAACTTAAGTCTGAGGTAAAGATTACACTTTTGTTTCTTTTGTCTCAAAAGTATGATCTAGTGAATTTTGTATTTTTCTGTGCATTTGTACAAACAATTTTGCATTAAAAAGAAGTTAATGTACATTTTTTCTTCGTATACGTCCAATGGACGTGCCATACGTCCTGATGTAACATAATAAGTACTTTAGTAGCTTTATTGGTACATAGAGAGAAAATTAATCTACAATTTAGTTGAGAAACTCTAAAACATAAAGACATGAATATTGTAGCCAATATTTATCATTTCATTCAAGTCATTTCCACTTTTCTATCTTACCATTACAAACTATGCATTCGGCATATATGCGTAATATGGTATAAGCTATATTTGGTTTTATTAACTCGAAAAGAGAGAGGAAACTGGACATGTGTTCATACATTTTACCGCTTCTGGTATACTTTTGCACACTTTGTTCTGATACTATCTCGTTAGGAATTTTATTAGGAAAAATAAATGGAAAACTTAAATGAAGAATAAAATGTAATTTTCACAATAATTACCACTTCCCAATATGCAAGTTTTGCTAGAGCATTTACAATGTGAAAAATGGAAGCATTCAGGATAAAATTGAAAGTTGAAAGCGTTCATTATCAAGTGGCTAATCATAATTATAAACAAAGTTCTACCTCTGATATATATGCTTGAAATACAATCAGCTGCATCCAATTGGGTCCTTTAGCATGCTTCTGTATAAAAGGAATTCCTACATGAAAAAACAAACAAAACCCATTTTTTAGTACATCCTAAACTATCAAAATCATTACACGTGTTACCCGTATTAACTCCAAATAGTACACTAAGCAAACCATCAATCCCGAAATCTGCCTACAATAAAGTACCATCAATTGCGTTGCATTCAATCTGCTAAACAAAAATGCTAAAAAAACATAATTGATTAACTGAAGTACAATCATTTTAGTCCATCATTAGAATTTGAATATTTATTCATAAATGAGACTGAAAGAAATTAAAATCTTACAACTTTTGCAATATCATGGAGTTCAGGCGTGATGGTCCGACTCCAATACGATAAAGTAGTATTGAAGCAAACAATGATTTACTACAACTCATTTTTGTTTGATGTGCCAACTTCACCCTAAAGACACGCAAAGTAACTAGTAGTCAATAACAAAGTGGTTAAATGAAATTAGACAAAGGGTTTTACACAGAAGGTACCTATTTTTGATGTTGTTATGAAAAAAGTCTCAGTGGTAATAAGTACGTAAATTAGGTCCCTGTTTTTTCTAAATCAGAAAGCGCAAAATGGCTCGCGCTTTCCTTATAAAAAGTGTAAGTTATCTTGCGCGTTTTAAAAATATAAAAATTTAAAAAGTGTAAGTTAACTTGCGCTTTTGAAAATTAGCAAAAAAATTTAAAATTCAAAATCAGAAAGCGCAAACTAGCTTGCGCTTTCCTAATAGAAAGCGCATGTTATAACTTGCGCTTTTTAAATTTTCAAAAATTTTCTAAAAAAATAAATTCAAAGTCAAAAATTGCAAGTTAGCTTGCAATTTCTGTCAGAAAAGTGCAAGACAGCTTGCGTTATATGTTTTTCAAAAATTGGGGCCAAATTTACATATTCATATATACAAAGACTTTTCTTATAACAACATAATAAACATGGACCTGTGACTCTTTTCTTGATTAGACAATGTCATAAAAGACAGAGCATATTAGATAGAAAATTGAGAATCCAAGAAGGAACTAAGTAGATTAAGCTGGGTCCATAATCTAAATGATCAATTTCATTTGTTTGATCTAAAAGAATCACAACTAAAAACATCACTTAATAGTTTTGATTTACTCAAAACACAAATGCCTTAATTTACTCACCCCCTATCTTAGCATCAAAAAACTTTCTATCCTATCCCATAATCATATTGTTCTTATTTGCTTGTATTATCACAAACGCTAGATTAACAAATTGAATTCATAAATTTGGTAATAATTAATATATAATGAATGAGGAAGATTTAATGGGAACAGGAGGATATACACAAGGTGGGTATAGATGAAAACATACGTTCGCACACTTTGGCAACTACAAGTGTTATATCATAATATTTAAACTCATACAAAAATTTATGAACTTACGTGATTTTTTCAAGTTGTAAGGCACCTTTAAAAGTGCATATACATCCTTTGTCACATTGATAGCAACAAGACTAGGTTAACCATTGCCATCTACACCATATTGGTTTTCCAGATTAAATTGTTTACCAGCAGCTGCCCACACGAAATTGCAATCAATTTGCTAAAATATTCTTAGCCGCTACATTATTCTGCTTGTTTGTATTATATAAATTTCATTTGTGCCTTAAGATTACAAAACATATATTTGTCTTATTTCTTCCATCAAGCATTTAGTGCATATGTGAAAAAAGTGCAGGTTACATAAATGATACATACGTACAACCATACTATCTATTAATTGAATGAAAAATATCTTATCATTCATCAATTTAAAATCATCCCTCAACCATTTGAGATAGTGTAGGCTTAAGTTTATAACAATGATTTCTTGTTAATTACACACGGGAATTGTAAAAAAGAAGCTAATATCATAACAGTTGGCTATTGTATTTCAAATAAGGCTTCAAACCTATCTTGTCCCAAACTTATGTATTCCGGTCAGTGCGCCTAGTCAGTAAGAACTTGGAATTTTTTTGAACAAAGCCAACTTAATTTTCATATGGGGATCTTTTTGCGAATTTATGACATATTAGTTGGCAACACCACAATAAATAAGTTTGAGACTAACTAATTTGAAATAAGTAAGAAAGTAAGCTAGTTAACTTACTCTTACATTGTCAATATGCATAAAAGTAGCATAGAAGTCAACTAATTTTAGATTACTATTATAGTGGTAGTTTTAGCATGCCAAACAAATAAAATTAAGTGAATCAATTTAAAGCATAATATTCAGAAGCTAATCAGAAAGTGACATCAGTTATCAAGTATAAAATTGAATTTTTTGGGTAAAATGTCCTTATCACTTTTATATTGCCAACAAAAACATAAATATGAAAGGAACACTTACCATGGTGCAAAATATTCAAAAATCCAGAGATCCTTGCTTTTTAGTACTTCTTTATCAAAGTTCCTTGATGTCAACAATCCAGAGATCCTTACTTTTGATTCTCATAATGCCCAAAGCAGATTCATAAATCCCAACCATTTCCCTTTATGCCTTTGCAATCCATCAAAGAATCTGACAAGGCATAATTAGACAAAACTTTAAATATTAAAAAATGTGCCATTGATTAATTAGACACAACACCATTCAATATTCTTACCTTTCTATATCCAAGAACCTCACAAAAAGAATGTACTAAGTATTTGCATAATTAGAATCCGGCCATTGATATTTGGAATTCCAATTATAGTTAGTATAAGTTGTAAAAATATATTCAGATATAGGAATGTTGTCTGACATAAAACTATAGCAAGTAAATTCACAAATACATATAAACCCATAATTAGTCTCAAGTCATAAAGTAAAATATTGAAATGCGCAATTATATATATATTTATCAATTACTTTCTGATATGTGGCAGAAAAATCCGTGTTATTGTTTAAAAATAAGGCGATAAGAGACTCTTTATCCCAAGTCATACAAGTGAACAAAAATTTTAGTGCTTGATTCCTACATTTATAAATCAAAATTGTACATTGAAATATGTCACTATTACTTGCGATATTGGAAAGAGAGAATAAAAAAATACTTACCCAATGGTATGACGGTAGATTTTAAGAAAATTAGCCATGTCCAGCACTACGGTTATATTCTTCTTCTTCTTCGATTGGCATTACCAATTTCAAACAAATTTTTCACAAGATGGTTTCCATCAAACCTGATCATGAGCTTAACAATATTATATGATACAAAGTGACTAATAGACTTGGCTATGAATCTGTGAATAATTAATACCTAATCCGGATTACGCATCGAGGGTTACCTACATACCTTAAGAAGCGTAATTAGTATCGAACCCATGACGTTGGTTGGTAGTGCTGCACAATATTGAGGCTAATGCAATGTTTAATCGGTGATGTCGATAAATAACAATTTGCTTTTGTTTTGTTGGTGGGGATGAAATTTTGGACGAAAGTTATTTTGAAAACTTGAGAAGAGGAGATGGATTTGGATAATCTTCGTTTATGGTTATTTGGGTTAAACAACCAAAAAATTGAAAATAAGATGGCATGATAAGCGAGAACGTGAAAATAATGCCCGCCAAGAACAAATATAAAACTGAATCACTACAATTATACTGTAGCCAGTGAAACATCAGCATTTAGTATTCAAACACTGTCATCTACTGCAAGTAAAAACATATTTTCCTGTAGTGATTGGAGTTGTAATAATCTAATAGGGTAAATGGATAAATAAGACTGATAAAAATGGAATAGATATAAAAGGCTACTAATTTGAAATCAGTAATCATACATAAATATCTTAGGAAATGTCCGTTAGGATTTTATGTACAAATTGACGGTTATAAACATTAAACGAGGATTTACGGTTAGATAGATATTTAAGGTAAATCTTATTGCCCTAAATAAAAAAGGAAATTAGTAAGCTAAGTCCAATGTCTACCTAAGATAATAAGTAAAGACTTAGGATGGCTAATTGAACTTAGTAGGTTAGTGATGCAAGGTCAGTAGAGTTACTCGACAGAAGGCTGCCTTCCACTTTAAGGCTACCATTAGTCAGGTGTACTTACTACTGATGTGACATATCACTAATCCTAGGACCTGTGACGACGTGATAGATTGGGCATGCTTTCTTAATTGGAAATTATTAAATGGTCCAAATTTGAAATTAGAAACGGTGAGGGATATCTCCATAGGGGTTTGCTTTTGGTTTGAGGTCTTAAGTGGCTGTACGGTCCGTCTCTCTCCTAAACGGAAGTGTTAAGTAAACTAGTGAGATTTCAAATAAGGGTTTACTTCAGTGTTGAGGTCCTAAGTGGCTGTAGGGTCCGCATCCCTACTGAAAAAAGTAACCTAATAAGATACCATATTTGTAATTAAAGAGTGATAGTGGATATTTCGGAAAGGGTTCGCTTTAATCAACCCTGTGCATGGACATTTGATATTAATCCATATTTTAACACATATGGATTTTAAAAAAAATTATATTAATTCATATTATGATATATATTGTTAACATTTTATAATATATTAATATAAAATAATAAATTTTGGTGTCTATCCAAATTTAGCATCTTTCATAGTCAACTTTGTTAGATGGGAGGAAATTTTGCTTGAATGAATCTTCGGTAATATCCTGCCAATCCTAAGAAGCTGCGGATGTCCTTCGGAGTTTGTGGATGCTTCCAATCTCGTATAGCTGAAAAATTTCCTGGATCTACTGTGATGCCTTCTCCTGATACAATATGCTCAAAGAATCTTACTTCTGTCTCACAAAAGTGATATTTCGAGAATTTAGCTTTTAAGTACATTTCTTCTCAATATTTCCAACATAATCTTCAGATGCCTTTCGTATCCTCCTCGATTTTGGAATAGATAATAATATCACCAATAAAAACTAACATGAATTTGTTTAGCACATCTCTAAATACTCTATTCATAAGGTCCACAAAATAACTAGGCGCATTGGTTAACCCAAAAGGCATAACTAACCATTCATAAAAGCAATCCGGACCCTGAATGTAGTTAATGGAATTCCATTCTCAGCCATTCTTAGTTGATGAAATCCTATAGCAAAATCCATTTTCTAGAATACCCAAGCACCATGAAGTTGATCAAACAGTCATCTACGTGGGGTAGAGGATAACTGTTTTTAATCATTTGCTTGTTTGAAGCTCAATAGTCAACACAAAGCCTTAGGGAGCCATCAGACTTTGCAACAAAAACTATGATTGTGCCCCAACTCAAGTGACTTGGTCTAATTAGTCCTTTCCTTAACAACTCATATGTTTAGTTTGCTAACTTAATCTTTTCTTTCAAGGTCGTCCTTCGAATAGAATGAATAATGGGTCTTGCACCAGGAATTAAGTCAATACATAACTCAATTTCCCAATGCGAGGGCAAACTTTTAACTTCCTCAAAAACGTCTAGAAATTCATTGACAATTGGTATTGTCTCCTAACCTTTTTGAGATAAGACAAGTGCATATAGGAAACTACCCCTTATTTGACTGGGTTCCTCACAAAATATTTCTATAAATTTTTCGAAGTTGGTCCATAAAATACCGTTTTATTAACACAATTAAGGACAACTTTATTCTTGGATAACTAATCCATACCAAGTAAAATCTCAAACCTAATAAAGTAAATAATAAATAGGTCGCATGAAAAATTATGGAAAAAGAGAGTAATTCGAATATCTTCACAAATCATAAAAAGATCAATTGTATCGCCTATAGGATTAGACACACAAATAGGGGTATCTGCTATTTTTATGATTGGTTTTAATCTATCAACCAACTCTTTAGCAATAAAACTATGGGAAGACCCAGCATCAAATAATACTTTAACTAAATTCTCTTTAACATAGATGATACCTTCTATAACTCCCTTGCCTTTTACATCATTAAAGGTCGAAGGCTCACTTTTAATAGCATAAACCTTAACCTGCTCTCCTTTCTTCATTAACGGACATTTTTTTCTAGTGCTCGGTTTGATGGCAGTTATGGCAGAACTATTCTAAACCATTGGAGAGACGATTCCTTACTGTTTCCATTAAAGCTTAGGACTCCTACAGTACTTTGAATAATGGCATTTCTTTCAATAATTAAAACACTCAACATCTTAAAACGATTTTCCTAAGATCCTCCTCTATGCTTGCCTTACCATAGCTTCTTTCCATTGTTACTAAACTTCCTCTTGTTGTTGCTGTTGTTTTGGTTGCGATCAGATTCTTCTTGTCCAAAGCTTCATAATGGAAACCCCTATTTATTAAATCCACAAAGGTTCCTTTTACGTGAGCAGTCAACCTATCCCGATAATGCTCCTTCATCCATGTCTATCATTTTTAAAATGAATTCACTTCTTTAAGAAAGTTCATCAAAAGCATTTTAAAAATAGAAAAATGATTTATAAATGATTTATAGATTGTAAAGGTACTTTTAATTATGAAGTGAACCGTTAAGAAAGTAAACTTTTTGTAAAGGTCAAGTGGGTTGTTTTTATAGGAAGAAATGTTATAAACAGAATTTGCTCGGTCATTTAATATGGTATGTGAAGAGAGGAAATCTCTTAAAAAGTTTGGTAATATCTTATATCATTGAGATAAGTATATAAATGTTTTCCAAGTACAAAAGGGATGCAAGGGGTTTTGGAAATAGTGTTTTGTATAAGATCTTTTGATCGTATTTTTATAAAGTGATTTTAATTAATTGGGATTAATTAATAAAGGCTTAGTGGATCTCATGCGGAATTAAATCCATGTTACTTAAATAACCGACTATCATAAATCTGGACCATGACGTAACTATGGAAATATCTTAAGAAAACACGTGAATTATATGGCACAGTCATCCCCAATGATGTTGTACTGTGCATATAAATCTCATTTCATTCTCCAAGGGTAAATGATAAGAAAATCTTTCCACAAACTATTAGGAGGTGAATTCCGCACTTATCTTTTATCTTCTTATTTCCTAAAGAACTGGGATGGAGTTTACCGAAAATTAACAAAAGTTGTTTCAAAGAGACCGGAATCAGATATGTTATCTGAAAACCACTTCGACTCAACTCAAGCATTTCGAAATGGATGTAGTTAAAGTAGTGTCTTTGGTTTGTCCTTATCTTGGACAATTTGTATGGATGAATGCTGGCACTGCATTGCTGCTTGGAAGGTAGTGTTACTATTCTAAGTGGGATTGCTATTCAAAAATGTAAAGACATAGCCTCAGGCCTCATCAACCAGGAATGACTAAAATAGGGGAGATGCGGTAGAATCATATGGGTCGCACCCACTAGGGTATGTCATTGCCAAATCTAAGGTCGATATTTGACCCATTTTTAGATGCTTTGGTACGGTTGCTAATCCCAACCGTGATGGTGATGTATTCAATACTATCAAGCAAGGGATAGGTCACTCCTGTGTTGGCATTAGAGTCTAGGTGAGGATCTCAGTGTGTTATCTAGAGATGCACAATGGTGGATGGTACCCCCATAGCCAAGTCATTATATGGAACCCATTCTCCAATACATGCCTTTATGGTTTTAGTTATACACCTATTATGCTAAGTATTAATTAATGTAACAATTTCGGTTATGATTAATAAGCATTTGTATCTTAGACACTATTATAAAATCAGAGAGTTTCATATGAAATGGTTTGATTATCGTAAGGTAAAAACTTGTTCATGTTTATTTGCGGCGTGATCTTACGAGATATCTTTGATTATAAAAGGGTTTTAAACATAATAATTCAGCTGTTTGAGTTTACTCGAACCAGACCTATGTCTGACCCAGGGTTTTATTTTCTTTTTCTAAAACTCTTGGGTGCTCAAATTTTTATGGGTAGCCAAGTAGTTCAGGTTTCCCAAGGATGCATTTTGGAGGAGCTTGGTGCAGGAGGCTTCATCGACAGCTAGTTATTATCTTGTTTTCGCTATATTTTATGTATCTTGTATCAGTTAGATGGGACACGTTGTTATAACTGTCCAAGGGTAGAATTGTATTAGTATGACTCTGATGTATCATTTTTGAAATGAATTTATAGTGTATTATATTGATTAATATATGTTATTCTATTACATTGTGAGATTCTGTGATTGATTGGTTTTTTCTTATCTTCTATCTCCTTCCTTTCCTCTAACAATCTATCTTTCTGGCACTTAGTCATTCGGCATGTGAAAATCATAGATGTATTAGTGTCGACTTCTAGGATTCGGAAAGGCGGTCGTTACAGCGTGGCATTAGAGCAAGAGTTAAGTGAGAACCTTAGCTTTGGTGTGGATACTCGTTAAGAGATAAGGTAATAGAATGCCTTATTATGAGTTTGAGTGTATATATAAGACGGCGTATTTGTTAGTGATATAGAAATGTTTTATATTGCGTTGATTGATCTTTGAGTGGCTTATAGATTCTGGTCAATACGAATAGCTAACATTATTGATAGGGATCTTTAAATACTTGAAAAAGGCCATCCGATATAGTATAGTATTGAAATTGGGTAAATGAAATAATTTTACCTATGATATATTTTATATATAAAGAATGATTTTTAATATTGTATAGTATAGTATGGTATAGTTAGTTGAGATGTTATTTATTAGGAGATAATAATATTCTATTATTATTAATTAGGATTTTGTTAGTCATGCTTGTCCACTTGAGCATTGCCTATTGTTAGTATATGTAGGTAGCTTCCCTTAAAATTTGGGATGGGTAAATAGAAATTGAGAAAAAATTGAAACGAACACCTTGTGAAATTAAGTTGACTATATAGCGTTCGATGCTATTATTTGGGTAAAATTGGATTTAATAAAAGATGTTTATTAAAATTTGGTATATTTTGAAATATATATTTGAAATGGTTTTATAAAAGTTGGTCTTATAAAATGGATTTATAGGAACGTGTCTTTTGATTAAAAAGAATTTTGGTTGAAATTTAAGGAACTAAATCTAGTGCTTTTAGGAAATGTTCAAGATTTTGAAAATATAATAATATTTGAAAACAATTTTTGTTCAAATATAAAATTTTGGGAGTGAAAATGTTAAGAAAGAAATGTTTTCTTTGGATTGATTCAAGAGGAGAGTCTTGATTTGTTTTGTGATGATCAGAATAATCTTCTAAGTGATGATTATATGTTTACAAAGGTGAACGTTATGGTGCAATTAGTAAATTATTCTATTTATTCTCGTAAACTGGAAACAAGTTCAAAGTTGAACGAACCCAAAGCAAGTTGGTGATAAATGTTTTGTCGGAAATATGAGAAGTTTTATTTCAGAAATGGGATTTTGAAGTAAAAATAATATTTTTAAGTTAACTAGTTTGAGTGGCTCGAAAATAACTTAAAATTGAGGAAGAGATGTGTTCAAATGGTAAACACTTCTTTTAAATATTACCTTCTTGGTAAGGGAATGTATGAAACTATTTAGCAGTACCCGGCTCTTTTGTATCGTTTTTGAGCTACTCGGGCTATATGTATATATTTTTCTATAACGAAAATATAGAGTTCATTTCAAAAAGCTTTTGAAATGAAACCGACATTTGGATCTCGAGTTTTCTTAGGAAAATAAATGTAAAATGGAATAGATGAATCACATAGTGGTATATACTCTTAGGATGTAGTGGAGTAGCATCCAAGTTAGACCTAAGTTTAGTTTTGTGAAATGCTTTATAAATAATTTAGTGGGAATAGAGTTGGTATTAGTGAGAACCAATTAAATAAGTGCGTAGGTTGTACATAGATCATCTCTTCTTTCCATTTAGTTTGATCTAAGATTCAAGTGTTGAATCACATATTTTGATTCATGACAAAGTAGTGAATTATACTATATGGATACGCGACAAAAAGAAAAAGAAAGTATGTTATTCAAACTACAAAGGAGACAAGGATACAAAACTACGTATAGTATGTTGATCTATAAAGTTTTTTAGTCATAGAAATGTTAAAATCTATCCTCAAGTAGTTAAGTTAGTTTAAAAAACGGTTAAATTTTATAAAATGGGAGAAGTGTGCTTTGACTGTCAGATCAGTCGACTGACCATATATAGCCAGTCGACTGAATCTGTACAGATGCACATGAACGCTCATTTTTAAATAACTTTGAAAATTCAGTCAACTGATCGTTTTGGGCCAGCCGACTGAACCTGTACAATAGCTATTTTTTCTGAATAGATACCTCCTTTTGCCAAGAGTCGCGTTCTAATACGAAGAGGTATGGATGCTTTTGTTCATCAGAACTCTTCGTGAATGGTTGCAACTCTTTAACTATTATATAAACACACAAAATCTATTTCACAAATCACGAATTTACTGAATACTTTCTGATTATATTTTCTATACTCTCTGCATTCTAAAAAAAGCAATCACAACTTATATATATTGCTTGAATCTCTGAATTAACTAACTATTCTTTGATTCTAAGCAATATTTTTCCTTTCTAAATCTTTATACACACATATATACTTGAGGAAAGATTATAGGAAGGTTGTACATCAAAGACAAATCAGTGTTATTAAGAACACAACGTGTCAAAGCAATTCGATTGAAACTGTTGAAGTCCTGTTCGGTTGTTCAGACGGGTAAAGTCCTCTTTCGGTTGTTAGAGGCGGAAAAGTCCTGTTCGGTTGTTCAGACGGGTAAAGTCCTCTTTCGGTTGTTAGAGGCGAAAAAATCCTGTTCGGTTGTTCAGGTGTTGTATACCTATTCCTCCGGGTTAAGAGAGGGTTATTGTGAGAAATTCCAGAGGGAAGTCTGGGACTGGACGTAGAATGGGAAGTTTGAACCAGTATAAAAATTCATGGTGTGCTCATTTTTATTTTCTTCACTATTATTATCTGTTTCCGCATTTAGATTATAATACATTCCATATTACACGATCCTAAGTGATAATTAGCAACACAGTAGTCACTTTCATTTGGTATCAGAGCAAGGCATCTTATTACTGTTACAAAGTTATCTGATATCTTGCTAATATGGAAAACAACACCAACAATACCACTAACACTATCACTAATACTAGTTTTATTGAAGGTCAATCCACTGCACGATCTCCATTCTTTAATGTTTAAATTATAATTATCGGTCTACTCGTATGAGAATTTGTATGCAATCTAATAGTTTTGAATCATGGAATATCACACAGAATGAATACACTCTTCCTACTAGAGAATATTCCACTTAGTCAAACACACAAAAATTAGATGCTACTGCCAATGCTAAAGCTAGAACATGTTATTTTGTGCACTATATAGAAATTAATTTAATCGTGTTAGCATGTGTCAAACTGCTTATGAAATATGGAGAACGCTTAAAATCACTCATGAAGTGACTAACAAAGTCAAACAAAGAAAAATCTCCATGCTCAAAAATCAGTTTCAAAACTTTAGAATGAAACAAGATGAATCCATCAATGATATGTATTCTATATTTCAAGATATCTATCATTCACTATTAGGATTAGGAGAAAATTTTTCTGATTTTGATATAGTATCAAAAATCCTAAACTCTTTAATGGATGAATGGGAAAGAAAGGTCCTAGCTATTGAAGAAGCAAACGATCTTTCAACTATGAAACCAGAAGAGTTAATAGGAAATCTAATGTCATATGAAGTGAATTTGCAGGCAAAGAAAGTTCAAGCACAAGACAAGAAAAATCTAGCGTTTCAAGCAGAACAAGATGACTCTGACTCAGATGAGGAAGATATGGCATTTATTGCTAAGAACTTCAAAAAGTTTTGAAATTCAAAAAGAATAACAAGAGAAAGAATTATAAAAATAATTCTGGCAACAGTAATAGCTATAAACCATCATCATCTGTCACGGAATGTTATGAATGTCATAAGAATGATCATATGAAGAAAGATTGTCCAAAAAAAAAACAAAAAAACAAATTCAAGAAGAACAAATTCAAGAAGAAAGCATTTTCTATAACATGGGATGATTCAGATTCTTCATCGTCAGAAAGCGACAGTGACAGTAACACAGAGCAAGCAAATGTATGCTTCATGGCTTCAAATAATGATGTAAGTGAACTAAGTTTTGAAGATTTAGTTGAACTTAATTCTGAACTAGTAGATTTTCTAAAACAGACTAAGAAATATAATAAGGAGTTACAAGGAAAACTAAATAGATCTAAATTGGAAATTAGTATGCTTAGAGATGAAAAGAAAATTCTCGAAGAAGAACTTGGAAAATCTTAAGAATCTAATTCTAATTTAGCTTCACAACTTTCTATGATAACTTAGGAATTGGAAATTCAAAAGAATAAAAATGATAACTTGTCAGTTGAAATTAATTATTTAAAATCTAACACTAAAGTACTAGAGTGAGAAAAATCTAGTCTTAAAACTAAGCTAGAAAATATTAATAAAAATATTCTCAAATTTAATAAAGGACAAGAAAATCTTTCTAAAATAATAGAAAATTCTCAGTCAACTTCAAATAAAATGCGATTATGATATGAGGAAATTGTAAAACCAAAGAGATCTGAAAAGTTTAAAAATAAGTTTAAAAACAAAATTAAACAAGATTTAAAGAACATAGTTTCTAAAAATACTAAAACTATTAAAATATGGATTCCTAAAATAAATAGTAACTTGATTAGGAATAAACATATTAAAACATTTATGGAAACTGTTCATAAAAATAAAGATTATATCTTTAAAGGGAATGCTGAACCTTCTTGGGTTTGGTTTCCTAAGACATAAATCTTAGGACCCTAAAAGAAAAGTGGGTAACATCTTAATCTTTATTTTTTGCAGGTACCACTTAAAAAGAGAGGGAAACGTATTCTAGACAGTGGTTGCTCACATGACTGGTGATAAAGACATGTTAACAAACATAGTCTACTCAAATGGAGGATCAGTCACTTTTGGAGATAATTCAAAAGGTTATGTCATCGGCAAAGGCGATGTGAGCAATAACGGTATCTCTAATTTACCTCTCATTACTGATGTTCTTTTAGTTTGAAACTTAAAACATAATTTATTAAGTATAAGTCAATTATGTGATAAAGGTTTTAATATAGCTTTTTCAGAAAATAAATGTAATATTTCTGATAAAAATCAAAATTTAATTTTTGAAGGTATAAGAGAAAAAAAAAATATTTTAAATATGAATGTAATTCATAATAAAGATATGTGTTTAGTAGCTACAGAAAATGATTCTTGGCTATGGCACAAAAGATTTTGTCACATCAACATTAATACTATTAATAAATTAGCTAAAAATAAACTTGTTAAAGGACTACCTGATATGAAATTTAAAAATGATAATATCTGTGATGCATGTCAGTTAGGAAAATTAACAAAATCTTCCTTTAAATCTAAGAAAATCATATCTACAACACAACCACTTGAGCTATTACATATGGACCTTTTTGGACCAACTTAAGCTCAATCTATTAATCAAAATAGATACGTGTTTGTTATTGTAGATGATTTTTTAAGATATACTTGGACTATTTTTATAAAACATAAAATGATACTTCTGAGAATTTTAAAATTTTTGTAAAAAGAATTCAAAATATAAAGAATTTTAAAGTTAAAAACATTAGAAGTGATCATGAAGGTGAATTTGAAAATGAACTTTCGGACATTTTTGTAACAAGAAAGGAATTAATCATAATTTTTTCCTTTCCTAGAACACCATAACAAAATGGAGTAGTAGAAAAGAAAAATAGAACATTACAAGAATGTGCACGAACTTTATTAAATGGAAGCACTTTACCTAAACATTTCTGGGCAGAAACTGTTGCAACTGCTTGCTATGTTTTGAATCGTGTTTCTATTCGACCATTAACAAAACATACTCCTTATGAACTTTTAAATGGTAGAAAACCAAATATTTCATATTTTAAAGTTTTTGTTTCAAAATGTTACATAATTAACACTAAAGATCAGCTTGGCAAATTTGATCCAAAATCCGATGAAGGTATATTCATAGGATATTCAGAAAGAAGCAAAGCTTATCGAGTATTTAATACTAAAACTAAAACAATCGAAGAAACTCTTCATGTTTCATTCGACGAAAATATCAAAATTTCTTCTAAATTTACAAATTTGGAAAATAATACAAATGTAAATTTAACAAATAATTCAGATGATGATGATATTATTCTTCAAAATAATAATTCTAAAATTTCTTTAGAAAATATAAATACTATTAATAACAATAATATAGTAAGACCTCCTCCAAGAATTCTCAGAAATCACCCTATTCAAAATATAATTGGAGAAGTAAATTCAAATGTAAGAATAAGACATCAATTAAATCAAATGGGTCATATAGCTTTTCTCTCTAATATAGAACCTAAAAATATTAAGGAAGCCTCAACTGATGATTATTGGATTATAGTTATGCAAGAAGAGCTAAATCAATTTGAAAGAAATGAAGTTTGGGAATAGACTGAGTAATCAATCAGTCATCGGTACAAAATGGGTTTTCAAAAATAAATCTGATGAACAAGGTAACATTAACAGAAATAAAGCTAGATTAGTAGCACAAGGTTATAATCAAGAAGAGGGAATAGACTATGACGAAACGTTTGCTCCAGTTGCAAGACTAGAAACTATACGTATTCTACTAGCTTTTGCATGTTTTCATAACTTTAAATTATATCAAATAGATGTTAAAAGTGCTTTTTTAAATGGTTTTATAAAAGAAAATGTTTATGTTGAACAACCTCCTATGTTTACTCATGAAAAATTTCCAGATCACGTTTATAAACTTAAGAAAGCTTTATATGGTTTAAAACAAGCACCTCGTGCTTGGTATAATCGACTTAAAAGCTATTTATTGGAATCTGGTTTTGAGATTGGAAAGGTTGATCAAACATTATTTATTAAGAAAACTAAACAAGATATTTTAATAATTCAAATATATGTTGATGATATTATTTTTGGTTCAACAAATGAAAAATTATGTCAGGAACTTTCGACTATCATGACAAATGAATTTGAAATGTCACATATGGGAAAACTATCATATTTTCTCGGGTGGCAAATCAAACAAATGCAAAATGGCATTTTTATTAATCAAGAAAAGTATTTTAATAATCTAATTAAACGATTCGGTATGGAAAACATGTCTGTCAAACGAACTCCTATGAGTACAACTATACATCTTGAAAAAGATGAAAATGGTAAGAGTGTTGACCAAAAACTACATCGTAGTATGATTGGATCACTACTTTACTTAACTACTAGTCGACCTGACATTATGATGAGTGTTTGTTTATGTGCTCGATTTCAAGAAGATCCTAAAGAATCACATATGCGAGCAGTTAAACGTATAATTCGTTATCTTAACAACACCAAAGATCTAGGATTATTTTATCCAAAAGAATGTTCTTTTGAATTAGTATCATATAGTGATGCTGATTTTGGAGGAAGTCGAACGGATAGAAAAAGTACAAGTGGAACTTGTCATTTCACTGGACGATCCTTAGTATCTTGGTTTAGTAAGAAACAAAATTGCGTTTCAGTATTGACATGTGAAGCAGAGTATATATCTGCAGCTTTAGCATATGCTCAAGTAATCTACATGCAACAAACATTACGAGATTTTGATATAAAATTAAATACATCTATAATATATTGTGATAACTCTAGTGCGATAAATTTATCTAAAAATCCAGTCAATCACCCACGAATTAAACATATTGACATTTGTCATCATTTTCTTCGTGATAATATTGAAAAGGATATAATAAACTTAGAATTTGTAAATTCTGAAAATCAATTAGCTGACATTTTCACTAAACCTTTAAATGAAAACAGTTTTATAAAATTAAGAAGAGAACTAGGTATATTTTCTTTAAAAGAATTATAATTTAATATATATATATATATATATATATATATATATATTTCTTCTGGTCTTCGAACTCTACACCTCAGGTTTGATAAGTCTATGTCTTTACCACCTGGCTATTTATTACTTCACATCTATACCATATATATCTGATACTTTATATTTTTCTAATTTTTTTTAAGAGTAAATTTCAGCCACAAATTTTTTGGTTCATTCTCTTCCTTTATTATTTCAAACTGCACGTTCAACCACTATGTCTTAACTGCGTTTTACTCCTATATATTTTTCCACTCAGCTTTCATATTTCCACCAAAAAGAAAATTATTTTTCAAACATATTTGTTTTCTTTCTCTAGTACATCTTCTACATTCAAAATATCGTCATCACGTAACTCATCAGATGGATCATCCTGCTCTTCTATCAACTTTGAAACTCCTTCATCTACTTCATCAAACTTACCAACACCTACTCCCACACATGAACCTGCAAGACCATCAAGTTATCGAACGGGTTATACGCCTGAGAAAAAGAAAGCTAGGCGGTTCCTGTTCTTTGGTTCTCCGCAAACCAAGCAAAAAATTGATGATCTTCATCGTTACCAGAGAGAATCGATAACGCTTCAGCGAGAAATGTATTATGAACAGAAAATGAACTCTAGACGTCTAAGTTTTCTTGAACAAATCGGATGGAAGTTCTGCGGTTCATCTTCCTCTTCGGCTCATCAACCTACACCATTATCAACTCAAAATCCATGGGATAGGTCGCCACAAGCTCCACCTGTCTCTCCAAACTCTTGGGAGCGTGAAACCGTTGGTCATCTCTGCGACCATATGTTGAGAAGACTAAAGATGAACCAACATAATCCAACTCTCCATCAAACTCATCTTCAAAATAATTATGTTTTTACCTATCTTTTATTTCTTTTTATCCATATTTAATTTGCATTGTATTATTCTATAATAAATATCCGCTATTTTATGCTCAACAGTGACTGAAAATGCTGAAATACAAATTCAATCGACTGGCAGTCGACTGAATCTGCATGTTGTATATTTTTATACAGTATTCAGTCGACTAATCGAATGCAACCAGTCGACTGAATGACCACACAGAGAACATTTTTCTACTTTCAGTCGACTATACCAGTTGACTGAAACAACTACAGAGCTCTCGGGAAAGTTCTTCAGTCGACTGACCAAAAATTTCAGTCGACTGATTTAACAGCTGGAACGTCCTTTTCAACTTTTTACCTTCTATTTACCCCTAAAACCCTCACTTCTTCATTTACTTTTTACTTTTACTTCAAAACTCCAAAATTCCATAACCCTAGCTTTTACAATTTTCAAAACTTTCTTCAATTATCTTTATAAATTCAAATGGCACCACGACAAACAAAGCGATCTAAGCATGCTTCTTCTTCCTCCGAGCCAATTGATTCACAAATCGCTCAATGGATATATGATGCAACTGCAATTCAACGATGGAATAAGATGAAAGAAGCACTTTTCTTCGAAGGTTCTTTTGTTGTCTTTCCTAATTTTTTTGGGCAAGGCCAGCCGGTTTTATAGTGAACCGTCCACTTTTTATTACAAACATAATAAAAATTGAAGTACAGGAGTAAGGTAAAAACACCTTAACTACTAAGAAAAGAAGAAAGACAGCACAGGTGTGTGAAAGACATATCACAACAACTATAAGAATATCGATTACAAACTACTCCTCCGAAGAGGAAGAATCACCATCATCCACAACCTGGGAAGACACCAAAGGGTCATTTCCCAACAGACTAGCATAGGGGCGGAAATGGGAAGTGAGACAAGGATCATAAGCCACAGTATCAAACGAATATATAAAGGAACGATCCCAGGAAGAATCAGCAAGCATGGTAGAATTCTTACCCGCAAAATGACCGTCCAAATCAAGTACTAAAGAGTCACCAGAAGGTCTGTAATAAAGACATCTAAGTTCTAGCTGATCGTTAGAAACAAATCTAAAGAAAGAATCGGCCAATGGATTAAATCTTATATCAGAAATGAAATCAACCCAACACCTCTCAGCTTCATCCTAAACAATAGAGGGACAAGGAGGACTAGGAACAGGGGCGTCAACAGGAATCGCAGAAACAACACCAGCGTCCAACAAAGCAGATAGAGAGGCAGGGCTAGGAGCAGATGCAGGAGGAGGACCAGAGCCAGACAAAGGAATAGCATGAGGAGGGTCAACAGGGGAAGAAACCTTAGGAACCCATATCTTAACAGGGGGGCGCGGTAGTGGGATTTTAGGAGCAATGGCAGTAGCAACAGAATGCGTGCAGGCAATTACCAGGTGGCCAAAAGAGTGACAGGTGGAGCATATATCAGGAACCCAACCATAGCGAACACGGACCTCCACAACATGCCCAACAACAAGCTGAACATGAATAGAAGAAGGAAGCATCTTATCAAGGGAAATCTCAATCAGGGCTTTAGCATACACCAATTTTTCAAGCACGACGGTATTCGAATCAAAACATCTCAACTTCCCTACATTACAAGCTAGCCAATTCAAACCAAGCAGAGGTTGAAGAGCAGAGGGAATTTGTGAAAAGTAGGCCCAAATGGGAATAGATAGAACTTGTTCACGCGCACTAGCCACAGTAGGGGACCAAGGAGTAATAATAAAGGGTTGCCCTTCAAAAAAAGAAGGCTCGGCCTCAAGCACAAGACTACGTTCCTCGAGGGAGGAAAACTTAAGGAAATAGAAGGAGTCAACCAATTTAACACGTAAGTTACCACGAAGCTTTCAGGTCCGACGACAGACAGAAGCCACATCATGGAGGCGGTGGTTAGGGTCCAAAAAGAAACCAACAAGATAATGTGACCAAAATTCCATACCGGCTTGCAACACACAAGGAGGAGGGATCATCACTCCATTTTCTTCAACAATTTCAAATTCAATTGGCTTGTAGACACCCGTATTACGAGGAAGAGAGGTGAAAAGAGAGGACCAGGATTTGTTGCCAACAAGGGCAATGGCAGAAGATGGTCCAGGATTCACCGGGTCATGAGACAATCCAACAGAAACTAAACCACTGGAACATGATTTACTGGGAAGGGGATCAGAGTTAACACAGGCATTTTCACGAGCACCTTCAGAGCGACATAAATCACCAAGCGAGTCAGCAGATTCAAAACGCGAAGCACTACCGTCCAGACCAAAATCCATATCAAAACCATCAGTAGCAATTGGATCCACATTCGATCCATCCACATTCGATCCATACACATTCAGTAAGTCCAAACCCACTCTACCACCAGACAAACCACGATTACCCTCTACATTGATCTCAGCATTAGATATATTGAACCGCATTTCACAATTAGAATTCACCTGGTTATTCACAGTCGCAACAGGAGAAGTACGTTGCATCCCAGACAACAAGACAGATCCAATAGAGTCTCTGCTAGCAACCGCAACATGTTCCACGACAGTGGTTCGTAGACTTGTAGATAGAGGCGAAAAATCGACGAGTGAAAGCATGGTCGGAATTGATATTGGGGCAACAGCAGACAAACGTTTAAAAATACGACCTGAGCGAGTTGAGGAGGGAGAAAGGGGGAGCGATGGAGGAGAAGAGGACATTTAAAGGAGAATGCGGTGAAGAAAAGACGAGGCGAAAGGGGATTCAAGAGGCCGCAAATCGCTAGGAATCAATTCGCCAGGATGCCATTACATTTTAGGCTGAAAACTGTAATGTTAATTACATAGAGCTTTACATCGTATAGAATCGGCCATATACTTTGTACTCCAACTAGGGGTGTTGAATTACAAGAATTGAATACTGTTGTAGGTGAAAGAGACGAAGTAAGTCATCGTTTTCTAGAAGATGATATGATCGAACTTAAGTCTATTGCATTACGACCTACTGCTAGAATAATGCATAGAGCTTTAATGCATACAATTCTTCCCCGCACTGGCTCATACGAGCTTGTCTATCCGAACAACTATAAAGCACTATATGCTATTTGGGGAGAAATTGAAGTAAACTGGCCAAAACTCATTCTAGATGAATTTCTAACATTCAACCAAGGTCGTATGAATATTATATACTTTGGTGAATATATTATGCGGTTGCTTATGAATCTTCAGGTTCCTATTCTAGAATCCGATACTTCTGTTCCTAAAACCTTAAATAGTCGCACCATTAGTCTCATGAAACTACCACCAAGACCTATCACTATTATGAGCTTTCAAGAATGGAAAAATCGCCATCGCCAAGAAGCTTCTTCTCAACAACAACATCAATCACGAGATGACATCCGTATGCCAACACCATCCCAAAGTACTTGGGAATCAATTGATTTAATCGTCAGGAAATAAGTTATTTTGGATTCCCGTATCAAAAATCTTGACAAGAAGATTGAGAAAAAGTTTGATAAAATCAAAAGCTTCTTTGGGATTCTATGGGATGCAACATCATGCTCCTCGTCCAACGCTACGGAGACCTCTCAACGTGATACAGGCAAGCGCCCAACCCCTCACTTCACTTGGTCTACATCGGAAGAACATACTAGTTCTGACACAAGTGGCAATGGAGGTGGCAGACATGTTGCAGGAAGCTCCTCTAGAGGAAAAGAACCACTACATATTGAAAAGGAGGAGACAGAATCGGATTTTGAGTAAGGTTATTATCCTTTTGTGGTAGTAAGTTAGTTATTATGTTTCGTACATTCTAAGAGTTTGTATTCATAACATTTGAAATCTATTGTTTCTGTGATTGCATTCGGTATTTTATTATTTCTACTATGTAAATTATATATGTCCATTATCTTTTCCTTTTTGCCGATGACAAAGGGGGAGAAATTTGGAAAATTTGGAAACTAACCACTCTATGCAGGAATTAAAAGTATCATCATATATTAAGGGGGAGATATAGTTCTCAAAAATATAACAAGTATTGTCATCAATCAAAAAGGGGGAGAATGTTGAATCACATATTTTGATTCTCAAAGCAGTGAATTATACTATACGGATACGCGATAAAAAGAAAAAGAAAGTATGATGTTCAAACTACACAGGAGACAAGGCTACAAAACTATGTATAGTATGTTGATCTATAAAGTTTTTTGGTCATAGAAATGTTAAAATCTATCCTCAAGTAGTTAAGTTAGTTTAAAAAACTGTTAAATTTTATAAAATGGGAGAAGTGTGCTATGACTGTCAGATTAGTCGACTGACCATAACTTTGAACATTCAGTCAACTGATCGTTTTGGGCCAGTCGACTGAACCTGTACAACAGCTATTTTTTCTGAATAAACACCTCCTTTTGCCAAGAGTCGCGTTCTAATACGAAGAGGTATGGATGCTTCTGTTGATCGAAACTCTTCATGAATGGTTGCAACTCTTTTACTATTATATAAACACACAAAATCTATTTCACAAATCACAAATTTACTAAATACTTTCTGATTATATTTTCTATACTCTCTGCATTCTAAAAAAAGCAATCACAACTTATATATATTGTTTGAATCTCTGAATTAACTAATCTATTCTTTGATTCTAAGCAATATTTTTCCTTTCTAAATCTTTATACACACATATATACTTGAGGAAAGATTATAGGAAGGTTGTGCATCAAAGACAAATCAGTATTATTAAGAACACATAGTGTCAAAGCAATTCTATTGAAACTGTTGAAGTTCTGTTCGGTTGTTCAGGCGGGTAAAGTCCTCTTTCGGTTGTAAGAGGCAGAAAAGTCTTGTTCAGTTGTTCAGGCGGATAAAGTACTCTTTCGGTTGTTAGAGGCGGAAAAATCCTGTTTGGTTGTTCAGGTATTGTATACATATTCCTCCGGGTTAAGAGAGGGTTATTGTGAGAGATTCCAGAGGGAAGTCTGGGACTGGACGTAGAACGGGAAGTTCGAAACAGTATAAAAATTCCTGGCGTGCTCATTTTTATTTACTTTACTATTATTATCTGTTTCCGCATTTAGATTATAATATATTCCATATTACACGATCCTAAGTGATAACTAGCAACACAGTAGTCACTTTCATCAAGTACATGGTTTTGAGGTGTTTCACACCAATCCGGACATGGATCTATTATAGGATTATTGACGATGAGCACTTGATGAGGATTTATAGTATAGGACCAAAGTTTTCTATCATAGTGTATGACTATGTAAGGAGAACATAGGTTACTATTCAAGGAACCTGATTGGAGTCCGCAAAAGATAATCGAGTGAGAATATTAGTTTAGAAATAAAGTGATGTATTCAAGTGGAGGTCGAGTCAGATTTTTATATAAGAATGATCTATCTACATCATGCAAAGTGTTATATAGGTTAAGTGTTTTCTAGAATGGGTTGAGGTGTAATTTCAAAGATGAAATTCTTTTAAAGGGGGAAGAATTTAACGATCCGAAATTTCACTACTTTGATTTGCGAATATTTAATTAATTTAAAAATTCAATATATAGGTTTTATAATGAAAATAAAGTTCTTTTAAATTATAAATAAGGATGGTGAATAATTTTCAAAATTTGTTTGCAAGAATATTTAATTCGATGAAAAACAGAAAATGTGACCGAATTTTTTTCGAATTTTCGACGTTTCATCATATAAAATTTGTTGAAATGTTGTGACCCTAGTTTATATTTGGAAACAAAATTTAAATATTTGTAAACAATCTTAGTTAAGATAAAATAAGGTTTAGGATAGTATATACGTGAATATCCTTAAGTTAATTAAGTTTAGAAAATAAATATAATATGCCACATTAGGGAGACAAGATGTGACATATTGGAAACTTGAAAGGGGACATGAGTATATTGGCCATCTTTTCATGTTTATGGCATGTTGGCTTTCAACTAGAAGGGGGAGACATGGCATGATGAAGTGGCGTAAGGAGCTGGAGGGTAAAAGGACAAGGGTAGTTTAGTAATTTCCAATATTTCATTTTATACTTTCTTCTTTCTTCCATTTTCATTTCTATTTTTTTTCCATAAGCCTTTTCTTCTTCCTCCTTGATCAAAAAACTCGTAATGGCTTCCATTAGAAATCTAATAATTCAAATTTGAAATTTTCTTCTTTTTAAATGTTTTTAAAACTTAGTTTTTAACTTCTCCTTCTTTATTTTTTTCTTTCACTTAATTCGGCCATAATTTCCTTTACCATACTTCAAATCAAAATTTTCTTTTATTCAAATCATATAGAATTTCAGTGGCTACAACTTTCATTCAAATCACTCTTTGAAATTTCGAACATTATTGGATCGAAAATGCATTTCGTTCTGATTCATTTTCGGACCCATATTATTAAGGCCAAAAATACCACTCTTTCTATTAACCATATCTTCCTCAAAAAAAAATTGAAATTGACTGATTCTTTTTTTAAAATTGTAGGGAAAAGAATTTCACAAAACTTCTCTTTACTACTTATCTAAATTTTGAGAGTAACATGATCAAAAATCAGTGGGAAGATGACTTATTTTCAAGTGGATTTTTGTGGTTTTCAAGCTTTGTAAGTCTAAAGCATTTCTGACCTAGTAAAATATATTTTTTCTAAATTTAAAAGTTTTAAACTTTTATATGTTGAATCTATTGTGAAATGATATGTGTTGAACTGTGTGGATTATTATATGTCTTGGTTGTTTATAGTATTGTTGATATGAGGCAATGTTGTAGTAACATTATTTGGAAATTTTGAATGTGAGTATGATAGTGTATGTGGCTTTAAGTATGATGTTGTACGTAATTTGGATATTATGTAGTATGCAACTTTGAGTATGTTGTAATGTGTAAAACATGAATGTAAGTTAGGGGAAGTTTAGCACATGAATTTGTATATGCGCAACCTAGAATTTCATAAGTTAAAATCTAGTTTACTTAAAATGGATTTTGAAAGTGTTTTCCAAGTTTTGAACTTTGATTTAATTTCCAATTTTTTATTATAAACCTTTTGGAAAATTAAAGGTAAAGGGTTCAAATCATGTTGGATTATAAAACAAGTTCTAGATTACGGGTACCCATAGCGATAGTCGCTATGGATTCAGTTTCGCTTCATAATCCAGTTTTTGAAAATTTTGGTTTTATTAACTTAAAGTGTTTTGAAATTGTTTAATAAACTTAATAATGATGTTTTATAAAGTTAGTTAAGTTTTTAATGATTAAATTTTTATTAATTATATTTTAATAATTAATAATTAATTAAGAGTAAATAGGGTTTACTAAGTAAAGACTAGTTATTAATTAGTTATCTTTTAAAGATAAGATTAATTTTAAGTAAATAAGATTAATTTTTAATTAAATATAATTGAATAATATGATTTATTTTTAATCAATTATTAATTAAGTATAAGGTTAACTATTTAAATAAATCGATTATTTAAATTATTTTTAATTAATTAAGGCTTTAATTTAAAGTAAATTGTTTATATAGGGTTTAATTTATTATTTAAGTTTAATTAAAGATTATTTAATTAATTGAACGAGACTACTTAATATTTAATATGAATGAAGGTTTAAATAATTATTTAATAATTAGTAAAGGATAAATCAAGGTTTAAATTATTTATATAATATTTAATTTTTGTTTAATTAGTTATTAAAGGTTTAATTATTTATTAATTTATAAATTAATTAATTCCAAGTTTAATAAAAACTTAAATAAGATTAATTATGATTTAATAGAGGTTTTAACCCGTATTTAATTATTTTAAAAGAGATTCAAGTTTAAAATTGATTTGATTTTCCAAGAATCAATTTGTTTAAAAGGGAACTTTCTTTTATAAAGTATAGTGTTGAACATTAGGAATTCAAGTGTCAATACCAATAAGTATCCCGCCTCTATGAATGAGTTATGTAAAAAGTTGATTGTTGTGGATATAGATCAGCAAAATAAGTCCTCGTTCTACTATAGATCGTTTGTGTAACAACCTGCCTTTTTGGACAGTTTAAGTCGACAATAAACCACACATGTTCAACTCAAACTATTCAAAAGACAGATTATCAATGGGATTGTTCTAATGAAATAAAATTTTAGAAGAACAAAATATAGAATCTCATAGCGGAAAGAAAAAATATAATACATAAAATAAATACATAAACAGTTCATGAAGCTATTTACAACAAAATCAGAATTTACGTTTTTTTACAGGCAGAATAGACAAATGCTATATTAGTAGTAAATACGGTCCTCAACTCCGTCTTTGTCTTTAGAAATAAGTGTCTTCACTAAACTGAAATACTCGGTCTGACCCGAGCGTAAAGTAAAACAAAACACTCGAGTCGGGACTAACATTCTCATGTAAGTAAGTTAACTTAAGTGAAATGTACATGTAAATCAATAAGGTAAATGCTCAGGTTTAAATAAACATCAACTTTCACATTATAAATCGGTTCAGTTCAAATATTGATTTTCATTTTCGTTTCCATTCGATTCATTATTAAATTCAACTTCAGATTCAAATTCCTGTATCACAAGACAGTTCTTCATCATAACTTCAAATTTCAGTTCTAGATTTCCATATCAAAATTATCTCAGTGAAATCTTTATATTCAAATCATTTGAACTTAAACAATTCGGGTGGAAATGGAATTTTATTCAAAAGAATTATATGAATGTAATAGTTAAATTTTAATATATAATATTAGTTAAAATAATCATAGAATAGAATTAATCAAATTTAATCTAAAGTAGTTTGATAAAATATAAATAGTGTTAATATCAAAATAGTTTAATTAAAAATAGTTGTAAAATATAAATAGCTAAATTTAATATGAAATTCGAACCGAACAAATCACATACCATGATCCAATCCGAACCATATGTTAACATTTCCAATCCTGACTTAAGTAAATTCAGATTTCAACTTTCACATCATATTAAGGTTTAACGGTTTAAATTTCTCATTTACACTATTAACATCGATTTAATCCAAATTATCCAGTTTCATCATTCAAATCCAATTCTTTCAAACTTCAACATTTACCTTTAAAAAAATCAATTACTTAGTATTCCAAATTCATATCTTTTCATAAGTCTATTTTCGATAAATCAATTAAACCTTTTAATATTTAACTTGAAATTTTATACCATTTTGTTAATTTAATCTTTAAATTGAATCGATCTAATTTCTAAATTAATTTTAAATTACTTCATCGAATCAAATCAAATTTTCATATTAAATTAAACACTTCCATAAAATCTGTTAAATTAAAATCTAAACAAGTTTAAATCTAAAATCCCGTTAAAACATTTCATTATATCAATTTCAATTTCATAATTTCAAGTTCAAAATTAATTTAAACTTTCAATATTTCAATTTAATTTCTAAATCGATTTATTTAAACCCAAAGTGGTTTCATATCAGGTATATATATCTTTTCAACCCAAAGCGATTTCCCAATTATCTGGGAACTTTCAATATGAGAACAATAAAGTAATAACATAAATAACTTAACATGTAAATGATCAACATACATGCATAATTAACAATTTAATATATATATATATATATATATACATACATACTTCCTAACTAACATATCACATGTATCACATATCATAAACAGCATACTTGAATATTTTCAAATTCTAACATGTCATATACTAACATGACATATAAATATATAACATGACATATATACAAGAAACTTACAAGGTGATTTACAATAAAATAACATGGCATATGTCACAACAAATCACATAGCAACCATTTATAAATCATGTAAACTTGCATAACATGGGTGGTTCATTTTCATGTCCAATATGTTTCAAATATGTGTCATTTTATATGTAAAAATGGACATATAAATTAATTTATATTGTATGAATTTAAGTAAATAAAATCCTAACTAAAACAACATTTCAATAACTTCTCACATGCTATCAATTCACTAACATAAAATATCAGTCGTGAGTGATTGCTTACCTCTCGTGCCTTAGAAAGTGATGATAAAAAATGGAGCGATATGGAGATTCCTAGAAAATACCCAAATGCAAACCAAATCCAACATAGCTTATACCTGAACACGAATCAATAAACAAGTTCAACTACTTCCAACTTCCAAACAACCCAAGATCCAAACTACGGACAAAAATGAAACTAGGTCTTCTTTAAGAAAATATTCGGAGCAGAATATTACTGAATCTGTTAAAGTGACTAATAAGAAAGTGGTTGCAAATTATTTTCTCCCCACTTCAAAAAAAAATCACTCAAAAAGTTCCTGCCTTGATGAAGTCATGATCAAAACCAAACAAAGGTGTTTTGTGAGTTGAAAATTTGAGTTCAAAAATACTTCATAAAGATTCGAGTTTTTGGCATAGAAAATTAAGGAATTTGAAGAACCGATCTAAAAGAAAGTTGAAGCCATTAGAAAAATAAATGGTTTGAAAAGAAGATTTGTATAATTTGGTTCTTTTCTGAAGGAGATATGATTGGTACAATATGGGTTATTTTCGTCCAAATCTGGATCCGAGAAAGGACTAGAAAAATGTTGTTTTTGATATAGAAATATTTGAAATGGGAAGAATGGTTTAACTACAAAGTTGTTGCCATTGAAATTATACACAGTTTTAGGAAAAGAATTATTTGATTTGGAGTAGTTTAGTGGAAAATAGAAGCCATGGAAATAGGGGGAAGAAAGAGGAAAAAAGAGAAGGGGAAAAGAAGGGAAAAATGAGAAAGAAGAGAAGAGGAAAGGTGGGGCTTTGACCAAGGGTTGTTGCAATGGGTTGTGGGTGGGTGGGTTGCGGCATCAAGGTGAGAGGAAGAGTGGTGGCGTGGGTAAGGGAGAGGGAGGAGAGGTAAAGGAGAAAGGAAGGAGATTGATTTGGTTTTAGAATTTGATGATTTTTTTATATCTAAGAATTAGAGAGGAAGAAAAGATACAGATAATTTTTGTTCAGAGAGGAGAAATGTGAGGAAGAGATGTTCTGTACGTACCTATTCAGAAGAAATGAAAAGGTACAGTCTCTTTAATATCTCAAAGACCATTAGTCTACTAGTCTATGTGCGTTCTAATGACTCCTTAAATTCCTAGAAGCTCAATGACTAAATATGAGAGCCCGTTAGAAACATAGATAGGAGGAGAATAACATATGTAAATACACAAACAAAACAATGACAAATTACACGAGTTTTTCACTAAAAAACGCATATTTGGAGTTCTAGAACTCCGGTTTCAACGAAACGAAAAGCAGAGTTCTTCTTAAAATTTTGTTTGGATTTTTTTCAATAATAAAATTCAAATTTTGAAACTTTTAATTTTTTACCTAAATTTCAAATTTGACCAAGTTTTGACCATAATTTGACTTTTTTCCAAAATGTTCATTTAATTAAATTTGATCAAATTAATTATTCAAAAGCACCCAATTAATTAATTTAAATTTCAAATTTTCTTGAATTAAAATAATTATTCAATTTTAAATCGTTTAAATTTACGGGTCGTTACAGGTTGTTTGATTGTATGGACATATGAATTAACAGAATAAATCCTGATTCTATTATAAGTTAATTGTTTGATTGCTGGATGTTTACTTAGCACGACAAATCACCATCCTGCTATTGTGTTATTTGGACATTAATATGCTAGTTAGTTTATACTGACATGTTTTTCCTAATTTGGATATGAAGTGTATTTACATATATGTTGACTTATGTGAATAAATTTTTGAATGACTTGAAAGTAAAATTGAAATTAAATGGTAACTTTAATTGGTACCATTACTATTGCTAAGACTCTTTTTGAAGCTATAAAGTGTGATTTTGAATTAGCTTTGATTCTTTAATCAATTTTAGGGTTTAAAGTTTATAAATAATTTTAAGTTTTATAATCTTTTAATAAAGGAATTTATAAATAATAACTTGTTTATAAAAAGGGCTTTACTAAATAAAAGGGTTTATATTAAGTGCTTTTCAAAAGATGTTTTGGAAATGATATTTGTAAAGGATTTTTCTTGAAGAAGGTTTATCAAAATTAATTTAAAAATAGGAAAATGATTTTATAGATTGTAAATGTATTTTTAATTATGAAGTGAAGGTTTATAAAGAAAGGAAAATTTTTGTGAAGGTTAAGTGGATTGGTTTTATCGGAAGAAATGTTTTTAAATGGAATTTGTTTGGTCAATTAATATGGAATGTGAAGAAAGGAAATATCTTATAAAATTTGGTAATATGATTTTATAATTGAGATAAGTATATTAATGTTTTCCAAGTATAAAAGGGATGTAAGGGGTTTTGGAAATAGTGGTTTTTAAAAGATCTTTTGATTGAATGTTTATAAAGTAATTTCAATTAATGAAAGATTAATTAATAAAGGCTTAGTGGATCTCATGTGGAATTAAATCCATGTTCGAATATTTGGTTATTTGATAGTTGAATAATCGACTATCAAAAATCTAGACCGAAACGTAACTTTGGAAATATCTAGGGAAACACGTGAGTTATATGGCACAGTCATCCCCAATGATGCTGTACCGAGCATATAAATCTCATTTCGTTCTCCTAGGGTAAATGATAAGGAAATCTATCCATAAATGGTTAGGAGGTGAACTCCGCTCTTATTTACTTATTTTCTAAAGAACCGGGATTGAGTTTATCTAAAATTATTAGAAGTTGTTTCAAAGAGACCAGAATCGGATATGTTTTCCAAAAATCACTTCGATTCAAATCAAGCGTTTCGTAATGAAGACATATTGAAGTGTATGGAACTGCAGACGGAGCCATTGAAGTGTAAGGGCTGCTTGCTATCTTGAGGATTATTCAAAAATGGATGCGGTAGAAGTAATGCCTTCAGTTTGTCCTTATCCTTGAAACCTCGTATGGATGAATGCTGGCACTGCATTTCTACTTGGAAGGCAGTGTTGGCATTCTAAGTGAGATTGCTATTAAAAAAGGTAAAGATATAACATCGAGCCTCATCAACCGGGAATGACTAAAATAGCAAGATGCAGCAGGACCATGTGGGTCATACCCATTAGGATGTGTCATCACTAAATCTAGGATCAATATTTGACCCATTTTTGTATGCATTGGTACAGTTGCTGATCCCAACCATGGTTGGAGTCAACACTAGAGAGGTCAAGTGATCTATAAGAGTTAGGAAGTGAGATCTATGTAATCGAGCAAGTGATCAGAATTAACAATTATTACGGATGATATATGTGCATCGTATGGACTTTAGTATTTGCATACTATGTTTTGATTGGCTTATGGAGAGTTTAGGCGATAACTCTTTGCTTTGTTATGAGGTATTGTAAATTGTCAACAATTAATAACCTAAGGTTGTCAAGTGTAAGGTACGCTTAGTAGATCAATTATCATCCTTTTGCGATGAGAATGTTTAGAACTTGAGTGAACTGTGCATTTCATTTGCTAGTGATTGGATATTATTAAGTATTGATGTATTATTGTTTCTTTGGTTGCTCATGTTGAGATTTCGAGGATGAAATATTCTAAGTGGGGGAGAATGTAACGACCCGAAATTTTGAAAACTTCATATTTAGATATTTGAATTACTTAAATATTTATCTTGGATTAAATGTTATTAAAATGATTTAATGATATTTTTTAACTACCTTTTAAATCCTAAGTAATGATGGTAAAAAATTTTACAAAAATGTTTACAAAAATATATTCTTTAAAAAATATCTATATTGTGACTGAAAATCATTTTATCGATAAACAGCTTTCTCTCGACAAAAGTTGTTCAAAATTTTTGTACATGTATAATTAATCATTAAGGAGATAATTAGCAACTAAAAATAGTTTCATATTTATGGTAACTAAATGGGATAATGTCATGCATGATGTAAGAGAGGATAAGATATTTTTAAATGAGCAAAAAAGGAAAGTAAGCAAATATGGAAAAACTTAACCCTTAATCTTATGTGACATAAAGGAGAAGTGAAAGAAGTAATTAATGTCATAATGATTTTGAGGGGTTTTTGGTCTTTCCTCTTCACATTCCTAAGGCTGTATAAAAGAAGGCACACCCTTAGGAAATAAGCACAAAGATTACAAAGCTGGAGTTCTAAAATTCCATGGCTTCTCTTCTTCTTCTCCTCTAACTTTTAAAAAAGAAATAGTTGCAAATCAACTCCAAATCACTTCAAACTTTGCCACATTTCTTAGCACAATATTATAAAAACCCTTCCACCATGCCAAAACATGAAAAAGTGAAGCCAAACTCCCATAGGAAACTTTGGCCGTAAGCATTGTAAGAGGGAAGGACGAAAATGAGCAAGTTCAAGCAAAGGAAAGGAGGAAGGAAGGATGTGGTTGCAAGTGGGGTTAGGCCTTGATTTTTGGACCTTCGTTATGGTTGGGTTAAGAGTGAGTCAACCCCTCACTTTAAATGAAAAATATAACACATATATGTTGTTTTGGATTGTGTTAATGTTGGTTGAATTGTTGTTAAAACATTGGTTTTAAATTCTTACTTTAAAAGTAAGAGACATATATGATCCATGTACATGGACTTGAAAAAACTTGGAATGGACTTATAAGACATGTGACTAGACCTTGAACAAAGCATATAGGTTGTAGATGGACTTTGGTTTAGATTTGACTTGGATTTAGAAGTACACTTATAGCGATGTCACTATAGAAGCGATTTTGAAATGCCTTGTTTTTGGCGATTTCTAGCGGTTTCTCACCATATTCATAATATTTTATATGTATGTTTGTTGCTATTAAAAGCTTGAATAGTACAAATTTAAGTAACATCTTGAAAAGTACCTAAAACATCACTAGTGCAAAATTGCGAGGGTTTAGACTTGATTTTTGGACTTCAAAAGTTTTAAAAGATATTTGGATTTAAGTATTTTGTTTCATTCTTTTTACCAGTGGTTGTTAACTATTTTCAGAGTATTCTTAAAGTGGTTAGAGATCTTTATCGGTTTTTAAGATTAAATGGTGGATGTTGAAAGAAGGGATGTTTTGTTAATTATATGGAAAACATGTCATTTTAAAGTTTATAATGATTTTTCAAACTTGTTATTTTCAAGTAATATTTTAAGGGGGTGTTTTAAAATATATTATAAGTACTTCGAAGTATAAACATCTTGTATAAATATATTGAAAATATGCAAATATCTTACCTTTTAAATTGTTTTAAATTATAAACAAAAGGTTCAGTTAGCAATTACTTAGTGGCCAAATGGTTAATTTATTAATTACTTATTCGAAAATTAATTAACTATGCTTAACGCTAATAAGTCGACGAAGTAATGTTATTTATTTGTGAGAGTTAAGATTGATGTCAAGTAGTTACGGAACAAGAGAGCTCTAACCTACCAGCTTCCCTCTTAACCCAAGGAATAGGAAAGTGAAAAATGTCAAAACGTGTTAATCATGTTTATTTCTTATTGTTTATGGAAATCATGAATACTATACTTAACACTAAAAATTGACAATGTAGACTTATATATTTGTGAGATTCAAAACTGAAGTATCTAGGCAAGGCTTGGACCAACAAATGCCCAAACTTACCGGACTTTACTCTTGTATGAGGAATGGTTAAGTTGAGAATGTCAGAAATGAGTTAAGCGTACGAATCATAATTTGTATAAGCAATGGTTCTTGACTAGATAATTGATTAGTCAACTATCGAACTTAATCGAATATGAACTTTTATTTTAAAAACAAGGGATTTTAAAGATTGTAACAAGTAGGAAAACGGTTTGGGTTTGTCGTGGCAATGTGTTAATCATATTCATCTTTAACCTTTTTCGATTATACTAAGGAATGTAAATAGATCTTTAAAAGAATGATTTAAAGATAAGGGAAAGAGAAATGGTTTTGGGTTTGTAGTGGCAAAGTTTAAGTAACATTAGTCTTAAATTTTTTGAATGGTTTTGCGAAAGTACTTTGATCCTTAAAATCGATATTTTAAAGTAAATTATTAGTATGGAACCTTTTGGAAAAAGATAGAAGTTTAATAAGCAAAAGGAGTTTACTAATAAAGGGTTATTAACTAATAAAAGAATTAATTAAATAAAAGGGAACAAGAGTTGCTTAAGTAGCTTAAATAAACTTTGTGTGTCTTAGTCATACTTTGAATGACTTGGTAGTGTTTTATATGTTCATTTGTTTATGGAAAGTATACTAGACTTGGTTTCCATTTACAAACAAACATCTTGTACCAGATAGTCTATTAGTCGACTATCGAAATTGTCCAAATATAACTTTATGAGTATCTAGAAGAAACACAAATGCTATATGGTACAGTTATCTTCGAAGATGTTATACTATAGTATAAAATCGTCTTGCTCTTCTTGGAAAAATGATAAGGAAATCTGTCCACTTAGACGATTAAGTGGTGATCTCCACTCTTATGTATTGTCTCTTTATTTCCAAAAGAACCGGGGTTGATTTTAACGAAAATTCATCAATTGGTTTTAAAAAGACCGGTAAGTGGGGAGAGTGTACTTATATGAGATGACTCGAACCCGAAACCGCTTCAAAACCATATACTTGATCAATGTTTTGGAAGCGATTGTGAAGTAGAATATTATAGAGTTAAACCATCAATCCTAAGGTTAAAGTCCAAGGGAAAGGTCAGCCTTAACATTTCAAACAATGTTATCGTGTGGGACTGTCTATCTTGAGGAGTATTCAAAGAGAGGGGACGGCATTAGAAGTTGTCAAAGGACTTTTGCGGAGTACCTATATGGAGGTTCGAGATCTTTTATGGATGCTCAAATTCATGTATAAATTCGTGATCTGTTCAAGATGAAGGAATCCAAGTAGGGATTCGTCTGCTGATCGAGTGATGAAGAATCATGTGAAAGATGCCAAACGTAACCTTGACATCGAAAATGGCTAATGACAGAGTAGGCTGCGTAGTCTGGGTTTTTGTAAACCCACGATAGGGCATCTCAACTCCTTTATCTAGAGTGTGCTTATCGGTATGTTGCGTGCGAGAGTTGATGGTATTTGGTTCCACGTTGTTTGGGTTCACTCGTTTGGGCATGGGCTGGCTATGTTTTCCTTATGGTATATTTTATTTAGAGATATCCAATGATCAGTAGGCATCTTCTGATCCTTGTGCATGAAGTTCGGATTTGGCTCCCTCGAAGAGATCTCCATGGAAAATCCATTATGCGAATGTTCCTTATCGATTTTGGTTATACCCCTATTATGCTGGAACGTAATCAAAGTAGCTATTTCGGCTATGATTAATATTTATTTTTAACCTTAGACACTATTATAATATCACTGGATTCTCTACATACCGTCTGGTTATCATAAGGTAAAAACACATTCGTATTTCGTATTTATATACAGCATGGTCTTATGAGATACTTTTATTTTGAAAGTTTTTTATAATGCTAAAAATCTATTTGGTCTGTGTTTCTTACGTTGGTTTACTAGACTGATCCAGATGTTATTTTCTTTTAATTCTCGGGTCAGCCCTGCGTATGTTTCCAGATTTAGCTTTGGACTCTTCGGAGCTTATGGAGAAAAGTTGGAGTTCTACTTATCGTATTATTTATTTCCATTGCATTACTCCTTGTGTATCATCAGTATTCGTGAGGATAGGTTGTTATAACTGTCCAGGCTAATCACCATACCTCTGAATAAATTTGAATTTAGAGATAATTTATACTGTCTTTTGATATTATATTTAATCGTTAAGTTGTGTGATTTTTATATTATGTTCTCCTCTTTCTTGTTCTATTTACTTTTCTTCCTATTTTACCCAAACATTTCGTCTTTTCAGCACTTGGGTGCTCGGCACATGAATACCGTGGATAAATTAGTGCCGATGTTCAAGGGTCGAAAAGACGAGTCGTTACAATGTGTACGTATATAGATGTTGGGATCTACATCTATAACGGATACGTTCTTCATCCATATACTCATCTGATGTCTCAAAAATTATTGCTTAAATATATGTGCATTTAATTATACATGTTAAGATCCAAAATTAGAAGCACGTGTTGGTTTGAAATAGAAGGAGATCAAGAGATGAACTCTCCTTAAATTAATCCTTCCTTTATTGCCATTTTCTAAATGGAGATTTCATAAGTCAAATGCCTCTTTGACACACACACACACACACACCTATTTTCTATTCGAAATTTTTTTCTTTTTGATTTAATTTTACAAAGTTAAAATTTTTAGATTTGACATGCAATATAAATAAAAATCTAACTTTGATTTGGTAAATAATTTATATAACAAACTTTCTTAAGTTCACTCCTTTATTCATTGCCATTTGCTAGGCCATTTTAAATCTTTAATTGTGCATGTTAATTTGAATTCAACTATGGATATAGAATAAAACATATTATAAAACAACATTTTAAATTTTAGATTTAAAATTAAAATTAAAATGATAATTTTGACATATTGAAAAATATTTGAATTACCACTAAAACACAAAATCATATGTGCATACGTGTGTATTGTATGATGTTCGAATACCATTTTATTGAAAAAGTCAAAATTATAGATTTGAAATTCAATATCAATAAACATCTGACTTTGATTTAGTAATTAATTTTACAAAACAAACTTTCCTTATTTCACACCTTCATTCATTACAATTTGCTAGGCCGGTTGAAATCTTTAACTGTATATATTAAGTTTCAATTTAACCATGGATATATAATTAAAACCTTTTATAAAATAGCATATTAAATTTTAGATTTGAAATTCAAACTAAAAAAATTATTATGGGTAATGGGATATTAAAATATATATTTTTGGTAGCAAGAGTGATACTTTATTCAACCAGAGCAATTATGTTAATGTCCTAGAGGTTCGAACCCTTGACTTCTACAACCTGAGTCTAGAGCGTCATAACACTAACTAATTGAGCTAGTGGTCCTTTAGGAGATATCAAAATATATTTTAATAACCTTTAATATATATATATATATATATATATATATTATGTGATGTCCTAATACAAAATATTTTTGAAATAAAGATCTATAACTAAATATTGCTTAATGAATAAAACATATCAGTTCAATCGTAGGTAGTTGGGTAAGGCAACATATGCAAAATCTATAAGTTATCTAACAAATGATATATATGAATTAAAACGTAAAGAAGAGATATACCTTGAATATGTCGCCGTTGATTACACCTTGAAGAGTAGATTATTATAGATCCAAGCTTGAATCAACCTCCTAGCTTTTGCAAATAGCTTGAAGTACCACCTTTTGATTTGATTCGATGTATATTTTTTCTCTTGTATTTCCAGCTAGAGAAATGGAGTTATGATGATGGAGTTTTCATGGCTAGAAAAGAGATGAAAGAACTTCCAAAAACCACTTTAAGGGGTTTCGGTCATCAAAAAAGCAAGGAGGAGAAGTGACATTACCATCACCTTCTACTCTTCTTTTATTTATTATTTACGGTTTAATTTGAAAAATCTCTTTCCCTCTTTTTAGGTTGGCCATAACCAAAACATTAATTTGACGGTAAATGGAAAACCAATTAATAGTTAAAGCATTTAAATCGAATTTAAAGTGTACCTATATCGCTTATCAATACACACACATATAACTTTTATATTCATACCCAATTAATCATTAATGATACCGAAAAATACTAATAGCATCCAATACATCGAATAAATAAATAATATTTTATAAATATTAATTAATTTATAACTCAATAAAATTGTGTGATATTTTGGAGAATCTACCAATGCGGTTATGCGACTCGCAGGTGTAAATTCAGCCGACGATTAACATGGAACAATTCAAATATTAATGTTTCCCCTTTACTTAATTAATAGAGTGTTAGGTTTGCCAAATTTATTGCTTATACACTTTTTTCAGTAAAATCTAATTTTGCAGTTTTAAGCAATACTCTTTAGTAATGAATATTTGCTCCAATTCTCTTCGTTCACACTATATCACTTTAGGACTTATGGAATTTGGTTTTGGTCAAAATTTCAATATTTTCTACTTCAACTTGGTTAGTCCATAATCAAAGTCCTTGGTTAAATAATAACATTTATTATTAACCATACTGATCTAAACGAACAGATTTAAAATTAAATGAAGAGAATCTTATATTAAGGGAAATAAACTACCGAGATTAGGTAACAAGAGATAATATCCTAAGCTAAAATCACTAATATATATGCCTTAACCTTATTCTGTCCGCTTCTTATTTCATTACAGAACCAAACACAAACTTATAAAGAAGGCCAACTACCATTTTATAGAGAAGAAGAGGAAATATAAAGATTAAGCTTTCAACTCTAAAGGAAAAGGAAGGCGAGTAAAGGTTTATCTAATATCCTTTCAAATTGTTTAGTTTCAGATTTGATGTTATTTGGAAGTTCCAAGTGTTTTTAAACACGTTTTAATAAGTAGAAATGGGTTTTCAAAATGTATTTAGTTATTTAAATGAATAAAATTCAGTCATGTTTTAGGGTAAAACATTATTTAATTTTCATGAAATGTCATAGAATTTTAGTATGATCTTTCAATATTAAAATAGAATTTTTTAATCTCATAACTTGTAATAATAAAATATGAAATTTCTAAGTGGAAAATCGCTAATTTCAGGTGGAAATTAATATTTAAATTTTTTAAAGTATAATATTTTGTTTGGGAATTTTTACAATAGGTAGAAGAAGATGTTTTATAATTTTGGTGAATATTTGTTAATTTTCTCATTAATTTTGAATTGGTATAATTAACTGGCAAATGAAAATATGTCTTAATTAATAATGTGATTAAGGAAATGAATTAAATGGAGCTTAATTTTTGATGGTTAGGGAAAACTATTACAAGATTAAAGCAACTACTAGCCAAATGACATGTTTATAGGTTAGGTTAAAAGTTATTACTTTATTAAGTAAAAATATCATTTTATGTCTAGTTATGAATTTACCACTATAACCTAAGGTGGTTTGTTTTATCAATCTTCAGTGGCTTGAAGAGTTTAAACATGCGATAGTTTATAAAAGGTTCAACTTGCAGTAACTTGTAAATATTCAACCCTGATAGATCTAAAAACTTTACGTGCACTATCTATAAAACTCGACATGGAATAACTTGTAAATGTCAATGTACGATATCTTATAAAACTCAACCTTCGATGGCCTGGCCTACGATTGGTTTGACATGCGATAGGTTTGGCTTACAATATGTCAACATGCAATAGCTTTGCGGTGTCATCAACCAAGGTGCGATAGCTTCAAAGTTTGATAGTCCATACTGCAATAGCTTCAAATTACGATAGCTTCAACATGCGATAGCTTTGCGCAGCGATATGTCAAGGTGCGATGGCTTCGAAGTGCGATTGTTTAAATATGCGGTAGCTTGAGATGTGTTAGGAGAACCATTGATAGCCCTAATATATGATACCTTCGGCATGTGATAGTCAAGGGTGCTAAAATTTCTTAAGTAAGACAAGTAAATGCTTAGTTGCATTTTGGAAGCCCATTTCCAAGAATTGATTGAAAATTTTCAAAGGAATGAAATTTAGAAGTTAACTTGTGTCAACTTATTTAAACTTTGAAACAGTCTAAAGTAAGGGAAGCTAAGAAATGATAGTTGCATCATTTCAATTAAAGATAAAAAATGTATAAGGTACACAATAAAAGAAAGAATGAAATAAATTGATCCCAAGCCAAAAAATACAATGACTAATAAAGTTATTGAATGGAAGAGTGCCAAGAATAATGAAGTTTAAAATTCAACAATATATGACAGCATGCCACCATTTGAAAAGTCTATATGTTTCAATTTAAATAACTAAACTCTAATGTGAATTTATGTAGGGTGACAAAACATCAAAATGGATGTAACGAATGGGTCGACAACGTGAAACGAGTGTTTTGAGACTAAGAGGGACTACTGACATTTAGTAAGGACGCTTGCTAGAATGTATTCAATGTGCTTAAATTCAACCTTCAAGGAGGGTTAGGGTAGCTCCCATGGTGGAATGTGTGACCATTTTATTAGTTCTTTGTTTAAGAAAAAGATAAATTTAGTGATAGACATGCTAGAGAATTAAACGCTAAAATAAGTTAATGATAACTTTGAGATCAACTAGGTGTTGATTATAAATGTGTTTGATGATTATATGAAATGGTTCATAACAACATGATGACAAGTATATGGTATGCCTAAATTAAAATGATGTATATAAATATGATATGATTCATAGATGAATGTTAAGTAAGTTGAAACTGGGTCAGCACACATCCCAATAAAATAACTAAAATGAATTATAAATATGTAATATCTAAATACGTAGTTAATATATATATTATTTACGAGTGTCACGGCACGCATTTCGCGCATGAATTATTTTCTTTATAAATTGTACATGTTTAAATCGATAAAAAATGACTTTTTTTAATTTTAAATTGATATTAAGATTTGTTTGTTTGTACAAAATTATTCTAAATTTATAAAAAAAGTTTAATCTTAGATCCAATTGTTAAAAGCGTTTTGAATTTCTAAAACATTTTTAATTGTTAGATCCTACTTTTAAGGGCGTTTGAATTTGTAAAAGAAGTTTAGTATTAGATCCTGTTTTTGGTAGTTTTTGGTAATATATAGAGGGGTGTTTTTGGTAATTCACATTGATACCAAAAAAGTGTGACATCAAATCTATTACAACTATTAATAAAGTTTTCGAAAACTATAATGTGTGTGTGTATTAATAAAATAAATATATGTATATTTTATAAAATTATATATGTGTTTTAAAATCAATCTTTGTAAAAAAATCAATTTTTTTAATATTATTCAAATAATTTTTTTTAAATTACCAGTCATGAACTATACGTTATTATATACATACACATTTTTTTAAATATATATATATATATATCATCATCAAATGTGGAAAATACATCGGTGTGCATATTCATGATATCAATTTCTAACCAAACTAGGATATGACATTAATGAGCATATCAGACATTGTAAACAAGTAATACTATCTTCCGCCAAAGCCTAATTGTTTGCACTTTGAAACGTAGAATCTAACTCCTTAAAATGAATCTCGTATCCAGAAGTTGTTAGCTTCCTGAAGATAGTTGCCACCAACGATCGAATCGACTTTAATTTTGATGTTAATATACTTGAAAAGGCAGAGGGGTGAGGTAGAATTTTCGGCCAGCAAAAGAGATGAAGAGCAGGATAAAAATCAATCAAGAAGTGAGAGTTTAGTGATGTTTAAATAGAGCAGATATCAAGGAGAAAATATGGGTCCGGGCCCCTATTTCTTTATACCTTTTCTCCTCCTTTCATAGTTCAAATCCAAATCCTCCTTAGCCATCATTATGGTCAGCCTTCCCTTGCACAGTCCAAACAAAAATTCAAGCCCCCATATGGAACTCTAAATTATTTCAAGCCTAAACAATATTCATTGCATTTTAATCTGATTTAAAGGCGTACTGATATCGTATATTGAACACTATATTTATAACTATTATAAATACATTGTTTAATATTGTTCAATGCATCAAAAAAATTATAATTAATATTTATAAATATTAATTAATTTACAACTATTACAAATTAATTAAATTGGGTGGTAAAAGGATTATACAACATTTCGATCATGCGACTCTTAGGTTTAAATTTGGTTAGCAAACAATTCGAATATTAACGTTCACATGTTACTTAGCAATGGTGTGACATTATGGCAAAATTTATCGCTACTTAATTTTGGTAAAATCTAATTTTACTTTATTAAGCGTTACCCGACAATGACACTTATTTACACCAATTCTCTTGACCAAAACTATATCACTTTGGACTTATGAAATTTGATAATGGTCAAAATTCCAATATCGTCCATATCCAACTCTGTAGTCCAAACACAAAGTCATTGGTTCGATAATAATAATTACTGATTGGTGCTCTTGCCAGTGAGTTTAACTTTTAGTTGACTTCATTCGACCGCAATATTAATCTCATCTAACTAAGAAGACGAATCCTCTCTTGAGTAGTGTCTCACTCCAATTCTTCCACTTGACCCAACTATAGTTGTTCGATGGACGATGTGCCATGATTTTACTATAATCAAAGCGGTGCTTCCACATTGAAGATAAACAGTATTATCAAGTCAAGAGAACTGTATAATTTTTTCACATTGATATTTTTTATTTGACCTAAATTATATTAACCAACAGAACACTATCGAGTGATTCATTATATAGTTATCCTACAACTATCAGTATGTAATCCCTTGGTGCACCCATCAGCCATGAATAATATAGTGCCTAATATTTGAAGATCATTACGTACTTTAGTCTTAATGGATGTATTAATATCCAGTCTCGATACTTCTTGACTAGGAATATTGAAAATAATATGTTTATTTTATTGTGATAAATCACTCATGGTTACAATGCATTGTAAATACTATCACAAAACATACAATTTATGGATTTTTACCAAATATACTTTTAATTAAATTAATTAATTAATATAACAGATTATATTAAGTATATAATAGAAAGAAAATACCTTTTATTTGGAAGATTGGTTATCGAGTTAGATACATGTAACAAATTATACAATTGCCATTAGGGAATGCCTCTAACTTTGTTGATCTCCCACTTGCACGTAGGGCTAATTATGGAATATCTATCTTATCCCTTCGATCAGTTTAGTGACAGCTAATCAAGTTAGACTCTTCATGAATGGATCTGCTATATTGTTTAATTATCTATTCTGTTAACCAGCTCTCTTCGATAGATAAACTACCTTTAGCTTGTGGAACTAGTCGGGGTATGTTTTTAATTTCTAGTGAGCTCTTATCATCACGTTGCCATCATATAACAATTGTTTAGTTTTCTTTATACTTCGGAATCGCCCCTAACTCGGTTATAAATCTATATAATTATTTTTTATACATCTCATTTATCGTGGCACTATTCAAGGCAATTTACTTAGCCTTTTCGTTGAATTAGCCACAATGTTTCATTTGGTACATTTCCAACTTAAAGCTTATTAATTAAGATTTGAACATGAATTTAATATTAAGATGTTATATTCAATATCACTCATGAAATTTGAGTTCGTACACTCCTTCATAAGGAGTTCATTGTTTCTATAAACAATTCTCTGGTATTTTATAAATACTCAATAATACTAAACTATCATTTAGTGATCTTAATTTGGATTTGATATTTGCTTCATTTTATCAAATACATAAGAAAATTATGATATTATGGACAATAAAACATGTATAAAGATTCCAATTTCTGAAGCAAAAGAATCTACCTTACATGTTCCTTATTAAATATTTTAATAAGGTGTCTTCGCATAACATTTTGAGGCATTCCCAACATCATTTATACCAAATATAAAATATATAATTTATAAATTTAATATCAATTATTAAATAAAGAAACTACTACTGATTTTAACATAATTAAATTGTTAACAATCAACAGTATGTTTTTTACTTAAAATCTAGAAATATCTATGTACCTTTAAGTGTTCTTAGACACATGCTTCCTCTACATTTTAAATGAAAATCAAACTATTCTATATATCTATTAAAATACTTATTCACTTCTGATGCTTTAGAATGAAACTTTCACATCATTTCTTGGATGATATCCAAAATCCACAAGCTTAATATCACTTTTACCGACTTCAAGACACTTTTGTTATTATGTGCAAACAGTTTATTCTAAACAATTATTTATAATTTTCCATTTCAACGCATATGTACTAAAACAATAAGTCATACCAAGTAGTAATTTAGTGAGTAAATCTTAATTAAATTGAGCAAGGTGAATGATGAATCTATTACACCAATTTCAATAGTTGAAATTTACGATGTTATTCTTATCAAAGTTGCTCATCAAATTCCCACTACATTAGTCTTGCTTTTAAAGACACAATCATGATTGATGGATCATATCCCTTTGGGTATGACTATCAAAAATATATTTTGATAACGTATTTGAAATCCTTTTTGAGTGTGCATCATGTTATATGGCAGCTCTTGATGGTTTAACTGACAATTGAGGATTATTTGTTCTCGACATTAATAGGAAACTCATAGTTTCACTTCAACATGCAAGAATTTTTATTAGATGTTCTAGTGTGTTGTATTCATTTAGTTTTGACTAATTTCATTTCATCCCTTATAATCAGTTTATCCTTAGATCTTATCCAATTCCATTTTACTACCAATAGTTTCTAAAAGAAATTACTTAGGTATAACTTGGTACTTCATGAAACAACAGTTGTTTCCTGGTGCAAAAAAATAGGTTTTCATAAACATTTTATGAATTGCTTTATATATAAAATCGATTTGGTTTTTAGTTTACTATACTTATGTTCAAAACATAAGTTGGTTATCCAATCACTATCATTCCCAAAATTCTTTTAAGCCGATTCATACAAGATCCCCCATATACAATTATTACGTGCAGTCTTTTGACTCACATAACGTGCCAACTCCTTGATCTAGGATATGTTGGGGTTTCTTATAAACCCTTATCTTGTATGATTTTGTAAACTATTCTTTAAATGAAATTTATTTTAACCTCGTGTACTACTCTTCAGTATGCGACCTTATAGAAAGAAATTAACATAACTTCACTCACCATTAATCACACTTTGTTCAACGAAATTTTGTTACTCCTTATCAATACATCATTATATATTACAGGAATTAGTGACTTTTGAGATTGAATCTTTATTAATGTACATACGTTTGAAACTTTTCCAATACACTCACCTAGTCAATCAAATTGAATCAATGTTATTTTCTATTGCTTGCTATTTTATTTACTTCCGTTTTATACTCTAGCTTATCATAGACATACTACATGTGTATCAAATAGACATATCCATGTCAATGATAACGAATCAGTGGATATAATGAAGTATGTGGAATTTTTTTGGGATTGCATATATCTATACGTATCAATCCATAGATTTCATCAACTCGTATGATCGCTCCCACCGAATGGGTGCATTGCCCGTTATTGTTTAAGATATAATTCACTAGTACAATATAATATATAATCGTATAATTAAAGAAGTATTTTTTCCAAACTTTGGCTTAGTCCATAATTCCAAAATAAATGCAAATAAATTTAGATGCTTCTATATCTTCTAATGCATCACAAATACCGCTACTATAATTTTTTTTTATAATGAATATTCATAATGAAATAAAACTATGTTAATTTTTCACCACCATAAAACATCTATAATTTCGTAAATAGTGTTTGATATGTTTTACGAAAACAATTTTTCGTAACTTGATGTAGTTAATTAGTTTTAAATGGCATGCTCTCATTATTTTCACCATTATTATAACAACGTATGAGATATGAAGCTCCATTCAACCCTTTAATATAGGTTATCTATTTTATTTATTATAACTGGTTTATATTTTAGAATTTTTAGATCAAATATCTTAAATTTAAAGAAATAAATATTATAGAAAACAATTTACAATTTGAAAATACATTTTGGAATAGAAATCGTATTTCTCATTCCAATGTTAGGTATCAGCTATTAGTTTACAATTCTCGTTTTCGATGTTTCTTTATAAAGCAAAAGTGACCATTCACTCTTTTTATTCCAACCGTCTTAGGTTATATCCACTCTTACACATTTGATTTCCTTTTTAAATGTTCAAACCATTCAAAAGAAATCCTTACTACAATATCATAATGGAAAGAAGATTCTGTTAACACTTATTCGAAATCTTACTTATCAGAGCCCATTGTGGAAGAATCCTCTGAGGAATTGGCCATGATATATCCGATCCATACATAATATCATGAAAAATGGATACAAATTTTTGACTGCTACGAAATTTCGATATTTGCACCCTGTCGAAGTAAGGAACCATGGCATATATGTTTGGAACAGATTCCATTTTAAAAGATCTGAAAAAGCACTATCTCGTTGAAAGGTTCCATAAGTCTATCCTTTCTCAACGTATTTCTTTAGACAAAGACCCCATTTTTTCCTCTTTCCGGATGGTAAATATTTCTCAGAACATGGAATGTGAATCAAACCCATGTTTGAATTGAAATTAAGATACTGATGCAAGTTCTTCCCTTCTGAATACAAAAGTGCATTTGGTCATCCTTAGTTTTTAAGGACATCAAATAAATTGCATTTTCCATAAACCGATCAAACTGACATTTAAATGATCGAATTTTTTAATCTATCTTACACCTTTTGATCCGGTGTTATAATCAACATGACAAGATAATTATTGTAATCGATCATATTGAATACACAATCTCACACCATAGTTTACATTTCTTATTTCAATGAACTAATATCATCAATGTTTTGTACACTATAATTTGTGAATATTCGCCATATAACATTTATTTATGATCCTATGTGGATCAAATATCCATATTATAATTTTACTTTTAGAGTTTGAAACTCACTGAAGATAATACATAGTCTCGGGCAAGTAAACTCATAAGCGATCAAGTTACGAGTGAATTTAGGCGTTGTAGAATTGGACGCTTGCATAGGTCAACATGCTAAAACTTGTTGGTAAGTATATTTTATATTTCTTTTTGTCAATATTAATTTAGTTCATTTTTATATCTTATTTATTAAACATTTTACAATTATATTTAATGCACATATTTATCAACGTAAATTATTATAACTTTACATAGCGTATGTTTTAATAATATTAGAAAGGTTATGTTACCATTTCATTTTTGTAGTAAGGCTCCTACTAGTTTTTTATGTTTCTCCAAACCCTAAGACAAAATATAAAAGTCTTTTGACTTCACTGATGAGCGTTAGGACTCATCTACCTTGGAAATCCAAACTTGAGTTTGCTCAATAAGTCGTAGCCCCACAAACGATGGATAACTGCTTAACGGTTTGATCTTATACAACTCCTAACCTATGGTTCCTAGTCTCATTTCGACCTTGAGTTTGCTCAACAAATTGATTGAAATTATTTACTCGTATATACCATTTCCCGACGGCCAAAGTATTAATGTATGCACCACGAGTTTGCTCGACAAATACATATAGTTATCATACATTGTCTATTTAATATATTAATAATACTATACATAACATCTCTGACTTGAGTTTGCTCGGCAACCAGAGAGTATCAAATAATTTATTAATATATAAATGGTAGAGGACAACACTTATATCAAAGATTCATAATCTTCAATATATTTAATTGAGTGATATCGACTAATGGAATAATGTAATTCTTGTGAAACACCCTTATGATTCAAGTGTCTGACACATCGGAAATCAAGGTATATGTACTTTTACATATGTATTTATTTATTAAGTGTATTTAGATTTTATTTAATGTTCCGCCTTTTTTTTAGCAAAGCAATGTTCCACCTTTAGTTTATACATTTATATTATATAACTTTTATTATTATATAACTTTTATACTTTATTTAACTTGTATAATATTTTACATGTAACGGTATATTAACTAAATCTTATTTAAATAAGTTAATTAATTATCATATTATTTAATTATAATATTTTTTAATTTACACACATACGCATACTGTAACCTTCATAGTAATACACATATATCTTATACAAGTGTGTTTTAATTTATTAATTAACTTTTTATTTATTTATTTATTTAATCAATTTTAATTAATTTTATTAGTTTCAAAAATTATTTTATACACACATGTATAATCATATTGTCTTAAACAATTCAAGACAACGTAACATATATCATTGTATATATATACATGTATATATATTTAATTAATTAACTTATTTAATTAATCCACTTATTTTAACAATCTTATCAATAAATAATATTTATGAAATTAATTTTATAACATTTTCAGACATTTTGAAAAATTATATTATAATTTTCATTATATGTATTTTATTTTAAATGTAAAACTTTTATTTTAATTTTCAAAAAAATTTGAAAATATATATTATAACATTTATAATATTTTTCTTACTTTAAAAAATTAACTTTTTATTTAAAATTGTTATTTTAATCTCAAAAAAATATTGAAATTAGCTCAAGGAACAAACCAAATTGGCCTTTTTCTATTAGGGATGATCTTTGGACTCACATAACTGTTTGAACCAGGCAGGTAGCCAGGTAGGATAGGTACTTGATTACCTAACAATCCAGCTTAGACACTACCTTTCTTTGGCTTCATACTAACTAGATTGTAAGCTTAATTAGTCAGCCCTGATATGACTAAATCAGACAACATAGGCTATTAGGCTCTAATATTATTGTTGGAATTGCACCAGCATTTAGCAGGGTAAATTGGTAAATTTCAAAATATATTCCATTTGGATCTTGTTCAGCATATGAAGTCTAATTTTAAACAAAAATCAATATTTTTTTCAATTTATAAGTAAGATTTTAATTATGTAAATTATATAGCATAATATGTGTATCACATATGTGTGTGCGTGCACGCGCTATATAAGTCGTCTGCATAATTTAACATGCCTATGTATAGTTGTTGGGATTTACACCACAACAGACATATTAGCCGCTCCATATACATATATGCTATCTAAAATACACACGCACGTATAAATAGTTTTATAAATAATATTAAATAATGTTTGTAAAATATGAATGTTAATATATGTATATTTGTGGGTGCATATAGTAAAAACGAAATTCTAATATAAAGTAATTATAAATATCATTACAAGTAACTTGAATATAAAATAAAATTTGAGTTTCAAATTTTGAATTTTAGTTCTGGATTTATATCATAAAATATCTAGGTATTTCAAATTCATATCAATATATTAATGTTAAATAAGTATATATATTATACACATTTCAAAATTATTATTATAATTTTTAATTCATATACATATTATATATATATATATATGATAATGTTCTTAAAAATACATATGTGTATATATAGAAGCGATGGTATGAATAAATAATTAACAAAATAATACATACATGCATATATATGTTAACACGTACATATATAGCACAGTAGGAAGGATTTCACTACTAGAACAGCATAGGAGGCAATCAGAATAAAAGAGCGAAAATCCAATTGGAGTAGGATTGTATGGGATAGAGTTAATAACCTGAAAATGGCCCTTATAATGTATAAAGCAATAATGGAAAGATTGCCTACTAGAGACAGATTGTTTACATAGGGAATAATAGATGAAAAAATGTGTTGTCCATGTAGTAAGTAGGAAGAAACTCATATGCATCTGTTTTTTAACTGCGAATTCTCGAAGGAAGTTTAGGGGAAATGCAAACATGCAACTAATCTAGTAATAATAGTTGATAGCATGCATCAAATCGTTTCATACTTGGTGAGACTGGGGTAGAACGAATGTTTGGAATCCAAAACGAATCGTATCGGGTTGACAGTTGTAGTTTGGGGCATTTGGAAGAAGCGCAATGGGAGGATTTTCCAATAGAAGAAGAGAAACACAAAGGACGTTAGTAAATTAGCCTTGATTGACATGCAAATCATTTTCAAGAGGATAAATGCGATGTATTTTTACCATGAGCATGGGACAAGAGGCAACCAAGAATGAAGCAAAGGATCTAAGGGGAGGAACAAAAGGAAGCCTAGATATAAGTTTTGACTTTCAACCGCTATGAATGAAGTAGGGAGAAGTAGAGTTCGAAAGTGAGATCTGGAAAGTAAAGACAGAATGGGGAATGAGAATGTTGTATCAGTATAAGTAAAGTATGTGTTTGTAATATATTTGTATTTAATGTGGCTCCTTAGGGTAATCGTATTTAGGTCGTAATGCCCTGATAAAAACTTACCTATTTTCAAAAAAAAAAAATTAACACATATACACAACTTAAAAATAATTAATTTTTTTGAAATAGTTTTCGATTTTAGAAAACCGGTTTTTTATTAAATCTTGATAAAAATTAATTTGTTTAAAACTATTTAATACATATCTATGATTTCATTAAATACTTATATTTATATATTTTACGATGTGTATATATTTAAAACATATAGAATTAAGTATAATAACAAAAATGAATTATTTATATGTAATATCTGTATACGGATATACATACATACACATATATATATATTATTTATTTTTGAAAACTATAACGTGTGTGTATGTATATTAGTAAAGTAAATATACATATATTTTATAAACTCATGTTATTGTTTTAAAATTAATCTTTGTAAAAAAAATAGCATTATTTAACTTTTTTTAAAACTACTAGTCGTGAACTATATGTTATCATATATACATATACATATATACATATACATACATACATACATATATAATCATCAAATGTAGACAATACATCGGTATACATATTCGTGATATCAATTTCAAACCAAACTAGCATATGACATGAATTAGCATATTAGACATTATAGACAAGAAATGTTACCTTTCATCAACGCCTAATTGTTCGCACTTTGAAATGAAGAATTTGACTCCTTGAATTGAATCCCGTATCCAAAATTTGTGAGCTTCCCGAATACAGCTTCTACCTGACGATCGAGTCGAATTTTATTTCAATGTTAAAATGCTTGAAAAGGTGGAGGGGTATGGTAGAATTTTCGAACAGCGAAAGAGACGAAGAGGAGGCTAAAAATCAATCAACACAAGTGAGGGTTTAGAGATGCTTAAATAAAAGAGATATCAAGGAGAAAATTGTGGATTCGGATCCCTATTTCTCTCAAACCTTTTCTCCTCCTTTTTTAATTTAAATCTAAACCCTCCTTAGCCATCGTCATGTTTGTCCTTCCCTTGCACATTCTAGCTGAAAATTCCAGCCCTCTTATGTGCCTCTAAATCATTTTAAGCTCGAATAATATTCGTTGCATTAAAATCCAATTTAAACGCATACCCATATAGTATATTGATCAATATACTTACAACTATTATAAACACACTATCTAATATTGTTCAACAAATCAAATAAATTTATAATTAATATTTCATAAATATTAATTAATTTATAACACTTACATAATTAATTAAATTGGGTTGTAAAATTAGTATTTAGCGTTCCATTTTTTGATTCTTAGGTGTAAATTTGATTAGTGACTAATATAGATCAATTCAAATATTTACGTTCACGCATTACTTAGCAGGTGGCATGACATAATGGAAAAATTTATCGCTTACTTAGTTTCGGTAAAATTCAATTTTACTTTATTAACCGTTATCTTACAGTGACAATTATTTACACCACTTCTTTTCATTAAAACATATCGTTTTGGACTTATGAAATTTGGTAATGGTCAAAATTCCGACATCGTCTGCATTCAACTTTATAGTTCAAACACAAAATCCTTGGATCAATAATAAGAATTATTACTAACCAACTGCTCTGCCCAAAGGCTTTGATTTTGACTTGACTTTGGTTGATCGTAACACTAACCTCATATAACTGAGAAGATGAATCCTCTCTTGAATAGTGTTTCACTTCCACTGCTTCCTCATGACCTAACCATAGTCGTTTGATAGAGTCATGCTGTAATATAAGTATAATCAAAGCAGAGCTTTCACATTGAAGATCAAAAGTATTCTCAAGTCAAAGAATTGTGTAATTTTGTCACATCGATATTTTCTATTTGATCTTAGTTATATTAACCAACAGAATACTATCAAGTGAGTCATTCCAGGCTATCCAACAACCATCAGTACGTAACCCCTTGGTTATATCTGAGGTATTTAATTAGATAAATAAAATAAAATAATGTACCGATATAAAAAGAATGAGATTAATAATTAAATTGGTCATGCCTTAATTAATTGTTAATAAGACTAATTAAGCCATAGAAGGAAAGGACGAATAATGTGAAGGATAAAATGGGAATATATCCTTATTTCCTAACATAAACCCTTATTCTCCCATTATCCTCATTTCATAACATTTCATAAAAATGAAATTGAGAAGTGAGGTCCACCAGTGCTAGAGATCTAAGAAGAGAAAAGGCTAGGAAATCAAAAGGCAAAGCTTAAGGGGGTCAAATCAACACTTAAATCTCAATCTCTTTATCTAATCAATGTGAATAATAGTTATCCATCTCACTATTGCGCGTTTATTTTGTTTTTGTGCCTAAACCCGAATTATATGTTGTTATTATGCCATGTTATGATTGATTGATTGATTGATTATATGCTTGAATGCTGAATTATTTGACTTATTATAGAACAACTGAATAAGTTTTAAGAGTGAAAACTCAGTTTACGACATATGAATTAAAATTTGGATATGACTTTCACAACATTATTTTAGAAATGATTTTTTAATTTCATAATTTTTCAAGCAAGTATGAATATTTTATGACTTTCCAAAGTGAGGAAAATGAGTTATTTTGGGTTTTAATTATTAAAAATAATTAAATAATTTTTTTGGTCTCAAAACTTTTATATGTTAAAAAATTTGTTTATCTCGATTTATTGGGATTTTCGAGTATTTTTCCAAAGTGTTTATGATTTTATATGAATTTATTAGACTAGAAATGCTTGATAATTACATTAAAATAATAATATAAATTTAATGGTTTGCAAATTATTTTAGGAATGATAATTCCGATCTATAGGAGTTTTCTGAATGTAATTTGATAAAGAAGTTTATTGTCCAATAGCAATTTGACAAAGGATGGGAGCTTGTGAAAAGAAATTACTTTTCAAAGAAATAAAACAGTTTTTATGTTAATTACGAGATTTTCACATTGTTATTAATCAATGCAACGTCCATCTATGCCGTAGCTATCAATGTGGCTTACTTATGTTGCACCTATCTATGTCGGCATTAATGATTCCGCTAATTTTTATTATCTGTTCCTTAAGGCAACAATGTCGCACTTATCTATACGGGCATTAATACTTGTAGCGGCAATGATGCTGCATATTTTATATTAGCTATAGCAATGCCATTAGTATTGCTTTCAAGATAAAGGTATTATGGCAACAATATTGCATTTTTATATTGGCTATAGTGATGTTGTAAGTTTTCACCATGGTTTTAAACAATGTCGCATGTTTCCTATTTAATGCCATAAATTAAGGCAACAATGCCGCAAGTAATAGTTCTGACATTAATTACTTTAGGCAGTGATGTCGCTGGTGTATAAAATGGCAATGATACCACCTATTAACAAATTTGGCATTATTATTATAGCTTACCAGTGTTGTGGGAATATTGTTAAGTTGTTACATTGCTGTAATGAACCAAACGCTAAGTGTCATTTAATTTAAATTTCAATGATACCGCCTGTTAACATTAAATCCAATCGTTGGTGTAATGATACCGCTTATTAACATTAAATTCGATCGTTAGTGAAGCGATAACCCCTTATCATACTGTAATGAACCAAACATTAAGTCTCATTTAATTTAAATGTTAATAAATTAAATCTCTTTATGAAAAGGTATATACTTATCATATCGGAGTAAGTACGTTCACTAACCATTCTTTTCAAAAATATTTGAAAACTTATTAAAATAAATATGAAAACCACCATGCGCTATCAACCATGGGTTCGCAGCTCAATGATTACATCTCTATCCCAGAGAAATCCAAACTTAACTGTAGGCACTCTCCTCCTCCCGATTTCGCCATGAAAGTATACCATTACTTTCCAAAAACTTTATTTAATAATTATCTCAAAATAATGTTTATAAAGTTTCTATAATAATTTTCCAAGTTTAACTTAGGCAAATACTCTTAAATAAAAGTTATTATATAAAACAATATTAATATTGAATTATTTATCTTTTAAAATAATAATATTGATTAATTCTGATTTATTAATAAATTCTAATCATTTTACAAGACTTGTTATAAACTTATAATTCATTTTGACAATTTAAAAATATTTAAATAACTAACTTTTTGAAATATTTTTATGCTAAAACATTTTTAAATTACCTAGTTTAATAATTAAAAATCCTCTTTTTTTAAAACACACTCAACTTCTTGATAACAATATATTTTCAATTCCAATATAACTAGTCTAATAGTTATAATTCTCTCTCGATTTATCACCAGTCGATTTACATCCCAATTTCATAATCCCATTTTCACATTTCCAAATGTAAAATCTATCATTTCTTTTTAAACCGATTTACCCATCACATTATAAATTCTTACTGTGAATTTATGTCTTCAATTTATCAACTAAAAATCATTTCACCTTATTTATAAACATTGTTTATAAATTCCATAGTCTCATTTCCAGTTTACAACGGTTTCACAATATTTAAATCCATTTTGAATTTATTTCTAAATTAAATTCCGTTTATAAATTAAATTCTTAAATAACCCAACTATATTCCAAACCAATCAAATCTCGATTTTACTTCCATTCCGTAATTTAGAAATCTTATTTCCAGTATAATCAATTTTATACTTATTTCCAAATTCATTCTATTCTTCCAATCTTTTAAAAATCTCGATTTTAAAAACCTTTCATTTTTAAATAATATCACCTAAGAATTTATTATTTAAAATCCTTTATATTCATAATTCCAAAATCTCTATTTACAATATCCCAAAACAGTTACGTACAAATTTAAAGTCAAACCATTTATTTTATCCAAATAAATTTCTTTTAATTAATCCAAAATCCTATACAAATACTTCACTTCCAAAATCCCTTTTTAATTTCTTTTCAATTCAAATATATGTTTATGGTATTTTAAAATACCAAAATCTAGGTCAATGCTAACGTAGCATCTAATAAATTCAAATCACGCTATAATCTATCATAGATTATTCAACATATCAAATATCACTATATATGAAATTAAATTCAACATTTTTGAGGAATCCAATTGGATCTCTCTAACCTGTTCTCCTACAACCACAGATGTTAATACAACATAAAAATAACAACCGCAGATGTTAATACAACATAAAAATAACAATCCCAGTTGAAGGCGGGATATCGCGGTAATATAGGGTCATCCGCTATTATGCGGGGCACATAGGGTCTTATTCGCTAAAAATATGTGGGAATATCAATCCAACTACTAACATATATACTACTATATATAATAACATCCAAACTGGTAATAATTATCAAATTCAATCAAGCATTCAGTAATTAATTTTACTGTTTAAAATTAACTAGTAATCCAAATGTGAGTGAGATTAACTCACTTTGATTTCTGTTGTTGCCGAGACGTTCCGTTTTGGAACTGGATGATGCTCAATTTTAGCCAACTTTCGACTGTATCCAAATCCATCCAAACTAGTTTCAATTTGAAGCTCTCACCACCACGATCGCAATGCAAAAAGTTTCATCCAACTTCCACCTCGCATGCAGGAGTTATGCAATTTTTACGTTCATCGATGATATAATTAATTAAATACTAACCTAACTAATATTTAATCAAAACCCATACCCCCAAAGGGCATGGACCTGGCCCAACTAATAGTATTCTTCCCAACCGAAGAAAAAAGCTTCTTCCCACTTCCAGATTTTTTTGAACCCCTTCATGTCGATACATTCCTTCGCCTTAATCTCTCCCATCCTTACGCTAGAACCTCCGAGACCTCCACTGTTGGCCTCTCCATCAAATGCTCCACCTCCCTATACAAATGACAATGCACCCGAGTCCCCAAGCAAATGCGATCTGGTATGCTCGAACTGCTACAGTACTCAATGTCGCACCTCTCCTCTTCGCGTCGCACTCCATTAAGCTATGGCCACAACTGCTACTCGACGAGACGAATCTAAACTCCATTTCGACCATCGTCGACTACAATCTCCACACCCACAAACCCAAGCTCGTGTTCACTCTCTCGACATTAAAGTCGAACCTCATAAATCAAGGTCGCACCCATCAAAAAGCATCCAGATCGAAGAGAACGCAAATACATGATTTTAAAAAAAAATCGGAGGATTTTCGCTGAGTAGTTTAGAGATATAATTTTTTTCAAATATTTTTTTGGAACTGTTTTTCTCTTTACTACGACGGTTGTGTGCATTTTAAAAAGGAGAGGGTAGCGAGGAGAAGAAGAGCAAGGCACGATCACTTTTGATGGGACAGAATACGGCTGTTATTGGCTTAAAACAATTTAAATTATTATTTAATTACAAATATCTTGATTTACATAACTTAAAATTTCGAACCCCTAAAGAGGCATGCCGCTAGGCGCTTATAGTATTATATCCAAATGCAATGGAAAAGGTTTCGAGTCCTAATTCGATCGTATGGAGAAGATAGCTTTTTGGACCCAATTATTATATTGAATGTTCGATATAAAATTCAACGCGTTTATATCTCTTACGACCAAACGATAAATCTAAACGCTATGAAATTTTAAATCTGATAATAATACACTATCATGGATCCAATATAATTGGTTTCGTCGAAATCTGAGACTGTGCCTCGGAAGCTTATTTTCACTTGTTAATTTAAACAAGCTATTTTTAAAATCAAGTAAACCACTTATAAATCCAATTTAAAAATTTTATTATCTTCATTTTTATTAATACAAATTTAATAAGCCTTTAAATTATTTTTAACAAGCTTAAAACTCAAGATTCAATTATTTAAGTAAATTTCGATTGTTAAATTATCCAATAAATCCTTATATTTGAAGTTCAAGTTAAAAATTGGCTATTAAATATTTAAATCAATTAAATATTCCAATTTCAAATAACCAAAAATTCTAGGTCGTTACATTTCTCCCCTCTTAAAAGAATTTCTCCTTGAAATTTCCAAGGTAAGAAGAAGAATGGTCCAAAACTCATTACTTTCCCAAAACCAATCAGTTTAAACAACTTCCCGAAATCAATTTATTGAAACCACATTATCACTTTTACTAATTTCCAAATCCATCCGCAGATCCCAAATAATATTATTTTCCCAAACATTTAAAGTTATAATCTAAAATCAAATCCAATTTTAGTTATTAAAAATTTTCTTCAAAATTTTCTAAGTCCTTAAATTTTCGAAAAATTCCACCAGGGTCTCCTTTGCGCGGCTAGATCCGAACAACTACAAATTGCCTCTATGGGCCCAAATCATCAAAATAAAACAAAAGCCAAGCGGCTCAATTATAAATCATCAATTTCAAACAACAATTTAAACATGTACCATTTTTCGGGCAATCCAATTTTTTCTTGATTTTAAATACCTGCCCTTACTTACCAATAATATCCAATCATCTAATTCAAAATAATCTTATTCACCATTTTCAATTTCTAATATTTATTTCACCAAACACCGTACGATGTACATATACCAATTGTACACAATATTAAAACCAATCGCTCGCTCGATCACACAATTTTACTTCTGGGCTAGTATCGTTCACACGGCTCTCTAGTGCGGACTCGGATCTGGTTTCTTGATTAGAAACCGTTATTCTCCTTGCATAGTCATATACTATGATAGAGAATTTCAAAATCAACCAAAAATCCATATCCAGGGGTTCACCGTTTGAGAATCGAGTGAAAAATCCTAACTCGGATCGATATAAATTATCTTGAAATTCTGTGCTCGAATCTGGATCAAATCGTCATGCGAATAAAATAATATACGTACAACTTACATATTTATTCCAATTGATTTTTGGCTACACCAATTCTTTAATCCATATTCATTTCATTTATAATCAATTATCAACATTCACTATTTTCTTAGTATAATTCTTTCATACCAATTTCACTTAAGAATTTTACCGTTGACTTTTCTTAAGTCTGTTATAAATTTTTTATACAAATTGCTTATGGTTATTACCACTCCACAACTTAAGTTTTTATCCATCTCTATTCAAATTCAATTCCAGTTCCATTTAACTTACTAATTAAATAATTAGTTCATCCACTAATTTATTTCCAATCTAAATAAATTCTATTTTTCAATAATTTATTTCGTTTAGCCAATTGAGGCTACATTTTCAGAGTTCACTTCTATTTAACTTAATTTAAGTTAAATTCCATTCCAAAATCAAATTTCAAATTTTTTCTTTTCCTGCATCTATATTCAACACTTTAAAATATTTCTTTAACTTGAAATTTACAAATTTTACAAGTAATCTAACTTATTTTCTCATATTTCCAATGAATATGAAAACCCTAAAGTTTAAATACTTGTTTTAAAATATTTCAGAATCATTTTTAAAATCATATACACACACACACAAAAAAAAATCCCTTGGTATATCAAATCATTCCTTCTAATTCCAAAATCAAATCGGTTTTACCAAAACAAAAACTTCAATTGGTAGCAATTCCTCCTTTGGAAACTCGAAAATGAACGTCGATGATGCTGCAGTCATCACCGAAATTATTTTCCAACGATCGAAGTGAGTTCGGTGCTTTTACCCATAAAATCCCTTTAAATAATTCAAAGTCAAAAATATTTTCCAAATAATATCACTATTATTTTCCAAGACTTAAAAAAACATTTTCAAAACCAACAGAATTTAAATTCCCAAATTCCCCGCCTTTAAACCCTTTTAACAAATCATATTTAAAATACTTTTGGAATTTCATTTCATTTCAAATTATAAACCACATTTACATAATCCCATTTTGTTATATGAAATTATTTCTTAACTTTTGATTATATTATCAACTTTTACTCAATCACCACAAAAAAAAAAGTTTAATATTACCATTTCCTAACAACCATGCCCACCATATATAACTATAATAATTTATGAAAAATCATTTCTTTCATATAAAAATAATCTAGGTAAATTATTTCATTTACTCCATTTTCAAAACAATACCATGTCGAATTGCTTTGTTCAAGTGTTTAGAGATCCCTATCAATAACGTTAATTACTCGTATTGACCAGAATCCATAAGCCACTCCGTAGATCAATCAACATAATATAAAATATTTTTATATCACTAACAAATACGCGCTCATATCTATTAATACACTCAAACTCATTCTAGGATACTACTGACCCTATCTCTAATGAGTTACTCCATCAAAGCCAAGGTTCACGCTTAACCTTCGGCTCTGATACCAAATGTAATGGCCGATTGGCTTTTCAACCATCCCAACAGCGGCCACTTTCCGCCGTGGTGGACATTGGTACCTTGAATTTGCTTTTACGACCAGCCTCTCGACTGCAACCAACCATTCAAGGACATGTAGGGGTAAGAGTCTCTTGCTCGCCGCCGAACACGAAGCGAGAACACCCTATCATGCTGTAATGAAGCAAATCCGAACGTCGGTGAAGTCTCATTTAATTTCGAGGATCATTGGTAAGCTATACTGTAAAAACAATATTTGGTGGGTCGTTGCAGCGGTGGTTAGTGAATATTGTGTGTAACGCTCACCCCGAGACTCATATTAATAAAGAGTATTACTTGATACTATCTGCTAATGCAGAGAATAGGGCTGGATAGGAGCGACCATCTATAGCGTTGTCTTAAATATCTATTGAATACGTCGACAATGCCATATATACATATGTGTGTGTGTGTATTCGTGGATCGACATATCCAATAAATATTTAATACAAAGCCATAGATGGCTATAGGATCTATCAGAATAAAATACAACAACTCAAATGCAAATCACATCACAAAACAACAGATAATCCCATATATACACATATATCGGGGACATCCGATATTGGAACGATACAGAGAAGATTAGCATGGCCCTTGCGCAAGGATGACACGCAAAAATTAAGAAACTTGGTTTAAAAATAAGTTTAGGTTGTAAAAATATTCAAAATATGATAAATACAGAAAAAAAACAAATTGTAACAGCCCGCTTTTGAAGACGGTATTTGAAAATTTCCTTATTATAGAGAATAAATAGATTTTGTAGCCTAAAATAATTTAAATACATATATGGCATTATCGACATATTCAATAGATATTTAAGACAAGGCTATAGATGGTCGCTCCTATCCAGCCATATTCTCTGCATTAGCAGATAGTATTACCCAGTAATACTCTTTGTTAATGCGGGTCTCGAGGTGGGCCGTCACATTGTGTCTCTTAAAGTAAATAATATTGTTTAGTCGTTACACCAAGGTATTTATTTCATTTACCCACTTTAAAAGCAATACCGTGTCAGTTTACCGTGTTCAAGTGTTTAAAAACTTCTATCGATTTGGTGGCATCCCACTACCTGACCAAAATTTATATGCCACTCAGCAGATAAATTAACACAATATAAAACAATTTATATTCACCAAAAATACACGCTCATATCTATTAATACTCTCAAACTCATTCTAGGGTACTACTGACCCTATCTATAATGAGTAATCCTCACCAAAGCCAGGGTTCTCACTTAACATTCAGCTCTGATACCAAATGTAGCGACCCAAAATTTTCAACCCTAAAAAATTTAACATCAATACGTTCACTGTATAACATACCGAGCAATCGAGTGCCGAAAATACCAGATCGTTAGAGGAAAAGAAGAAAGAGGTAGAAGAAAATAGAAACAACAACACAGAATCTCACAATCGCAATGAAGCAAAATATAATATATTATAACAGATTTTTATACACAAGAATCTGTATCCATTTTATACTTACAATCATCAGAGTATAACAATCAATACATAAATCTGGACGGTTATATTAACTTGTCCTCACATAGTGGAAATATGAACCAAGCACAGAGATACGTCTCTGTCAATCCAGCTCATCTCCTGACCTCCATAGCATCCTATCCTAATATACTCGGTCTAACCCGAGCATTATAATAAAATAACACCCGAGTCAGTCTGGAGAATCAACGCACACTTAATTTCAATTATTACCATTATCAAAATCCTTTGAAAAACAAAGGTATCTCATAAGACCACGACATAAATAAATGCGATGAGTTTTTACCTTACGATACCCAAAACATTTTATATCAAAATCATATGATATTATAATAATGTCTAAGTACAAGTACTTATTCAAATAGCCGAAATTGTTACATTATTAAATTTCAGTATACTAGGCTCTACAGCCAAAATCATAAAGGCACATATTTTGGAGAATGGATTTCCATACAATGACTAGGCACTGGGGTACCACCTATCACAGTACACATCTAGAAAAATGTACCGAGGACCTCGTCGGGATCCCCTACAACAAAAGGCCGGCCCTACCCCTAACCTAGATGGAACCAAATATGCCATCACCCGGGAGTTCCCACCCTTATCGAGCTCTCCTATGCACCATATTTGTAATATCCACGGGTATCCAGAAAGGTGATAAACATACCCTAATTGGGTGCGACCCACTTAGACTTGCAGCATCTCCCTGATTTTCAGTCTTTTCGGTCGATGAGGCTTGAGGCTACGATTACTTTTTTGAGGAATTTACAATTAGAATGTTCATTGTCCTCAAATGACAATGTGTTGAAAACATTCATCCATACAAGTCTGTTCTGGTTCTGAACGAAACTGAAGGCACTACTCGTACTACATCCATTTTGGAATCATCCTCGGATTAGTAGCGATTAGCCCTTGCATTTCAGTGCTCCATCTTCAATTACACGCTCTTGACTTCACTTCGAAAACGTATTTGTTGGATTGAAGTGGATATCGGATAACTTATCTGATCCTGGTCTCTTCGAAACAACGTTCGATATTTTCAATAAACTCAACCACGGTTCTTCCGGAAATAAACAATCGAAAATAAGATCGTAGACCATCTCCTAACCGTTAGTGGACGAATTTTCTTATCTTCAGCCTAGAAGAATGAAACGAGTCTATATGTACAGCATAACACCTTCCGACGGTTATTATACCACATAATTACCGTGTTCCTTCTAAATATTTCCAAAGTTATGTTTTTGGCCTAGATTTGATAGTTGGTTATTTAACTATCAAATAAACAATCATTCAGCCAAAGATTCATTTTCCACTGAAATCACTAAGTCTTATTTAATTTTAAAGTATATAAATTAATCTCTTTATTCAAAATTATATGCTTATCTTACCGAATAAGTATACTCATAAACCATCCCCTTCAAAAATATTTAAAAAACTTCTTAAAATAATTATGAAAAGAATCTCATGGTATCAGCCATAGATTCGTTGCTCAATTATTACTTCCCTATCCCAAAGATATCCAAACTTAACTGTAGACAATTTCTGCCTCTCGATTTCGCCATGAAAATACAACATTACTTTTCGAAAATTTTATTTATTGATTAAATACACTTTTAAACAATTAAAATAATTATGTAACTTTGAAACAATAAATTAATTCTGATTTATTAACAAAATTCTAAACGATTTACCTGACTTGTTTATAAAACTTATAATTCGTTGTTGACGAATTTAAAAAATATTTAAATGACTAATTTTCTGAAATATTTTTAAACACTTTTAAATTACATAGTTTAATAATTAAAAGTCCTCTTTTCAAAACAAACCCAACTTCTCAAATAAAAAATATATTTTTCAAATCCAATATAACCAATCTAATATTTATAAAACTCTCTCGATTCATCGCCAATCGATTTACGTCCCCAATTTCATAAATATATTTTTCACACTTCCAAAAGTAAAACCTATCATTCCTTTTAAAATGATTTACCCATCTCGTTATAAATTCTTATCGTGAATTTATATCTTCAATTTATCAAATGATAATCGTTTCGCTTTATTTATAAATCCGATATTCCAATTTACAATGGTTTCACATCACTTAAGTCCGTTATTATCAATTTCTAAATTAAATTCCATTTATGAATAAATTTCTTAAATAATCCAACTATATTTCAAAATCAACCAAATTTCGATTCTACTTTCATTTCGTAATTTAGAGATCTTATTTAAGGTCCAGTATAACCAATTTTATATTTATTCCCAAAGTCCCTTTTTAAAAATTCAATAATATTATTTATGGTATTTATAATACCAAAATTAGGGTCAGTGCTACTATAGCATCCAATAATTAGAATTATACTATGGTCTATCACAGATTATTCAAACATATCATATATCACTATAAGTGAAATTAAATTCAACATTTTAAGGAATTCAGTTGGATCACTTCAACCCGTTTTCCTACATCCACAGATGTTAATATAATATAAAAATACCAACCCCACTTTGAGGTGGGATATCGCGGTAATATAGGATCATCCACTATTATGCGGGGCGCAAAGGGTCACATCCGCTCAAATAGGCGGAAAAAATCAATCCAACTACTAATATATACTACTATATATATAATAACATCCAAATGATAATAATAATTATCAATTCATCCAATCAACCAAAAATTTAAATTTTCAACATTTTAAATTAAACTAGAAATCCAAAAATGAGTGAGATTTACATACCTTTAATTTTAATTGCAACCCATTCTAATTTTTTTATTCCGCTGCGTATATTCCGTAGATACAAATCCAAGCGGTTGATTCCGTTCGATAGAACCTCGTATAAGCAAATTTCGAATTATAAAAATTAACGATTACAATTTTAATTAGAATTAATCAACTAATTATTTAATTCAAACTGGTTACTAATTAAAATAAATTAACCTTAAATTTCAAAATCTTAATTACCTTCGTTCTGCCGAGACATCGCCACTTCGACTACCGTCACCCAAGGCCGCCACAGTTCGTCCCAACCACCGCCTCCATGTACGCTTGTGCAAATCAAAAACGACCTCCGCTACAGGCCCTCTGACATCACCATGGCCGCAATCCCCCTTTCCCGAGCACCTCCTTCACCATCGTGGGTCACCTCCCCACCCATTTCCATGACTTCAACCACCCCCTCGATGTTGCGGTTTCTCCTATTTTCCTCGTGACCTAGAAAAACGCCCAAGCCCTATGTTGTCAACACTAGGCTACAACCACTGCTACCAGTCGAACTCGACTGCGTCCCTCTCTCTCGCGACTCCACTATTCGACTACGCCGCTTAATTATTTCCAGGTCACAGAAGCCATCGATTGCTTTCCCAAATTAAAGCGCCAGAATAGGTCGTGACTCAATCGCTCTATTTTTTCCTCATTTTTTTTCATTCGAGACTTCGATCTCATTTTTCCTTTTTTACTTTCGATTTGATTTTAATGCTGCGTTCATTTTTTATATAGATCTCGTGGTTGAACTAATAGAAAGGAGGGGGACGCGCCTTTAAAGCGATAGGGGTTCCTTCATACGTGATGGTGGCATGATTTAGAAGGCGAGGTTTTGACTTTGACAAGTTGTAATATTATTTATTATAAACATCTCATTTAATGTAACTTAAAATTTCGATACCCTAAGGAGGCGTGTCGCCCGGCGTTCCTAATGTTATACTGCTATTCCGAACTCAATGGAATAAGTCTCGAGGCCTAATTAGATCATAATGGAAGATAACCTTTTAATTGACTATTTAAATTAAATTCAATTAAATTAGTTCTAGGCATTTTCAGATCGTACGGCCAAACGGTAACTCCAAACGCTATGAAATTTGAAATCTAATAATAATATACTATTATGGATTCAATAGAATTAGTTTCGTCGAAATCCGAGACTGTGCCTCGGATCGCTATTTTAATGCATTGCTTAAATCGACGATTTTCTAAATTTACGAAATGTCTTGAAATTTTCAGTTTTAAAAACTTACTCACTAAATTATAATTCCAAGTCCAATATTAAAAATCATCTAAATATTTCAAATTAAACATCGAAAAATCCAGGTCGTTACGTCCTCTCTTCTTAAAAGAATTTCATCCCCGAAATTGCTGAGGCAGGAAAATGCTCCAAATCTATTAACTTAACAAAACCCACTTAGTTAAAACTCGACATTCCACTTTCCTAATCTTTTAGTTCTAAGCAAACAACTAGTTTTCCCCCTTTCAAATTCATGCTCTTTATTTTCACTACAACTTAAAAATTAACTTTCGCTAACAAAAAATTTCAATTTTTTTATAACATCCTAAATTTTCAAAAAAAATTGGTGTAGTCTCCTTTATACATGAGCCTTTTGCAATATGACAAGAGAGATAAAAACATATACATCGACCACACGGTCGGAAAACACAATATATATCAACATTTGTATATTTTACGATATTTAATCCGAAAACGTACCTTATATTAGCATTCTTTTAAGCCATCATCTTATTTTATATGCAATTACGCAAATCAACTTTAGACCAATACCCTCCGGGTACTTGTACTTGCTAAATTTTAATACATACATGAAATTTTAATAACATTTCATTCGTTTAAATAGTTAAACACATACCTTGCACCACTAAACATGTTAAACATGTATTTATAAGCAATCATAAGGTTCAATACTAATTTAATTACTTTACGTCGATTCATATAACATTTCATTCAATTCGAATGATTTACAACCAAATTTGCTTACAACAAATCACATTTATACCTAACAAATTCATATCCATTCCAAATTGATTAAAATCAATTTATTCACTTTTCATTTATACGTAGAATTTTATTTACTTCCACTTACGTCAAACGACAATCTTTCTATGCAAATTCGACGATATTCATTTAGTAAAATAACCATTTCAATTTATAGCTATTTTAAATTGATTCCTAATCAATTTATATTTAATTCTATTCCATTTCAAATTTATTCTTAACCAATTCATTTACATTCCATTCATATCCACATTCATTATATTCAAATCCATTTTATTAAGCTTGGAATCATTCCATGCTAATTTATTTATGACCAAATTTACTTAAGTTAAGCTTTCATTCAAAATATTTACTTAAGTTAATTCATTTAGTTTAAATTATTTCAACTATATAACTTAAGTTTATTTTTATTTCAATCAAATTTCATTCCATTTACTAATTAATTCAATTAATTCCTTCATTTAATCTACTTCAAAACTTAACTTCATACTAAAATTCATTTAATTAATATTCTAAGTCATATTCAATTTATTTACACTTAAATTGAATTTATTTATAATCCAAGACATTACTATTTCAATCCAATTCTATTTTATTCAATGATATTTCCAATTATATTAAATTTGCTTACAATTTAAGTCGAATTTTATTTATAACTCGATTTCCATTTCCAATATCCACTTTTATTCCATAATCCGATTTTATTCAACCAAGTTAATATCCATTCTATATTCGATTAACTAATTAATTATCTAATTAGTTCACTTCCATTTTACACTTCACAACTTAATTTTTATGTTAAAAATCGCTTCATTTAGTTTACTTGAGCTCAAACTCATCTTATAACTCAAGTGTGGATTTTTATTTCTTCACCAAAATATCAAACCATTTTTATTTTTGGTTTTTCTATTACACTTTTCCAATTTACAAGTTACACAACTTATTTCTCACATTTTCAATAAATTTTATACTTGAGTACATTCACATTTTATTTTTAACTCAAGATTATGCATCACTTCATAGCTTAAATATATATTTATTCCATTAATTCCAATAGTGTAAGCTATTCAAACTTATTTATTCATAATCCCAAAAAAATTCAATTAAATTTTATTTCATTCAGAATTTATAACGTATAGTTATATAGTCACTTTACAATACTAATTCTATATTTAATTCCATTCGATATCAATTCAATTTGACATCATCTCTAATCCAATTCTTTTATTTAACTTAAATTAAATTCAAATCCATACAAATTCCTTTTACAAATTTAATTTACTCAACTTGCATAAGTTAAATTTTAATTTCGTAGTAAAATTTCCAATCTTATTTAACTTAGCCTGAGTAAATTCTCAATTTGCTCAATCCATTTAAACCTACTCAATTTTATTTAACTTACCTTAAGTTAAATTTCAATTTATACAGTTCAATTTTAACTTACTTAAGTTAAAATTCAATTCAGTTCCAACTCAATTTAATTTAACTTACCCTAAGTTAAAGTTTTAATCCACACAATTCTCTTTTACTAACTCAATTTATCTAACTCTACACAAGTTAAATTTTATTTCATACAGAAATTCGCATTTTCATGCTATAAATCCAAAAAATTATTTTCCTTCTGGATTCGCAAACCATATAGCTGAAAATTTCATAATTCAAACACCCGATTTCAATTTAAATCATTTTGAAATCAAATGGCTCTTTCTTGGTTTTAATAAACCATTCTTTGAAATTTCAAAACCAATTTGGTTTTCTCCAACACAAATCTCCTTTCCAAAGCAATACTTGTTTTTCCAAACAAATTCCACATATTAAATTCTACGGTAGCAACCCATAACTTAGAAACTCGAAAATGAACATCGATGATGTCGCGAACATCATTGGAATTATTTTCCAGCGACTATAGTGAATTCAGTGCTATATCACTTCCAAATCCATTTTATACCATTTTTATTTCTAAAATATTTCCAAAACAATAATATTATTATTTATTTTCAGACAAGTTGGAAAATATTTCCTAAAATCTCCAAGATTAATTTTTCAAATTCCGGTTTGAATCCATTTTTAGTTTTTAGCTCATTTGTATAATTTATACTTATACAACCTCCCTTTAGTTATATATAACCAATTTTTATAATCTTGTTTTGATTATAATAATAACAACTAAACACTCCAATATATTATAATAATTTCTAGAAAATTGTTTCTTTTCATATCAAAATAAACTTTAGGTAAAATTATTTCATTTGCCCACTTTAAAAACAATACTGTGTTAGTTTATCGCGTTCAAGTATTTAGAAACTCCTACGATTTAGTTGTGTCCCAGTACTTGACTAGAATTTATATGCCACTCAGCAGATAAATCAACACAATACAAAAAAAATTATATTCACTAACAAATACACACTTATGTCTATTAATACGCTCAAACTCATTCTAGGGTACTACTGACCCTATCTTTAATTAGTAATCCTCACCAAAGCCAAAGTTCTCACTTAACCTTCAGCTTTGACACCAAGCGTAGCGATCTGAAATTTTCGACCCAAGAAAATTCGACATCAATACGCTCATTGTATAGCATGCCGAGCAATCGAGTGTCCGAAATACTAGATCGTTAGAGCAAAATTAACCTTAAATTTCAAAATCTCAATTACCTTCATTCTTCCACGATATCGCCACTTCAACTATCGTCGCTCGAGACCACCACAGTTCGTCCTAACCACCGCCTCCTCGTACACTTGCGCAAATCAAAAATGACTCCCCCACCTAACTTCCGTACAATGAATGGCCTTCTCTACTGACCCTTTGCCATCACCATGGCCGCAGTCCCCCTTTCCCGAGCACATCCTTCACCATCGCGAGTCACCTCCCTTCCTATTTCCACGACTTCGACCACCCCCTTGATGCCGTAGTCTCCTATTTCCCTCGCAATCTGGAACATCGTTGTGAAAGCAAAATGCCCAAGGCCCATGTTGTCAACACTAGGCTACGACCACTGCTACCAATCAAACTCGACTGCCTTCCCCTCTCTCGCGACTCCACTATTCGACTACGTCGCTCAATTTTTTCTAGGTCGCGGAAGCCATCGATCGCCTTCCCAAATTGAAAACCAACGGAGCTGGTCGCAACTCAATCGCTCCTTTTTTTTCTCTTTTCTTTTCATTCGAGACTTCGATCTCATTTTTCCTTCTTTTTTTCTTTTGATTCGATTTTAATGATGCGTTCATTTTTTATATGGATCTCATGTTTGAACTAACAGAAAGGAAGGAGATGCGACTTTAAAGTGATAGGGGGTCCTTCATATGTGATGGTGGCGTGTTTTAGAAGGCAGGGTCTTGACTTTGACAGGTTATAATACTATTTAATTAAAAATATCTCATTTAATGAAACTTAAAATTTTGATATCCTATCGAGGCGTGCCGCCTAGCGTTTCTAATGTTATAATGCTATTTCGAATCCAATGGAACAAGTCTCGAGACCTAATTCGATCGTATGTGGAAGATAGCTTTTTAATGGACTATTTAAATTAAATTTAGTTAATTATTTCTAAGCGTTTTCAGATCGTACGACCAAATGGTAACTCCAAACGCTATAAAATTTAGAATCAATAATAATGCACTATTATGGATCTAATGGAACTAGTTTCGTCGAAATCTAAGACTGTGCCCCGATCTCTATTTTAACGCGTCGGTTAAATCGACGATTTTCTAAATTTACGAAATTGCTTGAAATTTTCGGTTTTAAAATCTTACTCGCTAAATTATAATTCCAAGTCCAAAATTGAAAACCGTCTAAATATTCCAAATTAAACATCGAAAAATCTGGATCGTTACAAATATAGTAACCTAGTTTTATGAGTTCAATGTCAACTGTTTTATGGCATTTATGTGGGAAGTCATCAATGTCGACCTTACTGTTTTAAAGCACCATATATCATTGGTTTTATGATATCGATGCCAAAGTTTATCAATGTCGACAATCCCATATTTCCAAGTTTAAAACTTATATTTTATACCATGCGACATAGATTATATCGGCCTTATGGCCCCATATTTTATTAAATCAAAACTATTTACTAATAGCGACATGGAAGGGATGCAATAATATATGTAGGCTATATTAATGTCATGTTTTATTAATACAATTAGTTTTATTGTATGCGTTTATAGCCTAAGTTCTAGAGGTGCGACGATCTCAAATTGATTTTGAAGTTAATAAGAGCTATTTTATAAAAGCATATATTTTGGCATAATATTTTGGATAAAATAAAGGGCTATAATATCCTTGTTTTAAGTATGATTTTTAGGGTTAAATCATTAATAATGAATCATGTATTCAAGAAAATAAAGAGGGTATTTAGCTTAGAATTTTACTAGTGAAATTATTGTTCTTATCACCATTAGATAAATTGCGATAGGTTAAAATGACTCAAGGCTTAGAGAAAGAGATCCGGATAATTGGACTGGTGTAGGGTAGCATCCCATACTTCAACTTTTAGCCCATAGTTAACATAAGTCCATAATTTCGGTGAATAGGGCTTTGTTAAGGGTAGAACTAAAAGTGAATTTATGCATCGAAAGGAATCTATGAATTAGATAGGTTATTGGTTGGCATGCAAAACCATTAGGTCCATAGTAAGCCTAGGAAAACTATGAGATTGACAAGCAGTTTGGTTAACACTAAGATGATAGTGTTTGGATAAACAGTTCAGTTTCCTTCTAAAAGTAAGGTAGACAATTTTGCCATATCTAGTAATCCCGAGTCAGTTATACAAGTTTGTAGTAATCCTGAGACAACTATGAAGTAGAGACATACAGTCAAGTAATTGAGACAATTGGTCAGGTTTACCTATTTAGCATGCATGCATATGATTGTTTATGTCTACTTAACCATTGTGAATGTAGGAGCATAATTGTGATTAACATATCTTTAGAAGATACTAGTGAAGGAAAACTCAATTCGCTCAGTGGCATGGTCTCACTAGATACATATTATCGAGATGGCACATTATAATTAACATCAGACTTTTTGTTTGATATGAAGTTTTTGTTTTTCCTATTTGATTCTCCACTGCTCATTTGAGTAGTTTGAGAGTAAGGTTCCTGGGTTTTAGGTTTTACAAATAAAGCTTCCAAAGACGTGTAAGATGTAGAGCTAGCTATATAGTAGTCTATTTACGTTCGTTGTGTTGTTATCATCTTGTTTGAATTTATGTATGGCAAAAGTTGAATCTTTCTAGTAGTAACTCTAATCAACCAAGGGGGAATCTTCATAGCTCTTAGAATATTTTGTTATAGTTATATTTTATCTGAACTTAGGTAATATTTTAGGATTATGTACTAAATATGGAAATTATTAGTGAAACGTGTTCTAATAATTTTCATATTCCTATGCTTCTAATGTTAACAATACCGTTATCTAATCTCGTTTTGTCACTAGAGAATAATATTATTGATGCCTATAGCATCAACGACGTTTATTTTCGGGCCTCAGTTAAAGGGATGTTTCAACTTCATATCAGAGCAAAGGGTCATGTAAAGACAAAAGAATTATGAACTTTAAAAGAGTTTTTGAAAACTTAATCCTAATGAATTAAAGAATGAGATTGTGATATGGGATAATGCTATAGTAATGTACATGTATTTTCTATATATAAGTATACGTCTTATCTCGATTCTTCCTGTTCTCTTAAACCATTCTTTTGTATCTTAATAAGGTTTGAATGCAGATTTAAGGAAAGTAAGATATGAAGGTAGAAAATGAAAGAGTGAATCTCGATGGAGGAAGCACTACAACCAATGGAAATGTCAGACCCAACACTAGGAAGAATCCAGGTCAACAAACAGCTGCTAATGTGTGTGCTGGAACACCTTTAGTAGATATGGGAGCTATGTACTAGTTCTTTGTCAACATGATGTAAGTTGGAGTTGCAGCTGGATTAGTTGGTGGTAATGCTGAGGAAGCAAATCCTAAAGTTTTGGTTGTCAACAACTATGTTGTGATGAGTCTGGATTATGCAAGACTCGGAGGAAACCATTTATTGGAATGGAGGATGCAATCAAAGTTGAGAATTGGTTATTGTATTGTGAAAGGATTTTTGTCGACTTAGACCTAAACGATAAGCAGAAAAGGAGATTGACATCCAGGAAATTGCAAGGAGATGCATTGTACTAGTGGAATAGTTTAACAATGGGGATACTAGAGGAGAATTTGACTTGGACAGTATTCAGGAGGAGGGTTGAAGAGAGATTCATGTCTGAAATGGCCAAATCAACTTTGCTTAGAAAGTTTGCCGAGTTGGAATAACGTGATAAACTAGTGCTTGAGTATGCGACTAGATTTAAGGAACCATCTAGATATGGTATTCTACCATGGATATGGTAATCAAGAGGAATGAAAAATTCATTAGAGGATTGAAACCAGAGCTTGCCAGAGCAACATTACCGCACCTTAGAGATCCTTGTGATGTAGTAGTAGAGGTAACACTAAGGAACGAAGAGATGCTTACGCAGTTTAGTAATAACAAGTCGGTAGAGGCTACGGGTGGTCAAAGTCAGCAAATTTTTTTTTTATAGAAAATGGGAGCTCCGAAGGATAGAGCTGCTAAAAAGGGAAAAGCTGATATTGTTTGTTTCAAGTATGACAAAAAAGGACATTTTGCTCAAGAGTGTCTAACCGGTCAAGAAAGAAGGTCATTGGAAAGAAAAACATCAAGTGCTTCAATTACGACCAGATAGGGCATTACAAGAATCAGTGCAGAAAACCAACTACGGTTGAGAAAGGAAAGTGTTTGTTTTGGAGCCGTCTACCTCAAGACCAATAGCTGAGGAGGAAGAAAAGACTGTGATGAAAGATACACTTTTGATTCATCACATACTTGTTAGAGTATTTTTTTAATATTGGTGCAACACATTCTTTTATCTCTCATTGTTTGGTAGATAAGCTTGGTTTAGTACCATCATACCTTGTTACTTCCTCAATGGTTGTGAATCCAATAGGAGGGTATGCAACTCTTGAGATAAGACGTGACCATTTAGAGTTTGAGTTGTTAGGTTATATATTCACCTGCAGTTTGCATATGTTTGATTTTATGAGCTTTGGAATTATATTGGGTAAGGATTGGTTTAGAAAATACGATGTTAGGATATTTTGTCAAGATGGGAAAATATCACTAAAACACAGTAGTAGTAGAGATCAAATTATACCTTTAGTAGAGAACTTGAATTTTGATATTTATGCTTTATTGGGTGCAATGGAGAAGGAAGATGAGTTGAATCGAGTTTTTGTCGTTAGGGAGTTGAAATGAGCTATTGAGTTTCGAATAGATCTTGTACTTAGAGCTGAACCTGTAAGTAGACCGTCTAGTAGAATGACACCTATTGAGATAAAGGAGGTAAAGATGCAGTTAGTAGACTTAGAAGGAAATAATTTCATTAAACTATGTAGTTTGCCTTGGGGAGTGGTCGTGGTGTTTGTGAAGAAACCGAATGGGTCATTGCACTGATCATCATAAACTGAATGAGAAGACAATAAACGATAGATATTCTTTGCCAAGAATAGATGATTTATTTGATCAGTTGAGTGGAGCAAAGTATTTTTCCAATTGAATTTGGAAATAGGATTCCATCAATTGAGAGTGGCAGAGGATAGTATTCCTTTGATGGTATTCCAAACAAGATATGGTTCCTATGAGTAGTTAGTAATGTCATTCAGGTTGACTAATGTGTCTGATTTCAATGTAGATTCGATGAACCGAATTTCTAAGAGCATTTGGATAGGTTCGTGTTAGTATTTATAGATGACACTGATTTATTCTATGAACGAGCAAGATCATGAGACTCACCTTAGAATGGTGCTTGAGATGTTGAGGCAACATCAACTAAAAATGAAGTTTTCGAAATGTCATTTTTGGAAGAGGTAAAGTACCTTGGTCCTGTAGTTTCAGAAAAAGGATTATCAGTAGATCCAGCTAAGATTGAGGCTGTTAATAATTGAAAGAGACCCAATACAATGACCGAGATAAAGAGTTTTCTTCGATTAACTGGCTATTCCTAGAGATTCATCAAGGATATCCCTCGTATAGAAACACCGATGACTAAACTAACATGGAAGGATGAGAAGTATGTTTGGACCGATAATTGCAAGGAGGCATTCTTGAAGCTAAAACATTTATTGACCAATGCACTCGTGTTAGTTGTTCAAGATGGGAATCGAGATTTGGTGGTGTATATTGATGCGTGCGGAACAAGATTAGGAGTCGTGTTGATGCAAAAAGGTAAAGTGATTGCCTATGCTTCTCGACAGCTTAGACCGCATGAAGTTAGATATCCGACTCATGATTTGGAGTTGGCAGCTGTAATCATTGCTTTGAAAGTGTAGAGATATTACCTTTTGGGAGAAATATTCAAGTCGTTTATGGATCATAAGTCCCTGAGATATTTATTCTTCCAAAAAAATTTGAATATGGCATAGCAGAGGTGGTTAGAGTTCATAGCAGCTTATGATTGGTATTGAGTATACTATGGAGAAAAGAAATAAAACAGTTGAAGCACTTAGCAGAAAAAATCAAAATATAGTATTAGCCATAATAGCGGGGTGGAAACATTTAGAACCACTGACTACTTCAGTGTGAAGTTAAGGTCGACGACTAGTTCTAGTCGACATACTATTGTGTTGTCTTATTTAGAAGTTTGTCCGACAATGATCGAAAGGATTACATTTAAACAGAGAGATGGTCATTATTAGCTGAACAAATTAGAAGATTCAAAGGTGGAGTAGAGAATGATGATTTGAAATATTTTTATCTTGACCAGAATGGTGGTTGAGAAAGAAGAGACGATTGTGTGTTTCGGATGTGGAAAACCTAAGGAAGGAAGTTCTTAGGAAGTGTCATCGATCAAAGTTTACCATACATGCTGGAAGGATAAGATGTACCAGGATATGAAGAGAAGTTTCTTCTAAAAAGTATAAAAATGAATGTAGGTTTATTGGTAAAGCAATGTCTAAATTGCTAATAAGTGAAAGCCGAGCATTTGAAGCCAAATGGTTTTTAGATACACCAATGTGGAAATGAGATTCTATATCTATGGATTTCATTGATGGGTTGCCAATGTCAATATGGAAAATGAGAGTACTTGGGTTATAGTGGATAGACTGACTAAGAGCGCACATTTTATTCCCATTAAGTCAATAAGGATGATACCTGTTTTGGCTTAGTTATTTGTGAAGAATATTATTAGACTGCATGAGATTCATTGTAGTATAGTCAGTGACAGAGGTTCTTTATTCACTAGCAATTTATGGAAGGGTCTACAAGAGGTTTTGGGCACCAAGCTCAAGACGCACACCGCTTACCATCCATAGACAGAATGGCAAACGGAAAGAGTTAACAAAATCTTGAAAGATTTGTTAAGAACTTATGTGTTAAATTTTGGAGGATCGTAGAAAAACCATCTACACTTATTCGAATTTTCTGATAACAATAGTTATCAGACTAGTATGGAGATGACACCTTTTGAAGCTCTAAATGGAAGGCCATGCAAATCACCTTAAAGTTAGTCAGAGACCGGAGATAGACCAGTTCTTGATGCAGATTTGGTGAGAGAAGCCATGAAAAAGATTCGGTTGATCTAAACGAGAATCAAGGAAGCTGTAATGACTCGGGTTTTTGAACCAGTCTAAATCGTCGAAAAACCCATCCGTTCTAAAACTATGAATGAAAACTATCGACTTAATACATAATATTTGATAAATATTCAACATTACTATATGTGTAGGATACAACTTTCAATTATACAGGTTATCAGAGTAATCATTTATTCTGCAGGTGTGCTTTAATACATACCAAATACAAATACAAATATCTAACGCTGTAGGACTTTGAGGAGAGAGACAACAATATCCTTACCTGCAAACTCAATAAACAATGTAAATGCGGAAGGAGATAGTAAGCAGAAAAGATACAACAACATAAGACAAATAGCAATCAATAAAAAGAAAAATGTTAATGTTATTATTGGAGCTGCTTCACTATCACTTATGACTGCCTACGTACCCCTATCTAATTAGGTACCCAAATAGATAGGGAATCAAGCCAATATAGTTCTCCTACCGCAAATAGGACTCATGGAGCCTACCATGCAACAAACAATATGCAATTTCCAAAACTACTCACTTAGACTTAATCTTCAAATTTAGATTTTCAAATCTAATTACCTTTAGAGAAATTATCTCTTTAGAGTTTATTCTCGAATTCTTATTACAAAACTTTTGAAATATATATACATACATATATATATATATATATATATATATATATATATTCAAACTAGTCCTTTACTTCGCGATCTGAAAACAAAGCACCTTTTGAAACGATACTAATATACAAGCATACAAACTATATGCTACCTGATCGGAATGTTTCTAGCCATAACAAGGCAACTAGGTCCCACCCTTCCGAAAATAAATATAGATATGTATATCCCTCTACAACGAGAGCGGACTATACTGAGGCTATAGAACATTTGCACCTCTCTTGCCCACTTTTTTGTTATGGGTTACTCGAATCATCGGTAACATAACAAATCACTTTATATCCCGAAGTGGCAAAATAATTTACTCTAATAATTACAAATACTTCATATCTATAAAAAAAATCCATTTCCAAATCATTTTAAAAATCGTCGAGTTTAGTCCTTGAAATTTTTTCCATTTTATAAAACATTTTTATAAAACCATTATACAAATCACTTTTATATAATATAACTTCGAAGTATTCATTTTCAAATATTTCTATTTATTTAAACATTTCATAAACTTTCATTTATGAAAACCAACTTTGGAAATAATTCCATTGACGTCAAATTATTATACCTAATTATAACAATTAAATGAACAATATTATCGCTAAACACCTTTTAGTTAAATCGTGAAATAAATCATAAAATGTTAGCCTACAATTCTTTTCTACCCAGCCCATGTATATGAATGATTAATTGCTTATAAACTGATCGAGCAATGTCAATGATCGATAAATAACAAATCGGTGCTCATAAACTGGCGGAACGCAATCTAACAACCAAACAATCAATCAACAACCATTATAAATAGTAATGCATCTACTAAATAATTAACAATCGATATCAAATAGATCAATTATCGAATAATAATAAATCCACACAGTTTATAATAGCAGAATGGAGATTTGTTCTACTAATAAAATATCACAGTTATTTTGTAAATGTTTTATACTTCTCTAAACATGTCAATAAACTATACTAGTGTGTTCTATTTGTTAATTTGAATCTAACGTCGAAGACCGTGGGTTAAACGGACTCGGTATGGAGAGGTAAACCTTTTTAAAGTTAAGTACTTTAAATAACTAATTTAAAATAACTAAAGTACTAAACTATCTCACCACATTCTCAAAACCATGCCAAAACGCATAGCCCAAGATCCAAAACCTGCCTATCTTCACCGGCTGACGCATGTAACTTCTCCTTCATTCTTCCTTCATTTGCCTTCTCACGCAAGAACACACCCAAGACACAACTCAATACTTACTGTCACTTTGTAAAACATATGTTTAGCTCTTCTCCATTATTTTTTCTAACGCCTGAATCATGCCCACAAATCTCTCCCTTGACTACATGCATGCAAAGCCCCATGCCACCCATTCTTTTCCCGTCACACTTCACACACCTACACATATTCTCATGCCTACTTCCTGCTTATGATACACACCTCATCTTCATGGCCATGCTACACACGCACATACCCATATCCGCTCCCATCCCCTTCACCACATTCATACCTACACTCATGCACACGCGAGCCTGCCTCCTTCACCATAAACTTGCGCCTGCACTTCATTTCATGCACGCTAACCAACCAAGCACACACACAAAATACACACACTTAAACTCTAGGTAACGCACACAATAATGCATGCAAGGATAATTGAAAAAATAGAAGGAAATGGATTGCTGTGAATATTTTTCTTTTGGTGTTGAGGTGGAAATGAAGCCATATATACATATCTTTTTTCTTCCATACATGTATGGTTTGGTCGGAGGAAAAAAATGAAGCATTAAAAAGAAAGTATGCCAGAGAAGGAAAAGCAAGGACAACCAATTAATGCACAGCCACCGAAAGAAAGGAAAATCAAAAGGTAAGAAAAGGTATGAAAAGTGACGTTACATGCATAAGTGCAAGTTGTTTGGTGTGTATAAGCGTATATTTTTTTATTTTTTTTTTTTTGGTTTTGAAAAGTTTTACAGCATAACACCACATACTAACGCGTTCGCGCATGAGCCACGAACGACAGGAATAAAAATACGAACGCGCTCAACAACGTAAGCCGATTACAAACAATAATAAAATAAACATGTTAATTTATTCTGTGAAGTTTTAGAAGTACCGACATTTTACTCAAAATGCGTCAAACGAAAATAATTTTATTTTTCAAATTAAAATTATGAAAAAATTCTATAAATTAAATTAAAACGTCGTCATCAAAAATCAAGTAGTTTTTATCAAAATTTGATTTCCACATAATTGACTACATTCGAATAAAATCTGAATATTTAAATAGATTAAATATTCACATTTGAAACGTCAAAAATTATGGATCGTTACATTCTTCCCTTCTTAAAAGAATTTCATCTCGAAACTCGAAGGACGAAAAAATATAACAAAAAATAAATAATCAACAAAAATAAAGCACATCGAAAATAGTTATCACCCATAACCCCAGTCGGAGGTATAGTGTCTTACCCTATCCATTTTTATTTATCAAATTAAGGTAATTTCATTTTAAAATCCCTAAGTTTATTTAGAAACACTAGACGAATTTTACTTAGGCACCTAATCTAAGCTCTGATACTACCTATAATGACTCAGGTTTTCGAACCAGCCAAAATCGCCGAACCAGCCATCCGTCCTAAAAGCTACGAATGAAAACTACCGACTTAATACACAATATTTGATAAATATTCAATATTACTATATGTGTAGGATACAACTTTCAATTATACAAGTTATTAGAGTAATCATTTATCCTACATGTGTGCTTTAATACATATCAAATACAAATATCTAACGCTGCACAACTCTAAGAAGAGAGAAAGCAATATCCTTACCTGCAAACTCAATAAACAATGTAAATGCGTAAGGAGATAGTAAGCAGGAAAGATATAACAATACAAAACATATAGCAACCAATATAAACAAAAATGTTATGTTATTATTGGGACACCATCACTACCACTTATGACTGCCTACATATGCCTACCTAATTGGCTGCCCAATTAGGTACAGGATGAAGCTAACATAATTCACCTACCGTAAATAGGACTTATGGATTCTACAATGCAACAAACAATATGCAATTTCCAAAACTACCTACATAGACTTAATATTCAATTTTAGATTTTCAAATCTAATTACCTTTACGAAAATTATCTCTTTGGACCTTTATTCTCAAATTCTTATTTCAAAACTTTTGAATATATATATATATATATATATATATATATAATATATATATATATATTCAAATTAGTCCTTTACTTCGTGATCTGAAAACAAATCACATTTTGAAACAATACTAATATACAAGCATACAAACTATATGCTAACTGATCGGGAGGTTTCTAGCCATAGCAACGAAACTAGGTCCTAGCCTTTCAGAAATTAATATAGTTATGTATATCCCTCTACAACGAGAGTGGACTATACTGAGCCTACATAAGATCTACACCTCCCTTGCCCACTGTTTAGTTATGAGTTACCCAAATCATCTGTAACATAACGAATCACTTTATAATCTGAAGTGGCAAATTTATTTACTATAATAACTACAAATACTTCAAATCAATAAAAAGTTTTCATTTTCAAACCCTTTCAAAAATCATCTTAAAATCATCGGGTTTAGTCTTTAAAATTCTTTCCTTTTTATAAAACATTTTTATAAAACCATTATACAAATCACTTTTATATGATATAATTTCGAAGTATTCATTTCTAAATATTTCTATTTATTTAAACATTTCATAAACTTTCATTTACGAAAACCAACTTTGAAAATAATTCCATTGACGTCAAATTATTATAACTAATTATCACAATTAAACGAACCAATATTATCACTAAACACATTTTAGTCAAATCATGAAATAAATCATAAGGTGTTAGCCTACAATTATTTCCTACTTAGCCCATGCATACGAATGATTAATTGCTCATAAACTGGTCGAGCAATGTCAATGATCGATAAATAATATCAATGCTCATAAACTGACCGAGCGCAATCCAAACAACCAAACAATCAATCAACAAACATAATAAATAGCAACGCCTATATTAGATAATTAACAATCGGTATTAAATAGATCAATTATCAAATAATAATAAATCTACAAAGTTTATAATAACAGAATGAGGATTTGGTCTACTAATAAAATGTCACTAATATTTTATAAATATTTTATACTTCTCTAACATATCAATAAACTATGCTAGTGTGTTCTATTTGTTAATATGAATCTAACGTCGAAGACCGCGAGTTAAACGGATTCGGTATAGAGAAGTTAAACCATTTTAAAGTTAATTACTCTAAATAACTAATTTTATCAAAAATTGATTTCCTTATAATTGATTACATTCGAATCAATTCTAAATATTTAAATAGATTAAATATTCACATTCGAAACGTCAAAAATTATGGGTCGTTACAGGAGCTCAATCTAGGTAGAAAAGTTACGTAGATAAGAGGCGTAAAGATTTGGAGTTCTTGGTTGGTGACCATGCTTTTGTTAAAGTATCACGGATAAAGGGTGTGGTACGATTTGGAAAGTAAGGAAAATTGGCACTGAAATATGTTGGACTGTTTTCTATTACAAAAGGGATCAGAAAACTCGTTTATCGGATATACTTACCAAGCGGTTTGGCGAGAATCCATAATGTCTTTTATGTTTCTCATCTAAGGAAGTGTGTTCATGAATAGAGACTACTATCACTCCGACTGCATTGGAAGACTTAGTGGTAGAACCAAACATGACTATTTTTAGGCAACTAGTTCATATTGTAGCTTGGGACAAGAAGAAGTCAAGAAACAAGAAAGTCAAAATAGTGAAAGTCTAGTGGAGTGACGATAAGAGAGACTGTACTTGGAAGACAGAGGACAAAATTAGAGACATGTATGCTGATCTGTTTTGATGGCACGTTTTATACCTATGCTATATGTTTGTTATGTGCCATATCATAATTTTGAGGGCAAAATTCTTTAAGAATGGGAGCTTGTAACACTCTTAATTTTGAGAATGGGAGTTTGTAATACCCTTAATTTTGATTAACGTTATTTAAGATATTTAATTAGATAAAATAAATAAAATATTATATTGATATAAGGAGAATAATATTAGTAATTAAATTGATCATGCCTTGATTATTGGTTAATAAGATTAATTAAACTATAGAAAAAAAGGAGAATAACGTGAAGGGTAAAATGAGAATCGATCCTTATTTCCTAACTCAAACCCTTATTCTCTCATTATCCTTATTTCATAACATTACATACAAATGAAATAGAGAAGAGAGGCCGGCCACTCCTAGAGATCTAAGAAGAGAAAAGCTAGGAAATCAAAGGATATAGCTTTGGGGGATCAAATCAACAATTAAATCTCAATCTCTTTATCTAATCAAGGTGAATAATAGTTATCCATCTCACTATTGCTTGTTTATTTCGATTTTATGCCAAAAACTGAATCAGTTATTAATATTATGTCGTGTTATGATTAATTGGTTGATTATATGCTTGAATGATGAATTATTGGATTTATTATAGAATTATTGAATAGGTTTTAAGAGTGAAAACCTAGTTTACGACATCCAATGGGCTTGAAATTTGGAGATGATGTTCATAATATTGTTTTAGACATGAGTTTTTAATTTCATAATTATCCAAACAAGTATGAATATTTTATGAATTTCCTAAGTTAGAAATGATTTATTTCATATTTTAATTATTTAAAATAATTAAATAATGTTTTTGGTCCTAAAATTTTATATGGAAAAGAATACGTTAATTTCAAAATATTGTGATTTTTGGGGATTTTTCCCTATTGTTTATGATTTTATATGAATTTATTAGGCTAGAAAGGCTTAATAGTTACATTAAAATAGTAATATAAGTATAACGGTTTGCAAATTATTCTAGGAATGATAAATCTGACCTATAGCAGTTTTCTAAAAAGGATCTGATAAAGAAGTCTATTATCCCATAGTAATTTGACAAAGGATTGGAGCTGGTGAAAAGAAATTGCTTTCTAAAGAAATAAAACACTTTTTACGTTAATTATAAGATTATAATGTCTTTATTAATCAATGCCGATGTCCATCCATGTCATAGCTATCAATGCTGCTTACTTACGTCGCACCTATATATGTCGACATTAATGATTACACTAGTTTTCATTATCCACTCCTTAAGACAATAATGTCGCACTTATATAAACCGACATTAATATTTATAACTGCAATGATGTCGTATATTCTATATCGGCTATAGTAATGTCGCTATTATTGCTTTCAAGATAAAGGTGTTATGGCAACAATGCTACATATTTTATATCGGCTATAGTAATGCTGCAAGTTTTCACCATGGTTTTAAATAATGTTGCATGCTTCCTATTTGATGTCATAGCTTAAGGCATCAATGCCGTAAGTAATAGTTCCGACATTAACTACTTTAGACAGTGATGTCGCTGTATATAAAATGGTAATGATGCCGTATACTAACAATTTCAGCATTATTGTAACATCCCGCCTTTTTGTACGGTTTAAATCGACGATAAACCACACACGTCAGACTCAAACCATACAAAAGAGCGGATTGTTATTGGGTGAATAAGAAAAGCAGAGAAAGAAATAAAACAAAACATAATCTCACCGTGGAATGATAAAATATAATAATCAAATAACAGTTCATGAAGCTATTTTACAAAATATTTGATTATACTTATACAACACAGATCAGAGTTACAAATACCAAAGAATAATAAATAATGCAGCGGAATAGTATGAATGTAGTGGAATAATATAGTAAAGAATAATACAATCTTCGTCTTCGCCCTCCAGAAGTAAGGTCTTCAAACCCTGAAATGCTCAGGCTGACCCGAGCGAATTGAAAAGACAAAACACTCGAGTCAGAAGTAAAATATCTTATGTGAGTTAAATCAACAGAAATAAATATGAGTGGAACGGCGTTAGAAATGTTTACGAGATTTGACATCTCCTATCCAGTATCAAACGTGAGTGTAGTAACTTAAGAGATGTTCGGAATTTACATCTCCTAAGGATCCGTTAAACTATTTACTATGTAGTAATATACGTTATTATAATAATGTCTAATAGTAAAATAAACTTACTTTAAAATAGCGTTAAGGCTTTATATTTTCCACCTTAACACATAAATAGTGCTAGTAGTCTATACAGTACTGTAATACCTCCTGATCGGGAGGCTACCAGAGGATACTCCATAGGTACGACACAAATCAAAGTCGTACAAGCCGCGCTAGGGTAGGTGACACGGCACAACTAGGCAATGCCAGGGTAGATATACCAATTACACTTCCGGACCAATGGTAACGCGTAGCAGCTACTACCGTCCACCTCGAGCCACATCCCCAAAATTCAAAAGGGCCCCAATCAATCACAAAATAGTATAATGATATCGAAGGAGTGTGTCCGATAAGAGGAGCTAGCTTCCTCATTAGCCCGTCGACCACTCCTGTTTTAGCCACCTTATGCCAACTTACGGGTATTGGGTCCATGCATATACCTCAAAGGAACGCCGCCACCATCCTACTTCATTCTGAAATCTCCACCGTGTACACGGTTGTTAAAGTGGTTTTCGGAGTTGGTAGAGAGTATGACAACTTTCGATCCCGGTCTCTCTAACAATCAAACGTTATTATAACACGACGGTCATTTCAAAATAATTTATACTTCAAAACCAGAATATAATATCCATTTCAAACCATATAAATACGATATCATTTCCATTTCAAAAACCAAACCAGTATGATATCATTTTTATTAAAACCAAAATCAATATAATATCAATTTTATTTTAAATATATACTTTCAAAAACATAGCACTTTCAACGTTATAACACTTCGAAATCAAAACACTTGAAATATAACACTTTCAAATCATAATACTTTGAAACTCGTAACTTTGAAACATAACTTTCACCACTTAAATGGTTTAAATATTAAAATACTATATATAATAAACTAGCTTCTTCAATTTCACAAATCAATTCCAAAACAACTCGAATTTCTAAATTTTAAATTTAACCAAATCCCAAATCATAAATTTCAATACGATTCAGTAGCCAAATAAACTATTCCAAATTATATCGATTTCAAAACAGGTTTAATCCACAATATAAACCACTACAAATTCAATATTTTCAAACTTTAAGTATTCAACAATTTCAAAACTAAGTTTGGTAATTACGATTCAACAATTCAATTTTCTATTACTTAGTTTTGAAATATTTTACATAATAAATTCATTATCATTTAAATAAAACTCAAATTACAAATAACTAATATTTCCTTCAATCTATTTACTTGAAATATTCATTTAATTCACCTTATCCCAAAATCAGGTTATAAAAATCACACCTTTTCAAATTTCCAATTTAATAAATTTCACATCAAACCTATTTGAGTTTAATTCTTAAATAAATTCAATTTCAAATAAATTTCCAATTTATCTTCCAACCTTAATTTATTTAAATCATTATAAACTCTACTACATTAAATACTTAATCGTATTATCTTCAATAAAAATCAAACTTATTATTAAGCTTATTCTATATTAAAACAAATTATACATAGCTTAAAATCAAAGATAAAATAACATTTATATAATATCTAAAATCAATATTTATCTAAAACCATATATTTCTTTACAAAACCATATAAATCATTTTAAAATATTTTATATATAGCCCACAGTGTCTATATATAATTTTCTATCCCATGGTCAAGTGATACGGATATTTATCATTTTAATCCGTAATTTAAAATATAAATATGATTATATATCATTTCAAACCGCAATCCTGAATGAAATAAAAATCCATAACAACTTGCAGTTTATAACAATATAAAATACAATATCCATTCATCCAATATCAATCATCAAACATTTATCATAATCATCATCCGATTCGATCAATAACATCAATATAGAACAGATAATAAATAACAGGTATTTACTGGCAGTTTATATTCAATAATAAATTAAATAGCTATTTTATCCAAATAAATTCAAATAAACTGGAATGATGATTCAAAATATGCCGAGTAGTCATAAATATTTCTAATCACGTCATAAATCAATTTAACAAACATAAGAAATTTTAGAAGTTGTGAGTGGGCTAAAACACTCACCTATTGAATTTAAATTGAATTTAAATCCAATTTAAATCCAAAATTCAAACAGTCTCTGAATCCGTCCAAAGCAGAGTCAAAATGTCCGAAATTCCAATATGATTCTAGCGGAGAAAACCGCGCATGAATTGGACCTCGTATGCAAAAGCTATTCGAGTTATAAGTTTTGAAAATGAAATTTAAACAAATAAATAAATAAAATGGATACCCAATAGTGCGAAGCCACGTCATTGACAGCTACACAGGCCATCACACGCGAGCTCAACTCCCAGGCAACTATGCATGAAACCCTAGGCCGTCGCTTCTCCCCCGTTCGCGGCCACGTAGACGCGACTTTCCAGAGCCGCCGCCACCTCCACGTGCCCCTCATCATCTTGCGACCCCACAGTCAAGCCGCGACCACTAGAACACGCGTGAAGAGGGCAGCCGTCGGTAAATGCTTGAAACCCTAATGAGTTAACTCCCGAAATCGAGCCATTGAAACGTAAAACACACTGCACCGTTGCACTCCACTCGTTCTTCTCTACGCAACCATAACCTCCGTTCCATGATCCGACAAAGTTCATCACGCCGAGGTGGACGGATGAGAATTTCTCTTCAATTTGTGGATAGACAAAGGTTCAGATTGAAAAAAGAATAACACATCTGAGATGCGCCCATCGAGAGCTTCAAATCGATATATAATTTGATATATACTGAGGAGTTTTAATTTTTGAAGTTGTATTTTGAATTGAAATTGGATTGGAAAGATTAGGGTTTTCAGCCATTGAGGAAGAGGAGCAACAGAAATTTTGGGAAGATTAGGATTTTCAGCCAATGAGGAAGAGGAGCAACAGAAATTTCTATACATACAGAAATGAGTAATAGAAAGGCTGCTAGGGTTTATAACGATATATATATGTATACTGAACAAAAATAGAATTGAATGGACTCGGTTGGGTTTGGAAGTTGGACGATAAATGTCCCGAAAAGCCCGTTCTGACTCCGGAACCAAAATGGGTCAACCCGTATATCGAAACAGATGTTTTCAAAACTTTTAAACGCAACTGAACAGGTTTCAAGTTCAAATTCCATCGTATGAAGAAGTTATGTTAGAATCAAGTTATTTCAAATTGATTTCAGTTGATTTCAATTAAATTGATTTCTAGGCGTTTCGAGTCCGTAAAATCAAACGACAAGTCCAGTCGCTACGAAACTTAAAATCCTACAACAATTCATCGTTACGGATCGGATGAAACTGGTTTTGTTGAAATCCGAGTCAGTGGCTAAAATGGCTGATTTTCTATTAAATAAATTAAAATTAAATCACTTTTTATTCAAATTCTAAATCTATAATTTTTATCATCTTGGATTACTCTAGAAATTTATAATCCCTTATAGCAAATTTCTATATTTATTCAATATAAATTATTTTACCCATTACAGTTTTAAATTTCAGTTTCAATACATTCATTAATTATCAGTTGGACTTCCAATAAATCCATTTATTTGATTTTCCAATCTTATTATATTATTTAATTATCATATTATCATCTTAGGTACCATTTACATTGGTTTATATTCTAATACATTAATATTTTCCCATTTCATCTTTATTTCAATTGCGTAGTATTTAATTTCATTTGCTACAATAATTCCATTTATTATAAATTGAATTTCAATAAATTTGTTTGTTTCAATTCCAATCTTTTTATTAAGTTTATTACTACTCTATAACCTAGTTAACCTTTATTTAACCTTTCATTATCTTAATATACTCCAATTTAACAACTCCTAAACATTGTATTACGTTTCCCATAAATGTAACTTTTATTTATATTTATTAAAAATTTGTTTCCAATTTCAAATTCAATCAACTAATTAAACATGTAACTTATAATAATTGTTTACAAGCCAATGTTATGCTTAATTTTATTATACTTCAACCAATTATTATAATTACATACATAATACCGAATTCATTCAATTACCATTAATTATATACAAATTTCTCTATTTATACAACACTTACATTTATTTACCTATATTCAATTTTATAACCAAGTGCAAAAATCTACACTATTTCATTATTGAGATTTCACTTCACCTGTCGATAATTAGTTTTCAATTACCATTCAATTTTATAACCAAGTGCAAAAATTTACACTATTTCATTATTGGGATTTCACTTCACCTGTCAATAATTAGTTTTTAATTACCATTGCTACACTTCATTTTAGCATTCATTTCATTATAAATTATAAAGTTTTTTATTTCTTTCTAAATTTAATGACAAAAATGTTATTAAATCAACCAATTTAATTATCGACATTTACGGGTTGTTACACTTTCCCCCACTCAAAACGTTTTGTCCCCGAAAAGGAAAAAGAAGGGAAAAGAAAGAATTGAGTAAACAATACATCTTATTTAAAAATATTAACTTTATAAACAAATAAATTTACAAAATTAATTAATTTAAATAAAATATACCAATTTATAACCATTAAATCTTTTTATACTCAATTTAATAAAGTTTGGAAATATTTTTCCAAATTTTTCTAAGTCCAAAATTTACGGAAAATTTTGGCAGAGTCTCCTTTGTACGGGGAGGTTCGGGAGAAATTATAATATCAAATATAACAATATATAACATATATCTTCCAAAATAATATATTCCAACACGGGAAAAATAATATAATAGCACTATAAAACTATAATCCGAAAACATACCTATTTGTCGGGCAAACAAATGTTTAATTATGAAACCAAAAGCAGTAGCAATTGCTTCCATAACCTGCATTTCACTTATATAATCTAAAAAGAGTTAATAATTATATAGAATGTAATATTAATTTTGCTTCATCCACTAGCAAACAAAAAAAATAGTTGTTCAGGTTTAAAAACCTTAAATTGTACATAATGAAAAATAAACTATTAAGTGCATCATTTACTCAACAGTCTTAGATGAAACTAAATATATTATTCATTCATCCAGACAATTTTAAAGTATCCTTACCCAAACAACCATAAACCAAACAAACAATGACCCAAGCATAAATTAAGTTCATACTTATTAATTTCATTTCACAGCATTATTGCTTCACTTCCTTTTCATTCATATAATAATTCATCTTTTAATTTACATTTTATTTCTTACAATTTTCATTTATTCATTACTTAATTTCATTTATTTACAATATTCATGTGTAATTCTATTATTTAGCATTTCAATACATTAACTTGAGTCTATAATCCTATATTTATAGCATTCATCTTTTCTACTTACTTTATTAATAAATAGCTTCAACTGTTTACTTAAGTTTATTATCATTTATTTATAATACTTACATTTCTATTCCCTTAAATTAGTAGCATTTCAATCATAACTTAAGTTTATAACCACTATAACATCAAATTCTTATTTATAAAAGTAATTCATTGAATCTTTCTATTACATAAGTCTTACTTGTAAATTTTCCATTACATTTTCTTATTGGACATTTCAACTTTTAAATATTTTGGTAAGTTACATATATGCTTTTAAGAATGCAATTGAAAATTATACAAGTTTATCTTATTTCTTTTAATAAATTAAACGTTCAATAATCGTATCTTTTGTTTTATAGGTTACTAATTTCAACATCCTTGTAATTTCATTTATAACTTGGCCTTTAATCTCTTATTTTAATTAGAAGTTCCAATTATTAATTGGTCAAATTCCATTTCATTAATTAAAATATCTAATTCATAGAAATTTAAGAACCAAACACCGGCTTCCTTTACAATCATTTTTTTAATAATAGATAAATGTATATACTTACAAATTATATATACTTAATTATATTTAAAACAATTTAAAATTTATATTTGTTTGCCAAAATAAATCTGTAGTAAAACTATTACAGTGGTCTTCCCACTTTGAAACTCGAAAATGAATATCGATGATGAGTGCACTCATCACCGAAATTATTTTCCAGCCACATAGAGGGGAGTACAGAACTTATTTCTTCCAAAGTTTCTTTAAAGCAATTCTTTCAAATTATATTGAAATATTTATATCAGGAAATATTTATAAACAATATTATTGTATTCCAAAATCCTTTGAAAGCAAATTTCAAAAATCCAGGAACTTAAGTTCTAAAATTTCCAATTTTTATTTATTTTATTTTCTTTAAATTTTGTTTCCAATCAATATTTAAATTTCACTACCTAACAACCAATATATTACAACCAAATATAACCTTTATAAAAAATATATTTTATATATAAAAATATACAATAGGCAAAATTATTTCATTTAAATATATTTTAAAACAAATATTGTGTCGGTCTGTCATATTAAATGTTTAGAAATCCCTATCGATGTCATAGCGTCCTATGCACCAACTAGAATTTATAAATACAAAATGGAACAAATTAACGCGATATCAAAACCTTTTTACAACACTAACAAATACACTGTTTCATATATATACCCTCAGCGACTCACCATAGGGTATTACGACCCTATTAACAAAGAGTCAGACCCCACAAAGCTAAGGTTAATTGCTAAACCTGGCTTGATCCAAATGTAACATCCCGCCATTTTGTACACTTTAAATCGACGATAAATCACACACGTTAGACTCAAACCATACAAAAAGCGGATTGTAATTGGAGTGAATAAGAAAACAGAGAAAGAAATAAAACAAAACAGAATCTCACAGCGGAATGAAAAAAATATAATAATCAAATAATAGTTCATGAAGCTATTTTACAAAACATTTGATTATACTTATACAACACGGATCAGAGTTACACATAACAGAGAATAATAAATAATGCAGCGGAACAGTATGAATGTAGTGGAATAATATAGTAAAAAATAATACAATCTTCATTTTCATCCTCCAGAAATAAGGTCTTCAAACCCTGAAATGCTCAGGCTGACCCAAGCGAATTGAAAAGACAAAACACTCGAGTCAGAACTAAAAGATCTTATGCGAGTTAAATCAACAGAAATAAATATGAGTGGAACGACATCAGAGATGTTTACAGAATTTGACATCGCCTATCCAGTGTGAAACGTGAGTGCAGTAACTTAAGAGATGTTCAAGATTTACATCTCCTAAGGATCCGTTAAACTATTTACTATGTAGTAATATACGCTATTATAATAATGTCTAATTGTAAAATAAACTTACTTTAAAATAGCGTTAAGGCTTTACATTTTCCACCTTAACACATAAATAGTGCCAGTAGTCTATACAGTACTGTAATACCTCCTGATTGGGAGGCTGTCAGAGGATACTCCATAGGTACGATAGGAATCAAACTCGTCCAAGGCGTGCTAGGGTAGATGACACAGCACAACTAGGAAATGCCAGGGTAGATATACCAATGACGCTTCCGGACCGATGGTAACGCGCAGCAGCTACCATCCACCTCAAGCCACACCCCTAAAAATCAAAAGGGCCCAAATTAATCACAAAGTAATAGAATGGTATCGAATGAGTGTGTCCAATAAGAGGAGCTAGCTTCCTCATTAGCTCGTCGATCGCTCCTGTTTTAGCCATCTTATGCCAACTCACGGGAGTCGCGTCCATGTATATACCTTAAAGGAATGCCGCCACCATCCTACTTCATTCTGGAATCTCCACCGCGTACACGGTTGTTAAAGTGGTTTTCAGAGTTAGCAGAGAGTATGACAACTTCCGATCCCGGTCTCTTTAACAATCAAACGCTATTATAACGCTGCGATCATTTCAAAATAATTTATACTTCAAAACCAGGATATGATATCCATTTCAAACCATATAAATACGACATCATTTCCATTTCAAAAACCAAATCAATATGATATCATTTTTATTAAAACCCAAATCAATATAATATCATTTTTATTTGAAATATATCCTTTTAAAAAATCATAGCACTTTCAATGTTATAACACTTCAAAATCAAAACACTTGAAATATAACACTTTCAAATCATAATACTTTGAATCTCATAACTTTGAAACATAACTTCCACCACTTGTGGTTTAAATATTAAAATACTATATAATAAACTAGCTTCTTCATTTTCACAAATCAATTCCAAAACAACTTGAATTTCTAAATTTTAAATTTAACCAAATCTCAAATCATAAATTTCAATACGATTCAGTTTCCAAATAAACTATTCCAAATTATATCGATTTCAAAATAGGTTTGATCCATAGAATAAACCATTTCAAATTTAATATTTTCAAACATTAAGTATTCAAAAATTTCAAAACTAAGTTTGGTAATTACGATTCAATAATTCAATTTTCTATTATTCAGTTTCGAAATATTTAACATAATAAATCCATTATCATTTAAATAGAACTCAAATTACAAATAATTAAATATTTCCTTCAATCTATTTACTTGAAATATTCATTTAATTCACCTCAACCCAAAATCAAGTTATAAAAATCATTCCTTTTAAAATTTCCAATTTAATAAATTTCACATCAAACCTATTTGAATTTAATTCTTAAATAAATTAAATTTCAAATAAATTTCTAATTTATCTTCCAACCTTAATGTATTTAAATCATTATAAACTTTATATTAAAATACATTAAATACTTAACCATATTATCTTCAATAAAAATCAAACTTATTATCAAGCTTATTCTATATTAAACAAATTATACATAGCTTAAAATCAAGGGGAAAATAATATTTATATAATATCTAAAATTAATATTTATCTAAAACCATATATTTCTTTATAAAACCATAGAAATCATTTTAAAATATTTTTATATATAGACCATGTGTTTGTATATAATTTTCTATCCTATGGTCAAGTGATACATATATTTATCATTTCAATCCGTAATTTAAAATATAAATACGGTTATATATCATTTCAAACCGCAATCCTAAATGAAATAAAAACCCATAAAACTTTCAGTTTATAACAATATAAAATACAACATCCATTCATCCAATATCAATCATCATACATTTATCACAATCATCATCCAATTCGATCAATAACATCAATATAGAACAGATAATAAATAATAGGTATTTACTGGCAGTTTATACTCAATAATAAATTAAATAACTATTTTATCCAAATAAATTCAAATAAACTGAGAAGATGATTCAATATGCCAAACTGTCATAAATAAATTTATAATCACATCATAAATCAATTTATAATCACATCATAAATCAATTTAACAAACATAAGAAATTTTAGAAGTTGTGAGTGGGCTAAAACACTCACCTGTTGAATTTAAATTAAATTTAAATCCAATTTAAACCCAAAATTCAAACAGTCACAGAATTCGTCCAAATCAAAGTCAAAATGCCATAATTTCCAATACGATCCTAGCGGAGAAAACCACGTGTGAATTGGACCTCGTATGCAAAAGTTATTCGAGTTATAAGTTTTGAAAACGAAATTTAAACAAATAAATAAATAAAATGGATACCCAATAGTGCAAAGCCACGTCATCGACAACTATACAGGCCATCACATGCGAGATCAACTCCCAGGCAACAATGCACGAAACCCTAGGCCACCGCTTCTCCCCCGTTCGCGGCCACGTAGACACGACTTGCCAGAGCCGTCGCCGCCTCCACGTGCCCCCCATCATCTCGCGAGCCCACAGCCAAGCCATGACCATTAGAACGCACGTGAAGAGGGCAGCCGCCGGTAAATGCTTAAAACCCTAATGAATTAAAGCACAAAATTGAACCGTTGAAACGTCAAACACACTAGACCGCTGCACTCCACTCGTTCTCCTCCACGCAACCATAACCTCCGTTCCACGATCCGATAAAGTTCATCACGCCGAGGTGGACGACCGAGAATTTCTCTTCAATTTGTGGACAGACAAAGGTTCAGATTGAAAAACGAATTACACATCTGTGATGCACTCGTCGAGAGCTTCAAATCGATATATAATTCGATATATACTGAGGAGTTTCAATTTTTGAAGTTGTATTTTGAATTGAAATTGGATTGGGAAGATTAGGGTTTTCATCCATTGAGGAAGAGGAGCAACAGAAATTTCTGTACGTACAGAAATGAGTAATAGAAAGGCTGCTCGGGTTTATAATGATATATATATAGACTGAACAAAAATAGAATTGAATGGGCTCAACCGGGTTTGGAAAGTTGAATGATAAATGGCCCGAAAAGCCCGTTCTTACGTCGGAACGAAAATGGATCGACCTATATATCAAAACAGATGTTTTCAAATATTTTAAACGTAATGGAACAGGTTTCAAGTTCAAATTCTATCGTATGAAGAAGTTATTCTAAAATCAAGTTATTTCAATTGATTTCAATTGATTTCAATTAAATTAATTTCTAGGCCTTTCGGGTCCGTGAATCAAACGACAAGTCCGATCGCTACGAAACTTGAAATCCTACAATAATTCACCGTTCTAGATCCAACGAAACTAGTTTCGTCGAAATTCGAGTCGGTGGCCAAAATGGCTAATTTTCTATTAATTAAATAAATTAAAATTAAATTAAATATAATCACTTTTCATTCAAATTCTAAAGTCTATAATTTTTATCATCTTGGATTATATAGAAATTTATAATCCCTTATAACAAATTTGTATATCAATTCAATATAAATTATTTTACCCATTACAGTGTTAAATTTCAGTTTCAATACATTCATTAATAATCAATTGGACTTCAAATAAATCCGTTTATTTGATTTCCCAATCTTATTATATTAATTCAATTATCTTATTATCATCTTAGGTACCATTTACATTGGTTTATATTCTAATACATTAATATTTTCCCATTTTATCTTTATTTCAATTGCGTAGTATTTAATTTCATTTGCAACAATAATTCCATTTATTATAAATTAAATTTCAATAAATTGGTTTGTTTCAATTCCAATTTTTTTATTAAGTTCATTACTACTCTATAACCTACTTAACCTTTGTTTAACCTTTCATTACCTTAATATACTCCAATTTAACAACTCCTAAACATTGTATTACATTTCCCATCAATGTAGCATTTATTTATATTTATTAAAAATTTATTTTCAAATTCAATCAACTAATTAAATGGGTAACTTATAATAATTGTTTACGAGCCAATGTTACGCTTAAGTTTATTATACTTCAACCAATTATTATAATTACATACATAATACCAAATTCATTCAATTACCATTAGTTATATACAAATTCCTCTATTTATACAACATTACATTTATTTACCTATATTCAATTTTATAACAAAGTGCAACAATTTACATTATTTCATTGTTGGGATTTCACTTCACCTGTCAATAATTAGTTTTTAATTATCATTGCTACACTTCATTTTAGCATTCATTTCATTATAAATTATAAAGTTTTTTATTTTTTTCTAAATTTAATTACAAAATCTTATTAAATTAACCAATTTAATTATCGACATTTAAGGGTCGTTACAATTATTATTATTGCGACATAGTAACCCAGTTTTATGAGTTCAATGTCAACTCTTTACAACATTGATATCAATATCGACTTTACTGTTTTAAAGTGCCTGGCATCAATGGTTTTATGATATTGATGTTGAAGGTTATCAATATTGACATTTCCATATTTGCAAGTTTAAAAGCTTTATACCATGCAAACTTATAACTTGTATTTTATACCATGCGGTGATATCGGCCTTATGGCCCTGTGTTCATTAAATTAGAATTGTTTTCTAATAAAGATATAGAAAGGATGTGATAATCTATGTAGGCAATATTAATTCTATGCTTTATTAATACAACTAGTTTTATTGTATGGCTTTATAGCCTAAGGTTTTAGAGGTGCAACGATCTCAAATTGATTTCGAAGTTAATCAGAGTTATTTTATAAAATCATGTATCTTGACATAATCTTTTAGATAAAATAAAGGGCTATAATTTCCTTATCTTAAGTATGATTTCGAGAGTTAAATCATCAATAAAGAATTGTGTAATTAAGGAAATAATAAGGGTATTTAGCCTAGAATTTTGCTACTAAACTTAACGTTCTTATCGCCATTAGATAAGTTATGATAGGATGAATAGATGATTTGAAAATAGAGAGCCATATAATAGGACTGGTGTAGAGTAGCATCCTATGCTTCAATTGTTAGCCCCTAGTTGACAAAAGCCCACAATTCCAGTGCGTAGGGCTTTGTTAAGGGTAAAACTAAAAGTTGGTTTACGTCAAAAGGAATCTATAACTTAGATATGTTATTAGTTGGTCTGCAAAACCATTAGGTTCATAGTGAGCCTAGCAAAACTATGATATTGACAAACAGTCAGGTTAACACTAAGATGATTGTATTTGGATGGATTGTCTAGTTTGTTTCTAACGGTAAGTTAGAGAATTTTTGTCTGTATGGTAGGCCCAAGTTAACCATATAGGATTGTAGTTACCTCGTAAAAACTATGAAGTGTATACAAACGGTCAAGTCATTAAAATAGATTGGTCAGGTTTACCCATTTGGCAATTATGCATGCATATGATTGTTTATGTTTATTTAACCATTATGAACACAGAAGCACGATTGTGATTATCATATTTTCAAAAGATACTAATTAGGGGAAAACCCGTTCCGCTCAGCGGCTTGGTCTCACTAGATATCTATTATCGAGATGACACATTATTATTCACACCAAATTTTTTGTCTGATCCGAAGTTTATGTTTTTCCCTTTTGACTCTCGGGTGCTCATTTAAGTAGTTCAAGAGTAAGATTTCTTGGTTTTAGGTATGACAAATATAACTTCTAAAGATGTGCAAGAGACAGAGCTACCTATATAGGAGTTTATTTATATATCCATTGTGCTCTTATCATTTTGTTTAAATATATGTAATAGTAGAAGTTGAATCTGTCTAGTAGAAACCTCTAATCAACCAAGGAGGCATCTTCATATGTCACTCTTGGAGTATTTTGTAATAATTATATTTTATCTGAGCCTGTGCAACGTTTTGGGATTATGTAATGAATATGGAGATTATTAACGAAATGTGCATATTCATATGCTTCTGATGTTAATGATATTATTAACTGATCTCATCTTGTTAATGGAGAATAATACTGTTGACGACTGCAGCATCAACAACACTTATTTTCGGGCCTCAGAATAAGGGATGTTACATTGGTTCCTCCACCAACCATAAGTAATACACTGCCCAATATTTGAAAGCATTATGTACTCTAGTCTCAACTGATGTATCGATATCCAGTCTCGATACATCTTGACTATGAATATTTAAAATAATATGTTTATTTTATTATGATAAATAGCTTATGTTTACAATGCATTGTAACAACTATTATAAAACATAACATTTATGGATTTTCTATTAAATATAATTTTAATTAAATTAATTAATTAACACAACATATTATATCTAGTATAAAATAGAAAGAAAATAACTTTTATATCGAACAAGATTGACTAGTTAGATATATGTAACAAATTACACGATTACCGCCAGGGCCTATCTCTAACTCTGTCGAAGTATAAGGTATGCTTATGTTTTATGATGCTGTATGTATGCGCATGTCGCAATGGTTGTTTACACGATATGATGTAATTTCTATGATGAATCGGTGAGGCGAAAACTCATTCCATGCTTTAGCAATGTGGCTTACTAAGTGTATGTCTACGGTAAAGTTCCACTCATATCAAACTTTATTTCTGATTCATGTTTTTATTATTCCACATAAACCCACGGGTACTTCTTTGTGTAGACTGAGTTTGTGGTCTTAAACATGTTACTTTTGAAAAGACGAATAAAGAAGTCAAAGAAGAAACATGAGGCTTGTAGGTAACAAAGTTTTTTATATTCCACTATTATAAAACTAAGGTCTATAACTGATTAATTATTCGTGTCAGCATTTTCATATATCGGACATGACAATATATTTAGCTGCTTTGTCTACTTAATGTTGTGGAAAAAAATATGGATCTCATTTTGTATTTTAAAATAAATTTGATAATGACTACTGAATCATTTGCGTTCATTTAACGTTTGGAATAAGGATGTTACAACCATCTCCCCAAAACTAGTTTCACCGAATACCTCTTCTTAAGTTTTTGAAAAACAGATTGAATTATTTTCGAAAGTTGTTCAGATTTTATGTCGTTGCAGTACATTCCAAAATATATAATAAAAATAAAAAATTGTTATAAATAATTAATGTAGTGTTTGATGGAATGCGTTTTTGTAGGATGACACCAAACATTCTGAAACTCAAGGAATGATGTTTTAAAAACCCTCTTATTTATTTAAGTTAAATTTAAAAACTAGTGTGTAACCCGTGCGTTGTACAAGATAATGTTAGCAAAAACAATATTTATATTTTAATTATTGCTAAAAGTAGAATTTTATTATGCAATACATTATCAATTTATTGAGATAGATGAATTTCGAGTTAAAATGACATAGGATGCTCAAATGTAAAGTTGAAGGTTCAACCTTTGCTAATTATATATGTATGCAAGAATTAATTTTCTAACTCAAATATGTATTATTACATATTCAGATTTTTAATATATGAATGAAAATTTTTTTACCACTTCGATTAATATGAATGTTGCATATATATTAGATTGTTTTTTAGGATTTACAAATGAATTAATGAATATTACAAAATTGAATTTATTTAAATAATTTATAAGGAATTGAATGTGAAAAATTAGGAGAAAATTGAGAATAGTGTTGTACGTAATTGCAGATGAGAGAAGCATCTTATGGCCAGCTTGTAACGACACAGAATTTTGAATATTTGAAATGGGAGTATTTAATTGATTTTAAGTATTTAAAAAGTTAATTTTTAACTTGAATTTCAAATATCACTATTTATTGGATGATTTAATTATTGAATTTAATAATTGGAAATTAGGAAAAATATGAAATCTTGGATTTTAAGCTTGTTAAAAATAGTTTGAAGTCTTATAAAATTTATATTGATAATACTGAAGATAAAAGAAGTTTTAAAATTAAATTTGAAAGTGATTTGTTCAGTTTTAAAAATATATCGTTTAAATTGACATTTAAAAATAGCCTTCCAGAACACAGTCTTAGAATTCGATGAAACTGGTTTCATTGGATCCATAATAATGTGTTATTATCGGATGTCAAATTTTGGAACGTTTGGAGTTACCGTTTGACCGTACGAAATATAAATGCATTGAAATCTACATCGAAAATTCAATATAATTATTGGATCCAAAAAGCTATCTTCTCCATATGATCGAGTTAGGACTGGAAACCTTTTCCATTGCGTTCGGAATAGGGTATAACATTATAAACGTCTAGCGGCACGCCACGATAGGAGTTCGAAAAATTAAGCTGTTTTTAAAGTGAGATATAGGAAATTAAACAATATTATAAAATTTGTTTAAATTAAATCAATCAGCCGCTATTCACTTTTTTTCGAATCAAGGTCAAACATTACTTCTGAAAACACGCTACCCCTAGAATCATGCGTCTTCCCTCCCTTTTAAATCACGTGAGCTTCCTTTTCTTTAACCAGTTCAAATAGATAAAAGAAAAACCAAAAAAAGAATGTCGATATTTAACTTTGACCACCTTACCATTCAATCCCAAAACCCACGACATACCTTAAAAATCGCGAAACCCAAATCCCGTTCCTTTCTTCATCTCAATTTGTTGTCTATATATATACACATATATATACATATACATATATATACACACATATATATATACATATATAATGAAGTCTCGATGGCGTTGGAGGATCGAAGGCATGGAGGTCAGAGGAGGCGCGCGCGTAGAGGATTGGTGGTGCGGCTGCGATCGACGGAGAACATGGTTAAGGCGAAGGCGGTAGTCGTGACAAGGAGAGAAGGGGGAAGGCAAAGTCGAGGTCGCGACCGCGTGTGAGTGAGTTGGATGAATGTGTAGTGTGGCAGGCGAGTTGGGATTGGAGCGGGGACGGCTAGAGTGTGTTCATGATCGAAGGTTTGAGGTGGAGGATCATGGAGCATCGCAAAGTGCGGGAGGGTGAGGCGAAGTGGTCGTTCGACAGTGTGGTTTCGGATGAAGGTAACAACAGTCTTTTTAGCTACGTTAATCAAGAAATTTATGATAAATTAAAAAGTAATTTATTATGTTATATAAATTCGAATGTTAATAAATTTTATTACTTCTTCATGCGAGGTTTAAATCGTGAAAGCAGTCGCGTATGAATCGAATCGCAAAATGAGATCAAGGTGAGAATCTCTCACTCACTCGGATTACCGTTTAAATTTAAACGTTTGAATTTAAATTATTGGGTGTTAATTAGATTGATATATATATAATTATCTATTGGATGATTACATATATAGTAGTATATATATTAGTATTAGAGTGATTGATATTCTCGCATTATGTAGCGGATGAGACCTTATGCGCCCGCATAATAGCGGATGACCCTATATACTGCGATATCCCTCTCGAAGTGGGATTGATATTTTTATATAGTGATAACACCTGTGGATGTAGGGAAACAGGTTGGAGGGATCCAACTGGATTCCTCTAAAATGCTGAAATTATTTACATTTTTAGTGATATGATTTATTTGATATTCTGTGATAGGTTATGTTGGAGAATTAAATTTATTGGATGCTATGATATTGCTGGATATATTTTGATATTTTTAAATATCACAGATATAAATATTAATTTTTTAAGGGAATAAAAGGAAATTTTAAAGTAAGAGGTTTATAGTAAAGTTGGATAAATTTAAAAGTAATGAATTTAAAAAATAAATAAATAGTTTGATTTTAAATTTGTGATTGATAATTTCTAGATATGGGAAGATAGAGATTTTTGGAATATTTAAAAAAAGGGATTTAATATGACTTAAACATTGTTTAAGTATAAAAGTATTTATTTTTAAATTCGAGATATAAAATAGAATTGAGAAAAATAAAAGGGGAATTTAGAAATATAAAACAAAATTGATATTCTAGTTTTAAATAAGGTTTTAAATTGAAAAAAAAGTGAATCTGGAATTAGTGGATATTGGAGGAAGTTTTGGTTGACAAAGAAATGAATTTTAAAATGGAATTTAACTCAAAAAATCGATTTGAAATCAACTTAAGCATTTTTAAACGGCTATAAATGGAAATGAGACTATGGGATTTATAATCTGGGTTTATAAACAAAGTGAAGTATTTATCAATGGATAATTTGAAATTATAAATTCATGATGAGAATTTATAAGGAGATGGTAATTCATTTAAAAATAAATAGTGGTTTTATTTTAAAAAATGTGGAAAGGAAATTTACGGAATTGGAACGTAAATTTAAATTGGAAATAAATCAAGAAGAATTTATAAATGACAAGACCGGTTTAATTGAAGTGGAAATGTATTTTTCTGGAAAGTTAAGTATATTTCGAAAGGAAAGATTTTTAAGAATAAATTAGAAATTTAAAAGTGTTAAAAGAATGTTTTTAGAAAATTTATTATTTAGTTGGTCAAAAATTATTTCAATACTTATAAATTAAGTTAGTTATAGTAGTTAATGAAATTTAAAGGTTAAATTAGTATTACCATTTAAAAAGAAAATTTATTAAATATTTATATTTTATATAATGGCTTTATTTTAAAAGTAGTTTTTGGCTAAAGTTTTACTTGAAGAATTATTATAGAATTTTGTAACTATTATTTTGAATAAAGTGATTTAAGTAGCTTTATTTTAAATATTAAAAAAAATATTTTTTGGATAAAGTAATTTATTTTATTTAAAAATCTAAATTAAACAAGACTTGGTGTTTTTCAGTAGAAATAAAATATTTGGTTGAATGATTGTTTATTTGATATTTAAATAACCGACTATCAAATCTAGACCCATATATAACTTTGGAAATATCTAGCAAAGGTACGGGGATTATACAGTACGGTTACCGTTCGAGGTGCTATATTATACATGTAAGCTCGTTCGTCCTTCTATGATGTTTATAAGGGATTCCGTCCACTAACGGTTAGGAGGTGAACTCCAATCTTATTTTCGTCAATTTATTTCCTAAAAAATCAGGGTTGAGTTTATCGAGAATATCGAACATTATTTCGAAGATACCGTGATCGTGTTTGTGATCCGAAAACCACTTCGATCTAATGAGTATGTTTTCGTAATGAAGACAAGAGCATGGAGTTGATGACGGAGCAGTGAAGTGCAAGGGCTAATCGCTGCCAATCCTGAGGGTGATTCCAAAATGGATGTAGTAGGAATAGCGCCTTCGATTCCGTTCGGACCGGGAACAGACTTGTATGGATGAATGCTATCAGAACATTGTCATTGGAGGACAATGAGCATTCTAAGTGAATCTTTCTAAAAAGGTAATCGTAGCCTCAAGCCTTTTCAACCGGGAATGGCTAAAATAGGGGAGGTGCAACAAGGCTAAATGGGTAGCTCCCAAGTAGGGTAAGGTTACCCCTATCTAGAGTCCCTTTATTTCGGCTGTGTGGACGGTTGTTGATCCCAACCGTGGGGTGACCTTATTCGGGCTATCTAGTAAGCGATAGTTCCAGTCTGTATTGCAGGGTATTGGGAGTGGTCCTCGGTACATTTTCTAGAGGTGTACTGTGACGGGCGGTACTCCAATAGTCCTGCCATTGTATGGAACCTGCTAGGAACTGGAGATAGTGGTTTTGATGACAACAACTTTTGTAACTTATTTTATTATAACTTATATACTAACACTATTGTCTAGATAAATATGAATGATATTATGCAGGATATATATAAGGCAGGTACTGATTATTGAAGAATGCATAGTATAAAGATCAAGAATGAAGAAATCAAGTTTGAAGACTCATGAGTATCAACATAAAGATTTCAAGATGTGTCTAGTTTTTGCTAAAACTTCATAATAGCATGAATATCTTCATTTCTAATTTCATTTGGGATGGAACACATTTCTACCTTCTTAGTAGATTACAAACCCACGATAAGTAGTTTACAAACCTATGACAAGTGGCTTACAAACCCACGAACATCCTGGTTTTGTACAAGTTCTCGAGTCCTGATGTGATGAGATATTCTGCAGGAAGAAGCTTGCAAAACTACTTCAAAACGATTTTTCAAAACGATTTTCAAAACTATTTTTCAAAATATTTTGGCCTTAAAATTAGATTTTCAAATGATTTTTAAAAAATATGTTTTTAGCCTTAAAATATTCTTTGTTTTTGTGTTTTAAAACACAGTTAAATTGGTTTATTTTACTCCATAGTCATTTCATTTTTTTTTCATTTCAATACCATTTTCAAATTTTTTTTATACTATTTCTAACATAGGGATGTCGACATCATGGGATACCCCATGTCGACATGGTGGCCGTTGATTTCAAAAGTTTCAATTTTCAAAAGTGTCTATTCGTTTAAATCTCTTCATGAATGGTTATGATAGTTGGTACTCTATAAATAGCCTTCTCAAACGAATTTTTGACATACAATTCCCATTTTTTCTTCACTTCTTCTTCTCCACAAATCCATGTTCTATAATTATCATATTTTTAAGATCGTGCCGAAATTCTGCCAAATTCTCGAGTGAATCAAATTAGAATTTCATTTTGTTTGATTCTCTATCCTCTCTCGAAGATCAAAGTGCTATTCAGAGTTATAAGATCAATTTGTAATCAAAAGTTTATCGAGTCTCTATATAAGGTGTGGTTGTGCCTGGAAATCAATTGGGTAATCTTGTGGCCCGTAAATCAAGAGAGTTTGCCCCGGACTCGTGAGACAGGAGGGTACCTCAAGGCCTTTATAAATTGAGGAGTGTAATCCCGACACTGGTCCCGACACTGGTTTAATAAAAATCTGTATGAGGTGGTTTGCCTTGGTATAGGACTGGATGTAGGGTAACTTCGAACCAATATAAAATCCGATGTTTTCTTTCCCTTTACTGCTTTTTATTTACTTTCTGCATCTGTGTTTGATTCTGTGATTGTTCTGTGGTTATGTTCTACATTTATTTGTGTCATAATTTCGATTTAGTTCATATAAGTCTTAGAATTCATTATACACTATTCACACCCCCTCTAGTGTTAAATTAGCCTTAAGATCCTTAATCCGATGTCCCTTTCAGAACCCAACTTCCAATAAGTGCCGTATGGTTTTGATTGTGCCTAACTATGTTGGAACGTGAGATGCAAGCATTTCAGCTTTTTGAATAAGTATTTGTACATAAACATTATTATGATATCAGAGAATTTTGATATAAAATATTTTGATTATCGTAAGGTAAAAATCCGACATGTTTATTTATGGTGTGGTCTTACGAGAAACCTTTGATTTTCAAAGGATTTTGAAACTTTAATAATTCAATTTGAATGTGATTTCTCATGCTGGTTTTCCAGACTGACTCGAGTGTTATTTTATTATAATGCTCGGGTCAGACCGAGTATTACAGACATAGGATAGGATGCTGTGGAGCTCAGAAGACGAGCTGGATGACGAAGACGTATATCACGTATCTGATTTATATTCCGGTGTGTAGAGTATGCGGTATATTCAATTTTGTAGGGACAAGTTATTATAACTGTCCAATATTGTGCTATTGATTGTGTGGTACTCTTATGATGTAATGTACGAAAATAGATATAGTTTCTTTTGCATATAGACCTGTTATTTTATTATATATTGTTCCGCTGCGATTGTAAGATTCTGATGTTGTTTCTATTTTCTTCTTCTATCATTTTTCCCTAATGATCTAGCATTTCCAGCATTCGATTGTTCAGCATGTAATATAGTGGGCATATTGATGTCGATTTTCGGGTGTCGAAAATCCTGGTTGTGACATAGCTTATCTATAGGTGAATCATAATCCATTATTTGAGATTTTGATTATTAAACAATTTTAACTTTGCTACCAACCTTGAATTTCATTTTAGGTGTAAGGGGGTCATGTTTACAATTTTGAAAATTGCAAAATAATTGTTATGTAACACTAGTTGAGTTATTAATTTGGTAAGGTTTAATATCATGTTAAAAGATAATTTTGTATAATCTAATTTTTTACGTTGTAATATGTGCGTTCACATTGCAAATTTTTTTTAAAATATAAATTTATCCTTTAAAGGTTGTTAACAACGAAATTTAGTTATGCAATATATGGTAATTTTTTAAGACAAATGAATTATAAATAAAAAATGTTGTTATTTATGTATACATTTTATATTATGTGATTTATATGTCTTTATATCGAAATTAAAAAAAAATCATTTTTGCTCATATATACGAGTACTTTACATATATTTATATTTTTTTAGGGTTTGTTAGATGAATTAATGAATATTAGTTATGTGAATTAATTTAAATACCTCGGATTTAAGATTACAAAATTAGTTAAGTATATAGACTTTATTGTAAAATATTAATAGAGAATTGAGAAGAGTTTGTAAGCAATTGTAGAAAAATTTAAAATGTAGGTATTTGAAGTTAAAAATAGAAATTTTTAGTGTAATACATAACTACATTTAGACAAACAAATTATAATATAAATTTATTATTATTTTTAATGTATATAATTTATGATATAATTTATATGTTTTGTATCTAACTAAAAAATTAATCTTATCAATTTGTCGATACAACTAAGGTATACGCATTGAAATTATCATCTTTAGGATTAATCTGATGGATTAAATATTTACGGAGTTTATCGAGCATTTTAAATTTTGAATTATGTAGTTAATTTTTTTTTGAAATGGTACTTAGATACAACATGTTACTGAGACAACATAACATAAATCACATGTCAATATATGTTCGAATCACGCTACGCAAGTTTCGAACTTGTGACCTCTCGCATCAAAGTCGAACCACTTAACCACTGAGACAATAGTATTTAAATTTATGGGCTTGAATGTAAAATATTAGAACAGAAGTGTGAAGAGATTTGTAATAATTGCAAATTTTGTTGAAAAAAATTAGTTTTGAATGTAAAATGGTGTAAGAAATTTAGTAGAATAATTTTAAAATGGTGTAAGAAATTTAGTAGAATAATTTTTAAATGATAAATTATAAAAATTTGAAAGCAAAATATCTTGAGAGGATTAAGGAAAGCAGAGAAAATTCCTATGATTAATAAGGAATCTAAAATTCTTCTGCTTTACTATTATTTAATTATTTAATAGATAAGTGAAAATTAGAGACACGTCCATGTTTTTAAAACTTATTTGTTTCACATTCCTCGTTTCTAGATTTTTTTTATAGATCTCTCCTCTTATAATTCTTTTCCATTTATATTATTGTTTCTAAAATTTATAAGTGGCCGCCAAAGCATGCATGCGATTATCATAACAAAATAATATACACATGTTGGTATATTCAAACCGACCGTTAGGAAAGTTTGCTTACTGTCACTTACCAAAATCAAATTCTCCAAAGCCAAAAACACACTGCAAATGTTTTCCGCTGTTTTTCGCTACTCTGTTTTTTCTTCCCTAATTTTCCTCACATCTCATGCATAAAATTTAAATTACATCTCTCCATCCTTAAATCTGTATATTCTTTCTTTCTTCCAGTCTCACTTCCAGCCCTATATGACCGATATCAAATCAACGCCACCAGAGTCAAGACCTCCTCTTCCTTGCCCACGATCGGTTGCAATATCCTGCCTTTTGGATCCTAACCCGCAACCAACTCTCAAAGTCCACCATCAGATTCACGCAAACCCTCCCAAAACCTAACCTGCAATCGATCTCAAATCAGCCCGCCCACCATCAGATTCAACAACGCACTCTTCTTCCATAACCAGACGAATAATCGATCTCCTAAAACCTAACCTGCAACCGCTTATCATGATTGTTCTGAAGACTATGATTCTGGTAGTTCTCCAGAAAGTGATTTTAATGGCATTTGTAGGGGATGCTGGGATGAGATATATTTTGTCTAGATGTAAGAGTTTGAAGAAGGTGGAGATTAGGAACTGTCCCTTTGGGGAGAAGGCATGTATGGAGAATAATGAGAAGCTCGAGAAGATGAGAACCCTTTGCATGCCTTCATGTAACTTGAAGCTAGGTGGGTGTAGGGAGCTGGCGAGGAAGATGGTGAATTTAAATGTGGAGTTGATGGATGAGAGTGCGGAAGATTGGTGGGAGTCTTTGCATGATGATTTTTTCGTTGAGAAGCTTTACGTTTATAGGACTATTGATGGTAAGAGGTCTAATGCTACCCATTGTGTCTGCATTCTTTAGCAGATGTACTGGTTCTATTTTTTTGTTTCATTTTCATCTTTTCTGTATTAGAAACAAACATTATTATGCATTCTTTTGCATTTTTATTATACTTTTAGTAGGATACATTTTGATTTGGGTAAATGCTTTTCCTAGAACAAATATGGAATATCAACTAATTTTGAAAAAAAAAAATTATGAGAAAAATTGACACCAATGTAGTGCTAGGTTGTAAAATGTAGAAAGCATGCTTTTGTCCTCAAGCTGATAGGATAAATTTCTTGACTTCCTCGCATCTTTTCCTTGGAAAATCCACTATACAATAGCACTTACTAGAATAAATACTTTCATATTGTGAACTGCTAAAATTGTAAACTGTAACACATCTTCTCTGGCTCAACTCTGGTGAATCGAATTCCAAAATTTGTGATTTCTTAACCTGTTGTACCACATTATTGCATTTATAATACACCTTGGACAATTAAGACACACCTAAGAATGACAAATCATTGGGGTCATGTAATGTAACATACACACAAAAGATTGATCTATATTGGAGACAAACTTCTAGAGTTTACGGTCTTGACTCAGATTAGTACTAGTTTGGGATCTTTAGAGCATCCCTATCTAAGTAGTAGTATGTTGGCTTAACATTCTAAGTTGACACTTATGCTACTATACAACCGGTAGTAGTAAACAATTCACTTCGACATTGTAACATCGAGCAAGTTATTATAATCACTAACCGTTGTTCAAAACTCCTTCCCAAACGTTTCTTTCAGAATAACTTCCTACTACGAACACAATTTGGTTCTTGTTGTTACAGCTATCTTAGATCCTTGGTACAAATTTTTGTTTATTCATTATTTTCTACTATGAAAATATTTTTGCTAAATGTAATGCAAAAGCAAGTGAAATAATGTTGCAAATTGTTTCAAACCTGGAAACGTACAACACATTAATATGTAAGACATACCATATGTTTACAAAAATGTTTGTGCTGAATCGGGGTCTTTAGTATTTAGATATGCATGATAATGATAGAATATTGAAAAGAGTAAGAAAAAATGTTGAACTAAATTAAGATCCCAAACTTTTCTTTTGGAATTAATCAGAAATTAAGATTGCAAATTAATAAAGATGCCTGATGCATTACATGTCATGTTATACGTAGCCTAGTAATTGTCACTTGTCATTAATCTTTGGCAACTCTTATCGAGAACTAGAATCACCCACTTAAGAAGATAAAAACTCTAAAACCCTTGCCACTACAGACGATCCTGCCACACTGATTCTACAAGTACATGGAAGAACAGGTCTATATGTACTACGTACTGTAGTTACTATGTCAACGATCTAAATATTAATATTAAAACTTATGCATTGGACAAATATATGGTACACAGGCTGTAAGTTCTATATTCAGCATTTACTCTCAAATCCAAATCATCCCATTCCCTTAGGAAACAATAATAAGCAAAATCGCATACCATAGCCCTTCACCTCACATTTCAACTGACAACTAGAATGACATATTAGCAATAGTAAGGGACATCATAATACTTATTTGAATGAACACAGTTTGGTACTTGCCATCAAAATCACCGTTGCATGTTTCGTTGTACTATTTTTTGCTCAATTACCATCAAAGTCACCAATTGCTTCATTGTATTTTGGCTTAGCCAAGAATTTTCGCATCATAACTTGTTTACATATTTTTTGATTATCATTGCACGGTTGAAAGTTTTAGAAATATAGTAATTGTTTAGTGCATATGTGATATGGCAATCTTATGTTAATTTTACATGTCGAGATTTTCTTATTAATATGAATCTTCATAAAATAAAGTTTTTGAACATGGAAGAATATAGGAGTTCCTCAGGTGATGGTGCAGTGATTTCAGATGATTGCAACTTCTATGAGTCAGTTCATCTTGATAGCTTTGATATGGATAGAACTCTGACGCTTGTGTGTATGTGTATCTATGAATAATAACATGTATCGTATCTCTATGTTAACTTATTAGCAAAAAACCATTTGTTTTATTTCTCTATTCAATTGTAGGTACCTTCAAAAGGAAAATTTTCTGCAATGAACTATTGGATGACTCAAGAATTCAAGCCTCCTTTTCGTGTAAATGCATTGGTTGAAGAAGCAAGATCACATTGGGTATGGTCGTTTTTCCTGCCAGGTTCTTTTATGGAGTCTAATAATTTTACTGATCTAATACAAAGTCAATATGTAGTATGTTAGCAGAAGTGATAAATTGGGACAAATTATTGAGTTTTTTTAATCATAATTCATACGAGTTCTCATTATTTATTATTGTCCTTATTTGCCTTTCATGCATACTGCAGTATGAACTTTAGAGGAGGAAGAACCATTCAATTGTGTAACTAGATTTGAAAGCAATCTCCTTTAGGTGTACATCTACTTCATTACTTCTGAGTTATCATCTTTTCACACTTTGGTTTTTCTGTTGTTTCTTCATTAGGATACATACATATATGTCTAGTTGATGACACACCTCAATTTGTTTTCTTTTGGTTGTGAAATATTTTGTTGATACGTAGTTACCTACGTTTAGTGATATTTGCTTCATTTTACATTAAAAGATTGGTTTTGAGTAGATATAAATTTGCATTACTTGTAAGTTGGTTGTCCTATGATCTGGAGTATATGTATTAATTATATTTATATACATAAAAAGATTTGTATGAACAAGCAGTTGCTGAAAGAGATGAAGTTTGGGTTCAAGTTGCTAAATTCAATGGTCAAGGCGTACACAAAGTTGGACAAATCTTATATTCATTATATTTTCATTGGATTGTTAGGTATATGTATTTCTTCTATAGGTTATGTATTATAAAAGACTAAGAATATATGAATCCTTTTGGCATTTAGAAATATAAATCTTTTTTGTTATGTTCAGTAGATATGAATGAATATGTATGTAATTTGTACAATATTTTGGTTTCAATAGCAAATTAATTTTAAGTTTATGAGTGCAATGTAATGGTATTTATATATTTTTTCTTATATTTTTTTTAACAACGGGCGAAAACAATTGTAGAAGACACTATTGCAATGAGCTTTTACCATTGTAAAAGACCTTATTGCAATAGACTTTTACCATTGTAAAAAAATCTTATTGCAATGGCTACAGACCGTTGTAAAAAATGTGTATTACAACATGCTTTTACAACGGTTTTAACACGTTGTGAAATCTTTTGGGTCTATTACAATATCGCATAATACAATGAATGTTAGCTCGTTGTGACACCCTTATTATAATGGATATTGTCCGTTGTAAAAGGGCTATTTTGTTGTAGTGTTATGTGTATGTGAAGGCATTAATGTGGTCCTGGTTGATGTTGATAAACAGATAACGTAGCTAGAAGGAAGTGTAGATGCAGTATGGTTTGCTCAAACAAGTCATGTGGAAAATCAACAAGTCTTCTCAATTGTTATCACTGAGGAGGGAAACAAAGCATTGCTATACTGTGTGATATATGTTTTGATTAATGTTAATTTAATAATTATGATTTAAAGAGATGTGTGTTTTTATGAATACTGCACTAGGCCGTTTATGTCATTGTGAATTTTACTTTTAATTGCATTAATGTTTGTAATAGCATCTGTCTAATTTTTCTTGTCAGCTGCAACTCTTTTTGTGTAAATGCTATAGCTGTATATTTTTGTATATCATTGGTAAATGATGCCTCTAAAGCATTTGATGTTAATTTATCACTGCTAAAATGATTATGTTCTTCAATTTAATTTTGAAAATTATATAACTAAACGGTCGGTTTTTCATCGTTGTGCGGTGATGTAAAATTAACGGCTACTCCAAAAACAAAAGATAGTTTTTGTAATTAAATCGGTGGTTTTTGGGGGTAGTGACAGGGAAAATGGGACTACGGATCACTTCCGCAAAAAGCAACTTATTTCCAAAGACTACCCATCGAGCAAAATTTCCTATCTGACGGCCATGGTGGATTCATTCATTTCTAAGTACACCGCCAGAGATCTTGAGATCGCTGGCGAGTTCCTCACGAATTGGCTTCCGTTCCTCACGCCAGATCTTTGCGACAGTTGTTGTCAAACCCTAACCGGTCGCATCAAATCTCTTCAACCAGGTTTGCATCTGTGCTCTTCTCAGTCTTATACTATTAATTTTCCTTTCCAAAATTTTTAGTAGATGATACTGTTTATTAGATGTAATCGGAATGTTATGACCATTTTTGAGATACAGATCTGAATTCACTCATTACATGCACGGGTTATATCCTTTTCAAATACGTTAATATGTATACGTTGTTTATTTGGTGAAATATTTTGTTCTGTTCTGTATATTGGATTTAATTAGTAAACCGCTTAAAGTAATTATTATTCCATTACACAGGAATTCGCTTTTCAATTTTTTTAGGTTGCATTTTACCTATATACAATTTCTTTGTGTAGAGCCCTCCTTAGTGCCAGATATGTGCTGATGGTCCGCCCCAACTATTCTTGTTTTTAGTTTAGCAAATGGTAAACGTTAAAGCACTCGTTTTGTTGCAGTCATTGCTAATGATCCTCTTTAAGTAACAGTCCTAAGCACATAGTTAATTATCACAAAAAAGGCAGCTTCAAACATAATGGCTTATATCATCCACCATAGATTGTAATTGCTTATTTTTGGTGTCCATGTTGATGACTCACCATCCACCTATCTTGGTCGTGTATGGTATACATATGGTATGCAAACTCAACTCTAAATATGATATGTGTAGTCAATGTTTTATGCTATTCATATACCGAGACATCCCAAGCTAATTGAGACCAGATATAAATCCCCTAAATGTGTATTATGTTTGGTAAAGCTTATGTAAAAGAAAGATAGTTGATTAATTACTAATTATGGGTTAGGAGTAGGAGGGACATAGAATAAATAGAAAAAATTAAAATATTTGAAAAGGCACAACACTTTAGCTCTATATTCTCTTATTTTCTCTTAGGTATTACACAGTTGCAATCTAATATTATGTTCCATGACTCTTTCAACTATGTTGATTGCTCAAATGTCAATTCATGTCTAATCAATGTTTTACTATTCATATACCGAGACATCTCAAGCTAATTGAGACCATATATAAATCCCCTAAACGTGTAATATGTTCAGTAAAGCTTATGTAAAAGAAAGATAGATTTTAATCACTAATGATGGGTTAGGAGTAGGAGGGACATAGATTAAATAGGGGAAAATAAATAAATTGAAGAGGCATTACACTTTAGCTCCATATTTCTCTTATTTTCTCTTAGGTATTACACAGTTGCAATCCAGTAGTATGTCCCATGACTCTTACAACTATGTTGATTGCTCAAATGTCAATTCTGCGTAATATTGTAAATGGAAATGTGGTGGTATTTATTATGCTTTTAAAACAATGCAAAAGTAGGCAACCGAACTATGGATTTCCATACCACTTAGCTGGATTATTGGAGTTGCATAATGTATGGTTTGCATGTTACTCCAACTACATGTAATCAAACATGCTATAGACTCAACTTTAGCTTGTATATATATTACTAGTTGCAACTTATCTCATTCATCAAAGCACATTTTAACTTGTCCAATATGTTTTTGTTCTCCATGGGTATATTATTAATTTACTCCCTCCTTCGGTTAAAGAGTAATTATTAGAAGTAGAATTATATATGCTGCAATTAAATTATATATTTTATGGCTTATTATTTAGAACAGTTTAGGAGGCTTATGTTTGACGTCTCATTTGTAGATTCAACGAAGGCGCCTTCAAGCTCGATTGAGCATAAAGAGCATAGCAGCTTCAATGAAGATTTGAAATTTCCTACTATAGGTTTCTATCTTGTTTATTATTTATTTCTTTAATGCATCTGTATCTGATCGTTTCGTTTTGTATATTCACTAGACCCACCATGCCCTGACCAACATGTAGAGCCACCTGGACGGGACACAGATCCACATGCTCCAACACCAGGTCTATTTTGTTTGTCTTAACATTTCTGTATCATTGACATATTTTCTGACTATATAATTGATATTATCATTCCTTTTCATCAGTCGAGCCTTCAAGTTATAGCCAAATAGAGCCTAGTGGGTGGGGAACAGATCAAGATACCGATCCCAGCCCTATGTCTCCAAAAGTTAAAAAAATGTCTTGGGCAGATATGGCACAACAAGAAGATGCATTGGCATCAGATGAGGAGACTGCAGGATTCAACGAAGAAGACAAAGATGGGGCTACTAAGAAAAAGAAGGTAGAGCTATCAAGAGAGCAAAGGGAGAGGATCAGGTTTCAGAATGTAGGGAGAAAGAAGGATTTTATATGCTTAGAAAAAATAAATGGGAAAATTGTTAATATTTTGGATGGATTGGAGTTGCATACTGGTGTTTTTAGTGCAGCTGAGCAGAAGAGAATCGTTGATTTTATTTATGAGTTGCAGGAGAAAGGGCGGAGATCCGAGTTGGGAGGTAAAACGCATTTCTGATGACCAGTCTTGAAATTCTTATGATTCGACCAGATTATTTTATTTACACTGCTGATTATTTTGCAACCAACTGCACTAATAATAGATATTACTGTTGAGCTGTACAAACTATAGACGAAACACTATATCTGTTTTCTTTACATAATACTGTCAACTCTTTTCGTTTTTATTATTTTTTGTTGGTACAATTTTGATCAAGGAACTTTGTCCTTCTCTATTTTTTGTTGATATTTGGTAGAAACCACCATTTGTTTCTCTTTCATCTGTGCAATCTACCTGTGAGTACCAACTTTAACTTAGGAGAATGTTCAAATGAGTAAACTTAGTAGCCCTTGCAAACATTGGCATATTTATGGTTGATCAATTTTTGTATCTTTATTTGTGATTTCTTCGATATCTCTAAAGCAGGACTATTATGGCTCCTAGCATTATTTTGTCAATATAAAAAACAAAGTAAAATGCAAGAAAAAAAGTTTAAGATGACACTCATATATTCATATGTGAAAATTTGTGAAGATTAGCCGTAGTAATGCTACCAACTTGAAACATATAGAAAACAAAATGCTATATAAGTTTATAAATGAGAAATTTAGACATACATCCTTATGATTATAAAAAATTAGCATTAAGTCCCTCCCAATTTTCTTTTATAAATTACATTACTATTTTTTTATTAGGTGAAATTCACGGGTGTATTTGAGTAATTTTACAAATCTTAACATGCGCTCTTAGAATATACGTCCATAAGTCATAACCGCTGTAATACACGTTGGAGTGACGGCTTTTAAATTTGAAAACGAAAAAAGTAAAAAAGAAATAACTCAAAAGGAGGAATGTAGAAAATAGTCTCTAAAGGGGAAGTATGTAAAACAAACAAGTTTCCTTATTTCCACTTTATAAATTTAGTTAAACATTAACTTGAATATGAACGATAATGTTAAGCTTAAGATAATTGGTTACCTACATGCGTGCAATAATTTATGAACAATTTGATAGGATTATATAACCCTCTTGTATAATTTTGATAGTAGCTGGATAAAGTCGATGTGTCCTAGACAAGCTACTAGTACTTTGATTTAAACAAAAAAATTCTGAAAGAGACTTCAGCTTTTACATTTTCTGTCTTGGTAGTTTAATCTTTCATAATCTTCTGGATTATTTATGCCGTAAGGTTGTTATTTTAATATATTGACTTACATTCAACCTCAGGTAACAATACCACATATATATATTTACCTGACAACCATGTTTGAATTCCTATAAGTCTGAATAATTCTGTCCAAATTCTTATCCAAAGTCTTACAAAATATGTTAATACTTCCAACTACAGAGCGCACTTATTCAGAACCACAGAAATGGATGCGAGGAAAAGGACGTGTAACAATTCAATTTGGATGCTGTTATAACTATGCCACGGTATGTCATCTTGGGATTTGAATTTCATTCTTTATGGTGATAATAGCATAAACTCCTGTCTAGTTTACTCTTGCTAAGAACAATATTCATGTTTTCGGGATTACATATATAAGCATTTAGAATTTCATTCTTTATGGTATTAATAGCATAAACTCCTGTCTAGTTTACTCTTGCTAAGATCAATATCCATGTTTTCGAGATTACATATATAAGCATTCATGTTTAACATTTGATTTTGGTTAATAATGGATGATATTTAATTTCCAGGACAAGGAAGGAAACCCTCCAGGCATACTACATGCTGTTGCTCCTGATCCTATTCCATCTCTTTTCAAGGTTATAATTAAGAGATTGGTTCGATGGCATGTGCTGCCAACTTCTTGCATACCCGATAGTTGTATTGTCAATATATATGAAGCGGGAGATTGCATTCCACCGCATATTGATAGTCATGATTTTGTTCGTCCATTCTGCACTGTTTCTTTTCTGAGCGAATGTAACATAGTTTTTGGAAGCAGATTGGTGGTTGAAGGGGCAGGAGAGTTTAGTGGGTCAACAGCGATTCCTTTACCAGTCGGGTAAGTGCGTTCAGTTTCTCTCTCTTGCTTTCTCCCTTTTATTGAGTAGTAATAAACGAAGTTTTGTCAACCCTTCTATAAATTTTAGAATAGACTTTTGCCTCTTTCCAAAATTGGTGTGATTGTTTTAGGAAAATTTGGAAGTTTTTTTTGCAAATATTTGCACTAAAAATTGCAAATTTTCGGCGGAAATTATTATACAATGCTTCATGAAACTTATTTTAGAGAAGGAATGGAAGTGAAATAAATTTGAAAATAAGGCGTCTCTAATTTCCACAACTAGTAATTGGTGACTCAGGGCATCAATTCTACGACCTTTGATCACAATGTGAAAGATCGTAATTGAACTACTGATCATTGGCACAATAAGTTTCTTTTCCCTATATTGAAGTATTTACCATGGTGTAAAATTTTAGCTGGAATATCGATGTTCCAGCCATTTAGGATCGATTTCGGTGGAGGGCAGTTCAAGATTTGTTGAAATTTTCGGTTTTGGCTGGAATTTGTAGGAAAAATTGTTGTTTGATAATTTTAAAAGAAATTGTGGTAGAAATAGAGAAATCCACAATAAATGAAACAGGTTGCATATTGGAGTAACCAATAATACTTGTGCAGAAGTCGACAGAGGGAAAAATGAAGAAAAGGAGAGAGAAAGAAAAAAATAAACATAAAAGAAAGAAAAACAAGAAACTGTACAGTGTTCAGTCTAGCTTCAGGCCCCCCCCCCCCCCCCCCCTTTTTTTTTTTGCTTGCTTTTATTCAAATATAGTACAATAATGGCCTGTTGGTTTATTGTCTACTGATTTAACATTTATTACCTACGGACCATAATATATAACAGTTCTAGGGTGCATTATCTGGTTTTACCTCGTTCTGGCATTAGAAAGTTGGAATAGGGTACACAAAATTTTGGTTTGTTAGCTTTTGATGTGGCAGACGTGGTTTTTTTTTTTTTTTTTTTTTTTTTTGTAATATAAAGAGAATTTTGTAATTTTTACTCCTTGTACTCCACACTGCCACCATCATTTCTACTGCTATCCATGTTCATTTACCAAATGTAAAATGTCGAATAAACCAACAGGTCAAACAAACTGCTTTTAGCAAGCTACGCTTCTTTTCTTACAATGTGCAACCGACGTATAAGGTTACCCTGGAGCTAACAAGAAAATGTTGAACAAAAATATAGTGATGATAAATTGAACTTTACAAAACATTCTTGGAGAACCACTGGTGATTAACGAGCAAGTACGACGTAGTCAAAAAAAGGGGTTTCTATGTGCAATAGAACATGGGTTGAGTGGGATTGTGTGAAAGGAACCGTGTTCGGTAGCGAGGAATGGTGATTCAATCGTATGATAAGAATTTTTCGCGTTATATTATTTTTCCGCGAATTGTTCACCAAAATTATGTCATTTTGTTTTTGTTTTTTGAAGTTTGGGTGAACTTGCATTTTTTAATACAAAAGAGAACTAATGGAAAATGCGAAATATTGTAAATTATATTTCACTGTAACGCATGCAGCTGGGGAGGGTGTGCTCACGTTCAGTGCTACACAAGATGAGTCACAATGATCTCCTTCCCGTTCCCAGACTAACCAAACTCCATTCGATCAAACCTAGGGATTTGATGCGTTTTACTCTTCCCGAAGAACAAACCTTCACAGCTTACACAACTTACTCTATATTTAGGATCATCCGTTAATCCGGCACCTTTAATGAATCTTGGCCCATCTTTCGGTGCTAAAGGTCATACTTGGGTCATAGAAGACGTTGTGGCTAGACTGACAGGAAGCTAAATCACATTGTCAGTATGATATATGAGAGGCAAATGAAGAAATCTCATTCCGAACGGATAGTCCAAAGCCTACTCCAAGTCCAGATCCTACAGTTAATGCAAATAATGTCAAATCTACTGGATTGTCTTTAGCGTACATCATTTTTGCTACTCGATTGCGTTGAAGTAAATTAGAGACATTGATGTTGTTAACATTTATTATGGTAAAAAGAATTGTTTCTGACCGATGATACTTCCAGATGCTGGTTGGAGGTTGAGATAGCATGTGCCACACAACATGCAGTGCCAATAACTTATGAAGCCGTTCACCGTTAAGAAATGATATTTTTTTTTGTATATCTTTGCATGTATTTTTTTTTAGTTGATTGTATTATTTTATTTTTTCAATCATAATATACCTTTTTTTCCCCACACGTTTGTTTTTTATTCTTGCAATTTTCACATTTATTTCTAATTTAATAATTATAATTCAATTCATAACACTAGTTTAAAAATACTTAAAAACTAATAAAATCTATGGTAACAATGTATATTAATAATAAAATAATTGCAAATTATCATTCTCCTTTCAAAATTCTTTTTCATGGCGCAAAAACACATACTCAGTTGGTAATTGGTAACGTAGCCAAGTAATATCTTTTGATCAATATCTCCCAAATATTCAGGAACCGGTGACTTGGTCATATGTTTGCATGGTGCTACCTTAGTTAGAAATAATGAATCCTGCCAACAAAATATCTATTTTTGTTCCATGCTAAAGTATGTTTAGGTTCACTGATGTATTGACATATTTTTTGCATATGGCTTTGGTTACCTATATACTTACACTTACACATGCCAGCCAACTCAAACTTCATCTGCACTGAACTCATATACATAATATTCTCATTGATGCATCCGCCATTGTACCATCATATATTCTGTGCTGTTATGTTTAGGTCTGTGCTTGTAATAAATGGAAATGGAGCGGATGTAGCCAAGCATTGTGTTCCTGCTGTTCCTGCCAGGAGGTAATCCCGGTCTTAATTTCTTCTAGATGCAAATCAACCGCTTCATGGCTGTGCTAAGTTTAACAGTGCATTCTTCTTTTTTACTTGTTTCAATGTGCAGAATATCGATAACATTCAGAAAAATGGACAAAGCAAAGCATCCAAAAGACTTCATCCCCGAACCTGATCTTCAGAATATTCAGCCACTTACAGTTGAGTCCCAATCAACCAATCAACCTCAAGTAAACAACGACAACAGTGGCAGCAACATGCAAACGCGAAGAAGAGGAAACACATACTCAAGAGGAAGAAGACCTAGCGAGACCTACTCCCAGCAGTACAACCATGAAAGCACACCTTTAATGAGACCACGTCAAACTATAATAGCCCAATCTGCACCAGTCAATAATAGTACTACGAGGCGATTAAGGGATTCGACTCGCAGACAATATGATTCCAATCCTAGGTCACTGTATCATGATATTAGAAAGCAAGCAGATGACTATGATGAAGACGAAGAGGAACAGGGTACTAGTAGTAGTCACTCAGAGTCGAATGGTAGTGGAAGGAGAGTAAGGTTAGAGCAGAAGCGGATTGTTATTACCCGTAATATTGACGGCGGAGATGATGATGATGATGGGAACTATAGTAATCATGGTTCTGGCCAAGTTCGGGATTTGCGTGGGCCTTACAGGCCAAAATATTTGGGCCGTAGATGAACAATGATGGTATTTTGATGATTGTTGATTGATTTGAACATAATTTGTTTACTGGAAGCGAATATACGGAGGTTTGTTTGATGTTTTTATGTGAACATTTGTGATACATGATGTGTACCAGTAAAACTTGATTGATACTACTATCTTATTATTTATTAGAGTGCTATTTAATTTGTAAATTTTTTTACTAATATTTTGTCATACTAATAACAATGTTTTGGACAAGTGTTGAATTGTAGCCGTGGATGTGTTGTTGATTTGTATAGATGCTTGATGGTTTTGTGATAATTTTCAGTGTTCACATGTATTAGCTGAAGTTTTACAGTTAGAAAGTGGAAGTTAATGACATGGTTTTACAAATATTAGCTTGGGTCAACTTTATCTCATTTGCAGGTTGATTTGAATGATTTTAGGATATCAATGTATAATCCAGTTTTTCAGGTCTACTGCATTTTGATTGTGGAAACAAGAGCATTAAAACAAATGGATTCAGGCTTCCTGTGCATGAATTTCAACATTTGCCTCCATTTTTGGTTACTTGCCCTAAAGTTCAAAAGGAAAAGAAGATTGCACACGAGAAGCACACACTGAGGTTTTCACTTTATATCAGAAAGTCCCTAAAGCATCAATAACCATCATTTTTCTTGCTTCTCATAAATACGTATGGTTTTACGGTTGCAGATGGATTATGCGCCTATAACAAGCTTGCAGTTGTAATATTTTAGCCATCTGTGATAATTTCAGCATTCTATAATCAGGTGATTTTATAGCATTTAGTTCTGTTCATGTTGATTTATATAAGATTTTTAGTAGTTCATTGCACACATGCAAACTATAATATATGCCACTATCGCCTATTTACCAAAATATCACACAAGGTGCCAAATAATAAGAAGCCATTCCATTTTTGGCATAACCTATATCAAATGTCTTCGAATGTAAAGGATTATTTTTGCATTCAGATTTTAATTTTATGCACTAGGCATTCCGTTGAGCATGGCAAATGAGTTCAAGAAAGATCCTGTATTGATTCTAAGAATGGATGGTGAAGACCTCAAAGAACTCATCGAAAGCGCGCAATTTGAAACAGAAGCAAAAGCCATATTTTCCAGATTAGATCCATCGTATGATTCATTACACAAATGTTTCACTATGGCTTTGGATTGTCTCTCAGTTGATCTTGGAATGCCGCCTTCTACTGATCCCTGGGTATTCTTCTTTTCGCACGCATTCATACAATTTACAGACTCTATGTAAGATAAATTTTCAATTAAAACTGCAATAACTGGATATATACTTGTATTTTCTTTTGTCTATAGGTATATGCAAACATCATAGAACCATCTCTGCAATCCTTTTCTGTAAAATTTGATCAGTTACTTAATCAAGAAGCTTTTCTTGAAGAATTCAAGAAATTAGTTAACATCATCGTTCAGCGCCTCCATGAACACCCTGTCATTGTTGCCCACACTGAAAACACATATGATGGAAGTGGCATAAGAAGACTGTTGTCCAACAAGTTCGAATTGAACAAGGTTTGATTGGAGAGAGTTTTGTAATCTTATAATTTAAAATATGAAATTTGATGTGAGTATAATTGAATATTAACATGCCGTGAATTTTTTGGTGCAGTTACTGGATTTGATATGGAGAGAATTAGCTAAAGATCAATGTTTGAAACTGAGTAAAGAGTACATTCATTTAGCAGTCGATAAACTGGCTAGTGCTGCTGAACTCCCTGCCTACGGAACCTGTAGCCAGGTAAAAGTTTTCTTAGGCAAACACATTAATAAATTAAGAGTACCTGAATGTTTGTCTAATTCCAATTCAATTTGTTTTTATTATAACATTCTTACTTTAAAACTCCTGTTCTTGATGAAGAGGTTTCTTTTTTCTTTTTGCTTAGAGCAAAAACATCAATTTCTCACTCTTTCACTAGCCGAGTGGGAGGTATTGATCATTTTTATTTTCTAAAAATTTCAGTAGACGGTGTTCAAAAAATCATTTATAGAACTAAACGGTGTCAAAAGCCATGTATCTTTATTAATACTTGGGTTGAAAGCGCAAACTTGTAGTCCGATCGCGAACTTTCAAAATTGTCCCTATATATATTTCTTTGTTAAAGGCTGTAATACATTTGGTGTGACACTCCTTTGATGTCAACGTGAAATATCAAAAATTTCTTTCCACATATATTATTAAGATTTAGTATAACTTAAAAATAAAATCTAACAATTAAGCTTTCTTTGCAGATTCAAATTTTCCTCTATAAATATTACCAAATCTTCATATTACTTAAAATATGATCTAACAAATAAAGTACTTTACAAATTTGTTTTTTATAAATTAATAATATAAATAAAATTTTAAATAACAAAAAATTAGATATTTCAACTTAGAAATAAAAATTCAAATTAGCTACATATGATTCAACACAAACATATGACTAAATATTTATGGGAAAATATTTTCTTTTAAACGTATTAAATATATACAATTTGTAAAAAGCAATTCAGGTGTCTTCATCACGGACGAAGCGTATGCCATAATTCTCTATTTGTATACGAATTACCTGTTTAAATGGATTTCAAAAAGCCTACTTTCCTAAACGGATTTCAAAAACCCCACTTTCCGAAACAGTTTCAGAAAAACTAGATAGGAAATCACGCTCAGGGAAAATTAGTTAAAGGGGTCGACTACTTGAACACAAAATCAAACACAAAATGATGACATAAAAGATCTGTACCATTGAATTTTTTTGTCTTTACGAGAAGGATGGAATTCAGAGGGCAATCCAATGGTGGAGGTTCTTTGTGTCACCGATTTGTGTCACCGATTGTATCTTCATTTTTGTGTTTAGATAGACTTTCTCATAGTTAAAACTTCCACTTTTCCCCAATCTTCCGTTCAAACCCATGCCATTGGAGCGTGAAAAATCGGAAAAAGGAAATTTTATTTCTCATTTCTCAGCAAATCATAGCTGTCGGAGATGCTTAAGGAAGAACGAAAATGTTAATTAAGTTGGCGCAGAGTTGCAATTTGATGAATTAATATAATTTGCTTCTTAGATTTAAAAAATTTCATAATTTTAAGATTACTCAAACAGGATTAAATAAACTGTTTTGTGTTCTGGTGGTCTTCTGCTAAAATTTGTGAAAATTTACAGGTCGATGCTGTAGTAAATGAAACAATTGAAATGTTCAATATCAACAAGGACAAGATTCTGCATGAAGGAGAATTCAAGAAGACGATAGCGGAAATTTTAGAAAGTTTAAATTTGAGGTTGGGAGCCAATCCGATATTTGCGTCAACAAACATGGTGATAGACGAGCCTTTGGCTTCTTCACCTTCTCCGATGTCCGATTGATTTTAGTCGCAATGGAGTCAATCAGATGAGTTGAACAAAACATTATGTTTCAATATCTAAGTACTTGCTTGTGTTTGAGGCTTATGTCAGAAGCTCATGTATGAGATAAATCAACAAAACATCATATGAAATGGATATTTTTTTTATGCGCACGTTTAATAACCACTTATTTTGAAGCTTCCCGAAAGGAGGTTTGAAAAGTAATTTATAAATAATTTTAAATAATAGCTTATTAATAGAAATATTTGTATGTAATTTGACTTTTAACTAAAAATATTTGATTAAAATTGTTTCATAAGTCATAAGAAACAAGTAATTATTTCTTGAATATTTACTTATTAGCTTTTTTTGCAAGTTACTTAGGAGAAGTTTACAAAAATTAAAATTGAAATAAGTTGTTTGTAAGTAATTTTGAATGCTTATAAGGAGTTTCGAAATACGTTGTATTTTTAACTTTTGTTCACTGTTTGTGAGAGTTTTCGTTCTTCCCGTATCAATTTAAATTTGATGCAATTACGGTGCTTAACGTTTTCGTATTTATGAATTATCATTGATATTAAATTGCCATTTAAAGAAGTAACGATGTTGCTGAAGCTAATTAAGTAGAAGCACTTTAACCATATGTTAAAATGTCAAGTCTAATTTCAACAAGAAGTTCAATAAAATCAAAACAGAATCTAACACAGAAAACAAAGTAATGCTGATAAGTAAAAAACACAAAAATTTACGTGGTTCAAATGTTAAGAATTTCTATGTGTACGAGTTAGTTCCGTTCACATTTAATTCTTTTCTAATACAAATTTTTGGATTCCGATGACAAAGAGTATAATATTTTACTTCATACATTCAGGGACAATCAAAATTCGATCTCCTTTTTTTATTACGGTACCTTCACTTTTGTAACAAATACGACGTCATGTGTATTGCTGCTTCTTCTTGATTAGGTCGTGCCACGTGTCCGTCATCCATAAGCTTTGTTAAATGTGTACGGATTGCTGATGCGGATAGAGGCGGCCGAATTTGCTTTAGGCGGGAGAATTTGGCTCTAGGCGGAAGAATTTGATCTTTACTGCCAACTTTGAATTTTGAAAAATTGTGTTTTAGGCCAAGGTCATGCGTAATTTTGTGTTTGACCGGCGTTAACGCAGTATGTGGTGTTATGCTTTGGTATCATGTTTTAGCATCGCTCTGCCCCTAGTTGCGCAGTTGGTTTGGGATGTAGTTTACTTGGGCTAAAGAGGCACAGTCTAATTTTGTCTCGTAATTCGATTAAGCTTTTGGCAACGTAGTCTATTTTATTACATCTTCGTGGTTCGGTGTGCTTTTAGCAGCGTAGTTTATCTTCGGTCTATCTTTACTATGTCTTCGTAGTTTGATTATGCTGTGTCTTCAAAGTTTGATCATGCTTTTGGCGACACAGTTCAACTAAGCTTTGAAAACGCAGTCGCTTGTTGATCAGGTTTCATTTGGGTTCACTACTTATGGTTTACTATTGTGTTGATGGTTGTACACTGAATATGGACTGCGCAGCTTTTGCACGTGTGTGTTAGGGTTTGCATGTTGTATTTTTGAAATGTATGTAGTTCCCTTTCCAAAGGTGCAACCTCTTTTGTTTTTCTTGCTATTTTACGCAAACCTGTAACTCTATGCACTTGGATCTGCACTTGAAACTTGTATAGGAGAAAAACGAGTGTAACACTCGCCTCTTTAAGTCTGCACTATTGGATAATCTATCCTTGTTTTTTCTTTGTATTGTCATTATTGTTTATTTTAATTTTCTTTATTTTTACAAAAAAATCCAATCAGCTGTTTCGCTGTTACTGCTCTTTTCACGTGGTTGGTTAGAATTTCTTACTGTTGACTGATGAATTGTTCAGTATCCTAAAAAATGCTTCGTTTTTTGTGATTTCGTTTTCTCATCATTCTTTTTTAACAATATCTTTTTTGGCATCGATTGAATTCTAAGACCGAGATCTTTTTGGCGAAGCTATATAATTTTATACTCTCCTATTTTAATATTTTTCGCTCGCTTTTGGATCCTAATGGAGGCATAAGGCCATTGCTCCAACTAACTCTTGATTTTTAGTTTTGCTACCAATTGTAAGTAAAAATTCTTATTTACTTTCATATTTTCTTTTGAAGTTTTCATGTTTTGATGTCGTTTATTTCTACCTTCTTTCTACGTTACACTTTTGAGTTATTTGATTGGATCCTTATGTTGGTTTATATGATTGGTTTATTAGTACAATTAAGGGGCTTTCGATATGTCTTTTCTTCTTCCCACTCATTTCACTTTGTTTCTTTTTTATTTGACCATCGATTCCAATGATCTGCCTTGCCTTTCTGGTTAGGTTTCTTCACCATTTTAATATCCTGGTCTTGTTCATTCATGGCGTGAGTACCATTGAGGGTCTCTTTCACCATTTTGGGCTTTTTCCAACCCACTCCGATCGCATCCATTTTCCCCAGAGGGGTTCGTTTCTTGACATCTGAGTAGCTCTACCTTTTTCTTCACCGTTTTATTAGACAATGGTTGACGTGCAGCACCCTAGAAATTTTAATAAAAATTGAATATTAATAAGGGTAAAAATTTAATTTCACATAAAACGACAAAATTGTGAATTTGTACAAATAAAGGAATTTAGAGAATTTGATTTTTTCATTATGTTAAGTAGATTTTTCCAGTCCAAATTTATATATAAAATATCAGAAATTAATATCATATGAAGAAAATACGGAATGTTTAACGTAGCACGAATTTTGTGTTTTGCCTCTATTTTGAAGTTAAGTTTAAGAATTAATACAAGAACAAAGAAAAAGTTATATGTTAAGAAAAAAGTTGAATACATATGAATTACTCTAAAAAAGTACAATGGTATGTGTGCCTTTAAAAGAAAAGAAGAAAAAAATATTTACATGTACAAATGTGAAAACGCTTCAAGGGAAAATCATTAATGATGAAATTAATGTTGTAATTAATTTAAAGAATAAGTTAATATACTAAAAAATGGATGTAACAATATATTTAAAAAGAAAAGAATGTATCTACTTTTATATATATTTGAAAAGTGAAGACAACGATATACGAAAGTACCGGGTTATTGTAAAAGAAAGATAACGTAACCATATATGCATAAAAAGAAGACGTTTAATAAAATAAATGTTACATATTTTGAAAGGGAAGATAAGAATGTATTCATGGAGGTAAAGCATTCCTAAAGAAAAGGTAAGGTATGCCATTTCTTTATCAGCAAAGAATAAGGGTAGGTTTGGTTTTTGAATTAAAATCGTTAATACTAATCGATTAAAGTAATTGATTGCTCAATTAATGGTAAAGAATAAGGTTTTAAATTAATACACACACATATACGTTTGAATATAAATCCAGGATTCTTCACAAATTTAATTAATTACACACACATACACGATACTAATTAATGAAATAGGTTTAAATTTGGAAAGTTTAATACCAACTAATTGGTAAGGGATACGGTTTCTAATCAATATACACAAATAGACACTCACATGTATGTGTACAGAATGTCAGTTAAGGATGTTGATTGGAATTATAATTAGTGGCATTCGTTTAAATTGTAATTAATTAACTAAAATTGTAATTAGTAGCATTAATTAATGTAATGTGACAATTATATTAACAAAGGAAAAGGGAAAAGGTTTAAGTTCGGGCTTCCAGGCTTCATGCCTAAAAAGATTAATATTTAAATTAATTATTTAATTATTAAAGTCCATGGCTAAAAAAATCAATATATAATTATTACACAATGTTTTAATCAACTATAAACTTATAATAAATAACTAAAATTCCATAAATTAAGTATAACATCTTTATTAATTTAACTTTTAATTTAGAACATTTATAAATTATTTTAAATTGGTCAAAGTTGGAAATTAGATAAACAACACAGTTATGTTGACTTTGAGGTGTGAGTTAGGTCCTCAGTTATATTAAAAAAAAATTAATACCGAAGCACGCACAGATTTTTTTTACGTATAATATTGAACACATGTTCGGTCGCTTATAAATTATTTTGGAAAAACCCAATTTCCAATCTTTATTAAACCACACATTGTTGAGAGAGTTAAGAGTATACCACAGGGGAACTTCTGTAATTTATTACGAATTATTAACTCTGTAATAAAATCTAATTCTAAATAAAAGGTTTTTGTTTTCTATTTTATACTTGTTACGTTATGACATATTAATTAAATACTTAATTTGAGTACATTGAATAGAAAAATCTTACATGATATGTTTTGTGATAATAACTACAATGGGTTGTAATTATGAGAAAATTATCATAGTATAAAACAATATTTTGTAACATTAGATTTTACGGAGGAGATCTATAAGCAATGGATTAGGTCAAGCTACCACACAACCAGATAAGGTGACATCTAAACATTAGTATTTGAATTATTCGAATATTAACCCTTGGCTAAACTCACAAACATTAGTTGCACAATTGAATCTTTTTAGTCTTTGGAAGGCGCCTGATTAATTGGTTTAGAATAATTATAAACTAATTAAATTCATTAATATTTATGTAATATTAATTATTATTGTATTTATTTTATGCCGCGTGTTTAGTAAATGGAGCGGCCTCAAGAATTGTTTAGGATGTTGTTAGTAATTAATTGAGTGTGTAAATAAAAGTTAAATCTGTACGTATCGATATAAATTGGATTTAAATTATATAAATTTCTAGTGGATTAATGGATATTATAGTCCATTTAGGATTGACTCTATGGCAGACCTAATAAGAAGTGCAAGGAGGAGGTCTTGGTTTTGAATTGGTAGAAGGGAAACACAAAGATTCTTTCTCTAAACCTAGTTATAAATTGGAAAATAAGCCTCCCATTTTGACACACCTTTTGCTTATCTCCCTTCTTTTCTTGACCGAAAATACGAGCCTATCCTACTTTTCTAGCTCTATTCACATCCATTCAATTAATTATGGTTAGACTCGGTAGTGGCACGCTATCTATTTGTTATAGTGGTGCGAATTTGGAAATTCTAGGAGATAGATTAGATCAAAGTATGAATCCATGGCAATGAGTCTTTAGGTATATCCTTATTTACATCTACATGTGATGTCTATTGCATGAATATATATAATATAATGTACATATAAAATATTCTTGACCTTAATAATTTTAAATATAAAAATACTTTTTTATTACAAAATATAATTTTAAATTTTTTAAAGCATTGTTATTAATTTATCCATTCATATATATACTAAAATTCGAGTGCAATAATTCATATTTATTATTACATAAGTATAAATTATGTTTTATAATCAAAAATTAATACAGTTGAATATATTTATAATATATATTTTAAATATTTTATATCATAATTAAGCTGCTTATACATACATACATACATATATATATATATATATATTTACTATGTATAAAATAATAAAAGCTTTTGGAAGTTATATCAAAATAACATTTTTTGTCTAAATTATATCATATATATTATAATATTTATTTATATGAAATGTTTAAAAATTTATATGTATATTATTTACTTATTAGCAAAATCATTTTAGAGATATATTATAAGTTTTAATTCATATATTTTTATTTTATAAATTAATACAAAGTCAAATTTTAAGATATTTATCAAATTTTGAATTAGGATCTTAGAGTTGGTTTTCATTTAAATTATTTTTACCAAGTCAAATAAGATATTTATTTAAAATTCAAATTTAAATATGGATTCAGTAAAAAATCTTATATGATATTTTCAAAATTATATTTTATATATTATATCTAATATTTTCGAATCACTTACATGTTGTAAACATAAATATTTCATATGTAATATTTTATGGAAGATGATATATATATATATATATATATATATATATATATATATATATATATATAAACACACACACATACACATATATAGTATTAAGTTTATACATTGTAGAAATAAGTCGCAGTATCTACATGTGTATAAACTTGACCATGTACACATTTATTATATTATACGTTACACTCATATGAGTATATGATGATAAATTCATAAAATATAAAATCAAATTTAATCAACTCATTAATTAATTAAATCAACAAAACTGGATTTTATTTAAATTAAAAAGATTGGATCTTGTACAACCCATCAGTCTCTATAGTCCTACTATCATTCAATTGGGAAAAAAAAATTAATCTACTCATTTCACCCATCGCAAACCAGCCCGATTCGAACTATGGTATTAGAGCCCGAATTGTTTGTGCAATCTAATTAGCAACTTTAGTACCAACTAAAAAAGCCTGTTTATTCGATGGATATCAAGAATGGCAATATCTAGACTTAAGGATGAATAATCTAGAATTTCCCCTCCCTAGCTACTGGCCTACCCCAATGGATAGAGTAAGTTCAAAAGGCTGGCCTAATTATAAAGGCCCAAATTAATTTAGGCGTTGGGTCAATTTTCAAAATTCGATTTGAAAATTTAAAAATATATTTAAAAGTTAAGTTTAAAATGTAAAATGAAATTTTATAAAAGGTATAAAATAATTTCAATTATTTTGAAAATAAATTAATATTTTAGAAAATTACCATAATATTTTATTAATTTGATTAACGAAATAAATAATCAATAAAAAGTTAATCAATTAGATAAATACACACATAATATATAAATAATTATAATTATAAGTGTTATATATATATGTGTGTGTATGTGTATTAAATTACTTAATTTAATTTTAGATGAAAATTTTGAATTTATTAAAAATGTTTAATTAAAATTATTTTAATTAATAAATTAATTAAATGCTATTATAGATACACACACATATATTGATATATGTATATAAAACTATAAATGTTACATTTAATATTCATCTTACATTATTTAGGATTAATTAAAAAATTGGAATTTTGAAAATAACTTAATTTAAATTTTAAATAAATAGATTTAATTTAATTTAATTAATAATATACATATGAATAATATATTAGTTAGTTGAATTATAGACAGTTATAAATGAATTAAACTTATATAATATAATTGTATAATATAAATGGAATTGCAAGAAATCCAATTTAGGTTTAAGAATGCAATATATGAAGATTACGACTCTCTAACATATAAGTTTGTTCTTTACCATTTCTATACTGATAGATTACTTGCATACCATTTGATTCTTAAGCAAACTCAAGCTAGAGATGTTATGTGTAGCGTTGTTAATATATTGACCAGACGAGGTAACATGCATGTAATTGTTGATCAAACTCAAGGTACGTGCATTACTTAGGCTGCCGCAAAATGGTAGATACGAGTGAGGTAACTTTGTTGGATAAGAGCTTTGGAATGATTCACCTTTCTTACTCTTAAAGATGGCACTTAATACATCCATGGTATTCCTGTGCCAATCATCTAGGCATTCAAAAGACAGACAATTGTGGTATAAGAAGAGAAAAGACAAGAAGAAAGGAACATAGAATCTCATAGTGCATGGAAATCATATACAATAGAACATAAAATACTATATACAGTCACTCCCAAAATGAAACACTAGAGTTACAATAAGTACTAACTTCAACCAGAGACAGTTATAACTGCCTGCCCCCACAATGCTGATACATAACTACATACAACGATGACATGGGAAATAAAAATATATAACTAGATAATGGTGAAGCCTCCTGCTCCATGCTCCTCTAAAATGGAATCGCAAGAACCTAGAAAACTTAACTACTCAAAAATTAAAGTACCCAAAAGTTTAAGAGAAAGAAAGAAAAACTTTGAGTCAGACATAAGTCTGGTGTGAGTAAACTCAAAGCATGCTTTTATGAAAAACAAAGATATCTCATAAGACCACGCCACACATAAACACAAATAAGTTTTTACCTTACGATAACCAAAATATTTATACATAAAATCAACGATATTATTGTTAATGTCTAGGTTTGATAATAAATAAATAACATAGCTGAAATGCTTGCATCTCACATTCCAGTATTGGCATAACTAATTTCATAAAGCATGTATTGGAAAATTGATTCCAACGATGACAAGGCTACTAGGGTACTGCCTGTCACAGTACACCTCTAGAGAAAATGCACCGAGAGCCTTAGCTGACTCCCTGCATATCAGGACCGACCTACCCCTTCCTAGATAGTACCGAATATAATCGTCCCTCGGCTGCGATTAACAACCGTACTGGGCCTAAAGCATACATCCAAAAGAAATATCGATCTAGATCAAGGATGATCACCCTAACAGTTGCGAACCACATAGCCCTAAAGCATATCCCTTATTTTAGTCATTTCTAGGTGTGAAGCTTGATGTAACGATTATCCTTTTTAGCAAACTCATCTTGGAATGCTAACACTGCCCTTCAAGCAACCAATGCAATGCTGACTTTTATCCATACAAGTTGTTCCAGGATCGAACAAACACACTAACCTTATTACCTTCCATTTTGGAATCACCCTCAGGATAGGTAGTACAACTGCATAACATACTTTACAATGATTCATAACATGAAGCGTTTATTAGTTTGAAGTAGTTCGAATAAACCATACTCATCTGAAACTAGTGTCTCCAAACTAAAGCAATGAATTCCCAACTAAATCAATTACGATTCTTTTTGAAGTATGCGAACAAATACAAGAGTCCTCTCTAGTGGCTTTCGAATATACATTCTTAAAATTAAACTAAGTTTCATAGGAACGAGTCCTCACTAGGGGATCTCGAACCGCATGAAATCACAAGACTTTTATAGACTCCCTAAGTCAAAATAGGTCATGTTATTGATAATGGTCAAACCACTATTTGGTGTAAGTATATAGTTTGTGTATGGAAAATCGAACATCATATACATATAACCACCTTTTGATTCCGACCCCGTACTATCCCTCGATTAATAATGAAGTCAAACAAGTTAGAGTACTAACCTTTTGTAATGACCCGATTTTTCGACGTCCAAAAATCGACATCCATATGTCCATTGTATTAAATGCGAACAATCGAATGCCGGAAAACCGAACCATTAGGGTTTAAGAAGAAGGAGGTAGAAGAAGAAATAGAAAACAATATCAGAATATCACAATCGCAATGGAACAATATATAATAGATAAATGACAGATCTTTATACCAAAAGAACTATATCATTTTTATACATTACATCACCAGAGTACAACAAAATTCATAGCACACAACTGGACAGTTATCATAACCTGTCCTCACAAAAACTGCCTATGCAGGTAATGTACACAACGGAATATTCATCAAATACGTATGATACGCCTCGCCATCCAGCTCGTCTCCTGAGCTCCACAGCAATTCATCCAGAATTTCTACTCTATAATACTCGGTCTGACCCGAGCATTATAGTGAAATAACACCCGAGTCAGTCTGGAAAACCAGCGTGATAAAACACACTTAATTGGATTATTAAAGTATTAAAAATCCTTTAAAATCAAAGATGTCTTGTAAGACCACGCCACAAATAAACATGTCGGGTTTTTACCTTACGATAACCAAAATATTTCTTATCAAATCCTCTGATATTATAATAGTGTCTATGTACAAATACTTATTCAAATAGCCGAAATTGTTACATTCATTAAATTCTAGCATAATAGATATACAAACAAGTCCGAAGGCACTTATTGGAGATTGGATTTCCATTAATGGCAGGGCTACTGGGTACTGTCCGTCATAGTATATGGTTTAGATCACCGTACCGAGGATCCACCCTGATCCCCTGCTACATAACTGAATAAAATCACCCTATGATTGGGATCAGCAACCGCTCACACAACCGAATAAAAAGGGACATCTAGACAGGGATGACCTTACCCTAATTGGTCGCTAGTCACTTAGTTTGTTGCACCTCCCCTGTTTTAGCCATTCTCGGTTGATGAGGCTCGAGGCTACGCTTTACCTTTTTAGCACACATTTACTTTGAATGCTCATCATCCTCCTAACGATGTTCTGATAGCATTCATCCATACAATTCCATTCCGGGTCCGAACGGAACCGTAGACACTACTCCTACTACATCTATTTTGGAATCATCCTTAGGATTAGTAGCGATTAGCCCTTGCACTTCACTGCTCCATCTTCGGCTCCAAGCTCTTGTCTTCCTCATGAAAAAGTTCAAACCGGATCGAAGTGGTTTTCGGAAAATTAATACCGATCCCGGTCTCTTCGAAACGATCGGCGAATTGGCCAATATTGATAGTCGGTTATTTAACTATCAAATAACATCCACAAACAACCATTAGACCTTAATAATTTTTCAAATTATTTATTTCAAAATATATTTGCAAGATATTTTTCCACACTTCAACCCTTTGAAAATAATTTTCAAATCACTTTTTCTCTCGTAGAATAAATTCCCACCCAATTGTTTTATTTCTACTGAAAATCATGAAGTCTTAATACTTAGATTTTTAAATAATTTAAATTACTTTGTCAAAAAAAAACTTAAAATAAAAACTACTTAAGCACTTTATTTAAAATACTGGTTATGAAATTTATAATAATTTCTCATGTAAAACTTAAGCTGAAACTAATTTTAAAATAATAGTTATTCTGTAAGGTATAAATATTAAATAGTTATCTCTTAAATCATAATACTAGTTAAACCTTTAAAATAATTACTACTATAATTAATTTAAATAAATATTTACTTTAAAATTATAAAAGAATTTATAATAATAAAATTTCTCTAAAACATTCTTTGAAAACCACTTTAAAACCTCTAACTTATACTTAGAAATCTTCTTTGAAAATATGCTTGGCCTTTCAGAGAAATACAATTTCCTTTCCACACCTTTTGTAACGACTTGAAATTTTCGATTCCGAAAATTCCAGATAGTTAGAAAAAAGAAGAAAGAGATAGAAGAATAAGAAGAACAAAAACACCAACATCTCACATTCGCAGCGGATAAAATATAATAACAAATAATATCAGTTATACAAAGGAATTCTGTATCTGTCAAATACATTTATAATACATCAGAGTTACAGGCACTGGATATACACAATCATCATGTATCAGATATACAATAATATAATAAAGCAGAAACACTCCATATGTTATTGCCATCCCATTCGCCTGCTGAGCTCCAGAACGTCCTTACTTGAAAATCTGTAATACTCGGTCTGACCCGAGCATTACATCAAAGTAACACCCGGGTCAGGCTGAAAACCAGCATGAGTAAACCCATCCAACATGGAATACAAAGCATACAACTTATATAAAACCTGGGGTAACTCGTATCAATTTACAAGTCACAATTTGTTATAGACATCACTTATTTCACACATCAATTTTCTAAGTACCAAAATTTAGATTAAATAGTCCAATTCACTTAAATCATTTCATTCCAGCCTATTAATTTCACATATCAGTCTATAAAAATTCGAAGTGGTTTCAGATATTTTCCAATACCTGACCCCGGTCTCTCCGAGTCTCATTCAAGGCATCCAATACCATTCAATCATCCATAAGCAAACTTGACCACTTCCAAATTAATTTAATTAATTCTAATTGAATTACTAACCTCAATCACTTAGATTCCTTCACTTAACATTAATTAATTCCTAATCAATTAATTAATCATCCACTAATTATCCATCTTAATTAATCACCCTGGATTAATTATCCTTCAATTACATTCAAGTAATTATCTTTAGTTAATTACACAAATTAATTATTCTCAACCATAACAGTAATTAATATTTTATTACTTCACACATTAATTAACTATATTCAATTTCATTAATCCTTAATTACTTATATTAATCAATTTCTCATAAATCAATTGGTATTGATTAATTAGACTTAATTAATCAATATTTAATTACATCATTGATTACATAAATTTATGATTTCCCATTTACATTTCAATTTATCCTAATCTAATTTAATTACATTAAATAATTTATCACTAATTAAACCATAAATATAATCACTCTTGATTTATCTCATCCTGTAATTATCTACCTTTTTATTTACTACATTACATAAATAAATGTAACGCCCCGAAAATTTTCGACTTTCGAAAATTCAACATCGATACTCACTTTATCGACTGCCGAGAAATCGAAGGCCGAAAACCCGGAATGTTATGGTTTTAAGAAAAAGAATTTAAGAAAAGAGAAGAGAAGAAGAGAGAAGATAGAAAATAGAGAGAAAAGAAAATAGAAAAGAGAACAGAAAATTTTAAAATAGAAGAAAATAGAATATAGAGGAAAAAGAAAAACAGAAGAAAATAGGACGGAACAGAAAACAACAGAACAACATCAGAATCTCACAATTCGCAGCGGAACAACATATAATAATAAATGAAAAATCTTTAAACCAAGAACTATCAGTTATTACATTTTATACATTACATTACATCATATCATCAGAGTGTACAACATACAACATCAAACAATGCAGCGGAAAAAGAAATACTATATAGTAGTAATACGTCATGCCATCTAGCTTGCCTCCAGCAATTCCAGAATATCCAGAATATCCTGATAAACCTAACTCTTAACTGCCCGTGTGGAAATTGGTGGGCACCCAGAGTTTAGGAAGGAAAACAATAAACTCCAAGTCAGTCATGTGACTGGTGTGAGAACTCAAAACAGTTTACTTAACTTTAAAATCAAAATAGAGGAATATTTTTAAATTCAATTCGCAATGCTTTTAAAAATGAGACTACCATAAGGCCTCCCGCACACACACACAATGCAAACGCAGAATTGGAGGAGATTTCTCCTTATGATAGTCAAAGATGCTTGATACGCATTTAAAAGAACATTTGACATTATTATTAGTGCATAGTGTAGAGAAAAATTCATTTCGAAAGTAGAATATAAATCTTAGCCAACATACGACCATTATCGTATGCCTACTATAGCTAACTATGTTCAATAGCAGGTTACCGCCACATTCCATAGCAGGTTATACAACTAAAACCGTACAAGTTTCGTATTGTTTCTTTGGATTTCCAACGAATGATCAGGCCAAGGAACTTCCCATTGCCACATGAGAATGCCTCTGGATGGACATCCCCGAGAACCAAACCGGATCTCTACCAACACAAGGCCGGGTTACCCCTAACTGAGTAACAACTGACCGAATATGCCATCCCCCGGTCCTTTGGGACCTTTATCACCGAGCGCTCGTAATCAATTCACACAATCATAACAAAGTGTTTTCAACATGAGTAAGCATCTGGGCTCCATACCATGATACCACCCTTTTCCAGAAGGAAATGGACACATCCTAAAGGGTGCTACCCCTCATAACCTTGCTGCTTCTTTCCTGTTTTGACCATTCACGAGGTGTGAGGCTCGACGAATTCACGTCCACAAAAACATACTTTATACAAAAGCCATGCTTTGGGTCAACAAATGATCAACACAATGATCACAAGGATAGACGATCAAATAAACGATCCTATCACAAATAATCAACACAATGATCATTTCAGCATCACTCAGCATGTCACATTACCAAATTGGGAATATATCGCTGATAACATTCAACTACATAACCTCTGAGCTCGTACGTCTCAGAGAAGGGTGTTAAGCTAAAAGAATAAATTCTCCGCCACCAACAGAAATATATTTGAAAGAAATCGGCTTTATATCTCAATTTGTAATGTCAGACATACAATTCATACAAGTCTGTTCCGGGCTCGAACAGAACCGAAGGCACTTCTTACGAAGCCCTTGCAATCCGGATATTCACAATCCTGATCGGATCCACCATCACATATGGAGAACTCTATACCGGAGCAACTCGGTGCAGAGTCAATCGACAGGTCATCCTATCGCTCTCGCAAATATCCGGTCTTCAACACCGATCTTCAATGCTATTCACAACGACGTATCACATATTCGGAATGGGTTATACGACCCCATGGCCCTTTCCCGGTTAACCCGAATAGTGAGCGCTTATTCAAAAATAAGTGTGCATTCACATTCAATCAAATCACATCAAATACCCATTCAAAGGGAAATATTGATAGTCAGTTATTGAACTATCAATTGGATATGCATACATCACCAGATTCCAAATAATTTATTTTTCCAAAATATCTTTACAAGATATATAATTTCATACTTCAAAATTAAATCAATATTTATTCTTAAACAAATTCCACTTTCTTTTATAAATTCCATAGTGAATTTATATTCACAATATCCATGCATATACATTTCAATTATTCATTTCAATTTATCTTCAAAAAGATAAATTCTCAAAATTTTCACTTATATTGGAAAACATTTCCATACTTATTTATTCATAAGTAATTCACAAAATTCTATTTATTTTCAACACTTAGAAAATATTCAATATGCTTAAATCGAAATTAAGTATATATTTCATTCTTTAAGGAAATCATTCTCTTAAACATATTTATTTGGGCCAAAACGAATGTTACGTAAAACATCGTTACAACGTCCCAAAATCACTAGTATAGGGATTCGAAATTAAATAGATATATAAATCCCAATACTATTCAAAACATTTCCTTTCGGAAATTATTTACTATAACAACAGTGTTATAGTCCATTATTTCCTTCTATTTCTCGAAAACGTCTATTTCAACAATAAATGTTGAAATCTATGGTTTCGCATCTTAACACCTTTTAAAACATCGTTAGATCGTTTTAACTCAGTTCAAAATATCACATTCTAAACAAATTCTTTAACATATTATTCACTATTCAAAAACGTGAATATAACTTCATTTATAGGTTTCAACAATTTACTTATCAAAATAAGTCGTTTGCGAATTTATAAAACAACGTTTATAAATTCCATTTCTATTTATTTTATTTCAACTTCCTTTTATAAGTTCCTTTATTAACCTATTTGATTTATAACTCAATTATAAAACAAAGGTTCATATTATAAATTAAATACTTATAATTTATTCGTTCACCAAATCGTTCCTTTGAACTTCATAATTATAAATCTTATAACTTATAAGATTCAATTATTTATCCAAAACCATTCTTTTAATGACTTTATAAATTTTATAAACCTACTGTTTATAAAATTCCATTTATAATTTCACCGTTTATAATTCTATAAATTTCATTCAATTTATGAAATTCATTTTCACTTCATTCAAACACTTATAAAAACTCGTTTTATAATTCAAAGGTTTTAATTTATAAATATCAATTTATAAATCCTTTATAAAATCAATTTATACTATTATTTTAAAACATCTTTAATCTCCTTCATTATTTCACCATTTTGATTCATGAAATAATTAAATTTTATAAATCCTATATTTAAACTTTTCACAATAAATTCTAAAATCCCGATTAAACTATTTTATAAAATCAATAGCATCATATTCTCAAAAATCAGTTTTTAACTATATTTCTCAAAAATTATAATTTTTATAACTTTAAAAATTATAACGTTCATTTATTTATAATGGATCAATTCCAAAATTATTTTATAAAACGTATACTTTCTAAAATCACTTTAAAATCATTTTAAAATCCCAAAATCTGGGTCCAATGATGCTACATACCAAATAGCCAATCACGACAACAACGATATCATATATCGATATGATAATCAACGAATATCAAAATATCCATAATCAAATAAATACTGTTGAGGAATCCAGTTGGATCCCTCCAACCTGTTTTCCTGCATCCACAAACATTAGCACAATACCAATTTCGCTCCAGTACGAAATTATCGCGGTATATGGGATTTAAATATTATCCGCTTAATAACGGCGTAATAGGGTCTCATCCGCTAAACAAAAAATGCGGGAAATCAATAACTCCAATATATACATATGCCAATATATATATATTGCTATTATATATAATACCAATTTCACTGTTTATGAAATATTCGCGGTATATGTTTTTAATAAATAACATCCGCTTACTAACGGCGCATAATGTCTATTTTAACAATCAATAGATATTAATCAACATTCAAACATGCATTCAAATATTTTAAATCTAACTATTTAAAATAAAATCGAAACTAATTCGATTGAGTGAGAAATTCTCACCTTGATTTTAAATTCCGTTTTAGCTTTTTATTTCGAATAAAATTAAACGGACGTTTAATTTTACCCAAAATTATCACTAACTCCAAACGACTCCAAACCAACTCCATCGCGTAGTGCTCGTCCATACGATTCCAACGCAACTGGTTTCGCGCGTTTTCGACCTCGTATGAAAAAGATATGCATTATTGAAGTTTGCACTAATCTTTATAAACAATTACAACATAATTCAACTAATTTTTTTTATACCAATCTAATCCTGGCCGTGTATTCTGATCCAACGCCTCAAAATCTTCACCTCCCTCATCACGCAACAAGCTCCAGTATACACGCAAATAGCCGAACCCAACATCGTCACTTAGGGCACGATTTCGCCATCACCACGTCGAACTAAAACTTGATCAGAGACCATCATCTCCTTGCCCATCGCGAGCTCCACCCTTGGCCGAAGACCGGCCCCACTCGGTCGCCCATTTCCCCTCGAAATTCGTGCCGACCGTGCTCCCTTCCAGCCCAATTTGCTGCCTATCCTCTCAACGAGAATTGATCATCACCTTATGGATCGATAGTTCTCATCACACTCTTCAATTTTGTAGTTGATCATTTCGTGTGAATGTTTGTGGATTGGGAGATTATAGAAGAAGAAAACTGGAAGATTTCGGCCATTCAATCAGGGTGAACGGCGGCTAGGGTTTCATCTTAATTTTTTTTTTTATTTTTTTTGTGAATTAAAGGGGTATTTATAGGAAAAATTCGAACACTATTCATCCCGGAAATTCCGAACTCCGATTTAGGTGCCGTAACCAGCGTTTCTAAGGTTTACCCCGCGTTCCGGACACAATGGAACAGGTTTCGAAAGCTAATTCGGAAGTATGTGCGAGTTATGGCTGTAAACGCTCAATTTGAATTAAACCGATTTAAGTCGATTTCTAGGCGTTTTAATTTGTACAGGACAAACGGTAAATCCAATTGACTTGAAATTTGAAACCTTACAATAATATCACATTACGGATCCGATGAAACTGGTTTCGTCGAAATCCGAGACTTTTTGAAAAATGGCTATTTTCACTCGTCAAATTAAATTTAAAAATAAATCGATGCGTTTCGAGCTGCCGCGCTCAAACGATAACTCCGATTGACACAAAATTTGAAACCCGGTAATAACTAACTATTACGGATCCAATGGAACTGGTTTCGTTCAATTCTGAGACTGTTCAAAAATTGACTATTTTCACTAGTCGATTTAATATTAAAATATTCAATTTTCACAAATTAACTTTTAATTCGATTTTAAAAGTTCTAAAATATCGTTCTAACTCCCATATGATAAAATAAAATTTTACAAATCATTTTCAATCATATTTAACTCAATTTTCAATTATTTTCCATAATTTAACATATTAAATTATCGATTTAATTATTAAATTAAATCCAATAATTCAAATAAAAATTTATTTGACTTATAAATTCACTTATAAATATTTAAAATTAACTAAATATTCAAATTTTAATTTCTAAAAATTCTGGGTCGTTACAATCTTCCCCACTTAAAAGAATTTCGTCCTCGAAATTACAAGTAAGAAAAGTTACAGAATCTATTAACTTTCCAAAATCTATAGTTAAATTTCTTACAATAACTTTACTAAGTTTTTAAATCATACTTAGTTATCTTTTCAAAAACAACTACTATCGTTTAACTTTCAACTTCAAATCAAAGTTAAAGTTTTCAAAATTTTCCAAATTTTCTCAAAATTTTTCTAACGCCTTAAATTTCCGGAAAAATTTGCCATAGTCTCCTTTGCGCGGCTCGATCCGAAAAAAAATGACAGTATATATATCACAAATATACATCTCATCAAGTAATGAGGCATCCCGCAGGGAAAAAATGTAAAAGTGCGATATTTAATCCGAGATATGTACCTTATATTTTATTAGCGAGCATATATGGCTAATATAGCGCGAAAGCGAGCTCCAAATGCGAAGCAAACGCGATCCGCACCTACTAAACACTCAACAAACAACATGAGAACATGTACATAGACAATAATCTCAATATACAACATATAGTAACATAATAACTATATATGTCAACATAGCAAATGTAACTAAACAACAAATGCAATATATATTCAACCATCAACCAATTATCATCCAACTAACATTCATAACCAATAATATTCATTTATATACAATGAAATAGGTTTTCACCCTAAATCATATTTGATTTATCAACATTGGATTTTATCAACTTTCATTCTTATTCAATTTTAATTAGTTGGCATTCACTAATTAAATCCAATTCACGTTCAATTCTATTCAAATTTATTTACTTTCAATTTGAATTCAATTACATAGCTTCCAATTTCGCTAATTCACTTTCATTAACACTTAATGAATTATATAAAATCAACTAACAACCATATAACAACAAAATCACTTTGCATATATTCATTCAATTTGGTTTTAACACCATCACTTTCAATTGGTTCAATTAAATTGATTTTTATTCAACTATTCAACTTTCTAATAACATTAGATTTTAATGAATTAACACTTATATTCATTATTTCATATCAATTTTAATTCACATTCAATTGATTTACATTTAATCCATTAATTCAATTCAATTACAAAGTTGAACTTCTTTTATATAACTCAAGTTTACATTTATCATTAACCTTTATTAATTTACTTTGATACCAATATCAACTTCATTCAACATCTCTTAAGTTATGTTCCATTTAACTTTAAATTCACTTGGTTTTTTTTTTTTTTTTTTTTTTTTACAACTCATATTCATAAATATATTCATATAGTTTCACTTCTTATCTATATATAAGTTTATTTCACAATTGTAAATCACTTTAATTATAATTCAACTCTTATAATTCTTTTTGCTTATACAATTCCTTTATTTAGATTATTCAAACAACTAAACAATCACTTATATACACTTTAATAATTTTGAAAAATTATTTCTTTATATATAAAATATACTCAAGTTAAATTATTTCATTTACCCAATTTTAAAACAATATTATGTCGAATTGTTCTATTCAAGTGTTTAGAAACCCCTTCGGCATAGTTGTACATACCGTGCTGACGAAGGTTCATATACCACTCAACAAACCAACCATCACAATATAAAACAATTTTATATTCACTAACAAATACGCTCTCATAGCTATTATTACACTCAAACTCAATCTAGAGTACTGCTGACTCTATCTCTAATGAGTAATACCCAACAGAACCATGGTTGTCGCTTAACCATAAGCTCCGATACCAAAATGTAACGCCCCGAAAATTTTCGACTTTCGAAAATTCAACATCGATACTCACTTTATCGACTGCCGAGAAATCGAAGGCCGAAAACCCGGAATGTTATGGTTTTAAGAAAAAGAATTTAAGAAAAGAGAAGAGAAGAAGAGAGAAGATAGAAAATAGAGAGAAAAGAAAATAGAAAAGAGAACAGAAAATTTTAAAATAGAAGAAAATAGAATATAGAGGAAAAAGAAAAACAGAAGAAAATAGGACGGAACAGAAAACAACAGAACAACATCAGAATCTCACAATTCGCAGCGGAACAACATATAATAATAAATGAAAAATCTTTAAACCAAGAACTATCAGTTATTACATTTTATACATTACATTACATCATATCATCAGAGTGTACAACATACAACATCAAACAATGCAGCGGAAAAAGAAATACTATATAGTAGTAATACGTCATGCCATCCAGCTTGCCTCCAGCAATTCCAGAATATCCAGAATATCCTGATAAACCTAACTCTTAACTGCCCGTGTGGAAATTGGTGGGCACCCAGAGTTTAGGAAGGAAAACAATAAACTCCAAGTCAGTCATGTGACTGGTGTGAGAACTCAAAACAGTTTACTTAACTTTAAAATCAAAATAGAGGAATATTTTTAAATTCAATTCGCAATGCTTTTAAAAATGAGACTACCATAAGGCCTCCCGCACACACACACAATGCAAACGCAGAATTGGAGGAGATTTCTCCTTATGATAGTCAAAGATGCTTGATACGCATTTAAAAGAACATTTGACATTATTATTAGTGCATAGTGTAGAGAAAAATTCATTTCGAAAGTAGAATATAAATCTTAGCCAACATACGACCATTATCGTATGCCTACTATAGCTAACTATGTTCAATAGCAGATTACCGCCACATTCCATAGCAGGTTATACAACTAAAACCGTACAAGTTTCGTATTGTTTCTTTGGATTTCCAACGAATGATCAGGCCAAGGAACTTCCCATTGCCACATGAGAATGCCTCTGGATGGACATCCCCGAGAACCAAACCGGATCTCTACCAACACAAGGCCGGGTTACCCCTAACTGAGTAACAACTGACCGAATATGCCATCCCCCGGTCCTTTGGGACCTTTATCACCGAGCGCTCGTAATCAATTCACACAATCATAACAAAGTGTTTTCAATATGAGTAAGCATCTGGGCTCCATACCATGATACCACCCTTTTCCAGAAGGAAATGGACACATCCTAAAGGGTGCTACCCCTCATAACCTTGCTGCTTCTTTCCTGTTTTGACCATTCACGGGGTGTGAGGCTCGACGAATTCACGTCCACAAAAACATACTTTATACAAAAGCCATGCTTTGGGTCAACAAATGATCAACACAATGATCACAAGGATAGACGATCAAATAAACGATCCTATCACAAATAATCAACACAATGATCATTTCAGCATCACTCAGCATGTCACATTACCAAATTGGGAATATATCGCTGATAACATTCAACTACATAACCTCTGAGCTCGTACGTCTCAGAGAAGGGTGTTAAGCTAAAAGAATAAATTCTCCGCCACCAACAGAAATATATTTGAAAGAAATCGGCTTTATATCTCAATTTGTAATGTCAGACATACAATTCATACAAGTCTGTTCCGGGCTCGAACAGAACCGAAGGCACTTCTTACGAAGCCCTTGCAATCCGGATATTCACAATCCTGATCGGATCCACCATCACATATGGAGAACTCTATACCGGAGCAACTCGGTGCAGAGTCAATCGACAGGTCATCCTATCGCTCTCGCAAATATCCGGTCTTCAACACCGATCTTCAATGCTATTCACAACGACGTATCACATATTCGGAATGGGTTATACGACCCCATGGCCCTTTCCCGGTTAACCCGAATAGTGAGCGCTTATTCAAAAATAAGTGTGCATTCACATTCAATCAAATCACATCAAATACCCATTCAAAGGGAAATATTGATAGTCAGTTATTGAACTATCAATTGGATATGCATACATCACCAGATTCCAAATAATTTATTTTTCCAAAATATCTTTACAAGATATATAATTTCATACTTCAAAATTAAATCAATATTTATTCTTAAACAAATTCCACTTTCTTTTATAAATTCCATAGTGAATTTATATTCACAATATCCATGCATATACATTTCAATTATTCATTTCAATTTATCTTCAAAAAGATAAATTCTCAAAATATTCACTTTATATTGGAAAACATTTCCATACTTATTTATTCATAAGTAATTCACAAAATTCTATTTATTTTCAACACTTAGAAAATATTCAATATGCTTAAATCGAAATTAAGTATATATTTCATTCTTTAAGGAAATCATTCTCTTAAACATATTTATTTGGGCCAAAACGAATGTTACGTAAAACATCGTTACAACGTCCCAAAATCACTAGTATAGGGATTCGAAATTAAATAGATATATAAATCCCAATACTATTCAAAACATTTCCTTTCGGAAATTATTTACTATAACAACAGTGTTATAGTCCATTATTTCCTTCTATTTCTCGAAAACGTCTATTTCAACAATAAATGTTGAAATCTATGGTTTCGCATCTTAACACCTTTTAAAACATCGTTAGATCGTTTTAACTCTGTTCAAAATATCACATTCTAAACAAATTCTTTAACATATTATTCACTATTCAAAAACGTGAATATAACTTCATTTATAGGTTTCAACAATTTACTTATCAAAATAAGTCGTTTGCGAATTTATAAAACAACGTTTATAAATTCCATTTCTATTTATTTTATTTCAACTTCCTTTTATAAGTTCCTTTATTAACCTATTTGATTTATAACTCAATTATAAAACAAAGGTTCATATTATAAATTAAATACTTATAATTTATTCGTTCACCAAATCGTTCCTTTGAACTTCATAATTATAAATCTTATAACTTATAAGATTCAATTATTTATCCAAAACCATTCTTTTAATGACTTTATAAATTTTATAAACCTACTGTTTATAAAATTCCATTTATAATTTCACCGTTTATAATTCTATAAATTTCATTCAATTTATGAAATTCATTTTCACTTCATTCAAACACTTATAAAAACTCGTTTTATAATTCAAAGGTTTTAATTTATAAATATCAATTTATAAATCCTTTATAAAATCAATTTATACTATTATTTTAAAACATCTTTAATCTCCTTCATTATTTCACCATTTTGATTCATGAAATAATTAAATTTTATAAATCCTATATTTAAACTTTTCACAATAAATTCTAAAATCCCGATTAAACTATTTTATAAAATCAATAGCATCATATTCTCAAAAATCAGTTTTTAACTATATTTCTCAAAAATTATAATTTTTATAACTTTAAAAATTATAACGTTCATTTATTTATAATGGATCAATTCCAAAATTATTTTATAAAACGTATACTTTCTAAAATCACTTTAAAATCATTTTAAAATCCCAAAATCTGGGTCCAATGATGCTACATACCAAATAGCCAATCACGACAACAACGATATCATATATCGATATGATAATCAACGAATATCAAAATATCCATAATCAAATAAATACTGTTGAGGAATCCAGTTGGATCCCTCCAACCTGTTTTCCTGCATCCACAAACATTAGCACAATACCAATTTCGCTCCAGTACGAAATTATCGCGGTATATGGGATTTAAATATTATCCGCTTAATAACGGCGTAATAGGGTCTCATCCGCTAAACAAAAAATGCGGGAAATCAATAACTCCAATATATACATATGCCAATATATATATATTGCTATTATATATAATACCAATTTCACTGTTTATGAAATATTCGCGGTATATGTTTTTAATAAATAATATCCGCTTACTAACGGCGCATAATGTCTATTTTAACAATCAATAGATATTAATCAACATTCAAACATGCATTCAAATATTTTAAATCTAACTATTTAAAATAAAATCGAAACTAATTCGATTGAGTGAGAAATTCTCACCTTGATTTTAAATTCCGTTTTAGCTTTTTATTTCGAATAAAATTAAACGGACGTTTAATTTTACCCAAAATTCTCACTAACTCCAAACGACTCCAAACCAACTCCATCGCGTAGTGCTCGTCCATACGATTCCAACGCAACTGGTTTCGCGCGTTTTCGACCTCGTATGAAAAAGATATGCATTATTGAAGTTTGCACTAATCTTTATAAACAATTACAACATAATTCAACTAATTTTTTTTATACCAATCTAATCCTGGCCGTGTATTCTGATCCAACGCCTCAAAATCTTCACCTCCCTCATCACGCAACAAGCTCCAGTATACACGCAAATAGCCGAACCCAACATCGTCACTTAGGGCACGATTTCGCCATCACCACGTCGAACTAAAACTTGATCAGAGACCATCATCTCCTTGCCCATCGCGAGCTCCACCCTTGGCCGAAGACCGGCCCCACTCGGTCGCCCATTTCCCCTCGAAATTCGTGCCGACCGTGCTCCCTTCCAGCCCAATTTGCTGCCTATCCTCTCAACGAGAATTGATCATCACCTTATGGATCGATAGTTCTCATCACACTCTTCAATTTTGTAGTTGATCATTTCGTGTGAATGTTTGTGGATTGGGAGATTATAGAAGAAGAAAACTGGAAGATTTCGGCCATTCAATCAGGGTGAACGGCGGCTAGGGTTTCATCTTAATTTTTTTTTTTTTTTTTTTTGTGAATTAAAGGGGTATTTATAGGAAAAATTCGAACACTATTCATCCCGGAAATTCCGAACTCCGATTTAGGTGCCGTAACCAGCGTTTCTAAGGTTTACCCCGCGTTCCGGACACAATGGAACAGGTTTCGAAAGCTAATTCGGAAGTATGTGCGAGTTATGGCTGTAAACGCTCAATTTGAATTAAACCGATTTAAGTCGATTTCTAGGCGTTTTAATTTGTACAGGACAAACGGTAAATCCAATTGACTTGAAATTTGAAACCTTACAATAATATCACATTACGGATCCGATGAAACTGGTTTCGTCGAAATCCGAGACTTTTTGAAAAATGGCTATTTTCACTCGTCAAATTAAATTTAAAAATAAATCGATGCGTTTCGAGCTGCCGCGCTCAAACGATAACTCCGATTGACACGAAATTTGAAACCCGGTAATAACTAACTATTACAGATCCAATGGAACTGGTTTCGTTCAATTCTGAGACTGTTCAAAAATTGACTATTTTCACTAGTCGATTTAATATTAAAATATTCAATTTTCACAAATTAACTTTTAATTCGATTTTAAAAGTTCTAAAATATCGTTCTAACTCCCATATGATAAAATAAAATTTTACAAATCATTTTCAATCATATTTAACTCAATTTTCAATTATTTTCCCTAATTTAACATATTAAATTATCGATTTAATTATTAAATTAAATCCAATAATTCAAATAAAAATTTATTTGACTTATAAATTCACTTATAAATATTTAAAATTAACTAAATATTCAAATTTTAATTTCTAAAAATTCTGGGTCGTTACAATTAATTACTCCTTAATTTATTATCTTAATTAATCTCTTGATTAATTACACAAGTAATTATACCCAATTTACTTTTATTGACAAATCATCATTCAACTAATCACATCCAGTAATTATTTATTAATTACTTCCCTACGTAATTGTATCTTATTGACTACATTAAGTAATTACCTATCAAACCACCCAATATATTCTATTTATATTTTAAAATCCCAAATTATACTTGTCCAATCATAATTATGATTTCCATATTGTGAGGAATCCAGTTGGATCCCTCCAATCTGTTTCTCTGCATCCATAGGTGTTAGCACAATACCAATTCCACTTCGAGGTGGAATATCGCGGTATATAGGATTTATATAATATCATCCGCTATTATGCGGTGCATAGGGTCTCATCCGCTATAAAATACGGGAAATCAATCACTCCAATATATACTATATATATACTACTATATATAATATAGCACATCAATTCAATTCAACCATCCAATCAATCATTTAAACTTAACCTTAAATAAAAACCCAGTTGAGTGAGATTAACTCACCTTTGTTGTTTTGTAGTCCATTTCCTTTACAACTTGTTCTCTTCATAGTATTAGACCTTGTACAACATTACATAATTTATCAATATTTGAGGTAATTAGATAATCCCATTACTATTTATTAATTTTGATTTAACTAATAGTTTCCCTATAAAAACCCCCTTTGTTTAAAAATAATTAATATAAGTTAATTACACTAATTAGTCTTCTTAATACACTATTTTCAATTAAAATAAAACTCCTCTCAAATTATATATATATTAATTTAAAAACAGGATTTTTATAAAACTTACCGCAAAATATTTATATACTTTTCCTTTTCTATAATTAACCAAACAAAATCTTTTCCCAACCTACACACATATATGCATATATTTAAAATAGAAACTTTATTGTTTATTATATTTTATTTTTTTTGTAAAATGTACATATGTGATTTTAACAAAATAATTTAAAATAAAATACCTTCTATATATAGTAAATTGAAATAGTACTGTCTTGTATATCCTATACATATATTTTATTATTTGCCTATATTTTAAATTAAAAGAAAACAAGAAGAAAAAGAAAAAGAAAACTGCAGATACCTCAAACATCGCCACGCTCGTACCACCATCGACATCGGCCGCTGCCACGACCCATCACCAAACGCGACCTCCTCGCTGTAGCCTCATGACGACAATCCTGTGTCACCCTGTCACATCGTAAAGGCCAGCCTCCCAAAATTCGCCATCAAAGTCCATTCGAAGCTCGCGACTTCGCCCCCTTCTAGCGACCATAATCTTCCATGCAACCAAACCCTAAGCTCGAGCCTTTCACGCTGCCTTCCCCCATCGAGCAAATTCGCAACCCTAGCTAATTCGAGCTAGAGCCTCCATGATCGCCTCGCGGCCACACTCAAACCTCCCCGTCTTCCCCCTTTTTTTTCGATTCGGAAGATAGTGGAACGAGATGATTAGGGTATTTGTCGCGGCCACTAGGAGCGATCGGCAGTACTTGAAATTCGAACGATCGAGTTTGGGTTTCAATTTCTTTTTTTTCGAACGAGGCTGTAGATTTTCAGAAAGAAAGGGAAGAGGAACGAGATAACTATTCCACCATTTTTTTCTCTCTGAATTTGGATTTTCGTTTAGAAAGAAGAAGCTTGGTCCAATTTAAGCAAAGAGGGTTGCGTAGATATTAAAAGAACAAAGGGGGACATGAAGCAATGGTTGTGTATAGGAGATGAGCTACAGTGATTTTGAGGTGAAACGAAAAAGCTCTGATGTGAAATAATTTAAACTACATTTGACTAATATAAATATTCAATTTAAGTTCAAATTTAAACCGTTCCGATAAATGCAACTTTAAAACTTAACCTCCTATCGAGGCATGCAGCTAGACGTTTTTAAGGTTATACCCCTATTCCGAACGCAATGGAAAAGGTTTCGGGTCCTAATTCGATGATATGAAGAAGATAGAACCCAGTTATTATATTGAATTTCGATTTAAATTTTCAGCGCGTTTATTTATCGTACATCCAAACGATTATTCCAAACACTACGAAAATAAAAATCCGATAATAATACAATATTTCGGATCCAATGGAACTGGTTTCGTCGAGTTCCGAGACTGTACCTCGAAAGGTTAGTTTTTAAATTCAATTTGAACGATAAAATTTCAAAACTGGATAAATCAGTGTTAAATTCAATTTTAAAACTTTTATTATCCTCAACACTATTAATATAAATTTTACAAGCCTTCAAATTATTTTTAACAAGCTTAAAACTCCATATTCAATATTTTACCCAATTTCAAATTATATAATTCAATAATTTAATTATCAAGTAAATAGTGGTATTTGGAATTTAAGTTAAAATTAACCTTTCAAATATTTAAAATCAATTAAATATTCCAATCTAAATTGTCCAAAATTCTGGGTCGTCACATTCCTCCCCCCTTAAAAAATTTTTGTCCCCGAAGTTACTAGTTAGGAAGAATGGTCCAATTCCCGTTACTATTACTATTTTTTTTCCACGACTAAACAGTTTTATCAACTTACCATAACCTATCTTTTATTAAAAATCCACCATTACTTCAACCAACTACCCAAAACCTTCTATAGATTCCAACAACATTATTTTCTCCACTTATTCAAATTTAATTTAAATTCAAATTTAAATTATCACAATTTTCTCAAAAAATTTCCTACTCTCTAAATTCCCGATTTTTTTTGCCAGCGTCTCCTTTGCGCGGCTAGCTCGGTACAACTACAAAATGCCTCTACAGGCTCTCAAATTGCAAAAGGAAACAAAAAGCCAAGTGGCTAGATCAAAAACCCAATCAAATTACATACAGAAATTTTAAACACATACCTTTGCCGGGCAATTTCAATTATCATCTGAAATCAAAACCAAATTTCCTTTCCCTTTATAATACCTGCATATCCTACTTAGCAATAATATCCAATCATAGCCTTAAAAATCATTTTATACATTTCCTTGTAGAAGTTTTCATATCTTCCTCTATTCAAATTAGTTTTCCCATTTCCATATCAATTCAATTTATCTTCAACTCTGAATATTGAATTTTATCTTCCATTTATAACTGATTCATATCATTATTTTAAATTATTTTCATCCACTAATTTATTTCAATTTCCAATTTGTGATCGTTTTGTCGCTAACAAAAATTTTTCCCAAATTTTTTTTTCTAACTCCTAAATTTTTCGAAAATTTTTGGCAGAGTCTTCTTTGTACGGAGGAGCTTTTGCAATTTGACAAGAGATATAAATATATATACACTGACCCACACGGTCGGAAAAACAAAAGCAGTTCATATTTCCTATTTTTATTGCGTAGGCGTACCTTTATTTAGCATTTTTAAGTAAGCGGCTTATTATTTAAGCATTTATCGCGTCCAAATCTAGCCAAACGACTTTCCGGTACCTGTACTTACTTAATTCAAACATGTAAGTACTAAATATATGAAATTTATTAGCATTTCACTTACTTTAACAACTACAACACATCAACTCTAAAAGAAACGCATTCTATATAACTTCCACGAGCAATTGATATGATTTCAACACTAATTCAATTGCTTTCAACCAATTCATATACAATTTCGTTCAATTTTATTGGTTTACTACTCAATTGCTTACATTTAATTTATTTTAAACCAAACTTTTATTTAATGGTCTTCCATTCTTACTCGAAACCAAGCTTTTGTTGACTTAGGTAATTTTACTTCAAATCAATATGCCTCATAACTCAAGATCATTCTTATAACTCAAATCCAATTAAAACTTTGATTTAATTTTTATTCAATCAGACTTCATCCATTTATTATTTAATTCAATTAACCCATTTATTCATCCCATTTTAAAATTTTAATTCACCTGCTTAATTCATTTTCGAATTTATTTTTATTAATACAAAGTCATTCTCAATTTATTTCTACTCATCTGGGTTTTGTTTGCAACTCAAACCATTTCTGTTATAATTCAATTCCATTTTATGTTTACAACATCTCCACTCATTTTAATTCATTATCAAATCCAAGTCGAATTCTATTTATAATTCAAGTTCATTTTCAAACTCCATTACTAACTTACAATCCATTTTATTTAACCGAGTTAAATTTTATTAATATACTCTATCAAATAATTTATTTAGCTAATTAGCTTACTTCCACTTTTAACTCAATATTCGATTCTTATTACAAAAATCACTTCATCAAATTTTCCTGAATTCAATTTTTTTTCATAATTCCAGTTTGGATTTCTTTCATTTTCCAAAATTCCAACATTTTTATTTTAAAATTTTAGGAATACTTTTAAATTCACACAATACTATTAAAATAGCTTTTTATAAAAATACTTATTATAACTCGATGTCTCAACCAGTCCATCATTGTTCTCACAGAAATTCGGTCATACGTTGATCAGGTGTAGGACTGAAAGTCTATAAGTACTTGGTAAACCCGTTTCAACATCCAGTGAAAATACTTGGGAAAATAATTTTATTGAAAATATAGAAAACAGTTTTTAAAAATAGAGGAAATATCTTTAGTGAGAATGCTTTGGAAATCATCACCCCCATCCATGGTCGCAGTTACATCCTGGGTTACGTTGCTATCGCAGCAAAAGTCATGTGACTGTAGCACTCTGTGTCCCTCGATTACGCCATGGAACCCACAACAGATCACAGTTACATTCCAGGGTTACGTTGCCATCGTAGCAAAAGTCCATGTAAATGTAGGCATCAACGCCCTCGATTTTCGATGTCAAAATGAAACTTCTCTACTCCTACATAGGTCGCAGTCTACCGATATAAAATCAAACGTAGTCTGTTGGCTCTCAGCGGCACACACGACTTTTTCTATGTTACCATAGGTCGCAGTCTACCGATATAAAATCAAACGTAGACTGTTGGCTCTCAGCGGCACACACGAATTTCGCTATGGTCTGTAGTAGATCGTAGTAACATCGAGTTACACTATCGTCACAGCATAACCCAAAAGCCTGTGTAGGCATCAGCGCCCTCGACTTTCGCTACACACTACTCATAATCCTCAGGAACTAATTTTGTCCGGACTCCTCACAGGATCAACTTTAGAACCCCCACTTAGGGTTCAAGGCAGTACCACCCGGTGGCACTCCTAAGAAGTTCATTTCAAGGGAGCGCCTTTTTCCCCAAAGCCACTATCAAAACACTTTATACTATACACATATACACCTAGTATAAATCTCATATAAATCTCCTTTTCTCAAAATTGATTATCCCGAAATCGATAATTCTCAAACTAGGCTTTCCAAATCTAATATTGATTTTACCCAAAAATCAAAAGCCTTTTCGAATCCAAAGGTTCCTAAAACCTTTTCCAAAATCCTCATAAGATCCTTTATGTGTATATATATATATATATATATATATATATATAATTTTTTTAAACTTTGGATCATTTCAAACTTGTATAAAACTCCTTATACTTCAAACACTTTCAAAATCCTTTTCTTCCGGCAATAGATTCAACAAGGGGAGATTTATCTTATATAACAAAGATATATAACTTTGTTTATTCAAAATCAAATATTTAAATTTAATTACACTTCTTCTTTTTATGTAGTTAGTTTCCATCTTACTTATCATCATAAAAATATCCAACTTTCACTTTTATCCTTGTATATTTCACAAAATATACTTTCATTTCAAAAGAAATCATTTCACATTTTTTTTTATTCACAAATTTTCAATATAAATTTCATTTAAACCCGTACGAGGTACACATATCATCCGTACGCTATACCAATCCGATCGCTCACTCGATCACAAAATTTCACTTCTGAACTAGTATCGTCCACCCAACTTCCTAGTGCGGACACAGATCTGGTTTCTTGATCAGAAACCGTCATTCTCCTTCCATAGCCATAACTATGATAGAGAATATCCAGAACCAATCAACAATCCATATCCAGGTTCGCCGTCGAAAATCGAGTGAAAAATCCCAACTCGGATCGATATAACTATCTCGAAATTCTGTGCTCGAATCTGGATCAAATCACTATGCGAATAGAATAATATACGTACATCCTACATATTTATCTTCATTGATTATTAACTAAATCAATTTCTCTTTCTATTCACATTTCCTTTAATTTCTATCCACATAATCACAATTGCCTTAATCCCCATTTAGATTATCACTTCAATTCTTATCTCAGTTGGGTATTTAATCAATAACAGTTTGAACTCTGGCCAGTTTATCTTTTGAAAATAGCTTGAAAATTTTAAAAATAGATAAGTAGTTGAAAAATAGTTATTAGTTTGCAAAATAGCTGTAAAATAGTTAACTAATTGTAAAATAGTTGGAAAATAGTTAAATAGTTTCAGAAATTTTAGATAATTGCAAAATAGTTGTAAAATAGTAATCAATTTGTAAAATAGTTGAAAAATAGTAATTAGTTTATAATACAGTTGAAAAATAGTTAAATAGTTTCAAAAATAATTGTAAAACAAATATAAAATAATTTGGCTTTAAAAGAAAGGTTGTATATATTAAATAGCTTGGAAAAATAAGTTTATATTAAAACAATTTATATTGAAAATAGTCCAGAGTCAAAACTGTTCACTTCCCTATCAATTCAATTTAAATTTCCACTTCCATTTAAATTGACTCAATTTCAATTTGAATAACTTCAATTTCCATTGAAATTTATTTAACCCCAAAGTTGAATCAATCTTGATTTCTTTCCAAATTCAAATCAAATTCCATTTGATTTTAACCCTACTCAACTTTAATTACAATTCCAAATTATTCCAATCAGTTTGGACTAATATCAATTGAACCCACTTCAATTTCAAATCAGATTCAATTCAATCCAACTCAAATTTTCCATTTAAAATTTTAAACTTATCTAACTTCAATCATAAATCCAATTAATTTAAATCAGATTCAATTTGAACGAATTTAATTCAAATTTCAAATTTAAACTATCTCGAATTATATAACGAGTTAAATTATTAAATGTTGATTTAATCCTTTAAATCAAATCAACTTATCTCTTTAAACCATTTAATTCTAAATCCATTCCCAACTTATCTTCATTATGTTTTAATTTGGTTGTATTTCTATTACCACTTAATTTAATCCCAATTCAAGATTTCAATTTGGTTATATTATTTTACTTCTTAATTTAATTCCAATAATTTAACAACCAATCGCCTAAATATTTATTAGAAGGAAATATTGCTTTATATGTCAAAATATATTCTTATACAAAATCATTTAAAGCCTTTATATAAGAAAATAATAAGTACGCTCTCATGTTTATATACACTCACCTTATTCTAAGGTACCATTGACCCTATCCTTAATGAGTAATCCCACCAGAGCCAAGGTTCTCGCTTAACTTTTCTACTCGGATACCAACTGTAACGACCCGAAATTTTCGATTCCGAAAATTTCAGATAGTTAGGAAAAAGAAGAAAGAGATAGAAGAATAAGAAGAACAAAACACCAACATCTCACATTCTCAGCGGATAAAATATAATAACAAATAATATCAGTTATATAAAGGAATTCTGTATCTGTCAAATACATTTATAATACATCAGAGTTACAGGCACTGGACATACACAATCATTATGTCTCAGATATACAAAAATATAATACAGCGGAAACACTCCATACGTTCTTGCCATCCAGCTAGCCTCTTGAGCTCCAGAACGTCCTTACCTGAAAATCTGTAATACTCGGCCTGACCCGAGCATTACATCAAAGTAACACCCGGGTCAGGCTGGAAACCAGCGTGAGTAAATCCATCCAACATGGAATACAAAGCATATAACTTATATAAAACCCGGGATAACTCGTATCAGTTTACAAGCCATAATTTGTTGTAGACATCACTTATTTCACACATCAATTTTCTAAATACCAAAATTTAGATTAAATAGTCCAATTCACTTAAATCATTTCATTCCAGCCTATTGATTTCACATATCAATCTATAAAAATTCGAAGTGGTTTCAAATATTTTCCAATACCCGAGCCCGGTCTCTTCGAGTCTCATTCAAGGCATCCAATACCATTCAATCATCCATAAGCAAACTTGATCACTTCCAAATTAATTTAATTAATTCTAATTGAATTACTAACCTCAATCACTTAGATTCCTTCACTTAACATTAATTAATTCCCAATCAATTAATTAACCATCCCTTCATTATCCATCTTAATTAATCACTCTGTATTAATTATCCTTCAATTACATTCAAGTAATTATCTTTAGTTAATTACACGAATTAATTATTCTCAACAGTAATAGTAATTAATTTTTTATTACTTCAAACATTAATTAACTATATTTAATTTCATTAATCCTTAATTACTTACATTAATCAATTTCTCATAAATCACTTAGTATCGATTAATTAATCTTAATTAATCAATCTTTAATTACATCATTGATTATATAAATTTATGATTTCCTATTTATATTCCAATTTATCCTAATCTAACTTAATTGCATTAAATAATTAATCATTAATTAAACCACAAATATTAATCACTCTTGATTTATCTCATCCTGTAATTATCTACCTTTTTATTTACTACATTAAATAAATTAATTACTCCTTAATTTATTATCTTAATTTATTATCTTAATTAATCTCTTGATTAATTACACAAGTAATAATACCCAATTTACTTCTATTAACAAATCAATATTAAACTAATCACATCTAGTAATTATTTATTAAGTACTTCCCTACGTAATTATATCTTATTAATTACATTAAGTAATTGCCTATCAAACCACCCAATTTATTCTATTTATATTTTAGAATCCCAAATTATACTTATCCAATCATAACACAGCACAATTTAATCCCCAAATTTATCTTTCACAGTATATAAATAAAATGCATCATCAATTATGAAAATAATTTCTATATTGTGAGGAATCTAGTTGGATCCCTCCAATCCGTTTCCCTGCCTCCACAGGTGTTAGCACAATACCAATTCCACTTCGAGGTGGAATATCGCGGTATATGGGATTTATATAATATCATCCGCTATTATGCGGCGCATACGGTCTCATCCACTATAAAATGCGGGAAATCAATCAATCCAATATATACTATATATATACACTACTATATATAATATAGTACATCAATTCAATTCAACCATTCAATCAACCATTTAAATTTAACCATTTAAATTTAAATAAAGACCCAGTTGAGTGAGATTAACTCACCTTTGTTGTTTTGCAGTCCATTTCCTTTACGACTTGTTCTCTTCATAGTATTAAACCTTGTATAACATTACATAATTTATTAATATCTGAGATAATCGGATAATCCATTACTATTTATTAATTTTAATTTAACTAATAGTTTCCCTATAAAAATCCCCTTTGTGTAAAAATAGTTAATATAAGTTAATTACACTAATTAGTCTTCTTAATACACTATTTTCAATTAAAATAAAACTCCTTTCAAATTATATATATATACATATATATATATATATATATTAATTTAGAAATAGGATTTTTATAAAACTTACCGAAAAGTATTTATATACTTTTCCTTTTCTGTAATTAACCAAATAAAATCTTTTCCCAACCTACACACATATATGCATATATTTAAAACAAAAACTTTATTGTTTTTTTTTTTTTTTGTAAAATGTACATATGTGATTTTAACGAAATAATTTAAAATAAAATATCTTCATATATATTAAATTGAAATAGTACTGTCTTGTTTATCCTATACATATATTTGATTATTTTCCTATATTTTAAATTAAAAGAAAATAAGAAGAAAAATAAAAGAAAAAAAACTGCAGATACCTCAAACATCGCCACGCTCGAACCACCATCGACATCGGCCGCTGCCACGACCCATCGCCAAATGCGACGTCCTCGCTGCAGCCTCACGACGGCAACCCCGTGTCGCCCTGTCACATCGCAAAGGCCAGCCTCTCAAAATTCGCCATCAAATACCATTCGAAGCTCGCGACTTCGCCCCCTTCTAGTGACCATAATCTTCCATGCAACCAAACCCTAAGCTCAAGCCTCGCACGCTGCCTTCCCCCATCGAGCAAATTAGCAACCCAAGCTAATTCGAGCTAGAGCCTCCCCGATCACCTTGCGGCCACACTCATACCTCCCCGTCTTCCCCTCTTTTTTCGATTCGAAAGACAGTGGAACGAGATGATTAGGTTATTTGCCGCGGCCACTAGGAGCGATCGACAGTACTTGAAATTCGAACGATCGAATTTGGGTTTCAATTTCTTTTTTCTTCGAATGAGGCTGTAGATTTTCAGAAAGAAAGGGAAGAGGAACGAGATAACTATTCCGCCATGTTTTTCTCTGAATTTGGATTTTCGTTTAGAAAGAAGAAGCTCGGTCCAATTTAAGCGAAGAGGGTTGCGTAGATATTAAAAGAACAGAGGGGGACAGGAAGCAATGGTTGCGTGTAGAAGATGAGCTACGATAATTTTGAGGTGAAACGAAAAGGCTCTGATGTGAAATAATTTCAACTGCAGTTGACTAATATAAATATGCAATTTAAGTTCAAATTCAAACCGTTCCGATAAATGTAACTTAAAAACTTGACCTCCTATCGAGGCATGCCGCTAGGTGTTCATAAGGTTATACCCTTATTCTGAATGCAATGGAAAAGGTTTCGAGTCCTAATTCGATGATATGAAGAAGATAGCTTTTTGAACCCAGTTATAATATTGAATTTCGATTTAATTTTGCAGCGCGTTTACTTATCGTACGCCCAAACGATCATTCCAAACACTACGAAAATTGAAATCCAACAATAATATAATATTACAGATCTAATGGAACTGGTTTCGTCGAATTCCGAGACTGTGCCTCGGAAGGTTTATTTTTAAATTCAATTTAAATGATAAAATTTCAAAACTGGATAAATCAGTGTTAAATTCAATTTTAAAATTTTTATTACCCTTAACACTATCAATATAAATTTTACAAGCCTTCAAATTATTTTTAACAAGCTTAAAACTCCAGATTCAACATTTTACCCAATTTCAAATTATATAATTCAATAATTTATTATCAAGTAAATAGTGATATTTGGAATTTAAGTTAAAATTAACCTTTCAAATATTTAAAATTAATTAAATATTCCAATCTAAATTGTTCAAAATTCTGGGTCATCACACCTTTAAAAATAAACCATTACTTATTTTTAAACAAATCACGCATTCCATGAATTTATACCTCCAAATATCCACTGATATCTTATTTCACTTTATAAACCCAGTTTATAAATTCCATAGTTTCATTCTTCTTTTAAAACACAGTTCCAAACACTGAATCAATTTCCAAATCGATTTTCAAAATTTACTCCATTTTAAAATAAATTCCTTTACCTCTCCAATTTATTTCAAAACCCATTAATTCAGATTCATCCTTTTATTATGATTTAAAATCTTATTTAAACTGATAATACTAATTTCATACTTTTTTCCAAAATTCTTCTTGTCTCTCCCAAACTATTTTTAAACCTTGAATTTAAAAAAATCCTTTATTTCTTTAAATAATAGTACTTAAGTTTAAAAATTCATTTATTCCCATTTATTCAAAAATCTCCTTTCCCATACTCGGAATTTATTTATTAGAATTTAAAAATCAACTTTTTATCCTTTCCCAAATTCATTGTTTAATTTATCCAATTTCACGATATTTATTTTACTTAAAAATTTCCCTTTTTATTTCCTTTAAAAATCCAAACTTATATATTTTCGTTCTCTCAAATACCAATATATATTCAACCAAGCCATAACATTCAAAAATTTCAATTTCCAATATAATCACTATAATCATCATAGATTATCACATAAATCACATCGCTGAATATAAAATAAATTCAACGTTTAGAGGAATCCAGTTGGATTCCTCCAATCTGTTTTTCTGCATCCACAGATGTTAGCACAAAATAAAAATACCAATCCCACTTCGAGGTGGGATATCGCAGATAAGAAGTCATCTGCTATTATGCGGGGTGCATAGGGTCTTATCCGCTATATAATGTGGGAAATCAATCACTCAACCAATAATTTAAATTTAACAATATAAAATTTAAATGGTAATCAAAATGAGTGAGATTAACACACCTTTGATTTTATTTAGTAATCCACTTCCATCTCGACTCCATCTCTTCCCGATTTAAGACCTTATACAACCATTATATGTTTTTATTGATATATGAATTAGTCGATCAATTTATTACTATTTATTTAATTTAAACTAATAATTTTGTTTAAACTAAAAAATTCTCTTTTTTTACAAATCTTTTAGTAACTATAATAATTAAATAAGTTAGTTAAAACATTTTTCACCAAATCCATTATTTAAAATAAACTAGCAAGTTAAAATAGGTATATGTATATTTATTTTTCCTTGAAACTACCTATATATTAAACATGCATGTAAAATTTTCTTTTGAAACTATATATACACACACTTAAAAAAATAAACTATACTAAAAATCTAATTTCTATAAATTCTTCAACATTTAAAACTCCTATGTGCATATTTTTTTTTCATTTTTTCTTAAAATCTTTCCTATATATATAATTTCTCGTTTACCTATATATGTAATTAATTTAGAATGGCCGGTGAATATATATTTTAAAAATTAAATTAAAATAAAACAACCCTATACCTTACTGCCAAACGAAACTCCAGGCTATCCAAACGAATGCAGCCCCACGCCTTCACCTCGACGCCTCGTTGAGCCCTCCACAGCACCACCTTCGCGAGCTTCACGCGTACGAGCTTCGAGTTCGACACACGACCTAAACCATCAATCATCGCGATTCCCTCACGAGTCCCCCATTTATCGACCTTTCCTTCGAACGCACCCATGCCACTCCACACCCTTCCTTCCCAAGCCCTAGCTGCCGTGACGAGCTCGCACTCCAATGTCGAGCTCTTTCCCCTCTTCGCGTGCGCGAGTGCGCCTCCCTCGCGGCTATTGATTTCGATTTGGAAAGAGGCGGCCATTATCATTCTAGATTCGAACGAAAGGGATTTGGGAGGAAAGGAATTTGAAACATAGCTCGGCCATGTATTTTATCTTATTATATTTTTTTTATGAAGAAGCTCGGCTAACGGGTTATAAAAAAATAAAAAGGGGAAACGTGTTTGAAATGTTTGGCTATACTGACCACGTGGTGAAAGCAAAAATCTGATATGAATACCCATTTAACCAGTCGAACAAAACAATAAATATATATAATATTATTTAAATTTGAATATGAATCATCTCGAAATTGTTGCTTGAAATTTTGACTTCCTATCGAAGCTTGTAGGCGTTCATAATGTTAAACCCCTATTTTGAATGCAATGGAAAAGGTTTCGAGTCCTAATTCGATCGTATGGAGAAGATAGCTTTTTGGACCAGTAATTATATTAAATATTCGATAAAGATTTCAGTGCATTTATCTACCGTACGATCACATGACAACTCCAAACACTACGAAATTTGAAATCCGACAATAATACTCTATTACGGATCCAGTGGAACTGGTTTCTTGGAAATCCAAGATTGTGCCTCGGAAGACTATTTTTAAATATCAATCTAAACGATATACTTTTAAAAATGAGCAAACTACTTTCAAACTCAAATTTAAAACTTCTATTATTTCCAGTATTATAAACAAGAATTTTCCAAGCCTTTGAAATATTTTTAACCAGCTTTAAAATCAAGATTCAATATTTACCCAATTTCCACTTATTAAATTTAATAATTTAATTACCCAAATAAACAGTGATATTTGAAATCCAAGTTAAACTAACATTCAAATATTTAAAATCAATTAGATATCTCAATTTCAAATATCCAGAAGTTCCGGGTCATCACATTCCTTACCCCATAAAAGAATTTCGTCTCGAAATTACTAATTTAGTAGAATTTTCCATAACCCGTTAATTATTTTCCTAAAAGCCAAACAGTTTTTAACAACTTTCTAAAACAATATTTTTATTAAAAATACACTAACACCCTTATTAACTTTCCAAACTCATCCGTAGGTTCCACTTAAGCTTATTTACCCAACAATCCAAATGAAAATTTAAATTATCAAAAAAAATTCAAAATTTTTCCAACTCCCTAAATTTTCGAAAAATTTCGCCAGCTTCTCCTTTGCACGGCTAGATCGGTACAATTATAAAATGCCTCTATGGGCCCCTCCGGATTTCAAAAGAAAACAGAAAGCCAAGTGGCTAGATCAGAAAACCATCAAATTTCATACAGAAATTTGAATACATACCTTTTGTTCGGCAATTACATTTTATATTATGAAATCTAAAACACCAATTTCCCTTTAGCTTTTATTTGCTTACATTCTACTTATCAATAATATCCAATCACAGAATCCAAAATCATTTTATTCATTCCTTTCAAAATTTTCAATATCTATTTCATTCAAGTCCGTACGAAGCACATATATCATCCGTATGCAATACCAAATTCGACCGCTCACTCGATCACGCAATTTCACTTCCGAACTAGTATCGTCCACCCGACTTCCTAGTGCGGACTCTGATCTGCTTTCTTGATCAGAAACCGTCATTCTCCTTGCATAGCCATATACTATGATAAAGATTTCAGAATCAATCAAAAATCCATATCCAGGGTTCGTCGTCGATAATCGAGTGAAAACTCCCAACTCGGATCGATATAACTATCTCGAAATTCTATGTTCGAATCTGTATCAAATCACTATGCGAATAAAATAATATACATACGTATTTACCTCAATTGATTCTTAGCTATAACACTTCTCTTTCATCTACATTTATTTTGTTTTCTATTCACTTATCCACACTTACCCTTTTCACAGCTTTACTTTACCTTTATTCAAATACTAACTTAGAATATATTTCTCAATTTCAAATTTTATTTAAGAATTTCACCATTTCCTCTTGAGTTCAATATAATTATTTCATACACTTCAGTATTCATTTTCACTTCACCTTTGAAGTTTATCTATTTTTATTCAAAATTATAAATTTCAAATTTCAGTTTAAACTCAATTTATCTCCAAATTTTAAATATTGAATTCTATTCATCTTAACTCAATCCATATTTAATAAATCATTTAATTAGTTCCACTTACTAATTTATTTTAGATTTCAATAAAAAGTTTATTTCCAAACTATTACCTTTTTTAGTCCCCTCGAACAAGTTTTACAGTTTCAATTTTCTTAACACAATTTAAATTGATTCCAATCTTCAATTTCAATCCTAGATCTATCTACTTACAAATATAAATTTATTTGCTCATTCAAAAATTTATTTTCAATCTTAATAAATTTTATTTTAATGGCCATTTCATTTAATGAACTTAGATTCATTTTCTCAAATTTACTTTTTTTTAAGCTAGTTCAGTTGCATTTCAATTAATTCAAATTTTTAACTTCTATAAGTTTTCCAGCTTATCTCCTTAGATTTACTTCATTTAATTGGCTCACATTCTAACTTATTTCGTTTTCTTACTTACTTCAAATTTTTAACTCTTCTTCAAGTCTATTCTAGAAAATTTCAAATTTTACTGGTTATGAACCCATTTATATTTCTGTAAACATTTTAAATAAGGTTCTAGAGTCCTTTAAACAATTACTCAACATTTCAAAGTCATTTTTGAAATCAATTATATACATAATTCATTTGCATATCAAAGTATCCTTTGAATTTCAAAACCAAACCCAGTTTTGCAAACAATTCTAATTTAAAACAATTTGGCAGCAATTCCTCTCTTGAAAACTCGAAAATGAACACCGATGGTGTCGCGGTCATCATCGGAATTATTTTCCAGCGACTGAAAAGAGTTTAATGCTTTTATCCCTTCAAAAACATTTTTCAAATATTTCTAAATTCCAAATCTCACCAGATTTCATATCGACTATAAAATTTTCCAAATAATATCCTAATTATTCCTCCAAAATGTTTGAAAATCATTTCAAACCCAAAGGAATTTAAACTTTTCCCAAATTTCAATTTTCAATTCTTTCTAATCAATATTCAAACATTACTCTGGAATTTTATCTCATTTCAATTGTAAGTCATATTTATGATTCATATTTCAGATTCCTTTCTATCATATGGGTTAATTTCTTAACTTTTGATTCCAATTCCTATTCAAATTTCTTATCAGCAATGATAATAACTTAAATATTATCATTTCCTAATAATCAAGCAACCATAAACTATAATAATTTACAAAAATTATTTATTTTATATAAAAAAGAATTTGGGTAAAATTATTTCATTTACGCTATTTTAGAACAATACTGTGTTGGTTTATCTTGTTTAAGAGTTTAGAAACTCCTATCGATTTCATGGCGTCCCATATATCGACCAGAATCCATAAACATTCAACCGATAAATCAACGCAATATAAAAACAAATTTTATTTCACTAACAAATACACGCTCATATCTATTAATACTCTCAAACTCATTTTAGAGTACTACGGACTCTATTTCTAATGAGTAATCCCCACCAAAGCCAAGGTTCTCACTTAACCTTCTGCTCTGATACCAACTGTAACGACCTAATTTTTTGACTCTCGAAAATCGAAATCCATACGTCCATTGTATTAAATGCCGAACAATCGAATGCCGAAAAACCGAACCATTAGGGTTTAAGAAGAGACAGAAGAAGAAATAGAAAACAATATCAGAATCTCACAATCACAGCGGAACAATATATAATAGATAAATGACTGATCAAAAAAACTATATCATTTTTATACATTACATCATCAGAGTACAACAAAATTCATAGCACACAACTAGACAGTTATCATAACCTTTCTTCACAAAAACTGCCTATGCATTTAATCGTACACAGCGGAATATTCATCAAATACATGTGATATGCCTCACCATCCAGCTCGTCTCCTGAGCTCCACAGCAATTCTTCCAGAATTTGTACCCTATAATACTCGGTCTGACCCGAGCATTATAGTGAAATAACACCCGAGTTAGTCTGGAAAACTAGCATGAGAAAACACACTCAATTGGATTGTTAAAGTTTTTAAAATCCTTCAAAATCAAAGGTATCTCGTAAGACCATGCATAAATAAACATATCGGGGTTTTACCTTACGACAACCAAAACATTTCTTATCAAATCCTCTGATATTATAGTAGTGTCTATATACAAATACTTATTCAAATAGCTAAAATTGTTGCATTCATTAAATTTCAGCATAATAAGTATACAATCAAGTCTGAAGGCACTTATTGGCGATTGGATTTTCATCAATGGCAGGCTACTGTGGTACCGTCCATCATAATACGTGGTCTAGACCACCATACCGAGGATCCACACCGATCCCCTGCTACACAAGACCGGAGCTACCCCTTACTGGGTAGTCCGAATAAGATCACTGCTCAGTTAGGATCAGCATCCGCCCACACAGCCGAATAAAAAGGGACATCTAGACAGGGATGACCTTACCCTGATTGGTTGCTAGCCACTTAGCCTTGCTGCACCTCCCCTATTTTATCCATTCTCGGTTGATGAGGCTCGAGGCTATGCGTTACCATTTTAGCACACATTTACTTAGAACGCTCATCGTCCTCCTGACGATGTTCTGGTAACATACATCCATACAAGTCCGTTCCGGGTCCGAACAGAATCGAAGGCACTCCTCCTACTACATCCATTTTGGAATCACCCTCAGGATTAGTAGCGATTAGCCCTTCCACTTCACTGCTCCATCTTCGACTCCAAGCTCTTGTCTTCCTCACAAAAACGTTCAAACTGGATCGAAGTGGTTTTTGAGAAATTAATCCCGATCTCGGTCTCTTCGAAACAATAACCGAATTGGCCAATATTGGTAGTCGGTTATTTAACAATCAAATAACATCCATAAACAACCATCAGACCTTAATAATTTTTCAAATTATTTATATCAAAATATTTTCGCAAGATATTTTTCCACACTTCAACCCTTTGATAGTTTTCAAATCACTTTTTCTCTCGTAAAATAAATTCCCACCCAATTGTTTTATTTCTACCGGAAATCACCAAGTCTTAATACTTAGACTTTTAAATAATTTAAATCACTTTATCAAAAAAACATTTAAAATAAAAACTACTTGAACCCTTTATTTAAAATACTATATATGAAATTTATAATAATTTCTCATGTAAAACTTAAGTCAAAACTATTTTTAAAATAATGGTTATTTTATAAGGTATAAATATTAAATAATTATCTTTTAAATCATAATACTAGTTAAACCTTTAAAATAATTACTGCTATAATTAATTTAAATAATATTTACTTTAAATTCTAAAACAATTTATAACAATAAAATTTCTCTAAAACATTCTTTTAAAACCACTTTAAAACCTCTAACTTATACTTGGAAATCTTCTTTGAAAATATACTTGGCCTTTCTGGGAAATACACTTTCATTTCCACACCTTTAAAAATAAACCATTATTTATTTTTAAACAAATTACCCATTCCTTTATAAATTCCCACCGTGAATTTATACCTCCAAATATCCACTGATATCTTATTTCACTTTACAAACCCAGTTTATAAATTTCATAGTTTTATTCTTCTTTTAAAACACAGTTCCAAAACACTAAATCGATTTCCAAATCGATTTACAAAATTTACTCCATTTTAAAATAAATTCCTTTACTTCTCCAATTTATTTCAAAACCCATTAATTCAGATTCGTCTTTTTATTATGATTTAAAATCTTATTTAAAATGAAAATACCAATTTCATACTTTTTTCGAAAATTCTTCTTATCTCTCCCAAACTATTTTTAAACCTTGAATTTAAAAACAAATCCTTTAATTCTTTAAATAATATCACTTAAGTTTAAAAATTCATTTATTCCCATTTATTCAAAAATCTCCTTTCTCATACTCGGAATTTATTTATAAGAATTTAAAAATCAACCTTTTATCCTTTCCCAAATTCTTTCTTTAATTTATCCAATTTCACTATATTTATTTTACTTAAAAATTTCCCTTTTTTAAAAATCCAAACTTGTATATTTTCATTCTCTCAAATACCAATATATATTCAACCAAGCCATAACATTCAATAATTTCAATTTCCAATACAATCACGATAATCATCACAGATTATCACATAAATCACATTGCTGAATATAAAATAAATTCAACGTTTTAAGGAATCCAGTTGGATTCCTCCAACACTTTTTCCTATATCCACATATGTTAGCATAAAATAAAAATACCATCCCACTTCGAGGTGGGATATCGCGGCATAATGGGTCATCCGCTATTCTACAAGACACATAGGGTCTCATCCACTATATAACGCGGGAAATCAATCACGCCAATATATATATATATATATATATATATATATATATATAATATCACATACAGTCAATTCAATCATTCAACTAATAATTTAAATTTAACTATATAAAATTTAAACAGTAATCCAAATGAGTGAGATTAACTCACCTTTGATTTTATTTTGCAATCCACTTCCATCTCGACTCCATCTCTTCCTAATTTAAGACCTTTACAAACATTATATGTTTTTATTAATATATGACGTGATCGAACAATTTATTACTATTTATTTAATTTAAACTAATAATTTTGTTTAACTAATAATTTCTCTTTTTTTACAAATCTTTTAGTAACTAGAATAATTAAATAAGTTAGTTAAACCTTTCTTCACTAAATCCATTATTTAAAATAAACTAGCAAGTTAAAATAGGTATATGTATATTTATTTTTCCTTGAAACTACATATACATTAAACATGCATGTAAAATTTTCTTTTGAAACTATATATACACACTTAAAAAAAATAAACTATACTAAAAATCTAATTTCTATAAATTATTCAACATTTTAAAACTCCTATGTATATATATAATTTTTTTCTTTTATTTTTTTCAAAATCTTTCATATATATATAATTTCATGTTTACCTATATATATAGTTAATTTAAAATGGCAGGTGAATATATATTTCAAAAATTCAATTAAAATAAAACAACCCTATACCTTACCGTCGAACGAAACTCCAAGCTATCCAAACGAATGCAGCCCCACGCCTTCACCTCGACGCATCGCCGAGCCCTCCACCACACCACCTTCGTGAGCCTCACGGGTACGAGCTTCGAGTTTGACACACGACCCAAACCACCAATCATCGCGATCCCCTCGCGAGTCCCCCCTTTATCGACCTTCCCTTCGAACGCACCCACGCCACTCCAGACCCTTCCTTCCCAAACCCTAGCTGTCGTGACGAGTTCACGCTCCAATGTCGAGCTCTTCCCCCTCTTCGTGAGTGCGAGTGCACCTCTATCGCGGTTATTGATTTCGATTTGGAAAGAGGCGGCCATTATAATTCTAGATTCGAACGAAAGGGATTAGGGAGGAAAGGAATTTGAAGCATAGCTCGGCCATGGATTTTATCTTATTATTTTTTATTTATGAAGAAGCTCGGCTAATAGGTTACAAAAAAAATAAAAAGATGAAACGTGTTTGAAATGTTTGGCTATAGTGACCACGTGGTGAAAGCAAAAATCTAATGTGAATACCCATTTGACCGGTCGAACAAAACAATAAATATATATAATATAATTTAAATTTAAATTTGAATCATCTCGAAATTGTTGCTCAAAATTTTGACTTCCTATCAAGGTGTGTCGCTAGACGTTTATAATGTTAAACCCCTATTCTGAACGCAATGGAAAATGTTCGAGTCCTAATTCGATCGTATGGAGAAGATAACTTTTTGAAACAATAATTATATTAAATATTCTATAAAGATTTCAGCGCGTTTATCTACCATACGATCACATGACAACTCCAAACACTACGAAATTTAAAATCCGATAATAATACACTATTACGGATCCAATGCAACTGGTTTCTTCGAAATCCGAGATTGTGCCTTGGAAGGCTATTTTTAAATATCAATTTACGATATACTTCTAAAACTAAGCAAAACACTTTCAAACTCAAATTTAAAACTTCTATTATCTCCAGTATTATAAATATGAATTTTCCAAGCCTTTGAAATATTTTTAACCAGATTAAAAATCAAGATTCACTATTTACCCAATTTTCACTTATTAAATTCAATAATTTAATTACCCAAATAAACAGTGATATTTGAAATCCAAGTTAAACTAACTTTCAAATATTTAAAATCAATTAAATATCTCAATTTCAAAAATCCAAAAATTCCGGGTCGTCACACCTTTCCTCAATGACATTTTTAACTCTCATAGATAGAAACAGGCTTCAATACCTTGAAATTTAGTGTCAAGGAAGTGCCATTTCATATACTTAATTAATCATAACCTATTTATAGAAATTAACCTTTTTATACTTATCATGTTTTTGACATTTCGATTTCTCTATCCCTCGTTCAACATCGAAGCAAGGTAAGTCAGGGTACTGGTTGCACCTGGCCTTGCCTTAGTTAAAACACTCTGATTCTTGATCCAATAGACAGAGGAAAGTCTATACATCGACTTTTAGTGCTAAACATAAGAAGACTTACTTTCATTAAACGTGTTAACTCTTTAGCACTACTTATCCTATTTGTTTTATGTAACTTAAAAACACCAACAAAGAAATCCCTTGTTTAAAAACAAAGTCTTTTTTAAACCATCGAAAGCCCAACTCCGTAAACTTATTTCTAGACTTTGATTTCAAACCAGTTATTGAAAAACATTTTTCAAAATCATTTATTTAAACCAAAGCTTGATTTAAAAGGCAACATCTTTCCTTTATAAGAATAAACACCTTTTTAATAAATAAATTTCAAATCACCTTAAAACATCTATGTAAAGAGTTTTGAAAACAAAAGTAGAGTTCAAAAACATCATTTAAAACATTCTTGGAAAAAATATAGTAAACCATTTAAAAGAAAACATGGGATTTCAATGTTGCAAAAAAATCCATAACAAGTTGGTTGATTATAACTAAGCAACATTCACAATCATTGTATAAAAAAGCATATATAAATATCACAATGGAAAGGAATTCCTTAGAGTCCTTCTATACCAAGAGTCTCATGTTAATCATGTCATATGCACTTCGAAGTGTTTCGTCGTGACCTATTCGCTACAACCATTTTGACTTCCATTTCTAGTCCTATGTATATTCCTTACATGTCTTCTGCTTCCAGGCGGGATTCAAACCATACAACAATAATAATTATCACATTTAACTATATGCATAAGCAAGACAACAAAATAATTCTTTTTTGAAGTTGCTTTTAATTGAGTTTAACTCACTTTTAAATCACTTAAATCAAACCAAAGATGCAAGCTTTCCTTCCGTCGACCTTAGAAACAAATAAGGACCTAACTTGTAACATCCCACACTTGGAGGTCCAAAACTAACGGCTATAGACGCTGTAGTCATCCATAGTTATTAATCCCCGGCAACCAAATACGGTAATGTTAGATACATTGATATAACATGAACACGTGGATATGGAAAAAAATTTAAAATCAACAAACAACTTTCTCATTCCATTTCAAACCATTTCAAATTCACTAAATAATCCCTCAATCGTTTACCACGTTCAGTGAAAATGTAATTATTATAACATACGCCGAGGGCAACATATGAAGATGCCCATTTGGACGGTCAGAGTATATAACTAGGCAATTAAATTTTTTTCCTTTACAACAAAAACACAACGGAATTAAAATAGAAAGAACTCTTATTATCTAGCCTGCCTCCTGCACGTCTTCGGAAGCTTATTCGTCTAATGAGGTACCTGAAAATCTCTATTCTCAAACTACTCAAAATCAATTGAGCATCCAAGAGTTTAAAGGGAAAACTTAAACTTCAAGTCAGACATAAAGTCTGGTATGAATAATAATCTACCATCTCAAACCATTTAGATATCTAGTAAGACCACGCCGCTTAGCGGAATGGTTTTTTCCCTCACTATTATCTTATCCAAAACTTTATAAAACCATATACTGTGCTCATGCATCCACAATGGTTAAGACGTAGAAATTTAAAATATTATGATGATATGCAAACAAGTAAATCAATTCTGAATTACTCATCCACATTCATTTTGACTATTTGTCTCAGTTATAGGTTCTAGGGTCACTATTAATCTATTAGTTTCATGGGCTGGCTTATAACTTGTTTAATAATTATGGACTCCGTGCCCAGTTTCATATTTTTCATGGGATCACTAAGAACCTATTGGCCCTTGCCAATAATTTCGTCATTCATGTGTTCTCCGTGAATCTATTAGTATCTCCAATAAGTTTCCTCACTTCCTAATTTTCATGGGTTGACCAAGAACCTATTGACTTTTGTCGATAATTTAATCCGGATATAGTTTTCATGGATTCAGTACAAACCTATTAGCCTTTGCCAATAACTTTTTATAGTCATAGTTTTTATGGGTTTATTATGAACCTATTGACACCTGTTAATAACTTTTCCTAAACATAGTTTTCATGCGTTTACTATGAACCTGTCTATCTAACAATTTCTTTAATTAGTATTTAGGCATCCTATATTCTGGTCTACCTACCTCCTAGATGCAACTCTATTCATTCAGGGGTTACTTAGTTTATATTCACTACTGGGTCAACCTTTTATATTCACTACTAAGTCAACCTACCTAATTCTTTTATCCTTACTCTCCAAAATTCAGTTATGGGTCCACTATTCAGCGAATATATTTATCGAAGAAGCACAAACAAAAATAATTCCAACCCCTTTGGGTTTTGTATATTTGAAATCACTTCCGCCTAGAAATATGGTTAACCCCTTTAACCCATTATTTATAGCAAGCAAATTTCTTCTAAAAACTCTAATTTAAAAGCATTTAAAAGCTCATTTATAATTCCATGGGTTTTACCTTTAAATTGAGATTGGGTCCTTTGTTTTGAAAACTAATGCTTTCAAAACCTTTAATCTTTACTTTCAAAACCATTGGAAAACTTCCTTTCAGAAGCAATGAAATCTTCTTTTCAAAACACTAGACATCTTCCTTTCGAAACACTTTAAAACCTTTCTTTCGAAACCTTTCGAATGTATTAAAATATTACCATTCAATTATAGAAGCATAGATTCGAAACAATTTGAAAGTACCCATTTCGAAACCATTGGGTTTAACATAAAACATATCTTATTGGGTCTAATTTAATACAAGCGAAAGTACTCCTTTCATAAAAAGAGTTTAGGGAAAAATAGATGCCTTCGACACCATCCTTTCGAAAGCTCAAAATATTTAGTAAAACATTTGAAAGATAGCTTCGAAACCCCTTTTGAAGCCATTGCCTTTGAAACCCTTGAATCATTTTGAACGCTTTAGAAAAGTGGCTTAGTATAGGTTTAAAAAAAAGCTATCTTCGAATTGGTCGATGACTTCAATCCATTCGAAAGGCATAGGGACGATAAAATGGTTTCAACTTTGGTCGAAACTACTCTTCTCGAAAGCACTGATTTTAGAACTAGATAACTCATTTGGAAGCTACAATTTAAACAAGAAGCGGTAATCCCTTTTGGAAAGCAATTTAAAACCCTTCGAAAGCATATGTTTTGACTCCTTCGAAAGCATTTAGTAAAACATGCAAGTGCATTTCTTTGGAAAATAAAACAAAGGTTTCGACCCCATCGAAAGCTATGTTTCGACACCATGCCTTTCGCCCTTCTCCAATCCACTAGGTATCAACACTGTGATACCTTATGTATTGGTTTTGGGTCACTTGTTTACGACCTGGTAGGTTTAAACTTGGTTGAAGGTAGAAGCATAGGGTCTAAAGGTTCTTCTAAAATAGGAGGAACATATTTTTTGAATAAAGTTCGATTAATGCCATTTGAAGCGAACTTCATAACTAACCTGCCTATTTGTAAACATTTGATAGGTCGTCATAACTTTTCATATTCTTTACAAAAATAACTGCCGTATAATTTTAGATCTAAACAAAGATTAATTTAACAAATAAGCCCTTCCACTAAGAAAAACCAATAAAACAATTAAATCTTTCATCTAAAATAATTTTATTTGCATAGTAAATTACTTAGGAAAATCCCCAAAAACCATAGAAATTCACTTTCAATATGTTATCTAACATATAAAAATTTCAAACTCAAATTCTGCATAAAATTATCGAAATTAATTTCTAAACCCAATTATTCATATTTTCCTTTGGAAATTCGTAACAAATTTTCCATAGCTTGGAAATTATAAAAATTGAAACCCATCTTCAAAATCATGTTTTGCATAACATATAATTTCCTTGCGGCATTCGAAATTCATTATAATCGATTTTACCGTTAAAACCGTATAAACAATTATCAAACAATCTTGTTTGAATCAAACATGTTATAAAATCCAAGCATAACATCATCAAAATCATCATAATGGATTTAAACTTAAACCCAAAAATCAAATGATCATAAAAACATAAATAGAGATGATTTTGATTATCTTTTACCTTGATTAGGATAAGAAATTTGAGATTTGATTAAGATTAATTCCCCTTGCTTAATCCTTAGCTTTAATTTGATTTCCTCCTCTTTTCTCCTAAGTATTGGTCGACTTCTCTTTCTTTTATTTTCATTTTATGTTTTTAGCAAAATGAACGTGAATAAATATGAAACAAGAATATTAAGGGTATGGGATTATGGTGTGGGTATTTCTTAATAAGCCCTAGCATTAATTAATTAACATATAAAACCATTTATAAGCCATTTGTTTAATTAAGCTCGGCCTCTAGTTTATTTTCAAATCTCAATCCCCTTATCACTTTAAGATTTACATTATTCTATATAACCAATTAAATCTCATAAATGATGTTATTGAAAATTAGGGGTGTTACATAACTTCTACTTGCAAACTTGCGTCTAAAGTCTCGAGAGACCTCCCTTTACTCATGCATATGGCCTAAGGGGGAGTTTTGGGTTCTACTTTTGGTAGTTTTGAGTCGTAGAAAGGGCTGTTTATTTCTAAAGGCTTGTATGTTTGTTTTAGAGAAGAAAAGAAGTAATTTTGAGGTGATTTTCTTTTATAAATTTTGAAAAAAGAATGAAGAGGGAAGAGAAGTGGAGAAGAAAAAGAACATAAGTTTTTAAAATGAAGTAAAGAAAATAAGTGAAGAAGATGTGTTGTTTTATAGAAATGAAAAGTGGAAATCACGAAACTTAACCCTCCTTAAATCAAGTTACACCTTTCCTTTTTCTTAAGTAACTATCCTTAAAAGAATTTCATCCCGAAATTTAAAACGTAAAGAAAATAACTCAAAAAGAACATATATCATATACAATGAAACACAAACAAAAGAGATACATGATGAATGATTACACCACAGGTGGTGAGTACACTATCGATACGATATATGCAAACTGCTCATCCATCGGCAAATCGGAATAAGCTTTTCTTATGCTACCCTCAGTTTCCTAAGTGTAGCCTCTAACATCTTCGCTCCACTGAACTTTAACCAACCTTATGACCATATTGTGCACTTGTTTTACATAACGATCAACAAATCGAACATAATGCCTTATTATGGTCAAGTTCGGCTCCACTTCCAAGCCTTCCTAAATAGCTGGCATAATAATTAGTGTCGAATCGTGCATATATTTCCTTAAATGCGATACATGGAAAACATTGTGTATGCCCGCCAATCTTTCAAGTAACTCAACTCGATGGGCAAGCAGACCAATCCACTTAAGAATCTAAAAAGGTCCAACATAACGAGGTGCAAACTTTCCTGCTCTCCCAAGCTGCACAACTTCTGTCATCAGAGAAACCATCACAAATGAAGTCCTGGACTGAGAACTCCAAATCTCTACGCCACTTATTAGTATATCTGTTCTGTCTATCTTGGATTTCCTTCATCTTCCTTCTAATCATAGCTACCTTCTCCGCGGCTTCCCGAATCCTATCGGGACTAAGTGCTAACCAGTCTCCGGTTTCAACCCAACATGACGGTGATTTAAACGGTTGGCCATAAAGAGCTTCATAACGCACCATGCCAATACTTGCTTGGTAACTATTATTATAAGAGAACTCAACTAAGTAAAGATGCTCCTACCATGAACCTACACTCAAAAAATTCTTCAAAATCTAATTCACCCTCTCAGTCTGTCTATCAGTTAGAGGATGATATGCAGCGGTCAAACACAGCTTCGTTCCCAAAGTTGCTTTTAATTCTTCACAAAACTGGCTAGTAAAAATTGGGTCTTTGTCGCTTACAATGCTACTGTAAACTCCATGCAACCGAGCAATCTCCCTCATGTAAATATCTTCCAAGCTTGCTGCGGTCCTAGTTGGCTTCACTAGAATAAAATGTGCACTTTTGTTTAGGCGATCAACAATAACCCAAATACCTTCATTACCCTTTCTTGATCTAAGCAAACCATCAATGAATTCCATTGACACATGTTCTCATTTCCAACTTGGAATCTCAAATGGTTACAGTAATCTAATAGGTCTTTGATGGGCACCTTTAATTTGCTGGCAGTTTGCACATTTGCTAATATGAACAGAAATATCCCTCCTTTTCCCTATCACCAAAACACCCGCTTCATATTATGGTATATCTTTGTAACCCAGAATGGATACTTAGCTCGAATTTATGCCATTCTCCTAAAACTTCTTGCCTAAGACCATCGATATTCAGAATGCATATCCTTTCATTCATCCACAATATCCCATGGCTGTTTACTTTAAAGCTTGAACCCCTTCCTTCTTCAACCTCCTACATAATCTCTACAAGACAACTATCTTCCCTTTGCTTTCTTATGATACTTTCTAGGAGAGTCGGAATAACTTCCAAAAGAGCCAAAATTGCATTTTCACTTAAAAATCAGCTACCATATTGGCTTTCTCATGTGTATATAAAATATCAAGGTTATATGCTGTCAGAAATTCCAAGCAACACCATTGTCTCATGTTCAAATCCTTCTACTTGAAAAGATACATTAAGGATTTGTGATCCATGAAGAGCTCGAACTTTTCACCGAGTAAGTAACTCCTCTACATTTTTAATGCGAACACAACGGCTAATAATTCCAAGTCATGAGTTGCATAATTACGCTCATGAGACTTTAGCTGCCTATTAGAATAAGTGATAACCTTTTCGTGCTACATTAATACCGCATCCAAACCTACGCCATAAACATTGTGATACACAGTCAACCCTTTACTTCATCTGGTATAGTTAAGACTGGAGCGTTGGTTAACCTCTTCTTTAACTCTATGAATGCTTCTTCAAACTTCGTAGTCCAGATAAACTTAACATTCTTCTTTGTCAACTTTTTCAGGTGCGAGATGATTTTGGAGAAGCCTTAAATGAATTTCTTATAATAGCCAAGCCTAAGAAGCTTCAGACCTCTGTTGGAGTCTACGATGTCAATTGAAATACCATCCCCCGATACAACATGTCCAAGGAACCTTATTTATGATTGCCAGAAATGACATGTAGAATATTTAGCTTTATAAACATGCTTCCTCAACGTTTCCATCACAAAATTTAGATGGCGTTTGTGTTCCTCCTTGGTCTTGGAATAAATAAGAATATTATCTATGAACACCAATACAAATTTATTTAGTACGTATCTAAAAACTCGATTCATATGATCCACAAAATAGGTGGGTGCATTAGTTAGCCTAAAAGGCATAGATAACCACATGTAGGAACATTCTAACCCTTCTAATGATGTTAAAGGTATACTATCATCTTTTACCCTTAATTGATGAAATCCTGTAGCAAGATCCATCTATGAGAATACATGAGCACCACGAAGTTGGTTGAATAAGTCGTCTATATAGGGTAGAGGTACTTGTTCTGAACCGTCTATTTATTTAGCTTATGGTAATTAATATAAAGCCTTAGTGAACCATCTAACTTTGCAAAAAAAACTATAACTTCTCCCCAACTTAAGCGACTTGGTCTAATCAATCCCTTTCTTAGCAAATATTCTATCTAATTCCTTGGTTCCTCCTCTTTCGAAGCCGTCTAATGGTTAAGGTGAATAATAGGTTCCAACCGAGAATTAAGTCGATACGGAACTTAATCCCCCGATGTGGAGGTAATCTTTTAACTTCTTCAAAAACATCTAGAAAGTCTTTAACAATTAATATCGACCCTAACTCTTTTTGGGACGATCAAATGCATGCAGGAAGCTACTCATTACCTTGCTAGGCTTATCACACAACCCCTTTACTTCCCTCCCAATCCTTCTCTTCAACACTATCGTCCTCTCGACACAATCAAAAGCAGCTCCATTCTCTGCTAGCCGATCCATACCAATTAAAATTTCAAACCATTAAAACTTAGAATAGACATGTCACATGAAAAATGGTGGGTAAGGTAAGTAACACATATATTTTCACAAATCATATACAAATAGTTGCACTATCTACGGGGTTAGACACATAAATAGGGGTTTCTACGATTATTGGGGAAAGTTTTAATCTATTAACAATCTTTTTGGAATAAAACTGTGGAAAGCCTAATATCGAATAATACTTGTACAAAAATGTCATTAACATATAAAATACCTTTCAGAACTCTTATCCCTCTAACATCCTCTGAAGTTGATGGTTCGTCTTTGATGGCGTAAACCTTGGCTTGTTAACCATTCTTCATTAGCGGACAATCCTCCACCATATGTGCTGGCAGTTGTATCAAAGTGTCATTTGAATCATTGGAGAAATAGGACTTGTCTGCTGCATCTGAGCTCTGGAATTCTTATATAATCTTGGAATATAGGCCTTCTACTTACAAAAATTTCAAATATAATCCTTGTAATGGTTTTCCTGAGCCCCTCCTCCAATCTTCCCTCCTCACTGCTTCTTTCTTTGCTAATCGAACTCCCTCTTATTAGTATTATTGTTATTTTTGAGGGTAGTAGTCGACTTCTTCTTATCAAGGACTTTATAATGCAAAGCCATGTCTACGAGGTCTACAAAAGATCCTTTCAGGTGGGCAATCATCTTCTCATGAAATTCTTCCCTCATCCCAGCTATAAACATTTCATTCTTTTTAAGGAGAGTAACAATAAGACCAGGCCCCCAGCATGACAACTCATTGAACTTAGTTTCATACTCAGCTATGGTCATTTCCCCTTACATAAGATCTAGAAAAATTCTAAAAAGACGGGTCTTCTCTGCTGTAGGTATATACCGTTCTTCAAATACTTCTTTAAACCTTGCTCAAGAAAAGCTATCCTTTGTGCCATTTGTGGTAACCGAAACCTACCATGTTGAAGCTCCCTAATGTAATTGCTAAGATGATAGGAAGTTCTTTTGCTCATCATTAGTACAAATATCCTTAAATATCTTCTCACAGGAATGAAGCCAAGCCAAGACTTGGATAATAGAATCTAGGCCTTTAAACGACTTTGCCCCCAAATTGGCATGGTCTTTGCATAGGGATACAAAGTCAACTCGGGTTTTCTCAAGTGCCACTTCTTCTACCAGTCCTACCTTACAACATTTGGAGCTCGACCATTGGTTGTCATAGAATTGCCATCTCTCCTTCCTTGCCTTCCTTTAGTACTCATCTCTTACTATCTGAATATAGTAATGTAATGTTAGAACATACTAAGGAGATTAACCTTGGGAAAGGTATTAAATCAAACATATAAATGTTGATCAAAATAACTCAAATATTTAAATTGAGATAAAAATTACAAATACGTACTATCATGGACTAAACTCATTCTTGGGTTTAACTAACCCTATCTCTAATGAGTTAACCCTGACCAAGGCCTAGGTTTTCGCTCAATCTATACTTCATGCAAAGATTCGCCTTTCTTACTCCTGAAGATGACACTTAATACACCCAGGTATTTGAGTACCGATCTTCTAGGCATCTGAAAGACAGACCATTGGGGTATGATAAAAGGCAAGACAAGAAGAAAGAAACATCCAATGTAACGATGTATGGAAATAATATATAGTAGAACATAAGATAATACATACAGTCACTCCAAAAATGAAACATCAAAGTTGCAATAGGTGCTAACTTCAGCCAGGGACACTTATGACTGTCTGCACCCACAATGTTGATATATAACTACATATAATGATAGCAGAAATAAAAAACTATAACTAGATAACGGTGAAGCCTCCTGCTTTATGCTCCTTCAAAATGCAACCGTAAGAACCTGGAAAACTTGGCTACTAATTAGATACCCGAGAGTTTAAGGGAAAGAAAGAAAAACTCCATATCAGACATGGTTCTGATGTGAGCAAACTCAAAACATACAATTTTATGAAAAACAAAGGTATTTCATAAGACTACGCCGCATATAAATACGGACGGGTTTTTACCTTAGGATAACCAAAACATTTATACTTGAAATCAAGGATATTATTGTTAATTTTAAATAAGATAGCTAAAATGCTTGCATCTCACATTCTAGTATTGGCATAACTAAATCCGTAACCCATGTATTAGAAAATGGATTTCAACAGTGATAAGGCTACTAGGGTATCGCATATCACAATTCACCTCAAGAGAAAAGTGTACCGAGAGCCTTAACCGACTCCCTACAAATCAGGACCAACATATCCTTTCCTGGATAGTACCGAATATAATCGTCCCTCGGTTGTCATCAACAACTGTATTAGGCCTAATGCATACATCCAAATGAAATACCAATCTAGATCAGTGATGATCACACCCTAATGATAACGAACTATATAGCTCTGAAGCACATCCTCTGTTTTAGTCTTACCCTTATGTGAGGCTTGAGGCAACGATTACCTTTTTAGCAAAACCATCTTGGATTACTAACACTACCCTCCAGGCAACCAATGCAATGTTGGAATTCACCTATACAACCTGTTCTAGGATCGAACAATCGCACTAACCTTTCTACCTTCCATTTTGGAATCACCCTCATGATAGGCAGTACAACTCCATAGCATACTTCACAATGATTCTAACATTAAGCATTCATTAGTTTGAAGTGGTTAGGATAAATCATACTCCTTCGAAACCGGCATCTTCGAAGTAAAGCGATGAATTCATGGCTAACTTAGTTATAGATCTTTTAGAAGTATGCGAAAAAATATAAGAGTCCCATCTTGGGGGATCTCAAATATACATTATTTAAAGCGAACCACGTTTCATATAAATGAGTCATCGCCGGGGGATCTCAAACCGTATGAAATCGTGAGGCTTGCATTAATACCATACCTAAACCTATGCCACAAGCATTCATATACATTGTCAACCTTCCACCACCATTTAGCATAGCTAAGATTGGAGCAGGTTAACCACTTTTTTAACTCAATGAATACTTCTTCACACTTCGGAGTCCAGATAAACTTAACATCCTTCTTTTCCAACTTTTTCAGGTGCAAGGTGATTTTGGAGAAATCTTGAATGAATTTTTTATAATATCCTGCCAAGCCTAAGAAGTTTTGGACCTTTGTTGGAGTCCGTGGTGTCTTTCAATCTATAAAAGCTGCTATTTTCTCAGATCAACTAAAATATCATCCCCTGACACAGCATGTCGGGGGAACCTTACATCCGATTGCCAAAAAAGGTAGTTAGAAAATTTAACTCTTAAAATGTGCTTCGTCAACGTTTCCAGCACAATTTTCAGATGGTGTTTGTGTTCCTCCTCATTTTTGGAATAAATAAGAACATTATCTATGAAGACCAACACAAATTTATTAAGAAAATCTCTAAAAACTTGATCCGTAAGATCCATAAAATAGGTGGGTGCATTAGTTAGCTAAGAAGGCATAACATACCACCTGTAGAAACAATCTGACCCTCTGAATGCTGTTAAAGGTATACTATCCTCTGCCACCTTAAGTGATAAAATCTTATAGCAAGATCCATCTGTATAGATACCCAGCACCATGAAGTTGGTCGAACAAGTCATCTATACAGGGTAGAAGATACTTGTTCTGCATCGTCTGCTTATTTAGCTCATGGTCAACAAAAGGCCTTAGCGAACCATCTAACTTTGCAACAAAATATACAACTGCTCTCTAACTTGAGCGACTTGGTCTAATCAGTCCCTCTCTTTGCAAATCATATGTCCGATTCCTTAACTCCTCCTTCTCTCTTAGAGCCATTTTACAGATATGGTGAATAACAAGTTTCCAACTGAGGATTAAGTCGATATGAAACTCAATCTTCTGATGTGAAGGTAAGCTGTGAACTTCTTCAAAAACATGTGGGAAGTAATAAACAATTAATATCGAACCTAACTCTTTTGGGACGAATCAAGTGCATACAGGAAACTACTCATTACCTTGCTAGGCTCATTACACAACACTTTAACTTCCTTCCCCGTCTTGACATAATCAAGAACAACTCCATTCTCTGCTAGCCAATCCATACCAAATAAAATTTCAAACCCATTAAAATCTAAAACAAACATGTCACATGAAAAATGGCGAGTAAGGTATGTAACTCGTACATTTTTCACAAATCATAAGCAGATTAATTGCACCATCTACGGGTCAGACACACAGATAAGGGTTTCTATGATCCTAGAAAGTTTTAATTTATTAACCAGTCTTTTAGAAATAAAACCGTGGAAAGCCCCAACATCAAATTATACTCATACTAGAATGTTAATAACATATAAAGTACCTTCGAAAATTCCTTTCCCTTTAACATTCTCCAAAGTAGATGGTTCATCTTTGATGGCATATTTTGGTTTGCTAATCCTTCTTCATTAGCGGACAATCCTTCACAATATGTCCTAGCTGCTGGCAATTGTAGTAGAATGTTTTGAATCATTGGAAAAATAGGACCTCTCTGCTGCTTTTGAGCTTTGGAATTCTTACATAATCTTGCAATATGGCCCTTCTGCATACAAAAATTGCATATATAATCCTTGTAACGGTTTTCCTGAACCCCTCCTCCTGGCTTCCCTTCTCACTGCTTATTTCCATGCTCATTAAACTTCCTCTATTAGGGATTATTGTTAAAACTAGGTGTAGTTGTTGGCTTCTTCTTATCAAGAACTTCATAACGCAAAGCCATCCCTAGGAGGTTTTTAAAAGATCCTTTCAGTTGGGTAGTCGTCTTCTCATAAAATTCTTCCCTTATCCCAACTACAAACATTTCATTCTTTTAAGGGGAAGCCCGAAGAGAGGCAATCATTGAATTTAGTTTCCTACTTAGCTACAGTCATTTCCCCTTGCTTAAGATTTAGAAAACTTTTGTAAAGACAGGTCTTTCCTACTATAGGCATATAACGATCTTCAAATACTTCTTTAAAACTTTCCCAAGAAAAACTATCCTTTGGGACATTTGCGGTAATCAAATCCCATCATGCTGAAGCTCCCTTCTATAATTGCTAAGATGCAAGGAAGAGATTTTACTCATCATTAATACAAAGCCTCTTAAAGATCTTCTCAAAAGAACGAAGCCAAGCTTTGATTTAGATAATTGAATTTGTCACATTAAACGGCTTCCCACCCAAATTGGTATAGTCTTTGCATAGGGATGCAAAGTTAACTTGGTGTTGCTCGGGTGCCATTTAATCTACCACTCCTACCTTAGCAGCATTTGGAGCCCGACCATTGGTGGTCGTAGTAATGCCAGCTCCCCTTCCTTGCTTTCCTCTAGTACTCATCTCTTATATAGTAAGATAATTTAAGAATACATTGACGAGATTAACCTAGGGAAAATGTATTAAATCAAACATATAGACGTTGATCAAAATAACTCGAATACACACACACACACAAAAAAATTACAAACATGCACTCTCGTAGACTAAACTCATTCTAGGATATCACCAACCCTATCTCTAATGAGTTGACCCCAACCAAGGCCTAGATGTTCGCTCAGCCAAAGTTTGGATACCACATGTAACGTTTCACCCTTCTTACTCCTAAAGACGACACTTAATACATCCACGGTATTTATGTACCAATCATCTAGGTGTTCGAAAGACAGGCTGTTGGGGTATAAGAAAAGAAAAGACGAGAAGAAAGAAACATAGAATCTCACAGCGCATGGAAATCATATATAATAGAACATAAGATAGTACATATATCCACTCCCAGAATGAAACATCTGAGTTATAATAAGTACTAACTTCAGCCAGGGATAGTTATAACTGCATACCTCCACAATGTTGATATATAACTACACACAATGATAACAATGGAAATAAAAATATATAACCAGATAACGGTGAAGCCTCCTGCTCCATGCTCTTCCAAAAATATTACTATAAGAACCTGGACTACTTGGATACTCAAAAATTAGAGTACCCAAGAGTTTAAGAGAAAGAAAAACATCGAGTCAAACATGGGTCTGGTGAGAGTAAACCGAAAACATATGCTTTTATGAAAGACAAAGGTATATCGTATGACCACGTCGTACATCAACACAGACACGTTTTTACCTTACGATAACCAAAACATTTATACTTAAAATCATGGATATTATTGTTAATGTCTAGGTTTGAAAATAAATAAATAAAATAACTAAAATGTTTGCATCTCACATTCTAGTATTGGCACAACTATGTCCATATAGCACATATTGGAAAATGGATTTCCATAATGACAAGGCTACCGGGGTACCACCTGTCGTTGTATACCTTTAGAGAAAATGTATCGAGAGCCTTAGCTGACTCCCTGTAAATCAAGACCGGCCAAGCTTTTCTTGGATAGTACCGAATATAATCATATCTCAGTTGTGATCAACAACCGTACTAGGCCTGAAGCATACATCCAAAAGAAATATCGATCTAGATCTGGGATGATTACACCTAATGGTAGCGAACCACATTTCCCTAAAGCATATCTCATGTTTTTGACATTCCTAGGTGCGAAGGTTGAGGTGACGATTAGCATTTTTAGCAAACCCATCTTAGAATGCTAACACTGCCCCCCAGGCAACCAATGCAATGCTATCATCCATTCATGTAAGTTATTCTAGGATCAAACAAACACACTACCCTTACCTCCTTCCATTTTGGAATCACCCTCAGGATAGATAATATAACTCCATAGCATACTCTATAATGATTTAGAACATAAAGCGTTTATTAGTTTGAAGCGGTTCGGATAAACCATATTCATTTGAAACCCATGTCTCCAAACTTAAGCAATGGATTCCCGGCTAACTCAATTCCAGTTCTTTTAGAAGTATGTGAACAAATATAAGAGTGCCCTCTGGGGGATCTCGAATATACATTCTTAAAAGTGAACTACATTTCATAGGAACGAATCCTCATCGAGGGATCTCAAACGGTATAAAATCGTGAGGCTTTTATATACTCCCTAATATGAAAATCGAACATTATATATTTATCACCTCTTTTTGATTTCAACGCCGTACCATACGTCGGTTAATGATGAAGTCGGACAAGTTAGAGTACTAACCTTGCCTTGACGACATTTTAAATTCTCATAGATGGAAACAGGCTTCCATACCCCCAAATTTAGTGTTAAGTATAAGATGAAGTACCATATATATACTTGATAAGTGTGTGCACATATATATTCTAGTGTGCACAACAAGTTCCAATAATTTTTGGTCGATGAAAAGTCAAAAATCCAAAAGCAATTGTCGGTCACATTTTTTATCTTTCTTTGAACTACTTATTTTTATAAACCAAATTCAAAAACAAGTTTATTATCATTAGTTATAACATAACGTCTATTTGATTTACAAAATCCATTATTTAATTATTTGAAAATATACTAAATATTCCTACTTAAAATGATTAAATTGTGCATCGTTATAAGCTCCATGAATACTTAAAAGATAACTGAGCCATCTCTTAGATTACCCCACTTTACACTCTACAATACATTAATATCTCAGAAAGAAGGATATGAGCTCTATTAGATATGTTTCATTCCATAATAAGCAAGACCAATTGCCTTTTTCCTATTGGGAATATACATTGGAAAGTGCAGGGAAAATGTTAAATTTAATGCTTGCTAAATCTTTGCCAATGAAGCCATATGAGATATGGTATGAGAATAAATTTTACCTAAAGTATTTGAAGATGTGGGGTTGTCTAGCATATATAAGAATTTAGGCCTCAATAAATTTGAAGCAAGGTCGGCTCTACGCAAACTAACAGGATACCCTAAGATTTCTATGGGATACATTTTCTATAACAATGAAGAACAAAAAGTTAAAATTTTCATGATATGCTATCTTAAAAGGGATTTATATCAGAATAAATTAACGCTATAATTGAATACTTGGATGAGATCCATGAGGTTACCGTAGAGGTTGGATCGGTAGAAGAATCAAATATACCATCATAAGGAAACTTGCAATCTATTCGAAGATCTAGTTGGGAATGTCGCACACCTACAAGATATTACAATTTTCTTATGGATGGAAAGAAAAGGTTTGTGTCTTATAAAAAGAAAATCCCCTCACATTTCGACAAGCACTATAGAATAAAGACTCTGCACTTTAGCTTTAAGCTATGAAATCTGAGGTACATCCACCTATGACAACATAATTTGGACTTTTAATGACATACATGAAGGGATAAAATCCATCAGCTTCAAGTGCATCTTTAAGAAAAAGCAAAATGAAGATTGAAATATGGAGACCTATAAGTCAAGGATAGTCGCGATGGTTTTCATTTGATTCAAAGAGTTGATTATGAAAAAAAAATTCATCTGTAGTCATGTTTAAGTCCATTCGGATAATTCTTTTAATCGTCGCATTCTATAATTACTAAATGTGTTAGGCCGATGTGAAAATGGTGTTTCTAAATGATTATTTAGAATAGACCAATTACATGTTGTAGTCCGAGGGTTTCGAGATCAGTGGAAGCGAGGGAAAGGCATTCAAATTATTAAGATCAATTTGTGGTATTAACCAAGATTCAAGAAGTTAGAATATGTGTTTCAATAAAGTAATTAACCAGTTTGGTTATTATAATAAAATAAAGGAAGTAGGCATATATTTGTGACAATATAGAAGTGCTATCGTATTCATAGACTTGTATGCTGACGATTTGCTCTTGGTTGGCAATTACATTGCATTGTTGCAAGTAGTGAAAGCATGGTTATCCAAGAATTTCTCCACGAAAGATTTGAGAGAAGCAACCAATATACTTAGTTTAAGGATACATAGAGATAGACCCAAATGGTTTTTGATATTGTCCATGTCCTTATACATAGATATCATACTAAAAAGATTTAGCATGGAAAATTCCAAGCATAGAAATATTATGATGCAATCTGCAGTTGTCCCATTTAAGAAGGATGCTCCTCATACTGATGAGGAGAAATAGTGCATCAAGGAGATACCGTATGCATCCGCAAACGGTTCCATCATGTATGCTACGTCATGTATTTAACTAGATATGGCTTATGCATTAGGATGCGAAAGCCGATATCAACCTAATCCTACAGAAAACATTGGATATCGCTGAAGTATATCTTATTTCATTAAAAAATATTAGACTGAATCCTTGTATATGAGAATGAAGACCTCCTTATGAAGGGTTGTTAATCCAAATTTTAGCCTTGCATTGAAATATTTTTGAATATATGGAATTCAAATAAAATGGCAATAAATATAAAATTCAAAAAATATATGCAATGTTTTTTATTCGATGACCGAATGCAAGAAATACAAGTCATCTCCCTCGGTTCAAATATAGAAAATCAAGAAAGGAGTAGATGTGCAAATTCATATTTCTAAAGATCCTCGTATCAAAAAGATCAAGTCATAGTTTTTCTCCATCAGCCATTAAAGGAGGTCTTGGGCTCTCATGGGAGTTCAAAAATGTCCAACCCTGCATTATGATTTGTGCCAAGAGAGGTAAAGAAGAGAGAAACCCCTTTTTAGGTCAGGTTGGGTCTCTATTTGTAGAGGTTGAAGAGTGGTATGGCTCTCTTGGATTAGTTGATCGAAGTTGACGTGAATTGGTGACTTGGCAAGATGGATGATCTTGATGGTGTCACTTGTTATCAACTTAATACACTAGAGATTCATGTGGATCACTATCTTGGCCATGGTATCAAAAAAAGATGGCATGGTTATATAAGAGTGATTTGAAGCTTTGTTATACATAATACCCTTCATATAAGTAGACTACTTCTTTGTATAGGCTATTGCTTGGATTTCACCATTATATGATGGCTTTAGTTAGCACATGAGGGCTCTATTCAACACATAATGACATTAATCAATACACAATAGCTTGATATTCATCATGATGGCTTGAACCATCATGATAGCCTGATTTATCAGATTACTCTTTATCCATTCGATAGTTTGAATTATTATGATGGCTCAAATCATCAAGACGGCTTTGATGGCATTATTAATTGGATCACGATAGCTTGAATACTCTCTTCGTGATGGCTTTGGACAACATATCACAACTTTTTTTTGATATTTCTCAGTGGTTTCGGTAACATATCAGGATGGCTTCGATACTTTTTGATGGTTTAGATAACATCTCATGATGGCTTCTTTACCAACGATGGCTCTATTTGCCTATGATAATTCTATATACGCACGAAGGCTATATTGTTCATGATTGTTTTAATTGTACATGATGTATTCAATTAATAGTAATGACTTTATTTTTTTACTTTCTTGGATTGCATGCGATGACTTCCACCTATATATGAAAGCTCCAAATAAAACGCAATGACCTCTATTTGCATGTGATGTCTTCCATCTACATATGATGGCTTCAAATAGGATGCAATGGCCTTCTTTTTTTATCAATCTGCCCTTGAAATTTTGGGTGTAAAACTTGGTCCCCCTTGAAAAGTAAGTTTTTTGCTTTATCTTAAGTAAACTTCCATTCTAGAATTGTTCCTCTTTCTTCTCAAAATTATCATTCTCTGGTGCTTTATCCTTCATCACCAATTTCTTATACTAATTTTACTTGCCATAACTTTTATTCCTTAACATTGTGAATTTCCATTAAAAAAGTTTTCCAAAACATATAGGTTTTTCAATCTTTTAAAAAGATTTTTGTTCGCAATAACCATTCTTGAAAATATATTTTTTAAGGTGAAGAATTTCTCATAAATTTATTCGAAGATATCCTTATAAGAGATTTCATAACCCTATTTGGAAACCATTTGATGTGAAAATCAAATATATGAACTTACTGAAGTACGATTTTTCGAAGAATGGATTTTTTTAAAAGTAAGAAAATCTACTTGAAACCTTTTGAGATTAGCTTTTGTTAGAAAGAATTGATGCCCTGATAAGTTAGAAACTTACAAAGTTATGGAGAAATGCATTTTGTCCTTTGCCTATCCTAAGTTTGGTTGTTTATCGAATAAGGAATTCAGTCGATTGTCCTTCTTCGAATGGTTGTTTTCATAGACCTTGCTTGATTATCAAAGTATCCATTATCCATCTCTCTTGGATGGGTGCTTTGGCCAGTCCCGACGGCAAAATCAAAGACTAAATTGACCATCACTCTTTGGATCGTTGCTTTGGCCAGGTCTTAAGGAGGACCAAAAGCTTTTCATCCATCTCTCTTGGATGTGTTCTTTGACCAGGCCCGACGGTGAGATCAAAGGTTTAATTGACCATCACTTTATTGATGGTTGCTTTGGCTAGGCTCTAAGGTGAGACCAAAGCTTTTCGTCCATCTCCCTTGGATAAGTGCTTTGACCAGGCTAGGCAACGGGATAATAGGCTTAATTGACCATCACTCTTTGAATGGTTGCTTTAATCGGGCCCAAAGGCGGGACAAAAGGCTTTTCGTCCATCTCTATTAGATAGGCGCTTTGACAGGCCCGGTAGTGGGATCAAAGGCTTAATTCCATCAATCTTTGAATGATTGCATTGGCCAGACCCGAAGGCGAGAATATAGGCTTTTCATCCATCTCCCTTGGATAGGTACTTTGATCAGGCCCAACGGTGGGACCAAAGGCTTAATTGACCATCACTCTTTGGATGGTTGCTTTGGACAGGCTTGAAGGTGGGACCAAAGGCTTTTTCATTCATCTCCCTTGGATAGATGCATTGATCAGACTCGGCGGTGGAATCAACGGCTTAGTTGACCTCTTCCAAGTAGGATGTGTACCTCCGCTTAACTAATCTCACCAACCTCGTCAGGATAGGAGCTAAGTCAAACATATCGCATCTTTGTCCAGGAGCTTATTTGTTAGGACGATTCCTTTGAAATCCATTATCTCTTGTCCTAAATTGTTACAGTTTCATATCTTTGATACCACATCTTTATTAGATCCGCTTGACCAATAGGAGTTTAATAGTAGAGATTCTTTTCCATGTTGATTTTGGAATTTACTTTCCTTTCTTGCCATTTGAATACTGAATCATTCTCTTTACGAGTTTCCTTGGACTGGGATACTTCAAAATTTTTTTTGCTTGTTTATATTTCACGGCTCACAATATGGTTTTGGCCAATCTCAAAGGTTTCTTTGTAGGTTCTTACTCTGGTCTCTAACATACATGATTTCCTAATATGGTGGAATCCTTACTTTGTTCGACATGATCACTTAAAATTCTTATGTTGGTGAAATAACGACATGTCTAATCGCCTTTTGGTTTGGGTTTTGTATGATCGCAAATCAAAGGCAATTATACTACTTGAATTTTCTGACCGAAGTGCCCTTTTTGGGTTATCCTTTATCATTTTATTCATGGCTTTAGTTGTCTATAAATTTCAAGATTTTTTAGTAGATAATGTCTCGGCTTCTCCCATTTGGAACAATAGTTAACTTATTTTCATTTGTAAGTATGATATCTAAGTAAAAATTGAAAAGAATAATTCTTCTTATATTGTTTTGTCAATTATAATGTACGAAGGCATAACATCTTTAACTCCTTTTGTTTAGTCTTACCTTGCGATAATGTTTCCTTGACTAACACTTATTTAATTAATCACATGCCAATAACAGTGGCCACTGATTTCCATAAGTGAATGTGAAGTTGGGGATTGGGATTCTATCTCATCTTTATACCTAAGTTGATGGTAGAAGCTTACCATGAATAAGACCAATAATCCATTTTTGAGATTGAGGATTGTTACTTTATTATTAGGAAGAGATCCACATTCGGTAAAAAATCATATATTCCAGTAAACTCATGCCTTTAATCGCCGAAATTTACGAGGATCGAGAATCATATAATCTTTATTTACTTGGAAGCTTGTTCATAGAAGAGAATAAAAACAATATCCAACATAATAAATCGTGTCGATCGATAGGTTGGGGTAGTATGCTTTCACAGAATATGCTTTCTATTTAAAAATCCATGATCAGATCTCTTATTGGACTAAACTGATGGATAACACTTCTAAACTTTACTAGATAAGGAGTTATACTTGATAGGAAATCCTTACTGATAATGTTGATTATACAGAGATGGATTATTTCTTCGATCCTGAAATGTACCATTATAATTTGAGGGAACTATTTCATCTATAAGTGGTATTCGTTTTCAATAAAAGAATCCATGAACTTAGAATCTTGTTTAATGAAGTATTCGATCCATGGAGATTGTTCCAATAATATTTGCTAAGCCTGAAAATTTCAAATATCCATTTATATGAAACAGGTACTTGTATTCTAACATTGGGATTCATAATCCATGCTTTTTGATGCTTCCAAGGGTTTTCCTTAAAAGGCCATGTTGATATTCAATAAATTCTGATGGTCTAGACGCTTAGTCTTATGCATTTCGATAGTAGGAGTTTTATTTGTTAGAACCTCGATTTCGATGACAACAACTATACAAGGACTTGCATTCAATATACATAGGTATATATATCATCCATATGCACGTAGACTTTCACGACCAAGACTTGAAGACTAACACAAGGATTGTTGTATTGAGATATCTTAGTACATTCTGGTAATATCGTAAATAGATGATATGTACAATCTCCTTGAGTAATCTTTACAAGCATTTGCACATACAAATTACTTAAAAAAGAAGATAACAGAATATTCATGTGTCAGACGTATGGCATATATCCTCAGACATCTGGCAACATGTTCTGGTTTTATATTTTTAAACGAACTAGAAGTCTGGCACAAATGGCTAGAGATCTGACATGGGTAACGACCACTTTTCTCCGAAAGTCATCTTCTTCAATCGAAGAGTTGCATCCTCCTGTTTTGATCATAACTCTTTCTTCTCAAACATTGTAACTCTTGGAATGAAATAGTGTGAACTAAAAGTCATTACTTCTCAAACAATCTCTTCACCATTTATAAATAAACATGAAATTGAAAGTTACAATTAACTTATTGATTTTGAACTTTCTTTCTTTATTTTCTAATATTTCTATGATTTCCAAAAGAAGTAAAAAAAACACACTTTTATCTCTTGCTTATATCAAAAGCTTAAACTACATACTACTCAAGGAGATTATAGAAAAAAGCTGTACTTGTAGGCAAAATCAATGTTGCATAGAACACACATTTGTCAAAGAAATACTCTTGTATAAAAGCCTATTCCTTCGGATAAAGCAAGGGAAATTAGTTAGTGTATTTCCAAAGGGGAGATTTGGGACTGGTTGGACGGGAGGTTCGAACCAGCATAAAAACTCTGGTGTGATTGCTTTTAATTTTTGCCTACATTATTACTCTATGCAATTCATACTATCATACACGTAGTTTTCATATACTATATACATACACGATCCACATAGGCTTTCAATTGGTATCAGAGCAAGGTTAGTTCAAATCACAGTAACACGTGTTTGAAAATTGTTAATATGGAAAGTATCTTTCAAGAAGGTTAGTCAACTGCACGTCCTCCACTATTCACCGGATCTAATTATGCATATTGGTCAACCCGAATGAGAACTTTTATGGAAGCAAGTGGTTTGGAAATATGGTCAGCAACTTAAATTAAGTATGTATCACCTGAAACAAATATTAGCACATGGACAGATGCACAAAAAACTGACGCTTCTAATAATGCTAAAGCTATGAATGTACTATTTTGCTCTCTTGATAAAAATGAATTTTCACGTGTTATGTTATGTACTACTACGTATGATACATGGCGTACTTTACAAGTTACACACGAAGGTAGAACTAAGGTCAAACAAACAAAAAAAATCAATTTTACAAAATCAATTTTCATCTTTCAAAATGAAACAAAAAGAGTCAATTGTTGACATGTATTCAAGATTTCAAACTATACAACACGATCTTATGGCACCAAGAGTTAAATTTACTGATTTTGATTTAGTATCTCGAATTCTCAATTCTTTACCATCGAGTGGGAAAGAAAAGTACTAGCTATCGTAGAAGCTAATGATCTCTCTGTGCTCAAAGTTGAAGAGTTGATTGGAAATTTAATGTCATATGAAGCAAATTTGTAGGCCAGAAAGGAATAAAACCATAAAAGAAGAACATAGCATTTCAAGCAAGCAATGAAGATTCTGAATTGGATGAAGATTAAATTGTATTTATTGCCAAGAACTACAACAAATTTAAAAAATTCAAGAAAATGACTAGATTCTAAAATAAAGGAAAATCAAACTCAGTAAATCAAACTTCGATTAAGTGCTTTGGATGTGATCAGTTCAGACATATGAAGAAGGATTCACAAAACTCAACATCGAAAAAAAGAAAAATAACTTTGAGAAATTTAAGAAAAAGAGAAAGGCATTGCAAGTCACATGGGATGACTCCGACTCTTCCTCTTCGTCCGATAGTGACAGTGAAAGTGATACAGAGCAAGCAAATGTATGTTTCATGGCACATACTAATGAGATATGTCCCAATCTTACTTATGATGAAATTTTAGAAATAAGTATGAAAGTCGACGACAAATATAGAGAAACTAAAAAAATTAAATAAAGAATATGTTGCTAAAATAAATCGATTAGAACTGGAAATAGGGTTACTAAAAGATGAAAAATCTATTTTAGAAGAAGAATTAGAAAATGCTCAAGAAAAATGTAAGAATCTTTCTATTGAAAATAATGCTTTATCTTGTGAATTAGGAAAAGTTAAACTAGAAAATAATAAAATTAATAATGAGCATATTATCTTAAAAGATAATCTAGAAATTTCAAGATCTGAAAATACTGATCTTAAAAGAAAATTGGATAAAATTACAAATAATGTTACAAGTTTAACAAAGAAAAATAAGTCTTGGAGAATTTAATTAAAATTTCCAAACCATTCAAAAATCGAAATGGAATAGGATTTGAGAATAAAACAAAAATTACAAATATAGTAAAATCTATATTAAGATAAAACCTTCTTCCAAAAATAGGAAATTAATCACAAATTCCAAAATGATTAAAACATGGGTTCCGAAAACAAATAACAACCTGATTGAACAAAAACATATAATTAATTATATGAAAGAAGTAATTCACAATAATAATTACATTTCTAATGGAACCAAACCATCTTGGATATGGTTACCCTCACAAACTAACACTTAGGACCCAAAAATAAAATGGGTACCGATTTAAATATTTTTATTTTTTTGCAGGTATCCAAATAAAAATATAAAGAGAAATGGTTATTAGATAGTGGGTGCTCCAAACACATGATAGGAAATGCTCACATGCTGTCAAATATAAAATACATTGATGGTGGCACTGTAACTTTTGGCGATAATTCAAAAGGGTTCGTCGTTGGCATTGGAGAAGTCATCAATATCGGTATCTCCAACTCTCCTATTATTTCAAATGTTTTATTAGTAGAAAACGTAAAACATAATCTTCTTAGTACAAGTCAGTTGTCTGATAAAGGGTTGAAATAAAATTTGAAAAAGATAAATGTAAAATTTTCGATCAGAGCAAAAATTTACTCTTCGAAGGATTTAGAAATCATAATATATATATATATCCTAAATATGAACAATAAAAATAATTCGGATTTTTGTCTATATGCTAATCATCCTTGGATTTGACACAAACATTTTTGTCATATAAATTTTAAATATATCAACGAACTAGCAAAACATGATCTAGTTAGAGGTCTACATAAAACTAATTATAAAATTAAAAATTTATGTGACGCTTGTCTAATAGGCAAGTTAAAGAAAAGTTCCTTCAAATCTAAACATAAAATATCTACTAAGCAACAATTAGAATTACTTCATTTAAATTTGTTTGGATCAACATAAGTACGTAGTATAAATCATAACAAATATGTGTTCATAATTGTAGATGATTTTTCAAGGTGTACTTGGACATTATTTTTAAAACATAAAAGCGAAACTTTTGGAATGTTTAAATTCTTTACAAAACGGATTAATAACCTGATGGATTTAAAAATAAAAAATATACGCAGCGATCATGGAGGAGAATTCAAAAATGAATTTTTTACTAATTTTTGTAAAAAAAGGAATTAGTCATAATTTTTTGATTCCACAAAGACCACAACAAAGTTAGTCGAAAGGAAAAATAGAACTTTACAGGAATGTGCACGAACACTACTAAATAGTAAAAATCTATCCAAACATTTCTAGGCTGAATCCATTGCCACTGTCTGTTATGTATTAAATCGTGTCACTTCGACCTATGACTAAAAACATGTTATGAAATATTTTATGGAAGAAAACCAAAAGTTTCGTACTTCAGAACTTTTGGGTCAAAATATTTTATTTTAAATACTAAAGATAATCTTGGAAAATTTTATCCCAAAGCGGACGAAGGAATTTCCATTAGTTATTCAGAACATAGTAAAGCTTGTAGAATTTATAATAAACGAAAAAATATTATAGAAGAAAGCTTACATGTGTCTTTTGATGAAAATTTCCAACAAACCGTTAAAGAAGAAGAAAATGAAATTTTAACTCAAAATCAAATTGAAAATACAAATAATACGAATAATTCATCCTCTGATAATAATGAAAATGATTTTAGATCACCCACATGAACAATAAAAAATCATCCTTTGGATAATATAATTGGAGACTTAAATTTCGAGTCACTAGAAATAACTTAAATCAAATGAGTCACGTTGCTTTTATATCAAATACGGAACCTAAAAATTATAAAGAAGCATCTAAATATGATACTTGGATTTTAGCAATGCAAGAAGAATAAAATCAATTTGAACGTAATAATGTATGGGAACTCGTTCATAGACCATCAGATTAATCTGTAATAGGAACAAAATGGTTTTAAAAAACAAAGCAGACGAAAATGAAAATATTATTTGTAACAAAGGAAGATTAGTGGCTTAAGGCTACAATCAAGAAGAGGAAATTGATTATGAAGAGACGTTTGCTTCCGTAGTTCATCTCGAAGCAATTCGTACTCTACTTGCTTTTGCGTGTCATCACAACTTTAAATTATTTCAAATGGATTTTAAGAGTGCCTTCTTAAATGGTTTTATTAAAGAAAAAGTTTTTGTAAAAAAACCACCATTATTTATTCATGAAAAATACCCAAATCATGTTTTTAAACTAAAAAGGCATATATTGTTTAAAACAGGTACCACGTACTTGGTACGATCGACTAAAAACTCATCTACAAAATTCTGGATTTCATATTGGCAAAATAGACACTACATTATTTATAAAACATAAAAATAACAATATACTAGTTGTACAAATATATATTGATGACATTATATTTGGGTCAACGAACGAAAGTTTATGTAATGAATTTTCTGAAATAATGAAAAATGATTTTGAAATGTCACACATGGGTGAATTAATTTTTTTCCTTGGATTACAAATAAAACAATTGGACAATGACATTTTTATAAATCAAGAAAAGTATTGTTAGGATTTAACTAAACGATTCGAAATGGAAAACACTACTAGTAAACCAACTCATATGAGTACAACCTTATATTTAGACAAAGATGAAAATGGAAAAGATTTTGTTCAAAAATCTTATCATAGTATGATAGGCTCTTTATTATATTTCATAGCTTGTCGACCCGATATAAGGATGAGTGTTTGTTTATGTGCACAATTTCAAGCTCGACCAAAGGAATCACATCATAGAGCAGTCAAACGGATTTTACATTACTTATCTAACACCAAAGACTATGGCTTATTCTATCCTAAAGGTACAATTTTCGAGCTTGTATCATTTAGCGACGCAGACTTTGGATGTTGTAAAACGAACAGAAAAGGCACAAATGGAACCTGCCATTTTATTGGTTAATCTTTAGTTTCATGGTTTAGCAAAAAGCAAAATTGTGTTTCTCTTTTAACTTGTGAAGCAGAATACATCTCTGCCGCTCTGGCTTGTGCACAAGTAATATATATGTGACAAACACTTCACGGTTTTGGTAAAACTATAACTTGTTCTCCTAAATATTGTGATAATACAAGTGTAATTAATCTATCTAAGAATTCTATAAATCATTGTCGAACTAAACATATTGATATTAGACATCACTTTCTTGGAGATAACGTAGAAAAAGGAGTAATATCTTTATAATTCATTAACACCGACAACCAGATAGTAGACGTTTTTACAAAACCATTATGTGAAAAATTGTTTATCAGACTTAGAAGGGAACTCGGAATATGTTCCTTATCTGAACTTTAAGAAACACAAGAACAAAAGTCAGAATTCTTTTTACCTCTCAACATTAGTGGCTAACAGGTCATCTAATTTCTATACCAAGTTTTTCTGCAAACCACTAATATTTTATCAAATAAAACATTTTTTTTAAATTGAAAATCCTACTCTTATATATATATATATATCAATTTTTTTTTAAACCAAATCACAGTAAAAAATTCATTAATACATACCTTTGTAAATAAATATTGAAGTTTTTCAACATGTCATCCGACCATGACTCCACTTACTCTACCATTGATTTTTCATCACCATCGTCGGGTAGTACGTATACATCTCCTGCAGAAACAACTCCTAAATCATCTTTAATCCTAAACATTGTTTCTTCGCCTACACATCATACTGGCTATTCTCTAAAAGGAAAGAAAGCGAAGCCTGGTGTTAATCTTCTACAATTCTCTCTTGCTGACAAAGTCGACGAAATCCATGACTATCAAAAAGAGATGATGGATGTGTAAAGAAAAATGTATTATGAACAAAGACGTCAAGGAGCTCATCTCAATTTTTTGGAGAAATGCATTCTTGCCATATGTGGACATTCTCCTACAAAGGATTGTGTTCATGTACGATCTCCTCGTCTGATTGAAACTCCTCCACATGCTCATCAAATAAGTCCACGTAAACTATGGGGAGAAGGAACATCTGAAGCCCAATTCAGTCCAGTACCTCCTTCTTGGTCTCCGATACGAGCATTAAAAAAGGATACAAAAGAGAGACAAAATTCGTAGGAGAAAAAAAAAATCTGTTCTTCTAAAAATCGTATTTCATATATATATATATATATACATATATTATATTTATTATCTAAATCTCATAACTCAACCCATTCAAGCATACACCTTATATCTTGTTCTTAAACGAAAAGTTATATAATAAATCCAATAATTTCTAAATACAAACAACATTGCCACTATTCTACCGCAAACAAGCTGTGATATAGAGCTGTAATATTGACCATAATATGCTAGTTCATTCATGCTTATGTTTGTAAGAATATTTGTATCAACTATTAATAATAAAATATTTTTTGATCAAACAGACGTCTGAAATATCAAACAGACGTATGCTTATATACATTCAAAATTAGCATTTTTCAGCTCAGACGCCTGTTACTTATACCAGACGTCTGTATCATGTTTCTGAAAATTTGAGTAAATCAGCTCAGACGTATGTTATTATTCTCAAACGTCTGTTCCTAGTTTCTGTCTCAAAATTTCTAAAACGGCCAGATGTCCGATTTCCACTACAGACACCGACCGTACACCAAAGTCACCTTTTAACCCATCTATAAACCATCATTTTCATTTTTTTACAACTTTTTCACCAAAATCCTACTGCAAAAACCCTAAACCCAAACCAATTTGCTTTCTTCTTCCAAAAACTTCAACTCCATGGCACCCAAATCTAAGAAACCTTTTCAAAAACGCAAAAAGACTGGCGAAAGCTCTCAACAACCTTCTCAACAGTTTGTAACTGACGAAATCATTAATGGTTGGACGGTGGAATAAGATGGCAAGAAAAAGCTTCAAGAATTGGGAAAAAAAGAATTCACTGTGGTCCATTTTACCCGCTGAGGAGATTCGTTAACTACGAAATCGATGATTTGGTGAGTGATGCTGAGATTTACCATCTCATTAATTATAATTCTAACTCCGGTCAAATGATCAATTAGCTATCTTTTTATTCTTCATAAATTTATGTTCACTTCATATTTGGAACCTCTCTAATCCTGAAAATTGGATTTGGACAAGTATTTATGGGGAAATAATCAAATTCGACGTTAAATGCTTGGACAAATATTACAGTGCTCATATATAGGAATTAGATTACAAGATATACTTGATATGAGGTACCAGCCAAGAGATGCAATTACACATCTCATTTGGGAAGATGACATTAGAAAATTAACACCAATCTATTTTCGTCCATAAGCTAGACTACTTAATCGTATGCTTGTCAATACCATACTCCCTAGATTAGGTAGTCATGAGAAAGTATATGACCATCACCATAAAGCTTTATATGCTATTTTTGGTCATACAAAAGTAAATTGGTCTCAATATAGCTCTGAACAAAGTAAAAGCTTCTGAACACCAGTTCGTCAAACAATCATTTATGCTCCATATATTATCCGAATTCTTCGAGCGCACAATGTGCCTTCTTTCTTATCACAATATGAAGAACTTCCTGTTAAGGAAAGTGGAATTCACTTCATATCTTTAATGCATCTTCCCGAAACTCCTCCAAACACCATTTGTTGAATACCAATAACAACAACAACAACACCAACCTCAACCCCAATAGTCTACTCCTATACAACCTGCCTCTGCATAAAGACCCTTTGAATCAACGGGTTATCACTCTGATTCCGAAATACAAGAGACTCGAATTGCAGTAGGATAAGGAGAAAGTATTAGAGATGTAACACTTCAAAACTAACGTATTCTATCAATGAATTAAAAAGTCTTGGATAAGAAAGTTTCTCGCCTTGAACGATCTTTTTCTACAAGGATGACTAAGGTCGAAAAGATTTTAGAAAAAGTCGTCTCAACTCTAGAAAAGGTTTTGCGGAAAGTTCGCAGATGATCATCTTCAAGATCTTCATCATCTCCGTCTCCTACACCACCTCCACCACCTCATGAACATCAATCCAGAACTCGAATAGTGGAAGAGCCTCTATAGAGCCATGCTCCTAGAAAAGCTCCAATCACTGTAGACACTGAGGAAAATGAAGATTTCTCCTGGCCTCCACAAGAGACCCAACATCACGAACACTTTTCATTTTTTCAAGGACTTTCTTTTCAAGAAAAATGAAGAATATCATGATCAGTCGCAATGGCAACATAACGACTATGATGACACCACGTCTAATCTTCAGGATTATTTTTCTTCTCAATAAGTTTAGCTATTAGTTTTTATTCATGCTTGTATAAATTATGATAATTTTCTTTCTGATTATTAATATTATGATATTGCCCTATTATTTCATAAACTCTTTTTTGATAATGCCAAAGGGGAGAGGATATATTACAAAAGAAAGGAGGAGCCTCTTATGAAATAAATTGTAGTTGTCATCATCAAAAAGGGGAGAGTGTTAAAACCTCGATTTCGATGACAACAACTATACAAGCACTTGCATTCAATATTCATATATATATATATATATATATCATTCATATGCAGGTAAACTTTCGCGACCAAGACTTCGACCGACACAATGATTGTTATATTGAGATATCTTAGTACATTCTGTTAATATCTTAAATAGATGATATATATAATCTCCTTGAGTAATCTTTACATGCATTTGCACATACAAATTACTTAATAAAGTAGGTAACAAAATATTCATGTGCCAGACATCTGGCGTATGTCCTCGGACGTCTAGCAACATGTTCTGGTTTTATATTTTTAAACAAACCAAACGTCTGGCACAAATGGCCAAACGTCTGACCTAGGTAACGACCACTTTTCTCCAAAAGTCATCTTCTTCAAGCGAAGAGTTGCATCCTCCTGTTTTGATCATAACTCTTTCTTCTCAAACATTGTAACTCTTGGAATGAAATAGATTCAACCAAAAGTCGTTACTTCTCAAACAAACTCTTTACCATCTATAAATAAACATGAAATTGAAAGTTAGAATTAACTTATTGATTTTGAACTTTCTTTATTTTCTAATATTTTTGTGATTTCCAAAAGCAGTCAAAAAAACACTTTTATCTCTTTCTTATATCAAAAGCTTAAACTACATGCTACTCAAGGAGATTATAGGAAGAAGCTATATTTGTAGTCAAAATCAGTGTTGCATAGAACACACATTTGTCAAAGAAATACTCTTGTATAAAAGCCTATTCCTCCGGGTAAAGCGAGGGCAATTGATTAGTGTATTTCCACAGGAGAGTTTCGGGACTGGACGTAGAATGGAAGGTTCGAACCAGTATAAAAACTCTGGTGTGATACTTTTAATTTTTATCTGCATTATTACTCTGTGCAATTCATACTATCATACACGTAATTATCATATACTATATACATATACGATCCACATAGACTTTCACTATCATCTAGGGTGCTATAAATAATCTTTAGAAATCCGTTCCATAAAGAGATTCACCACTTCTTAATAAGAAACTTGAGTCTTTATTCTATAATCATAAATTGAGACTTTATTCAACTTAACAACCCAAAGGATGATATTTTGAAGCTCCATTAGCAACTGTAACGCCCCACTCTCAGACCTACTGTAACAAAGAGTATTACGGGAGTAATACCGTCTGTTAAAGCGGAGAATAGAGTATAATGGAAGCGACCATTTGTAATCAAGCTATAACTATCTACTGAATACGTCGAAAAGATGGTATCTATTTTTTTTTTCAAGTGGTTCGACCTATTCAATAAATATTTATAACGAAATTACAATGGCTAAAGACCTATCAGAATAAGCATAGTAATAAATGATAAACATCACAGAACAGAATCACATAACAGATATAACATCCCAGAACAATACATCATCAATACAGATCCAAATACTATAAGTGGGTACAAAGCCACCGCTCACACATGTGAGTCAAAATATGTACATAAGAGTCTGAAATAACAGAGTAGCTGAATAGTGGACAAATAAAAGAGCTATCTATCAGCATAGCAGATAATGTCCAAGCGGAAGCACAGAAAGCTAAGTCCAGAGACCTAACCTGAAACAACTCGGTCTGACCCGAGCGAAAACACTCGGGTCAGGCTAGCTAAATAATCAGTAATAACTGAGATATATATAATAATGCAGTACATAAATAAAACAATACTTCTCCAAAGAGAAGAGTAATATGGACTACATGAATATAATGACGATCCCTAATCATCAATAACAGTAAAAATCTCCAAAGAGAATACAAACACCAAAGTGTTAAATAAATAAAATCGCCTCATATCATCGGCGTAGCCAAAGCTATATAAAGTTGCCCTTAGGCAATAATCCCAAGAGTGACCAGAGTCAATAATCAATGCCCAAGCAAAGATCGATGCTCCAAAGAGCAATAGGGATATACTGAAAAGTCAATGAAATCAAATACAGAAAGGCAGTGTCCAGAGACATTGTTAATCCATAGGGTAATCGCACTTACATCGTATGGTTCCATAGAACCAACACCGAATGGCGATACTCGAATGGATATAAAATCATCAGATAATACAAATATTGCACGTGCACCGACCAGAGTCGTTGTTGCCAAGTACTGTAGAATTGTGATCGATCACTCGCACAGATGCGGAACGCGCGATACGGCGAGATCCTTTCCAGAAGGATAAAGGCCTAGAGGCGCACGCCGAAAAATAAACTGCTCCATAGAGCAGGTGTCCAGAGACGGTTGCCCAGAGGCGTGGTGACCCAGAGGTCCAGTACTGGCCGCCCAGAGGCTAATGTGCCACTAACTTCTTGGAGAGGAACCCGTAAAGTGTTAACAATGAGTCCCATACCCCACGTTCGCACTAAACGGTTTACTAACCAATAGCAAGCTCACACTCCAAACAATAAAAAGTCCACCTCGTATCATCGGTAAACTAGACCCAAAGGTCAAAACGATCAACCGAATAGGTCGGGGATTAACCGGAAAGAAAATACACACGGTTCCATAGGCCGGAGATTTCCTAACCGTTTAAGCACCTTTCCACTTCGCTCGATGTGCTAAAAAGTGAGTGTGTGATTTTTATTATAGAAAATAATGGTGCGAAACGGATTTATAATTGGTTTTGAAATCACTTTAAAACGGTCTTTTGAAAAGTCTCCTATTATGGAGTAATTAATTTAATAATTAAAAATAATATTATATAATAATTTTCAAAAGCCATTTTGGAGTGAAAAATTCTTTTAAATCCTTTTTATAAAGCCCGTGTACGAAATCCAGAGACAAATCTCAAAAAAAATCGACGAAAACCAGAAAATCATCAAAAATATTCTAAGTGTTAGAAACCATTCAAAAACTGCTACGAACCCAAGTTCGGAAATTTATTTGGACCAGCAAACTGTGTCCAAATGGCATGAAAACTGGTAGCCATGTAGTCCGACATCCCTTCTTTAAGATGCAAAAAGAATTTCTGGATTCCGAGTTGAGACGAAGTGGCAGCGACGTCTCAAAGTTTAACCCAGAAAAAGATTCACACTGTTTTCCAACAGCGACCGGAGTCTAACTTTGGCACGAAAATCGGAGTACCAAACGAATTCCAATGTTGTCCAAATTTTTCAGAAATGGAGTTTGGAACTCCACCTTTCCAACGAGTCCAAAAACGTTGAATTTCGACCAAGAATGTGACCGTGGCGGTGTGACAAAGTTTCAGTCCAAAACTGAAAACAGAAAGCAACATTTCATTTTTCAAATTTTTTTTTTCTTCTTCGGGCCCCCAGCCCGCTTGGGCTGGGAAGACTTGGGCCCGCCCGCAGCCCACGCGGGCTGGGGGACTTGGGCCCGCCCCCCCAGCCCGCGCGGGCTGGGGGAAACCCCCCCAGCCCACGCGGGCTGGGGGTACGGGGCCCGCCCCCAGCCCGCGCGGGCTGGGGGTATGCTGGGGGACTTGGGTTCCCCCACCAGCCCACGTGGGCTGGGGGTCTTGGACCCGCCCCCAGCCCACACGGGCTGGGGGTACTGGGCCCGCCCCAGCCCACACGGGCTGGGGACTTGGGCCGCGCCCCAGCCCGCTGCGGGCTGGGATCTGTGGCCCGCCCCAGCCCCTTGCGGGCTGGGGTCCTGTGCGCGCCCGGGCTGTGCCCGGGCTTGGGCCTGGGTGCAACCCAGGCCTGTCCTGGTGCACCCAGAGCCCTTCTTTGGTCTGTTTTGTCCTGTTTTAGCCTGTTTTCAGCCCATTTTCAGCCTGAACATTTCCAGCCTGAGCATTTTGCAGTTTTTTGATGGTTGGGGTGTTTTTTTCAAGTTTTTGGCATCAAATTTCATTAACAACAATCATTAACTAGCATATAATGATTAATACACTAAATTAAAGGCAACAAAGGGCCAAAGCTTAGCATTACCTTATTAAGCAAATTCACAAACACCTTTTGTGCAACCCCAAATTCAAAGCAAAATGATCAAAGACCTATAATACACATGTTACATGATAAAGCATGTGTGACAAAATGATTTATGAAGTCAAAAGAGGATTAAACACATGTTATAAGAGGTTTTTAGCAATATACCTCTCTAGAAAGCAACAATGAACATTCTAGCATCAACCCAAGTTAGCAAAAGATGATTAGGAGGCTATAAGATCATAAAAACACATAAAACATGTGTTAACAAACAAATTTCAGAAATGAGAAAGATATAAAAGTTGGATTTGAGGTGGGTATTTGCATTACCTTTGCATAAAATGACTTGCATAAGCTAAAACTTGAAGGAGATGAAGATGGAGGCCATTTTTGTTAAGAAGCTTTAGGAAATGATTAGGGTTTTGATTAGAGTTGAATGAAGAAGGTTATGAGAGTTTGAGATAATATATAGGGGAGGTTTAGGGTGGGTTATTGGGTTAAGTTTTGTAACCCAATAAGAAGAGGGTTATTACAATGTTTCCAAAAAAAATTCTAAGTGTTCATGTATGTTTATGAACTCATTTCTTACCCAAACCCGTTTTAAAATCTCTTTTAAAATATTTAACTCTCCAAAATAACATTTTATCCTCATTTTAAAATCCCATATTTCCCATTTAATTAAAATAGCCTTTTTCAAATAAATTTTGTTATTCCAAATCCTTTTATGCTTCATTAAGAATAAATAAAAATCCCAACTTTTATTTATTAATTGGTAATGCAAACCCTGGGTTGTTACAGACTCCCCCCTTAAGAAAATTGCGTCCCCGCAATTGCTTAAGATAGATGTCGTCTATAACGTCAAATCCACAAAAGAAGTGATAGAGATAAAATAGAGAATTCTTACCCGCAGAAGAAGATGGGAGAAAGCCAGGATAAGAGCGCTCGATAGATTCTCTGGTCTCCCAAGTGCAGTCCTTAGGATTCGGTGACCATTGAATCTTCACGAGTGGAACCTCTTTGTTGCGAAGGCGTCTAACCTCCGAATCAAGCACACGGAGAGGTTGCTGCTCCAAAGATAAGTCAGGTAAGATCTCTAAATCAGGTACGACATGCGGCTCAATGATAGAATCAGGATCACGAACACACTTGCGAAGCTGAGAAACATGGAACACGTCATGCATTCCGAAAAAATGAGCAGGTAGAGCCACACGATAAGCAACGGGGCCGATGCGTTCCGTAATAGGAAATGGTCCAATATAGCGAGGAGCCAATTTCCCTGTGGAGCTGAAACGCACAACCCCCTTCATGGGAGAAACCCGAATAAAGACAGAATCGCCAATGGAGAACTCAAGTGGCTTCCTACGGTTGTCCGCATAGGATTTCTGACGGTCTTGTGCCTCTTTCATTCTCTGACGGATAAGCACGATCTTCTCAGAAGATTCCCGAACTGAATCTGGACCAAGAATGAGCTTCTCGCCAGATTCTAATCAACATGCAGGAGAGCGACATGGCCTTCCGTAGAGAGCCTCGAAAGGTGCCATGCCGATACTAGACTGATAGCTGTTGTTGTAGGAGAACTCTACGAGCGGTAAGTGATCCTCCCAACTACCTCCGAAATCCAAAATACAACAGCGCAAAAGATCCTCTAAAACACGATTCACCCTCTCCGTCTGACCGTCGGTCTGAGGATGATAAGCAGTCGAGAGATTCAGCTTTGTGTCCAAAACTGACTGTAGGCACTTCCAGAAGTGACTAGTAAAGATAGTGTCTCGATCACAGACGATAGAGCTAGGAATGCCATGAAGTCGAACGACTTCCTTCACATATAGCTTGGCAAGCTGAGGAGCAGTCCGAGTGGACCTAATCGGAATGAAATGAGCCGATTTGGTCAAGCGATCAACAATAACCCAGATAGAAGTATGGCCTGACCTCGACCGAGGCAGACCGTCAATAAAATCCATGGATATCTGATCCCATTTCCATAATGGAATCTCTAGCGGCTGAAGAAGACCAGATGGACGCTGATGCTCGGCTTTGATCTGTTGACAAGTCATGCAACGGCTTACATAACTTGCAACATCTCTCTTCAAACCCTCCCAATAATATAGCCGGCACATATCGGCATACATCTTACTCGAACCGGGATGAATAGTGTACTTAGAGCGATGACACTCGTCTAGAATGTCACGCCTAAGTGATAAATCAGATGGTACAACAATACGGTTCTTCCTACGAAGACACCGATGAAAATCCAGAGAATAACCCAGCAATGTCTCATCACTGGATCCCGACTCGAGAAAATAAATAAGATGCAATAAGTCTGCATCCTGACGCTGAGCATGGGCAATGCGATCCAATAAGATAGGACGAGCTTCCAAGCTAAATAATAAGACAGGAGCATCAGAAGATGAAGCTCGATCTCTAATATCACATAAAGATAGAGTCTCAAGAACATTCCACTCGGCAATCATCATAGAAACTACCGCCGAGTGCTTGCGACTAAGCGCATCTGCAACACGATTACCCTTTCCAGGGGTATACTGAATATCTAAATCATATGAGGCGAGAAACTCAAGCCAACGCTGCTGCCTCATATTGAAATCCCTCTGACTGAAAAGATACTTCAGCGACTTGTGATCGGTGTAAAGAGTGAAGCGTTCGCCTAATAGAAAGTGACGCCACGTCTTCAAGGCAAAGACGATAGCTGCCAACTCAAGATCATGAGTCGGATAGCGAACCTCATTCGGACGTAGCTGCCTGGAAGCATAAGTAACTACCCGATCCTTCTGCATAAGCACAGCACCGAGCCCGCTACCACAAGCGTCGGTGTAAACAACAAGATCCTGGTTACTCTCAGGAACCACAAGAATAGGAGCATGAGTGAGAAGTTCCTTCAGTCGCTGAAAAGAAGCTTCACACTTATCAGACCAAATAAAGCGAACACCCTTACGAGTCAGCGTCGTAAGGGGAAGTGCAACTCGAGAGAAATCCTTGACAAACCGACGGTAATAACCCGCCAGACCAAGGAAGCTGCGAATATCATGAACGTTCTCGGGCCGCTTCCAATTCTGTATAGCTTCGATCTTGGCAGGATCGACAAAAACACCCTCAGATGATACAATATGGCCCAAGAACTTGACCTTGCTCTCCCAAAAATGGCACTTGGAGAGCTTGGCCTTAAACTGATGCTGACGAAGAGTATCCAAGACGATCCGCAAATGAAGAGCATGCTCTTCCTTGGATCTAAAATAAATAAGAATATCGTCGATGAAAACCAGAACGAATCTATCGATGTATTCCCGGAATAATCGATTCATAAGATCGACGAAGAAAGCTGGTGCGTTCGTCAAGCCGAATGGCATGACCAACCACTCAAAAGAACCATAGCGAGTGCGGAAAGCGGTAAGAGGAATTCTATCTTCCGCAACTCGGAGCTGATGAAATCCGGTGGCAAGGTCGAGCTGTGAAAAGACCTTCGCACCGCTCAACTGATCAAACATATCGTCTATCCGTGGCAATGGATAACGATTTCTGATGGTCAACTCATTAAGCTTGCGATAGTCAATGCAAAGCCTAAGAGAGCCATCGGGCTTCTTAACGAAGACCACAGCAGCACCCCATGGCGAAGAACTGGACCGAATGAGCTGCTTCACCTCAAGCTCCACTAACTGCTTCCTGAGTTCCTCATTCTCTTTAGTAGACATCCTCGTGGGAGGACGCCCAACTGGGTGGGAGCCTGGAATGAGATCGATGCGGAACTCAATGGCCCGCTTTGGCGGCAGGCCAGATACTGGCTCGAATACGTCGGGGAAATCCCGAACAACAGGAATACAAGATAAGTCCAAATCCTCATCTCGTAAATCAAGAGAAAATAGAGTAACATCAGAAAGCCCAACATCCTGAAGAACAATAGCTAACGGAGAGGACGAATCGGGGTGATGAATGAATAATATCCGCTCCGAACAAATAATTTTGGCGTCGTGCTAAGCGAGCCAATCCATGCCAAGAATCATATCAAAACCCAAATACTCCATAACGTGCAGATTCGCACGGAAAGAAAATCCACAAAGATCGATATCTAAATTCTCACAAAGCAAGCTAAGGGTCGTGGATCCGCCAATGGGATTCACAATCCTTAGTGAAGAAACCAGACAAGTAACATCCAACGATAAAGCATCTACTAGCTCCTTTGATACGAATGAGTGAGAGGCACCCGTATCAAAGAGAACTCTACAAGATCTACCATGAAATAAAATAGAACCTTCGAGAACGGAACGATGCGTACCTCGAGGCTGAGCTGAAGATGCAGGAGCCTTGGCAGCATTAAGCTTGCCAGGCTTGGCACTAGCTGGAGCAATAGGACAAGTGGAGATCCTGTGTCCCTCCTTCTTGCAGAAGGTGCAATAGAGAGGTTTGGGGCACTCTCGAATAAAGTGATCTGGAGAACCGCAGTTGAAGCATTTCTTCGGAGGACGGGTTCCACTAGGCTGTGACTGAATCTGAGGTTGAGTCTGAGGCTGAGCCTGGACAGCAGAATTGCCAGTCTTCTTCTTCTTGTTCCAAGGCTTGTTCTTCTGAAATGGACCCCGCTTCTGGTTGGGTTTTTTGGAACCCCCACCACTATCATCACTATGCTCCATCTCGACTGACTCAAGATGTAGGGCTGCATCGACTAGCTTCTCGAATGAGAGCTCAAGCTGTAGCATAAGATGCATCTTCAGATATTTCTTCAAGCCCTCAACAAATTTGAGGTTCCTCTTATAAGGAGTAGCAATAAACTCAAGGCCGTATTTGGACAGGGCCTCGAAGGAAGAGACATAGTCGGATACGGAGGACTTCCCCTGCTTGAGATCAAGAAAGCGGCGAGCAAGGGAGTTCTTCTCTGACTCTGGGATGAATTTGAGCTCAAATCTCTGACGAAACTGAGCCCAAGTAAGTGTGGTCTCATCGACCTCGGCAATAAGTAGTTCGTACCAATCCAGGGCACGACTCAGAAGCTGACTAGAAGCAATAAGAACACGGTCATGATTCGGGATATCCATACGAGTGAAAATGCGCTCGCTATCCGAATCCAAGCCTGAACCTCTAAGACATTCTCGGAGCCACTGAACGGCTTCCCTCCGAGATGGGTAAAATCACTGCAGAGACGCGCAAAAACAGACATGCGCGGAGCATCAGCAACTGGGGATGGAGACTGGGAATGAGACTGAGAATTCCGAACCAGCTCCATGATCTGGTCGGTAGTCATGAACACGCCTTCTGGATGAGTGTTGCTGGACTGCCCAGCAGCACTAGTCTGACGTGTGGTTCTCCCTCTTCCCCTTCCAGACCTACTGAAAGTCAAACGGGAATTAGAGTTAGACATGATTCAATGATTGATACTTAATTAAGGAATACTACGGAATATAATAAATTCCTACACATATTCCTAACTTATCTATCAATAAGCATAAGGAAGGGATTTGATTTAATTCGGATCCAGTTAAAATGTATTGTACTAGGTGTATCCGTTCTGTGTTTGTTATGCTTAATTCTGAACCTTGCTCTGATACCAAGCTGTAACGCCCCACTCTCAGACCCACTGTAACAAAGAGTATTACGGGAGTAATACCGTCTGTTAAAGCGGAGAATAGAGTATAATGGAAGCGACCATTTGTAATCAAGCTATAACTATCTACTGAATACGTCGAAAAGATGGTATCTATTTTTTTTTCAAGTGGTTCGACCTATTCAATAAATATTTATAACGAAATTACAATGGCTAAAGACCTATCAGAATAAGCATAGTAATAAATGATAAACATTACAGAACAGAATCACATAACAGATATAACATCCCAGAACAATACATCATCAATACAGATCCAAATACTATAAGTGGGTACAAAGCCACCGCTCACACATGTGAGTCAAAAATATGTACATAAGAGTCTGAAATAACAGAGTAGCTGAATAGTGGACAAATAAAAGAGCTATCTATCAGCATAGCAGATAATGTCCAAGCGGAAGCACAGAAAGCTAAGTCCAGAGACCTAACCTGAAACAACTCGGTCTGACCCGAGCGAAAACACTCGGGTCAGGCTAGCTAAATAATCAGTAATAACTGAGATATATATAATAATGCAGTACATAAATAAAACAATACTTCTCCAAAGAGAAGAGTAATATGGACTACATGAATATAATGACGATCCATAATCATCAATAACAGTAAAAATCTCCAAAGAGAATACAAACACCAAAGTGTTAAATAAATAAAATCGCCTCATATCATCGGCGTAGCCAAAGCTATATAAAGTTGCCCTTAGGCAATAATCTCAAGAGTGACCAGAGTCAATAATCAATGCCCAAGCAAAGATCGATGCTCCAAAGAGCAATAGGGATATACTGAAAAGTCAATGAAATCAAATACAGAAAGGCAGTGTCCAGAGACATTGTTAATCTATAGGGTAATCGCACTTACATCGTATGGTTCCATAGAACCAACACCGAATGGCGATACTCGAATGGATATAAAATCATCAGATAATACAAATATTGCACGTGCACCGACCAGAGTCGTTGTTGCCAAGTACTGTAGAATTGTGATCGATCACTCGCACAGATGCGGAACGCGCGATACGGCGAGATCCTTCCCAGAAGGATAAAGGCCTAGAGGCGCACGCCGAAAAATAAACTGCTCCATAGAGCAGGTGTCCAGAGACGGTTGCCCAGAGGCGTAGTGACCCAGAGGTCCAGTACTGGCCGTTCAGAGGCTAATGTGCCACTAACTTCTTGGAGAGGAACCCGTAAAGTGTTAACAATGAGTCCCGTACCCCACGTTCGCACTAAACGGTTTACTAACCAATAGCAAGCTCACACTCCAAACAATAAAAAGTCCACCTCGTATCATCGGTAAACTAGACCCAAAGGTCAAAACGATCAACCGAATAGGTCGGGGATTAACCGGAAAGAAAATACACACGGTTCCATAGGCCGGAGATTTCCTAACCGTTTAAGCACCTTTCCACTTCGCTCGATGTGCTAAAAAGTGAGTGTGTGATTTTTATTATAGAAAATAATGGTGCGAAACGGATTTATAATTGGTTTTGAAATCACTTTAAAACGGTCTTTTGAAAAGTCTCCTATTATGGAGTAATTAATTTAATAATTAAAAATAATATTATATAATAATTTTCAAAAGTCATTTTGGAGTGAAAAATTCTTTTAAATCCTTTTTATAAAGCCCGTGTACGAAATCCAGAGACAAATCTCAAAAAAATCGACGAAAAACAGAAAATCATCAAAAATATTCTAAGTGTTAGAAACCATTCAAAAACTGCTGCGAACCCAAGTTCGGAAATTTATTTGGACCAGAAAACTGTGTCCAAATGGCATGAAAACTGGTAGGCATGTAGTCCGACATCCCTACTTTAAGATGCAAAAAGAATTTCTGGATTCCGAGTTGAGATGAAGTGGTAGCGACGTCTCAAAGTTTAAACCAGAAAAAGATTCACACTGTTTTCCAACAGCGACCGGAGTCTAACTTTGGCACGAAAATCGGAGTACCAAATGAATTCCAATGTTGTCCAAATTTTTCAGAAATGGAGTTCGGAACTCCACCTCTCCAACGAGTCCAAAAACTTTGAATTTCGACCAAGAATGTGACCGTGGCGGCGTCACAAAGTTTCAGTCCAAAACTGAAAACAGAAAGCAACATTTCATTTTTCAAATTTTTTTTTTCTTTTTCGGACCCCCAGCCCGCTTGGGCTGGGAAGACTTGGGCCCGCCCGCAGCCCACGCGGGCTGGGGGACTTGGGCCCGCCCCCCAGCCCGCGCGGGCTGGGGGAAAACCCCCAGCCCGCGCGGGCTGGGGGTACAGGCCCCGCCCCCAGCCCGCGCGGGCTGGGGTACAGGGCCCGCCCCCATCCCGCGTAGGCTGGGGGTCTTGGGCCCGCCCCCAGCCCACACGGGCTGGGGGTGCTGGGCCCGCCCCAGCCCACACGGGCTGGGGACTTGGGCCGCGCCCCAGCCCGCTGCGGGCTGGGGTCTGTGGCCCGCCCCAGCCCCTTGCGGGCTGGGGTCCTGTGCGCGCCCGGGCTGCGCCCGGGCTGGGGCCTGGGTGCAACCCAGGCCTGTCCTGGTGCAACCCAGGCCTGTCCTGGTGCACCCCGAGCCCTTCTTTGGTCTGTTTTGGTCTGTTTTAGCCTGTGTTCAGTCCATTTTCAGCCTGAACATTTCCAGCCTGAGCATTTTGCAGTTTTTCGATGGTTGGGGTGTTTTTTTCAAGTTTTTGGCATCAAATTTCATTAACAACAATCATTGACTAGCATATAATGATTAATACACTAAATTAAAGGCAACAAAGGGCCAAAGCTTAGCATTACCTTATTAAGCAAATTCACAAACACCTTTTGTGCAACCCCAAATTCAAAGCAAAATGATCAAAGACCTATAATACACATGTTACATGATAAAGCATGTGTTACAAAATGATTTATGAAGTCAAAAGAGGATTAAACACATGTTATAAGAGGTTTTTAGCAATATACCTCTCTAGAAAGCAACAATGAACATTCTAGCATCAACCCAAGTTAGCAAAAGATGATTAGGAGGCTATAAGATCATAAAAACACATAAAACATGTGTTAACAAACAAATTTCAGAAATGAGAAAGATATAAAAGTTGGATTTGAGGTGGGTATTTGCATTACCTTTGCATAAAATGACTTGCATAAGCTAAAACTTGAAGGAGATGAAGATGGAGGCCATTTTTGTTAAGAAGCTTTAGGAAATGATTAGGGTTTTGATTAGAGTTGAATGAAGAAGGTTATGAGAGTTTGAGATAATATATAGGGGAGGTTTAAGGTGGGTTATTGGGTTAAGTTTTGTAACCCAATAAGAAGAGGGTTATTACAATGTTTCCAAAAAAAATTCTAAGTGTTCATGTATGTTTATGAACTCATTTCTTACCCAAACCCGTTTTAAAATCTCTTTTAAAATATTTAACTCTCCAAAATAACATTTTATCCTCATTTTAAAATCCCATATTTCCCATTTAATTAAAATAGCCTTTTTCAAATAAATTTTGTTATTCCAAATCCTTTTATGCTTCATTAAGAATAAATAAAAATCCCAACTTTTATTTATTAATTGGTAATGCAAACCCCGGGTTGTTACAGCAACCAATGTGATGAAATAATACGGAACTTTACAGCTTCACTACTTTGATAGCAAGGTATATGGCTATTGATAATGGACAATCCTTACCTCATAAACTAAGGAGATTCTTTGAGAACACAAAAATTTCTTTTCGACGTTGTCTTTAATGAACCAAGAAAAGTTTTAAATAACTAATTTTCCTCTTACAAATCAATTCATGGTTGGTTTTAAGTCAATGAATCGATAAGATTTCTTAGAAATTTGAATTTTTGCAAAAGATGTCTTCTCAGCATTGCTGTTAAGAAAGGTCTTTGAGAAATCTCGTGATAGAAAAGCAAACTTCAAATAAATCACTTCTTGGTCATGGTTCATGTACCCGTATTTTTTTAATTGAGAGCGGACTTGTCTATCTAGAGTTTCCATAAAATGTATAGCTTTAAAATTTGTAATTTGCCTTATAAATACATCCCTTTTGTAAAACAAAAATGCTTGATGAAAATTTTAGAAAATTGAAAGTATGGTTTATCAAAATGCATGTGGGGTTAAAGCTTTCAAACAGAATTATAAATTTGAAGATTTCACAAACCATTTCTCAAATAATGTATTTATACTAATTTGGGCATGAGAGAGGTGCGGTAATAGATCCTTTGAACTTGAGATACCTTTTCCAAAATCATCCTTGATCAATGTTTTTAGATAGTAATGCTTTATTTACAACGAAATTAAAATGTATTTCCCTTTCCGAAATCATAAAAGTTCCATCTTCTTATTCCAGAATATTATGTTCAATCTATAAAGTAAATATGGCAGTATCTTAGATTTTCCTTAATGAACAAATACTTCTTGTTTGTGAGGCTGAAAAGTCATGATTTATGAACTAATAGTATTTGCGAACAAAAAATAGTTTTTACCAAGGACTTACCTCTGTATGGAGTTGAGAAATATACATAAGATTTTGAATACCGACCCTTTTAGGAACTCATCTGAAGTAGGAGATTCCGATAATTCCAATCTTAGTAATCTCATTATCATGGTAAAGAGATGACATTTTTCAAAAACTGGAGTTTTATTTCGCAGATAATGATGATAAAAAAAAATCTAAAGTCCATATGATAAGAAAATCCACCGTGAAATAGAAAGTATTCAAGTTCTCTAGGGATCCATCTAAGATGAAAAATCATAATAATATTTCATCTTGAGAAACTTGTCAGTCGTGAATGAAAATGAAGCCCTTCAATAAAGAGAGCTTTGTCGACCGGATAATTATAACAAGAAATCCAAAAGTCCATAAAGAATTCCAGAAGAGAATTTGAGCCCAAGTTTTAATTAACCAAAGATTTTCGTTGTCCAGAGCGATATATAGTCGTTGCCTTTGTTTAGTAATCCAGCTTGGTTACAGGAGCAAGTACTACAAGCATAGTTAGATGATTAAATCCTACCTTTTCTTCTTGCATTTGAGAGTACGAAAAGAAACCTTCATTACATTTGCCATTGATTGCATAACCACTAACCATAGTACTCCATGACACAATATTTCTTCTGTTACCCCTAACTTAAGACAACTCAAACGTGCATGGGAAGATATTGTGTTCGCTAGTGTAATTGCATCAGGCTCCCTTCAATATATTTTCCACTCCACTAAAACGCTCAAGTTGAAGAATAAAAAGGAAAAGGGAACGAAGAACCCTTGAGAAATAATGCAACTTTTATTACACAACATTGCCATGATCCGAAAATACAACTTAATCACTTCTATCAAATTGAGGCTATCATCAACATAAGACAATAATACTCTGAAACAATCCTGTCAAAGAATTGAATTGGATAACTGCTAGGAAAGATGCTAATGTGGTTCTTCACTTTTTGTAAAACAATACTTGAATGCAGGGGCAATATTTTCCTTCAATGAAAAGTATCTCTATCCATATATTGACTCAATCTATAAGTTTATTTAAGTCTGAAACACTCCAACATAAATGAATGAGTATAACATCTTAAAATTTCTTCCATTGTGATCGGTAATATCCTTAATAGGTGAGCATTGATAATTTAATGATCCTTGAAAAATATAACTAAGCAAGGCATGTGCAAAATAATTAAATACTTTGGCCTCGTATATTGATAGCTACACTCAGAATTTCGAGTATTCTCTTCCAGATTTTCGACTTCATTTCTTTGCTCTCAAACGAAATCAGCCAACTTTGGATAACCATCCATAACATATATTGCAACTAATTTAGTTATAACACCAGCCAGGTATCTGAAACCTCCATCATCTTACCTACCCTCGACACTAAAAACTCAGATTCCCAAACGTTGCAAACCTTAAATAGGCCTCTCTTTAGTCTTTAATCAGCCAATTTCAGATCTGAAACTGAATCACTAGTCAACCACTAATCAAACAAACGGTCCACCAACAAAACCTTGATATTTGCACTGTGCCCGACTCTTACATTCAAATATACGTACTCTTTCTACTAACTTATGAGCAATCTTATATGTTACTTTCAGTCTTTGTCCTAACGTATAAACTGTTTCATATTCACTTCAAAGCACAAACAATGTTTCAAGGTTCAAAACTCTTAACCTTCAAGGAACTTTTCATACCTCAGACCTTGCATGTACCGAACCCAAGTTCCAAAAGCACTAGATGCATGGCCAATTTCATATTTAAACGTTGAATGCTCTTTAGTCCAGATCTTTAGTACATAACACTTCCTGCTTAAATGACCTACTTCAAAACATGCTATCTGCATCAGGTTTGCGCATGCTTCTATCTGCTTCTATTTCAAGCTTGTTCAAGACTTGCGAGTTTATTCATGTTCCTATGTGTATGTTCCTGTGCAAATTAAAAGTACAGCTTGTGCACATGTTCTTGTGCATATCAAATGTAAAGCAAGCTCAAATCAACTTAAAGGTAGGAAATCTATATCAGATCTTCACCTCCAATAACATTATCCTTGCTCATTACTTTTTGTAACATCACGATACCATCAAATTCACAAATATCTGGAAATCTATCCCCACCATTAGGATATATGAAAATCTCTTCATCCTATCATTGGTTCAGTAACTTCAAAACTAAATCTGGAAAATTTTCCTTCGTTTCATTCACTCTCTACTATATTTCTAAACAAACATGCATCAAAATATGCTGTCACCAATTTTCAAGGAGGAACTTCTCTTAAAACTTTAATCAAACACATTACGCGCATTATCTTGAATCTTATTATTAATGTGTATCTGGATTAAAAGAAGTGCCGACCTTCAAATTTGACACAAAATCATGACCCCAAAATGCAACATGAAATCCCACTTTGATCTTCATATCATAGAAACGAGCATGAGCCACTGTAACGCTCGTGAAAGTTAGGTGTGAGTTTTCATGAGTAATTGCTCGTGAAGAACAAGTACTAATCATCGTGACTTATGCTATCGTGGGTTGATGCTTTCTGTTCACTAATTAAATCAATCCATTGCAGGTAGAAGAGCAAGTATTATCGTGGCAATCATTGTGCTGTTGTGATTGACAGCTAATCAAGGTCATCGAGGATGGTTGTCGTGATTATAGCTGTCCTCATGAAATGGCTGTTGCGATGAATTGGAGCGATGAAACTGCTGTCGTGATGAATTTCTGTCGCGATGAATTGGAGCAATGAAACTGCAGTCGCGATGAATTGGAGCGACGAAACTGCTGTCGCGATGAAATAGCTATCGCGATGAATCGGAGTGGTGAAATTGCTGTCGTGGTGAATTAGGGTGATGAAAAAGCTGTCGCGATCAATCTAAGCGGTGAAATTGCTGTCGTGGTGAACTGGGGTGATGAAATAGTTGTCGCAATCAATCAGAATGGTGAAATTGCTATAATGATGAATTGTTTTATAAACACTGAATGCTGAATTGGGGGTCATCATGAAGACTCGATCACGATGGAATGCTCGCGATGAATGTGGGAAGTCATGGTAAAGAATCAATTGCCATGGAATGATCGTGATGAATGTGGAAGGTCATCGTGATTTCTTTTTTCTTTTTCGTGGAAGAGAGAGTCATCGTGATATTTTTTGAAGCCATCGCGAGATAACTCGTCATCGGCAAATGTTAGGGCACAATGGCTTGTTCAGTTGCTAACAAGCCCCGGAGCAAGCAGGTGTGCCTTGTTCACTTCGCCGTGGCTAGTTGGAGCTGTTCTCCTGACTGGTTGACTGAACAGAGGCTAGTTATTATAATGACAAATAACAAGAAGATGTGGAAATCCATAGGTGACATTTTCGACAGACGATGCAGAAATTCACTTGCGATAGAACCTGGCATGGAAGACACCGAGGATGAAAATGTCGAGGAGGAAGGAACAGAGCTGACGGTAGAAAAAAGCAATGTAAGTTCACTTTTCAGCAGTATATTTCACCTGCTAAATAATGTACACGCATTTCACAAGATAGTATTTCTGGCAATAATATGAAAGGTTGAAAATTTTGGGAAAGAGTTGCGAAGTTTTACAACATCTTGGAACCGATGAAGAGAACACGGGGATCGCTAAGAGAAGGTTATCGGGTTATGAACGCCGCATGCCAAAATTATTTGCGAACACTTACCAGATTGCAGAATAGGTAGCAAAACTGTGCCGCTCCCAATAACATTGTAAATACAATATTGTTTTAAATTTCTTTGGTACAGTAATGTGTTTGAGTAGTTTTATACATCCATACACTTTTGGATTTGTCTTACAGATTGAAGAATCACATAAGGCATATCAGCTACAGTATGGACAGCCATTCAGATTTCAAGAGTGCTTTAAGCTTCTGTCTAGTTTACCAAAACGGAAATATCCGAACAACTTCATGTTCGAGCAACAAAACAAAGTCATAAGAATGAACTACTCTGATTCAAATCCAAGAAGCGATCAAAGTTCAAAGAAAAGATCTCCACTACATGAAAGCCATGACGGACGACCTCCTGGTAGAAACAAGGCAATTCGGTTGGAACAGCGCAGTGCGGAATTCTCTAGATTTGTAGGAATTTTAGAGACTTCTGCTAGAGAAACAAGAGAGACAGAGCCAACTTTTCAGCTCAAAGAACCCGCATCGAAGTTGAATTTCAGAAGGCCATCATGGATGATCGAGGGTTTAGGAGACGAGCCCATGAGGAGAAGAAAGCTTTGATGCGAGAGAAGAATTACATCAAACCGATGACTTGTGATTTCAGTAAGCTTTCTCCTTTACAGTAGGAACTAGTAACCGAGCAGTTATAAACGTATAAGAAAGTTAGAGGTAGCGGCAGCGGCTTGTATAGGGATGAGTTTTAGATGTTTGGTTGCATTGTAATGGTTGATGTGTACTTATGTTGAATCTCTGTAGTATCTCTAAATATCTTTTGGTATATGTGTGCACTGTATATGTACTTGATATAATTTTATTATACTGTTATGTATTTTGAATTAAGATCGGACATTATTAAATAAGTTCAATAATAATAGTACGTAATGGTCAACATACAAATCTGAAAACATAATACAGTAAAAAAAGTAGCGAACATAAAACCTCATCAACATAATACAGTAAACAAACTAGCAAATGCAAAAAAAAGGTAATATTTCAGAAACAACTGCTATAATTCATGCCTAAGGATTTCTACTATTCCTTCCTCTGTGTGCCCGCAAATGGTCCACCTTCATTCATCAAGAGGACCCTGGCACTTTATGAATGAAAGAAAATTCTATTCTAAAGGGTCAAAAAAGGCGTTAGTATATTAATTTCCCACTACAGCCGAAATCAGCGGCTGAGTTAGCCTCGCCTACAAAAAAGTCGTCGAGCAAGTTAGCGAAGATGCATAGATAAGAGAGCGTCAGCCAGTATATTAATTGGGGCCTTCATTCTACTACGCTACGCAAAGTCACTTAGCTCGACGTTAAGAGAGTCAAGGGCGTGCGACTACATAGAAGAACCGTTGTTCACTTACTAAGGTATAACCCTCCCCGGGGGAAAGCCGCTTCGCACCACTGATAGACTACTCAAGATTCAATTCGGCGGGTGAGCTCCCGATATACAGCCTCCCTCCCCCAATAACTGGTCACGCAATTGGAAGTGTGCAGGTTGATCTTCAATATGTTGTACCATGACAACATATTCCACCATTGAGTTTATGTTTCTATCGGGTCTTTTGTTAGAACCCTTAAAGAAGTCCGGGTAATTAGTCTTTTGATTTTTATACCTACCTCTTTCGGACTCTACAATCATATTATGAATTATTATACGTGCATACATAATTTCAGATAGAATTCTTGCGTCATGAAATCGAGCAGGATTTCGTAAAATCTGAAACCTTGCTTGCAAGACACCAAACGTTTGTTCGATGTCCTTTCTGTAGCTTGCAACTTTTTCAATGAAATAATTCTCTTTGTCTTTTGTTGGTACTCTAAAGCCTTGTAATAAAATTTTCCACTTTGGGTAAATTCCATCGACCAAGTAATACCCAGTTTGATGCTCGACATTACCAACTTTAAAAGTAACGCCCGTTGAAATTTCGTTAGACAACTCAAAGAATAGGTATGACTGTTTTATAACATTTATACCGTTTAACGAACTTGGTACTTCAAAGAAAGCATGCCAAACCCATAAATCATTGGTGGCAACCGCTTCAAGGATCATTTTAGGCACCTTTTTGTACTATGAATATTCCTTTCCATCTCGTTGGACAGTTTTCCATGCCCAATGCATGCAATCCAAACTTCCAAGCATACATGGAAAACCTCTAGCTTTTCCTATTATTCTGCTTACATCATTTGGTCTTGGCATTCGTAGGTATTCCTCGCCGAACTGTTCAAAACTGTTTTACATAATTCCTTTATGCACTCTATTGTTGTTGATGATGTGACTATGAAATATTCATCCATGTGATCACCAGCGGTTTCGTAGCTTAACACTATATTGCAGGAGGTATCAGAGAATTATAACCGAGATGGATCGCGACAATGTTTTCCGAATGACCCGTTCAACTTTTGACACCCTGTATTTTATGGATCATCAAACGCACTTTGTTGGTCATGCAGCTTACGATTTGTGGGTAAATTATATTAGATAGTTTGAGTGATTACTATGTCAACGAACGATATATGTCTAGGTGTTTGTCCAACTGTCTTATGTCTACTTATGTTGAAGTATTAGTTTAATGGAACTTGAATTCTATGATTTGTATTAGTTTAACGCATGTCCTTCTATAGTAATATGAGTTGTGTATGTTCGATGTAATTTGGGGACTAAATTATGTACTTAAACACACAACAACATATGACATACTTCATCATGCTTGAACATACCGCAACATACTTGGACATTCAATAAAAGACTTACTTAAACGAACAACATACTTAAACGTACAATTAAAACAAAGTACATACTTCAACATGTTAGTTATGCCCGTCAATACGCTGAAATTCCAGTGCACTCAGTCTATCACGTAGCACGGCTAGTTCTTGTTCCAGTTCATTTGCATATTCCACCGCTCGACGAGGGAATGGATCATAAATCCATTCCCATAATCCACAACCAAACAGAAAGTTATGGAATCTGTAATAGCGCCGACCAATGTCGTTTCTGCTTTGCATGAATGAATATGTAACTGACACTCCGCAAACATAATATAGTAATGGAAGAGAGTTAACTTCTTGCTCCATCTGAAACCGTTCATTACGAACTTCCCGGCATCCTGTTTGTTTGTAGGAACTCTGATCTCTGCTTCATATGCATGGAACCCAACCTGTTGTTCATATGCAGGTTGAATGTCCTTCTGGGGTTTTAGTTGGCTAAGTTTTGGGAACTCGGTTCGAATGTCCTAATAGTGCTGCTCTTGATACTCAAAAAGCCAATCCTTGTCGGTTCATGCGGTTTTCGAAGGCACGTATCCTCCTATATCAGACCCAATAGAATAAGGCCAGGATGACATCAGTATGAGATGTAAATGAATGTAAGGAAGATGTAGATAGTAGTGAAGATGGAGTAGACGATTGTGAAGAATCATATGTGAACTGGTATGTGTATATATAGAAAGGAAGCGGAAAATGGAAAACTGGTAACTATGAGAAGAAGAGAGCAAAGAAAATACCCTAAATTTAGCACAGAAAAACATGGTAAAAAGTAAACTTAAACATTAACTGCCCACTTGCCAAACGGACTGACCTGCTAGTATCTGTGCAATATGTACAGGTGCACAAGTATATATATAATATATAATAAAAATCATTTGAATATTTAGTCGACTAACCCAGAGGCTCAGCTGATTGAATTTCTATAATGACTATATTTTCTGAAAAGACACGGTTATTCGTGAAGAGTTACGAATCTCTACAAAGAGATTTTGACATGACGCTTCAACCGGAACTCTTCGTCAATGGTCGCTGCTATTTAACAACTATAAATACATATCCTAAATTCATTCCATATCACTCAATCTGCTTATCTCTCTTATCTAACTCTCTTGAATATTCTTGCGACTATACTCTCAAATATTCAGCGTTTTTAACATACTTATTGCTTAAATTAGATTTATATATCATATTCTAATCAATACTATTTCTTTCTAATCTTCATAAACTTCGAATATACATATTTATACTTGAGAAGAAGATCATAGGAAGGGTGTACTATAAACAGACTTATCCGTGTTATCAGAACACAAAAAGTCAAACAATCTTTTGTATTTTTTGAAGTCCTGTTCTACTGCTCAGGCGTGCGAGTCCTCTTCGGCTGTTGAGGCAAAATCCTATTCCACTGCTCAAGTCCCTATTCGGCTACTCAGGAGTTGTATAGATCGGTTTCTCTGGGTTAAGTGAGGGTTGTTATTTTAGTGAAATTACAGAATGAGTCTGGGAATGGACGTAGGACGGAGCTCCAAACCAGTATAAAAATATCTAGTGTTATTTTTATTATACTACTTTTATATTCTACACTATTTACTGTATATCTATCATCATTATACTCTGTATTATCGTATATTCATATTACACGATCCATAACACACTTTCATTTGGTATCAGAGCTTGGAATCTATCGATCGTCACAACATCATAGAATAATGGCTAGAAAAAGATCCGGTCAAAATACAAAAAGCAAAAAGCCTAAAACTATCAGAGCAACGACCAATGAGGACTGTAAAAAGGTACATTCTGATTTACAAATTTTAGTAAATGAGAATAATGAATTAGTTAGTATAACCGATAAGTTCTCAAAGCTTATTTTTCTTATTTTAGAAAATGTGAAATCAATCGAACTTGAAAATGAAAAATTTTAAAATGAGAAATTAGATCTAGAAAATCAACAGTGTGTTTTGAAAAATAATTTTGAGTCTCTTAAAGTTAGACGAACAAAATACTATGTCTGAAAAAGAAAAAAAATTTCAAAAGAAATTATGGATTTGAAACGACAAGATGATTTATTACAATCATCTTTCGATAATTCAGAATCTCGAATTTTTCTTCTAGAAAATGAGAATGTACATTAAAAAGGGTGAATTCTGAATTAAATAAGCAAATTGATATTTTGAAAAACAGTAATATTTCTTTTGAAAATAATAATTTTGACTTTAAAGCTAAATTTGATAAACTTAACACTTAAGTCACAAATTTAATAAAGTTCAAAACGATTTAAACATGATTTTATCTAGTTCTAGACCTTTACATGATAAAAGTGGTTTAGGATATAATAAAACTGATCGAAGAAATAGCACTAGACGCGCTTTCGTGTATAGTAAACATGTTAGTGCTAGTACTAGATTACATGTAAAGTCTAAATCCAATTTTTATAGAAATTCAAATACTGCTACGACCAATAATGTTTATAATTTCTTTAGAAGTACAAAATCAATGACGGGAAATATGAATAAAAATTACTTAAGTATTTGGGTTCCTATAAATTGGAAAAATAGAGAAAAATACATTGATGATTATTTTGATATGGTAGTTAATAATGAAAATTATATTTATAAAGGTTCAACCACACTTAAATGGGTATGGTTTCCTAAAAATTAGAAAATTATAAGAACCTTGGGTATCACATGCTTTGAATGTTATATTTTAATACCTTACATTATAATAGTAGTTATTTTGTTCTATATTGTTCTATGTTAACATTTATGTGGAATATAATTTTTTTCATCATATAAACTCTCTTTTTTGTCGATGACACGTGGGGAGAAAGATATTGCTCTAACACTATTTGTAGGAAAAAAAGCACAGATTAAAGGGGAGGAAAGATTAATTATCTATAGGAATATCGCCAAAGATTCAGGGAGAGTAAGTATTCATATTATATTATATACAGTCGAAATCTATATTTATTTACAAGTTGTCATCAATCAAAAAGGGGGAGAAAGTTGAGACTTGGTTTTGATTCATGACACGAAGCTATCACCGCAACATATAGATTCGACGACTATTACGACAAAAAGAGAATATATACTATATTGAGACAAGACATCAAAATCGGCGCATCAACTTTTATATTATTTTATTTTGAGTCTTAAGTCAATATTGTTAAGATCTCTCCTCGTTTACGTATATATTAGCTTATATATAATCTTCTTATTTTCACATGATTTATACATATATAAGCATATAATATATATATATATATACATATATTACAAAGTTTTAAAGTTAGAATCATATATATATATATATATATATGTTATATATACCTGTGTAAACTGTGCAAATTGCACATATAATACCAGATCAGTCGACTGACCTGCTAGTATCTGTGCAACATGCACAGGTGCACAAGTATATATATATGTAATATATAATAAAAATCTTTTGAATATTTAGTCGACTGACCCAGAAGCTCAGTTGACTGAATTTTTATAAGGGCTATATTTTCTGAAAAGACATTATCATTCGTGAAGAGTTACGAATCTCTACGAAGAGATTTGGACGCGTCGCTTCAACCAAAACTCTTTGCCAATGGTTGCTGCTATTTAACAACTATAAATACATATCCTAACTTCATTCCATATCACTCAATCTGCTTATCTCTCTCATCTAACTCTCTTGAATATTATTACAACTATACTCTCAAATATTCAGCATTCTTAACTACTTACTGCTTGAATTAGATTTATATATCATATTCTAAGCAATACAATTCCTTTCTAATGTTTATAAACTTCAAATATACGCATTTATACTCGAGGAGAAGATCATAGGAAGGGTGTACTATAAACAGACTTATCCGTGTTATCAGAACACAAAAATTCAAACAATCTTTTGTATTTTTTGAAGTTATGTTCTGCTGCTTAGGCGTGTGAAGTCTTCTGCGGCTGTTGAGGCGAAATCCTGTTCCGCTTCTCAGGTCCCTGTTTGGCTGCTCAGGGTTGCATAGACCTGTTCCTCTAGGTTAAGTGAGGGTTTTTTTTGTGAAATTCTAGAAGGAGTCTGGGACTGGACGTAGGACTGAGCACCGAACCAGTATACAAATCTCTGACGTTATTTTTATTATATTGCTTTTATATTCCGCGCTATATACTGTATAGCTATCATCACTATACTCTGTATTATCGTATATCCATATTACACGATCCATAGCACACTTTCAGTCAGAAATTCTCTTGCGCTCTTCCTCCAGCTGTGCTTGCAGTCGTGCTGCTGCTTCTGCCTATCGTCGTAGGTCACCATCGTAGTAGTCTAGGCTATGCCTACGATTTATGTATCATGTATGCCTGATCCTCATTTGCATGTCACATAGATCAGCTTAGGATATCTGGCTCGGATCTAGGTAATGATCATGCATTGGAGGATGATACACATCAACATAATGGTTTGGTTCAATGGTAGGAACTGCCACGGTCCATCCGAAGTGAGAAGCAACCTCCACTTGATCGGGTGTACGGTAACCCTGGCTAGGCTGAGTAAGATCCTCGACAACAGGGGGATGTATGCTGTGCCGTATAGCAGACGAACTGACTAAATCTGTCGATGCTGCATGAGCAATGGTATCAATGGAACCAGTGTAAAATCTAAGCTAGAAGTCAATGTATGACTGACCGGTAATAACTAAGCCCTCGGTCGGCCGCCAACCTCCTACCCTCGCCAGGTCTAGCTGCTCTGACGGGTAAATCATACAGCGATAGGTATGAGGGTGTGGATCATCGAAAATAGCATCAAAGTCATATAACTGTCTCCAATGCCTCTCACCAAGATGCCAATATGCACCAAACACCGAGGGATAAGATAAGAGTGAAAATCTCCTGGCGGCAAGCATTCTAGCAATCTCTATAAAGTCAATGCCAAAAGATACACTATCATGAAATGAAAGCCATATATTCTGGGGTTTGTACAACCTCAAATCGATCTGGTTGTAGGCAACCAAATACACATGACGGGATTCATTATCCTTGGGCCCTCTGTTGTCCGTGCACCAAAATGACAGACGAAGAAAAAAGTAGACGCGTTAGAAGTCAAAGTGACAAAATGAAAATTCCTGGAATACTTAAAATACCAGTGCTGTAATAAATCCTAGAAACCAAATAATGAAACCCGTGCGTCTAAAATGGTGCACTGTATGTCAAAGCGTCTATATAAGTACGCAAGATAGAATAACACCGATGAAATCCAAATCAGCTACGACCTCAATAAACCTAATAGCTAGACTACTGCTCGATGTGCTGAAAAACAGGTTACCCATGAGGTATAGGACGGATAATCGCGCAAGCTCCAGATCATCATCGGGAGAGTAATGACTGAGTATGTTGTCCGTGACAATACGAATAGCGGTGACTCTAATAGGCCGACTCTAATAGCGCCTCCTACCTGATATGACATGTGGTGGCATCAAAATGAGGTTGAAGATCATGAACGTGCTCAGGATCACGCCATCGAGCATCATCGAACGGAAGCGATGGAAAAGCAGCTACTCCAATGCTAATCCCGATAAGCATGGAGAAATCAAGCGGTGTAATTCTTATCTCACCACAAGGAAAGTGGAACGTATGAGTGGTTTTATACCACCGTAAAACAATAGTCGTGCACAATTGCACACCACCATTATAGCATTTGTGATTTCTAAAATTGTAGATTACATAAAAAGTTAAATTATGGAGTGATAAATTACTAGTTTTTCAAGTAAATGGTTCATTAGATTACGTTAGAAATGGTGGGATCCAAGCCCGTATTATGGTGCTATGACTCTATCCTTATTTGCCAAATGTGCATGAAAATATCTAAGTGTGTCGCTAATGAACCCCATGAATGGATATTTCACGACTGTTAAAATTAAATAAAGTCATACCATATATTTAAACTAACAACGTATTGCAGTTATTTTAATCATATAAAGAAATACTTACGACCAAACTCGTCTGTGAGCTGACATGTACTTCTCCATCTGAAAGTGCATGGAAGTTGGAAAGCATAGACAATTTCGCCGTGCTAATATTCGGATCTTGAAATCCGTCAAGCTCGGTGAGTCTAGCGGAAATCAGCTCCACACCCTTGCGCATCCTACCCACTCGACCACCCCTACGGCCTCCGCGACCATAGTGACCGCCATCTTCTTCACCTCTACCTTGATTATCGAGATTTTCAACGGCTAAAAGCAGATCTTCTATTCCTAGCTCCTACCCTATAGTATGATATTCTGTTCTTCGTCGCTCCTACCAACACCGTCGGCGCCGTTGCTACTGCCTTCTTTGTGCAAGAACTTTTTGGCAAAAAAATTTAGTGATCTAGACATCTCTTCGAGCGTGTATCTCAAAAACGGCCTTTTTGGATAGAAGCTAGCAGATTGGGTGTTTGGGGGTGGAAAATGGGGTAAATTGGTTGCTCTCAGCTTGTTCTCGGTTGAAAATGGAGGAGGGGAAGTAGGAAATGAAAGTTGCAGCACTTAATTGTTTTCTAGGGTTATAAGCTAATAACGGCAAAGCTTTTTTCATTATAAGCTTATAACAGCAAAGTCTTTGCCGTAATAAGTTGTTTTCCAAACCAGTCCGTGGCTAGTCTCTGCTCCTGGTTGCGTCGCCCGTTCGCTCAGTTACCAGCGATGCGAGAAAATGGACTGAACAGAATAAATTGTTGGTTATGGTCTTTGACAACCATAGCTATTAGATCTTGATAGCTAAAAAAGCTTTCGAAATTTACATAATCTTTGATAATTTCCTGATTTAAAAAATCCTCGACCAATCTATTCACAAAAACATTGACTATACTTTAAAATTATTATGAAATTTTTTAAATTTGTTCAAGATTAATGATATTTTGGTAATTACTGGAATGCAACCCATGCTTCGCACATGGATGATGATGGAATTATAGTGTCAATGGTTATTTATCGTAGGAAATTAGTTACATAGCATTAGTTGTCTAGTTTGAAGTTAGTGCTTCTGGGATATTTTTCAATTTGGTTTACATCATGATAACAAAGGTGTCAATTTTCATTTTTAAACAAAGTAAATATGCAGGTATAGTTCATTACATTTTATTTCACCAGTGATGAAGTAACTGAAACTTCGTAAAATCAGTCATGCTCAACCAAACAACCAACATAGAACGTTATTTGAAATCCAATATATGTATTTAGCACATCATGTTCTACACCATTTAAATTTTTGCAAATAATACTATCTTGAATTTTTTGATACATTAATTAATAAAGTACAGTATGATATGATATGAAGCACATGATCTTTTAACGATCCTTTCTAAAAGAAATTACATCACTATATTTTTGAAATAATAAATATATACTATAGATATATTCAAAGGCAATCACATAATGGACATCAGGTTCTAATCTGCTTAATATAACATGTTAAGGTTGCATAAATAGATTATTCAACTTAGTATATAATACATGAAGGACTACTTAGTGTAACATTTTATTCCAGTAAAAATACATTTATCACATGTTAACAATCCCACCATAATAATAATTATAATCCGGTTGAATAGGTGTTTTACAGAAGCAACTTGGTGCCAAAAAATGTAAATGCACAGCAAAACAATTGCCATAAAGCACCTACAAATTGCATATTATAAACAAATCCAATTCTCTCCCACTATCAGTACTCCTTCCAATCAGCATTAACCCAAATATCATGTCCTAAACCACCTTCATCTTCTATATAATAACTTCAAACAACCTAATAATCCTACCACCCCTAACGCTTGTCTTATATTTAGTATACAACTTCCCACCTCTAGTCTCACAAGCAACACACTTCTCAAAATTCACCGTAAATTCCTCGACTTCACAAACATACTCGACCTTTTAGTCAATAAATAACTGTTACCACTATTCAGGTAAGAATACTCGACATATAACTCTTGCTCTCTACAAACTTGGCCAATGATGTACTTTTATTATCTATTTATTTATGCTTCTTCTATTGAAACTCATCATTGTACCTATGCTTTTTGAGCATGTCAATGATTTCTAATTTGAAGTTGGGGTTGAGGAAATCGAACTCAGTGGCATCAAATAGATTTTTGAAGTTGGCTATGGCGCTGCTGCCATAAAAGCAAAAAATCCAGATGTACCACCTAAATTATGAAAGCATGAGTTGAAAGTATGTCCAAGAATACAAAATTTATCATGATATCATTCAACATAAAACATACAAAATTTTGTAAGGGAAAAAGTGTTACAACCAGATACCTCATTGGGGGTGATAATAACATTATTTCAAAACGTAAAAGATTTAGATGGTCCACTATAGTTGCCACTTTGGATAGCAATCCCATCATCTTCTACTTCTAAGTAGCAATTTTCGGTTATCTATGAACATATAGTTGCAAGCATCTACAAAGTTTCAAAACATGCACATTATCAGAAAAACAACGTGTGTGTTATCAAGTGAAAATTTAAAGTAAAACTCAATTTAAGTGCGTGTGTGTGTGTACATAAACACATACATATCAAATTTACAGTTCAATGCATTTTATTATTATTTGGAGCAACGTTAACCAAAGCCAATATAATAACATCTGAAGCTGATAAATAATGTTACTGGATAAAGCATAGCATGGAGAAAAATGGATGAAAGTTTAAGAATTTTTGCGAAAGGTAAAGAAATGGATGAAACTCTATGATTTTTGGTATAAATAGCCATAAAACAATGTAGCATTAACATCAAGAAACCTGCAAAGATCATTAAATTTATGAAATTTAATTTGGAGTTATAATCTACTCATGAGCCTTGGTACTATGATAAATTGACAGCAAAAAGAAAACATATGGAAAAAAAACTTAAAATTGAGGTTGATTGATTTATCATGTTTTATTTCGTCAAAATCTTTGCATGACTATTGCTTTGATCTGAAATGAAATTTTACAAACATTTCTATGACTATCGAAAATATGTCCACAGTACGTAACGTGGATAAAGAAAGTTGTAGCCAACACTCCAAAAGTTTGAAAAATACCCCCATGCAATATTATAAAAATAATTTGTAACCAAACCGACACAATTGTACAAAATCATGAACATGTAACCCCTTTTAACTACCAATGTATAATTGTTTATTTACAAAGCAAGTGAAAAATATTTGATAATAACTTGAGAAAATATATATTATCGAACATAGTTATTACCTAAAAAGCAATCGAACTGTACTCTATAAAAATCGTCACTGCAATTGCCAAAATGGACTGCTTTAACCAAATTAGCAATTCCTAATATAACTGAATAATATGAAAATTAGTTAAAATATGTAGAAAAAGTGGTGAAAGGATGTTAAAACAATAGTTAAATGAAGACAAAAAGGATTATGGGCACAAAAATAATATAGAGGTAGGATTTACAAAGTGAGCAAGACATATTGTCAACAAATAAACCAATAACACATTTTCAAATAGGACATAGATTAGGTGTTATATGCACTAAGACCACATCTTGTATAAAATTCAAGTAATTTTCTTCACATACCCCTTAAATTTCCTTAAATATTGATGATAAGATTCCCGATTGTTAAAATCAAACCAAAGAATGCACATAAATAGTATAAACATGGGTATTAAATTAGTAAGTACCATATATAGCAGATTAAAAACTGTAACTATTTATTAATGTAATAAAAGGGGAATTAATGTGCAATGAAACCAAATCAATTGTACAAAAACTGTAAAAATACATGATTTTAGAAGTGACTGAGAATAAATGGTCTACTACATGAAATCAAGCCAATAAATTAAAGGAAGAATCATTGTAAAATGTAACCAGATCATGGGTTCAAAACAATATAGGCATATAAAAAGGTGGAACCCAGTGCACGAGGCTCCCACACGATAGCGGGCTCTAGGGAGGTCGATAATGTACGCAGTTTTTCCCTTGCATTGCGAAGAGGCTATTTCCGGACTCGAACCTGCATGCCCAGATCCCTATGCAGGTGACCTAATCATTGCGGCAAGGCTCCACCTCGCATTCCTAGTACAACCATTTTTTCAAATTACTAATCGGTTGCACAAAAAAGATGCGATCCTTGCATTCCTAATACAACCAACATAAATTAAAAGGTTTACCGATTTCCAATCAGTTGCATAAAAATGGTATGAATGCATGATTTTGCAAGCGATTGAACATAAATTACTACATGAAATTAAGGTAGTCAATTAAAAGGTGAATTAACTTTCCAGTGAAAACAGATCGCGAGTGAGAAATTAGTATAAAGATTTTGAGAGTGAGTAAGAAATACTTTAAATAAACAAACCAATAACATCCTATTCAAATAGAACATAGACTAAATGTTAATACATTAAGACCAGATCTCGTAGAATAAGCAACTAAATAATTTCTTTCCATAAATAAATTTTCTTAATTGCTATGTCATGTAATATTTTCCATATTTTAAATCAAAACATAAGCATGTAAATGTTGTAAATGATTCATCATGTGAATAAGCAGAAAAGGTTGCCATATATACCGCATTCAAAAATAATGATTACTAATACTAAGATAATGAGGAAGTAATGTGCAACAGAATCAAATCAAATGCACAAATATATTATGAATACCTATGAAAGTGACGAAGTAAAAATGGTTTACTACATTAAATTATAATAGTAAATTAAAAGGAGAAGTAAATATGCAATGAAACCATATGATGGGCACAAAAATAGCGTAGACATTGATTAACAAATTGTGTTAGACATAATTTAAATAAATGAAACAAAATTAGAATTTTGCGACTGGTTGATAGATTAAACATTAGCCGTGTAGAAAACACAATAACTAATTTCTTCCCATAAATTTTTAATTTCCACAACTGTCTATAGCATCCAGTATTGTCTACAGTTTAAATCAAACTAAAGACACAAGAATGATATTGACATAAGATTTATCAAGTTACCACATAAATAAAATTAAAAAAACTTTACTTATTACCAAGATAATATGGGAAATAATATGCAATGGATCGAATCAATTTCCAAAAAATGGTAAGAATACTTGGTTTTGCATGTTTTTGAGCAGAACTGGTTTACAACTGAAGTTAACGTACTGAACAAAAAGAAGAATTAATTTTGCAACAAAACCAAGTTATTGGCTTAAATTTGTATAGACATATGACAACAATTCGAGTAAGATTCAAATACATAAAATCTATAAACTATAAGAGGAAAAATGGTTACCAAATATGTAAGATCTGGAAAACCCATGCATTAAATAATAATTTAAAGGGAATGTATTATGAATTTGTATCAACTCAATTGCACAGAATAGGTATAAAAATTTGAATTAGCAACTGAGCTGAAATTATATGCTTCATGAAATTAAGTTACCAAGTTAAAAGGGGAATTATCGATGAATGAAATCAACCCATGAGAACAAAAATGGTAGAAACATATGATTTACAAAGTGAGTATAAATGGTTAGTATATATACCAAAATTAAAAATATAACTACTAATTTGTAAAAGTAATTATATCAAAGAATAAGATGAGATTGCACCGTAACATACATTAAAAAGATTTATGATTCGAAAATGAACAAAGGTACAACTTTTGGTGCAACCAACCTTATAAAAGAAAGTGCTAATTGAAGAAACTGTATTAAAAAAAGCTCAACTCATATTGCAAACAACATTGCATATAGATGATAAATATGTCACACAATAAAATGAAAATAGTAAATAACATTGGCTGTAAATTTTTGTGGGAAACAAAGGAACTACCTACGAAGCGATCGAAATGATTATTCCGATAGATCTGTCTTGTTTGTTGGAAAAAAGGAATTACCTACGAAGAAGTAATCAAAATAATCGTTCTGATAAATCTGTGTTTTACACTCCTTGAATCGAAATAGATTTCCCACACAGATCGATTGTAGCAGTAGAAACTCACAAACAAATAGTTAAAGCTTTGAATTTTTTCACCTTGGATAGCATCAAAATTGAGCGATCCAGAAAGTGGAGAAACTGAGATTGTATTAGGATCTGGTACATTAAGGATCTACTGTGATTAAAGGAAAAAGGGAAAAAGGTTTATTTTAGGGTTTCAATTGGATTCAACTAGAAAAAGGGGTAGAGAAAAAACGAAAGGCAACGTGGGTGGAGTTAGAGGGCGATTTGTTTAGAAATCGAGGAATTATAACAAACTGAGGAATGCAAGCAGAGTCTGAGAATTTTGAAATCATAGAAAATAGCAACGCCATGTAAGCATAACTAAATTTGTGTTTTTAAGTTTAAGTAATAGATTTGAAATTCAAAAGCCTTTAGTTGAACTCTTAATGAAAACACCAAAAATGTTAGATCTAATTTTAGCCTAAAATTGAAATATTTTTGAAATGCATGGAATTCAAATAAAATTGCAATAAATATAAAATTCAAAAATATATGTAATCTTTTTTTTCGATGGCCAATATGCAAGAAATACAAGTCATATCCTTTTGTTCAAATTCAAAAATCAAGAAAGGAGTATATGTGCAAATTCATATTTCTAAAGGTCCTCATATCGAAAAGATCTAGCTGTCTTCTTCTCCGTTGGCCATTAAAGGAGGTCTTGAGCTCTCATGGGAGCTCATAAAAATCCAACCCTATAGTATGATTTGTGCCAAGAGATTGAAAGGAGAGAGAATCCTCTTTAGGTTCGGTTGGGTCCCTATTTGTATAGGTTGAAGAGTGGTATAGCTCGCTTGGATTGGTTGATCGAAGTTGACGTGGATTGGTGACTTAGCAAGATAGATGGTCTTAATGGTGCCACTTGTTATCATCTTAATACACTAGTAATTCATGTGGATCACTATCCTGGCCACGGTGTCAACAAAGATGGCATGGTTATATAAGAGTGCTTTGAAGCTTTGTTACACATAATTCCCTTCATATAAATGCACTACTTCTTTGTATAGGCTATTGCTTGGATTTCACCATTATATGCGGGCTTTAGTTAGCACATGAGGGCTCTATTCAACACATAATGACTTTTGTCAATACAGTAAAGCTTGTGATTCATCATGATGGCTTAAACCATCATGATAGCCTTATTTATCATGATGGCTCCTTATCCACTCGATAGCTTGAAGTATTATGATGGCTCGAATCATCACGATGGCTATAATAGCTTGATTAATCGAATCGTAATAGCTTGAATACTCTCCTTACGATGTCTTTGGATAACATTTTATGATGGCTTCGATATTTCTCGATGGTTTGGATAACATATCATTATGGCTCCATTTACCAATGATGGCTCCATTTGCTCATGATAATCTTATATATGTGTGAAGGCTCTATTGTGTGTGATGGTTTCAATTGTATACGATGTCTTCAATTAATTATGAATAATTTATTTTTACTTGATGGTTTTGGATTACACGCGATAGCTTCCATCTACACATGAAGGCTCCAAATAAAACACCACCACAAATTGCACACGATGGCTTCCATCTACACAAGAAGGCTCCAAATAAGGCACGATGACCTTCTTTTTTATCAATCTGATCTTGAAATTTTGGGTGTAATAAGGGGTATATATATTTTGGATTTCAAAGTGATATCGATAATAATAAATTAGTGTCCAGTTATGTATTTATATGGAACGGTGCAGTAGTATGTTGAAAAAGTTCTAAGTAGTAAACAATAGTTGATTCAATGATGGACGAAGTTTACATCTCCCTTAATGAAGCAGCAAAAAAGGTGGTCTAGAGGTGAGTTTATGCATGAGCTAAGGGTATTTCAAACATTGAGAATCCCGCATCATTGTTCAATCACAATAATGTCGTGACATAGATCATAAAAGAACTAAGAACTTACAAGAAGTCAATGCACATTCTTCGAAAGTTCCAACTAATAAGGGATTTTATAGGCAATAAAGAAGTTGTGATTTAAAGAGTCGACATTACATACGTCACATCATATCCAAGTGCAAGTGGAAATTGAGAGAGTTAGGTGTTAATACCTCAGTTATTGATTTTGATGACGAGAATCATATAAAACCATATACAAACATATAAAACGTAGATACTAATGTTTTACCAAGTTATATAGTATATAGTGCAGATTATTACACATGTGTTGAATTGAAGACTATATAGTATAAAGACTCAAGAGACAGACATGAAGACTCAGAAGTTCAAAGACCAAGATATGAAGATCTCAAGATTATAATTTAGTGTATAGAGTTATAGTGTGTGTGTGTATGTGTGTAATTTAGTGTATAGAGTTATAATGTGTGTGTGTATATATATATATATAATTTAGTGTATAGAGTTATAGTATATATATATTGTTAAAGTCCTTGATAGCAATCTTTCATCTCTATCTCCAATTTTCTAATCTTTTATATTCTTAACCAAAATATATTTCACAATATTTTATTAAACTTTTTCACAGTTCAAAATTTTTATAAACTATCTTCATACAATTTTACAAAGCATCAAATTATTATACAAAGTATAAGATTTTCAAAGCAAATTAAAAGGAACTAGTTTTCAAAATACACAAGCATATGTCGACATACATGCCTTGCATATGTCGACATACATGCCGCCAATTAGTTTTTCAAAATTTGAAAGGAAGTGCATATTCATCGCAATTCTTCACGAATGGACATATCTATTGGTTTACTACATAAAGGGGAGTGCAAATGAATTTTTTGATAACTAATTGCTTATTTTCTTCCTTCCTCGTACTTCCTTGAATTGAAAAATATACTCTACTCTTTTCAAAATCACATAGAATCAATTGATACTTCATTGTATTGATTCAATGCTACTTTCTTACCGTTTTGCAAATATCTCACTCTCAATTAAAAGAACAAAGTGCTATCCAAGAGGATATAAGGTCCATTGTATCCAAAGTATAAGAATTTGTCTTTGGAAAAACTATTAGCTTTATTTGTATTTTCTTGGGTGTATTTGTAGCCTGTTCAAATCAAGTGGGTTCACTTGTAGCCCGTTCAAATCAAGTGGATGTGCTTAGTTGTCTAGAAATCTAGTGGGTGTGCTTGTAGCTCGATCAAATCAAGGCTCGATCAAATCAAGCAAGTCTATCTTGAGCTCCGAAATTTTAAAGGGTGTGTCTCGTTGCCTTGAAATCGAGTTCGTATTTTGCTTTTCCTTCTGCCTGGTTAAAGATGGGCATTTGAAAAGAAATCTGGACAAGCAATTGTACTGGACATGACGTAGGAGAAATTCGAACCGGTATAAAATCTCTGGTGTCGTCTTTCTAACCCTTTACTTTGTTTTATTGATTTTGTTTTAATCTATGATTGTATCTGTGATTGACTGTTAGTATAATTTTGTGTTGTTAATCTGTTATTTAATATTAATCTTAAAAGAAAATTAAAAAGATTTACATAAGTTAGAAAACACTATTTTCCCCGCTCTACCTCTTGTGTTAAATCAGTCTTAAGATCCATAATTCCACAACCTACATTAGGGGAATGCTCTAAAGGAAATTTTGAAATTTATTGTAAACTATTAATTAAACAAAAAAATCTCGTTCGGAAGTTTTTTATATTTTATACTTGTCATATTATGATATATTAACTAAGTATTTGTTTATGTATGGTTAATAGCAAATTCCTAAATGCTGTGTTCTTTGAAAAATAATAATTAGGAGTTGTAACTATAAGAAACTTATCAAAGTATACAATAACATATTATTTTATACATTCCTAGTTGAGATGTTACGAGAAAGATAATCGATATGTCCATTTAGATTAGAATACGTAACTTCTCCAAATGTTTTGCAGTGTGTTATTTATGGCTATTGGGGATACCAAGGGGTTACATACTAATAGTTATTGGATACCATGGAATGAAACGTCTAAGAATTTCCTATTGGTTGATAACAACTAGGTCAAATGGATAATCTCAAAGTGGCGATATTACACAATTCTCTTGATTTGAGAATACTATCGAACTTCGGTGTAGATGCTTCACTTTGACTATAGCTAATCATGGCATGATGATCATCGAGTAACTATAGTTGAATCTGAGTTGAAGCATTGGAAGTGAACCACTCTTCAATAGAGAATTTGACTCCTTAGTTATTGGATTATTTTCACGGTCAACTATAGTAAACTCAATGTCAAAATCCATTTTCAGAGTAGTATAGTTAATAACAAATGTTATAATTGAATCAAGGACTTTTATTTTGAAATTGGGTACTTAGATGGTAGTACATATTAGCACTACAAGTCTTGAGTAGCATATAGCATACTACATGTCAATAAATGTTTGAATCATGCTATGCAACTTCCGAACCTTTGACCTCTTTCACCAAAGTCGAAGCACCTAACCACTAGTATAGTGGTGCTGGTCAGAATCGAGGACTTAGTTTGTTGACTAACTAAATTGGGTACATATAATATTAGAATTTGGTCCATTATAGACCTTAGTTGTCATCGGTCAAACATAAAGGAGAAGGGTCCAAGTTTTGACTTGGTAGGAGAGAGATTCGTGCTAGTTTTTTTGGTCAAGCTCTCCCTACAAAAATGAACATAATCCTATTGTTTAGTTTAAATTTTAAGCCTCCTTGTTTCATCTTTTAAGGCTGCAAGCACACCCTCCCCTCCTCATTCATTTTAAACTTCATTCACTTCCAATCAATTACAAACAAGTTAGGTCCAGTGTTGGCACGTCGTCTATTTGCAGAAGTGGTTGCAGATCTGAAAAATCAAGGAGATAGACTAGATCAACATGTGTATCTATGACATCATCTCAGTGTAACTTGCCTTACATATATGTCAATGTCTGTCACATTTATATGTCATATTTATATTTAATATATCATATATGTATATCACCTTAATATTATAACATATGTAATTGTTTAAAATGAATTATAATAACATATTATGTTTTGGCATTGAAAGAATTGGTTTAAATTACAATAAAATATTGATATATATTTTATTTTATTCAAAATATTATTTAAAAAATGAGTTGTCAATATATATTCAAATAAGATCAAATATTATAAACAAAATTCATTATTAATATACTCGAAAATGAAAATAATAAAAAAATGCCAATTTTTTTAAAATAAAATGATTAAGTTTAATATATAAACATTATGTATTTATTAGTTATGTGTTTTTTCTATATTCTTTTTTGCTTCAGTTTTAAAATAATAAAGATTATTTTTGCCGAAACACGCACACACTTTACATATATTTACAAATATATATAAATTCAAATATCTTCTTATATATATCATTCAATAAACGTAATTGTTTATATAAATATTTTTAAATAAAGTTTTTTCGGTTATGTTATATATATATATATATATATATATATATATATATATTACTACTGAACCATTGTGATATTCTGAAAATTGGAATTCAAATAGTAGATCTAGTTTTGAATTTGAATTTTTTTCCTAAGACAAATTAAATATCTTAAATTTTGAGTACCACTTTAAATTATTACTATGTCAAATTATGATATTTTGAAAATTTGAATTTAAATAACATATCTGGTTTTAAATTTGAATTTTCATTATAAACCAAAATATATACTTTTATGTGAAATTTAAATTTAAAACTAAGTCAATATTCTAGTTTTTAAATATGTTTACAAATGATTTTTTATAAAAGTTTCAAAATTACACACACGCTTATATCTATGAAATATTTTATCAAGCCAATTGACATGTATATAAGAACAAAGTATATACATAATACATATGAATACTAATATTACCATTTAAAACTTAAAAATGTACATCTTAAGCTATGTTGCACATGCACATTATACACACATTAGTAAATATTGATTAAATTGGTTAATTAAATAAATAAAAAATACGATTTTATTGTAATTAATTAGATTTTATTTGATACAACCCAATAGACTTCAAGGCCCAATTGATTCGAAATAGGAATTTTTCCTAAAATCTACCAATTTCACTGCTATAGACCGGCACGGTTCCATCAATCATATCGACATCTTTTGCTCCATCAGCATAATTTGTGGTTCTAGAAGACAATCTAAAACACATCCTTGCAGTAGGACGTACAGTAAAAAAAACAAGGTAGGTTGTATTGAACATCTTCTACATTATTGCATATTGTATCAAAGGCCTAAGCTTTGATTGATCAATGGTTGGATAATATAGAAGGTTAGAGGGGAAGGATTTTTGTTCTACTTCATTTTACATAGTTGTAGGCGAGAATGTAGCGAATCAATTATCATGTGAATAATGAAATGTTAATTGTAAAACTTATGCATTCTCTATTGGCTCTCTTCTTGTTAACCCAAAAAATGGATCAACAACTTGGTTTGAGCGTGAAAACAACAACCCGTTCTCAAAGGGCAATAATGTGGATATTAGATATAGAAAAAAGCTTTTAAAAAAGAAGATAAGAAGATTTTATAGTGGTTCTGCTGTTAACGAAGCCTGCATCCACTTTATAGTTTTTGTTATAGACTGGTTGTTGTAACAAGATGTATTTAATTACAAAGCTCTTGATTATCCTTAGCTAGATAAAATCTTCAAGGTTGTAATCCACTAGAGAATCACAGTGAATTCCTATTGAGACCATTGTCAGGGAGGTGAGGAGTGAAGAAAGCTTCCAGCAGATTTTCAGCAACCAGTCCTGAGGATCCCGTTTATATTGCAGATATGATGGTATTTATAGAGATTGGAGAGCTATTGGGCCAAGCATGTTCGCCAATTGTTTGCAGACAGTCATAAGAAGATGCGATGGAGCTTACCTCGTGACTCAAGCCAAAAGCATGGATCGCCAACAATCCATGGTTTATGGATCGCCAGGAATCCATAGCATTAGCTCGAATGCGAGCTAATTACTTGACTTTTTACCCTATGCTTTGCCTTGTTTTTGTCGCATTCGTTCTGTGATCATGTATAGATCACTGGCAATCCATACACTTAACATATTTTTGGACTTTGGTTTCTGAACTGTCTTCGTTGTCTAGTGTTGACATTGTTCATGTAGTCCCGTTGCACATTGCCTTGTTTTGATGATGATTTACTTGTTAGATGTATTTAGCTACTGATTGGACTGGACAGATGCTTATCTCTCGATTTAACCAACTAAGGATCTCGTCAAACTCAGCCATTACTTCTAGAATATGTGTTGGATTACGATGCTGTAGGGTTGGTTGATCCCTGAGCTGCCGTGGATCGCTAGCGATCCATATCCTTAGTATATTTTCTTATTCCTTTTCTTGGCTCTTCTTGGCTTGTTGCTTTAGTCCTTTTGGTTGACTTATGAGCTGCTTTGACTCGACCAAACTGTTCTGACTTCTCTTGGATCCACTAGGGTTAAAAACCCAGATAATATTTTTCCTCTAGAGTACGTCTTCGTTGAAAACAAGGGTGCTCTGGAAGCAATCAATTTTAGTCTCCGCTTGTTTAATTTCAAGTAATCGTGTTAGAATTTCATAAATGTGAACTAGGTTATGCTGCGGCTTTCTTGGTTTTGATCTTGATCGCCACTGCTTGTTATAAAAGTTCAAAACTTTCTATATAGCTTCTCGATATGCCTTGAAATAGTAAGTAGATGTCGCCGTGCAAATTTGAGGTCGAAGGCGTACAAACTTATGGGTCGCTAGCTATCCATTGCTGATGGATCGCTAGCGACCTAAATACTTAGGAGTTTTTCATGTGTATTCATTCCCCATTTAAGCAGTCGAGCCGACCTACCTCTTCGCTTTTACACGATCCAAGACTCATTTTCTTCCTACGATTCGAGCTTCTCAGCGATTTGACTCAAGCTTTCAACTACGGTTCAACCTAAACTTCCTCAGATCGCCGTCGGCCTTTTTCTAGCTTGTTTGTTCAAAGGCTTTGGCCAATTTTGAGTTTAGAGCATTAATCCAAAGTAGGTCTATTGAGCAAGATGTTCGTTTATCAATTTTGCAGCGAAGTTGCATTCGTGATTTTTGTCGTAGAAAGTTCGAGTCGATTTTGATTTTATGGAGGAAGATAGTAAATGAGTCTTGAGCTCTTCATGGAATGACATTAGCCTTACCCCGATATTTGACACATTTTGTTGTCTTTGTCCATATAATCAGAACCTATTTGCACATAGTTTGAATGCCAATATAATACGACACATTGCAAATTGGTCTTAGCTCTTCCGGAGAGTTTGGATTAACTTTACTTGCTTGTGCATGCTTGGTGTCCCTTTACTGAGAAGAACTTTCTACGTGGCTTCGAATGACGGATCCATTTTTGATCATTGATCGATAAAGAGTACATGTAGAAGAAGTAAAAACAAAAGAAAACACTATGAGAAGTCCTTTATCTTTTTCTACTGCGAGCGAACTATCTATGCGGGATAGAGCACTTGTAGTGTTTCGAACATCGAGCTCACTCCCTATAGACAATACACTACATTACCCCAGTACATACTTGAAGCCTGACACATCAGTTCAAGCCGATATTCTTTCGAAATTCGAGTGTGGTGCGAGAAGTTCTTATTTTAGGGTAGAATTATCTTACAGTTTTGGATGTAAGTTTTGTTGTTTAGAATGAATTACCCGTCCTCTAGTCGTAAGTCTACTGGAGGAATTCTTGTGCTCTCGAAGGCTGAATCATCTCCATTGCCCCTCCCTCTTCTACTTCACAGGCTGAGTATGGCCGGCTAGTTCCAGTTAGTCCGGTCATGGACAGGACTCCTTCTAATTTCAGAGTCCTTCTAAATCGGCCGAAGAGAGCGTCTTCCGTGGTCTCTGCCAAAGTCTTGCATAATATCTGCCTGCGACACGTCATCCTGGAGGAAGATATGCGCCTTCTAAAGAAGGAAGAGTTCGCTCATATACCACCCCCGGGATAGACTGCTTGTCATCGGTATATGTGCTCGAACAGAGCAGTGTTCCCTTTCATGGATTTCTTGAGAGAGGCCCTCTCAAACTTAGTAATTGCTCTATTTCAGATTCACCCCAACGACTATGTCATCTTAACTTGTCCACACGTCCTTTTCATGCGTACATTCAACCGTGCCCGACTTTGACGAGTTGAGATACTTTCTTTCATTTAAAAGAAGAGGCGAGTGTCCTTCCTTGGTCGTAATCGAGGCGCATAGAGGAATCATAAAATTGTATTGCGATTGTAGAGTAACCTATCCCCATTCAAGACACAATACTTCATTGTCAGATGTCCTGAGGGGTTCAACCATCTTTGGACTACCAGGGGTAAGTTCCCTTTATTTCTCATTGAGTTTCGAATTATCACCGCGAGATTTCTAACAAGTCGAATCTTCTTACAGCTATTCCAAGGCTGAACAGGGACATGTCTCTCGATGGAATTTTCTGTTCTCTAAAGGCTATCGATGCTGAAGAAATATATGTTAATGTCTTGTTGACTGACGAACACTTGCTTCGATATGGACTGCTGCATCCGAGGATATCCGTAGTTCCAGTTGAGGTCCCGTCCCTTTATGGATCCAGGGTACGCATGCGATCAACCTCCTCATCTTATTGTTGTGAAAAGGGTTCTTTTCAAGAACGGGAAGGTCCATTCGGCAAGTCGGCTAAAGAGACTCGCGAGGGAAACAACGCCGCGGCTGAGGCCAGTAGTTCGACTAGGATGCCGCCGATTCCAGAAGAAGAGGAAGAGGAATTTAATCGAAGGGAAGGCAAGGCTACGATGGATATAGAAAAAAAAGAAGGGAGAGATTGTGAGTAGTAGTGATGAGTCCACTTCTAAGGATGATTTCTATGTAGAATCTGATGATGGGGATTCTGAATCGTGTGATAAGACCTCGGGGATGAGCCCCGTTGTCCCGAATTTTTCTCCCACAAAGATAAGCGAAAAATGTGACACTCCAAGAGCCGAACGATATCGGGATTCCCCGATCAAAGATGGCAGCGTAGATTTCGTTGATCTGGGCAATGTATACGTCGATTTTGATGCGCTCCTGGGGGAAGACTTCATATTCGAAGAAATATCTCCTCATTTGAGCCATATTACACCTGGAATTTGCCCAATTCCTTCCATGACGTCCGCCTGCTCTGGTTCGTGACGTCGCTTTAGGCCCTCTCCCAAAACACATTACATGTTTCACTAGGGTTACACTCACTTACACTTATATTTTTCATGCCCATTCTTTGTTTCTAAGACTTTTTATCCTTCTTCCATGTCAGGTACCATGAGAGAACACAATATTTATGATGATTTCGAAGAATTCACCAACTCTCAACGCTGGTCCAAGCGGTCTTCCAACTGTCAACAGCCTCGCAAAACGGAGGAGGAGTATAAAAAAAGAAAAGATTTAGAGGCTAAGGCTCGTCGTCGAGATGAGAGGGAATGGGGCTGAGTAGATATAGGCGGTGCAAAAAGAGGAAGGCTTTTGATGAGAGAGAGAAGCCATCGAAAAAGTCGATGTTTGATCGTGGTCCATATTCTTCAAAACAACAGGCCTTCTCCTCGGCCCCCGCCTCGATTGGTTCTGAAATCTCGGCTTCTTCTGTACACATTCCATCTTTAACTCAGGCACCATCATCTCATATGGCTCTTGCCCCCGGTTCTTCATGCCCACACTGGAGACCTGCCTATGTCCGTCCATCTGGTCCTCCCAGGCTCGAGGCAGCGCTCCCCAGGTGGTTCTTAAAGGGAGTTAAGTTTGATCGTGATCTACATATGGTTCGTAGAGATGCTTATATGCCCCACCTCCAGGCAATCCAGGATGATTTAGAACATGCTGAAGGGTGGGAAAAATTAGGCAAATAGTCGATGGACATGAACCACAACAACTATCAGGAAATCCTCTCCTTCGATTTGGTGAAACTAAATTTTGAAAGGCATTAGCTGAACGCAACGACAGAATCAAACAGATGGAAGTGGAAAACGATGCGGTGCTTTGAGAAAGCAATAACAAAGCCGGCCTGCTAAATGAGCAAAAAGAGGCACATGTGAAGATCGAGATCGTCCTGAGAGACGAAATCAAAAAAGCGAACGCTGAAGAAGTTAAACTACAAGTGAAACTTTAAGCCCGCGGTACGATCATTGAAGCCCAGAGGAAGACTATTTCCACCACCACAAGATCATATAAGGCCATAATAAGATGATCAACAAATATGAAGACGTCATGAAGACGCATGATAAGACAATCTTCGATCATGCTGAAATGATTGCCATGCTCCAGGACCGAGTTGCGCAGCTTAGCGTCGATAAAACTCGCGTCGAAGTAGAGATGGCCACCGTTATAGTGGATTTTTTAGAGCTTCAGGATACTTTTGAAAGAAAGATGGAGAAGATGGATGAGACCATCTTGAATTTCTATGTCAACTCTCTGCTGCACCAGGGGAGTCTCAGCTACTTAGGCTCTAAATTCTCACGCACTCTCATTATGCGTTAGGAGCAGAGCTTGACCCAATTTCATGATAGCAACGATGTTTATTCTGAGCGAGAGCTAGAGAATGCATACCTCAACGAAGAATCACAAAAGGCATTGCTGGAGGGCCAGGAGGTCTTATGGATTGAGAGAGAAATGGAGGCTTTCGATGCTACCATGATATTAATTGCCAAAGCGCTTTTGAAGCCTTTTATTTTCGGTGACGACGAACCATCGAGGCATCCCCACAATCTGTCAAAAGGTTCTGGGATTGAAGCTTCTCCTAAGATTATGGAACCGTCGAAGGAGCATGAAGGCGGTGAATTCGAGGTTGACATTCTCGGTCTATCTTCTACTGTAGGTAATCTACTTGCTTCTCCCGATTTTGAAAATTTTCATCTCACACCGAAAAAGAAGGACGAATATAATGCTTTCATTTTTGATCTTATAGGTCCGTCCTCACTAGTTATTAATCTGCCGGCCTCCTTGATGACTGGACCTACTACTATCTCTACCGCTTCCATGCTTGTTTCTATACCGGCTCTGGCCGCCGTATCCGTGTCTGGTTCACAGTCGGGGTTGGAATCCACAAAGATCGCCGCACTGCATGGTTTGGATGACCCGTCCATATCTTTAGAAGGTGATTTTACTACAGGCGAAGCTCGGGAGCAAGAAATTTAGATTGAATAGCCATGTAAATCTCAAGAAGAGTTGGTTGCCGTCAAAAAAGAGAAGGTCGAAGCAGTCAAGGCCTTTAAGAACTCCCGCAGGTCATAGAAGTGTAAAATGAAGGAAGAATCTTCTGAAAACGTTGCAGAGAAGGAGGAGGACGTTAGCATTGAGGAGATCGTTGACATTAATAGCAACGACACTGCTCCCGAGGCGAAGCAAAAACTTCAAACAAAAGGCAGGAAGGGGACTGGTGCAAAGAAGCGTCGAGAAGCTTGGGTGGTATCTGATCTGGTTTTGATTCATTTTTTTGTTTTGTTCAAATGCAGAGTCTGCACTTAGCGTTTTTGTTGTATTGTCTATATTTTCTTTTGTTAGCCGACATTGTGTGGGTACGGCACCCACGTTTTGACCTTGTATAAAATAAATTTATAAATTATACATTATTAATACTTTGACCGCAATTTTACTTATCCGCTCATATGTGTTTTGTGTGCTTATGCTTATTTTGTTTATACTTATTTGCTTGTGTGTGTTTTGTGCACTTACGTTTACGCTATGTGCTTTCATTTCACTTTATCTAGTCTTGTGATTACTGCCAAAATTCTTTGCTTGGAGTAAAAGAACTTGTGAAATTTTGTTTTTAAGTATTTTTATTTAAGTATCGGTGTATGCCCTCCAGTTCACAGGGCTGTTCGCTTCAAAAATTTGACAAACGATAGGTAACTTAGGGTTTGAATAGTTTGCATATGAAAAATTGAAATTTGACTAAGTTACAACTTGATTTTTCTTATTTTTCAAGTTTTGTAGCATATAGCTTATGTTTTTATGCGATTCTGGTAAGTATGCAACATGTGCATGTTTGAAATGTGCACCAAAACATAAATTAAGTGAAAAACATATAGCTATGAGATTAATTATTAAAAAAATTCAAAAGCATACAGTTACAAGATTAATTTAATAAATGATCTTTGCGAGTTTCTTGAAGCTAAACCATTTATCACTTTTCAAAAATGTAAGTAGATGATTATGAGTATCATTTTCTAGGATCTTTATAATCTTCAAACATGCACTCCGTTGCTTAAAGCATGCACATTGCATGAGTTAACTATAGGAAGTTACTCATTATCCACGTTAAATGTCACAGTTAGTCATTAAGTGTAAGCAGTTGGAGTTCTTCCCTGGTTTGTAGCACTTCGATTTTGTTGGAGTCATGCCTATTACTTCCAATAGTGGGAGTGGTTTGATTCTTATTATTCCTATGTGGATAAGTTTCCTAGTATTGCCGAGGCAATTCCGATACTTGAAAGTGTGCGGGGTTTATGGGATGCGTGGTTTTTTGGAAGCATGCATGGCTTATAGAATGCGTGGCCTTTAGGATCAACATGACCCATCGATCCTAAACAGTTTTGATACTTTTCGGTGTTTCCTATCTTCGAGAAACGTGAGGATTTTATGTTTTATGAGCTTAATTTCATGGCTCCGAGAGTTAATACGCAGCTTATGAAATGCATTGCTTTTGGTACTCCTCGGTATTGCCTATCTTGGGGCAACGTGAGGAGTTCACGTTTTAGGAGTGTGATTTCACAACTTTGAGAGTTAATGCGCGACTTTTCGTACTCCTCGGTATTGCCTTTCTTCGATCAACGTAGGGAGTTTTCGTTATAATGGTTAGTGCGCAGCTTATGGGATGCACGACTTTTGTTTCTCCTCGATATTGCCTACTTTGGGCAATGTAAGGAGTGTAGGTTTTACTGGTTAGTGCGCGGCTTATGGGATGCGCAACTTTAGATACTCCTCGGTGTTGTCTATCTTCAGACAACGTGAGGAGTTTATATTTGAGCCTTCCCGATATTGCCGATTTAACACCAGTTCTTAAAAGGGGGGATCGGGTGCCACCATTCCAACAGTTTGACTCGATTTGCTTCCGTCGACCTAGTGATTAATTATTACGAACAAGTTTTGTTGGTCCAAAAAGCGAATTAATTTTATTGAGGAAATTTGGGTAGGTTTTTGCCTATTTACAATGCCTCGGGTATCCTGAGATGACTTATTCGCTAAAAAAAATAGAGAGCACATAAGGTAATTTTCAAGTGAAGTAGCGGCGCAGCGATTCGTTGTTCCATGCTCTGGGAATTTGGATTCCATCAACAGTTGTCAATTTGAAAGTTTCATCCCTTGCTTCTGGTTGATCACACATGGCTCTTCTCAGTTTGTTCGAAGGTTTCCGACACAGGATAGATCCGATTGAGGACAAGGTATCCCACTTTGAAGGTTTGGTTGTGAACCTTTGAGTTGAAGAATCGTGTGACCCTTTTTTGGTGGGCGACTTCCTTAACTCGACTTCTTCCCTCCTTTCATCAATCATGTTCAGTGATTCGAGTAGGTGCTGCTCGTTTTGCTTCTGATTAAAGTTTTGCCTTCGGTGAGAGGGGACTCTAGTCCAATGGGAATCATTGCTTCTGAGCCATATGCCAAGGTGAACAGAGTATGTCCAATTGTCATTTTGTGAGTTGTCCTGTTGGCCCATAGTCCGATTGGAAGTTCATCAACCCAGTTTCATTTTGCTTTAGTTAGTCGCTTTTTGATAGTGGACTTGATGATCTTGTTTATTGCTTCCACTTGGTCGTTTTCTTGTGGATGAGCAACTACGAAGAAGCACTTCTCAAGCCGAAAACGTTTGCAAAAGTCTTTGAACTCAGCGCTTACGAACTGGGTCCTGTTAAAAGTAATGATTTTTATGGCACACCAAACTTGTAAATAATGTTTTTAGTAACAAAATTAATGAATTTCTTTATAGTAATGTGGGCCAGCGGTTCCGCTTCGGCCCAATTCGTGAAATAGTCAACAATAACTATAGTGTATTTGGCCCCTCTTTTTGCTATTGGCAGTACGCTAATCAAGTCGATTCCTTATATTGTAAATGACCATGGGCCGATCATCTGTGTTAGCTCTGTTAATGGAGTTCTTTTATTTTTTCCGAATCTTTGGCAAAGATCACATCTTCTGGCGTAGTCTGCAGCATCGCGGTTTATTGTTGGCTAGAATTATCCATACCGAAGAACCTTCTCTGCGAGGGTTTGGCCTTCGGTATGGTCTCCGCATTCGCCTTCATGCACTTCCTTCAGGATTCGTCGAGCTTCGTCGTCAGTCACATATCTAAGAAGGGGGGTTGAGAATCTTCTTCGGTAAAGTATGGGCATCCCATTCTATATTGCGAATCGCGGTGCTTTCCAGAGAAGCTTTTTCTGTTGATTCCAATCAGTTGGAAGGGTCCCTATAAGTAAATAGTTCTTGATTAGCCATCCATGTTTCTGGTTCAATAGTGGTTTCGAGAATCCAGTCGACGTCCATTTCATCTATGCTCGGGGTAGTCAGAGTCTCGACCGAGATGAGTCCCAACGATTGAGCTTCCCTGGAGCTTGCCAGTTTTGCTAAGTTGTCAGCCTTGGTGTTCTACTCCCCTCGAATATGAGTTATGGTATAATGTTCAATGTGGCTTAGCAACTCTTGTACTTTCGATAGATACGGTGCAAGGTTCTCCCCTCGAGCCTGGTACTCACCCTTTACATGGCAGACAACTAACTAGGATTCCCTATAGATGTGGATAGATTTTATTCCGAGTTCCTTCACAACTTTCAGTACTCCTGTTAACGCTTTGTATTCTGCTTCATTATTTGTTGCTGGAAATTCCGATCATAGGGGGTAGCAAATGGCTCATCCTTCAGGGGTTTCAAGCACTAGCCCCACCCCCGGACAAAGGTTGTTAGATGCGCCATCAATAAAAAGTTTCCATTGAGTCTCCATTTCTGATGTTGTTTCTTCTTCGTCATCCCATGTAGTAACTCGGCGATGAAATCTGTCAGCGCTTGTCCATTGATCGCTTTTCTGGGGATGGTAAGTAATATCATATTGGCTAAGTTCGATGTTCCACTTAAGAAGTCATATGAAAGTTTCAGGTCGGTACAACACTTGTTTCAGAGGCCGATCAATCAGTTCATTGATCGGATGCACTTGGAGATACGGTTGTAACTTCCTATATGCGATAAAGAGGCAATACGCTACGTTTTTTAGCTTCGGGTAATTTTTCACAGCTCCGGTGATTTTCTTGCTAATGTAATACACAGGTCACTAGATCTTTTCTTCATCACGCATAAGGGCGGCACTTAATGCATAAGGAAAGACCACTAAGTAAATGAACAGATCCTACCCATCCACTGGCTTTGATAGGATTGGCGAAGCTTCCATGTGCCATAGCAGTTCTTTGAGTGTTGTTTGACAAGCTTCACTCCATTCAATGTTTTTCTTTCCTTTCTTCAACACATCAAAAAACAATATGCACTTGTTAGTGACTTTCGAGATAAATCGACTTAAAGCAGCGACCTTCCCATTCAGGCCTTGCAATTCTCTCTTGTTCTTCGGTGAATAGACCTCTCGCAGGGCCATTATCTACTCTGGGTTTGCTTCAATGCCTCTGGCACTTATGATGAATCCTAAGAATTTTTTGGAGGCTACTCCGATGTGGCATTTAAGTGGATTGAGTTTCATTCCATACTTTCGGAGTATTTCGAACATTTCAGCGAGATTATCTAGTGGTTGGCAGCCACTTGTGATTTGACCAACATGTTATCCATGTAAACTTCCGTAGTTTTCACGATTTGGCACTTAAACATGGTATTTACCAACCTTTGATATGCTGCCCTAGCGTTCTTCAAACCGAATGGCATTACCCTGTAGCAGTATAGTCCTAGATCAGTGATGAAGCTGGTGTTCTCTTAATCAGATTCGTGCATTAGGATCTGGTTGTACCCGGAGTATGCGTCCATGAATGATAATAGTTCATGACCCGTCGTTCCGTCCACAAGCTGGTCTATACTGGGGAGAGGGAAGCTGTCTTTCTGGCAAGCTTTATTTATGTCTGAGTAATCGATACAGGTTCGCCACTTCCCATTGGGCCTTTTTACTAAGACCGGGTTATGTACCCATTCATGATAAGTTGCATCACGGATAAAACCGCTAGCCATTAACTTGTCCACCTCTTCTCTTAACGCCTTGGTTCTGTAACAACCCTGGTATTGGAGATTACTGATGATATTAAATTATAATGATAGTTATAATTTAATATGGTGAATAAAATGTAATGGAGAAATAAATTTGGTTTGAATTGTGTATTTCAAATAAACTGTATCTATGGAGTTAAATATTGGGTTTAAAATTCACAGTTTGGTGTTTTGGTTAAATAAAATGGAAAATATTGGAATTTAGGTAAATTTGAGTTAATAAATTTTCCAACTGATGTATTTTAACATTTAATTGTTGAAATAAATCCAAATTGATGGAAATAAAGTTTTGGACCGTTCAGAACCCAGGCTGCGCCTCTTTTTCATTACTGGTGTGAACTTGGGGTCAATGTTGAGCATGTGGCATTTATTTGAGAAGTAAGGCTGTACACATAGGTTAAGAGCATCATCAGTCGTAAACAGCCTGTAGGAAAGATGAGGGTTAAGCCTAAACAGATTATACCTCCTACTAGTGTTGATCACGTTTGGGACATGCACCACCTTGCAGTAGTTTGTTTGCTGTTAGGAGGCAAGGCAAGATAACCTTGGTGGGGGACTTTCAGGCGAATAGGATAATCAATGGAGCCGAGTCCATGATTTGTCCAAGGAATGGAGTCCTTAATACAAAGAAGATAGATAAGTCTTCAAGATGTGAAAGATTACAGCTAAATAGTTATAATGCCATTATTAGGCACTAATAGGAAGATCCTCGATATATGTGGAAAATTCGGTCTAAACACAGATGGTGGATATCTACCCCAGGTACAGAGTTATGGAAACTAATAGAGAAAGTGTCTTGGTCCAAAGGGGGACTGTGGTGTATACACATACACACGTATGTAGCTATTATATACCTCGAGTAGGTGAGGCATATCGTACGCGCATGTGAAGTCAAAACGACTAAGTTTAAAACATAGACATAACATGCAATAGAAAACAATCGGCATAAACTAGTGTTATTTTAAAGTATGTAATTTACTAGTCATAGAACGTTGTTCTGACCCCTTTCTCGTTACAACCCACATGACAGTCTTAGAGGGATAGGAACTTTACAAGGCTAGAATGGTGGAAAGATAGATTTCCAATGCATGCTCGACACTGACAAGGGTATTAGATATCATAGGTATTGGCCTTATTATATATGTTTTATTATACTTTACTATTCCGCTGTGAATTTTATCGATAGTGCTTTGATATGCTTTTGTCTATTTACAAGATACCAACACCGATGATTCTTACTTTGGTGGACTTAGGTTTTCGACTTAGCGCAAATTCGGGCCCACTAAGGTGCGGATTGTTACATAAAGCATCCAGTATCTTCCAGCATTCCTTTATAATTAATTTTAACTCGATCGAGGCAATATTATTCATTAGTTATTCGGTAATCATAATTCAATCATTATAATTCCAAAGGTGCTCTAACCTTGGAGTTAAAATTTGATCTCTTCGGATAATATAATTGTAACTCTATATTTAGTCAATCCACCTGCTCTCTAGTGAGTGGGTACAATGTTCAAAGCGAATCCATCCACTCGCTTTTTAGTAAGGAGACCCACTATTATATACAAGCTCATCCACTCACTCTCAAGTAAGGGGTTTGTACTTCATGGTTCATCGCCCTATCTCTACGTTATGGGGAGCCATGTCCTATTAATTTGCATATCAATTCAAAGGATAACCAAGTTCTGTTGGTATCCTGTAACCATATCGGTATAAAATATCATGTTCGAATAATTTTATAGCTAAATATCAATTGATCGATTACTCGAATAAAAAATGAATTAGGCAAAAATCAAAATATCTAATCTGGTCAAGGAACTCCCAGTCTTTAAGATAGAGCATGCATACTGGAATAAACAGGATCTCCTACATTACAAGTAATCCTGTAGTAATCCTTCATAACTTATTCAAAGAAAAAGAATAATGCAGAAATCCATCTCGATCATGGGATAACCATACCCGATCCAGATCCTCGACTGCGACGGGTACATCCGCCACAGCTGGTGGTCACTCCTACTTCACCACTATATCTTGTGTTACTATTATTTGACTTCTCACATACTATAACAATTGGTTATTTTGAACCTACTCTTTTATCAATTCTCTTAAGTGTCTGCATTCATTCGTCTCCTGCCTATCCAACTCATGGAACATACAATATTTTCCAAACTTTCTCACTTAATCTATGGGCTCGCTCTTAGCAAGTTTCTTGTGGAGAATTTTCCTCTAGTATCAAGATAGATCCTCTTTGGGATTTCAGTGAAGTCGGTGTAATTGGAAAACTTCGATTCCCTCCTCTGTCGCTTCGATGCTCTGAAGCCACCATTAACCTTTTTCTTTCTTTATCCTTTTCCAATCTTGCCTTGGATGGGCCTCCATCCTCCATAGCATTCACTTTGCTATTTTCTACTTCCGTATCTTCCTAATGCAAATAACTTTTTACTTGATCGTTGAAAGCTACAAAATCCACTGGAGAATATATACCCAGTGCCTTCTTGAAACAAGTTTTATTAGAGACTCCGAAAACCATCGTAATTAGAACTATCGATGGGATTAATTTTGGAACGCTCTAGCTCCCGCGTTGAATTTGGTCAGGTAACTTAGTAAAGTCTCATTTCTCCCTCCCCTTCATTGTTAACTGGGTTTTTAACCCAGCAGAATTAAAAAGGAGTTGGAACATTCAGATTAACCAGAACGACTCGAAACTTTATCGAAAGGCCTACAAGTACAAGATAAAGGACCCCAATAAGTTTGGGCCATTTTTAGGCAAACATTTCGAAGCGGTACCTATAACGCCCCATATTCATTGTAACATTATTAGGAACATTTAATTAGGTAAACTATACGAAATATTGTAAAATGGTTAATGGGTTGAGATTTGTGATTCGTAAGGGTAGCCAGGCATATACAAGTGAACTAAAGAATTAAAATGTTAAGGAAAATAAATAAGGGGCAAAGTTTGAACAAGAGCATTCTTATAGCCTAAACCCATAGGAATTCATTTACATGTTCATTGCTAAATCAAAGTAAAAAAGAGGCCGACCATCATTAGGAAAAGCAAAGAGAAGATTTCAAGAGGAAAAGCTTAAGCAACTTAATCAAGACCAAATCTCAAATCCTTAATCTCAAAGCTAAGGTAAATAATGCCTACATCTCATTTTTTTTAAGCTTTTTTCGGTTTTAAGGTTAATCCGAATTTATTTGCAAGGTTATGCCATGTTTTGAATGATTAAATGTTTATATGCATATTGATGATTTATGCTTAATCATATAGGTTTTATGATATGTTTTAATATGAAAACTCTATTAAATGACATCCAAACGCAATTTGAATTTAGATTTTTATCAGAAATGATATTTTAGAGTTAATTTTCAATTTTCATAATTTTCTGAATTAATGTGGATTTTATATTAATTTTCTAGTAAGAAAATGTATATTTAGTTTTAAAATTATTTACGGCTAAATAATATATGTTTTGGGTCCGAAATTAATGCATGTCAGAAAACATATTAAAATTGATTATTTGGAAGTTTTATAGAATTTTTTAAGTGTTACGATGAATATATAAAATTACTTGAGGTATGTGACTTAAATGTTTTATATATTTACAAAAGGAGAAGAGGTATTTTGTAAATAAATTAAGTTGTTTATTTTTGAAATATTAGCAGCACATTTAGAAAAAAAATTAGTAACCAATAGTATTTTGACAAACAAGGAAAGTTAGTTGAAAATAATTTCCTTTTAAAGTTAAAATCATTTTTACATGCTTTTAGCATGTTTAGCCACTTTTAGCACCCAACCGATTTAATGGTTCTGCTACCATCACCGTCGAAACCAATGCGCATGGCATCGAAGACCTAGTGTGTAGTGAATTGGACATAGGCGGAAGGCATCGGGTCGAGACCAAAAGTTCCGACGGGGTCGAAGCATGACTCTATTTTAAATTGATAATGCGCCTGCTTTGCTTTCGAAGGAAGAGCTTTCGACTTGGTTGGCTTTCGAGCGAGTCATTTTTTTTAAAAGGAAAGGCTTTGAATGGGTTGCGCCTTTTGTTTAAATTAATCTCTTTCGAAGGGGCCGAAACCCCTAGCTGCCGCTTTTCTACCTTTCGAAGTTAATGGTTTTGAAAGGTAGCTTTGTTTTTAAAAATTAGCCGCTTCTCCAATGGTTTTAGAGGGTTGGTTTCGACACCAACATTTCTTTACTTACGAATAGTTTTCGAAAGAGTACTTTCGACTTAAATGTTTTATGACCATTTTGCTCTGTTGAAGGTAGAAATGAAAGGTATCGAAGCAGTTAATTTTAAATGGTTTTAAAAGGAATTTTCCATATGTTTTAAATTGAACTCATGCTTTCGAGAGGTTGTTGTTTACAAAGATTTTGATGCTTTCGAAAGGCTTTAAAGAAGGGTTTCTAAGGGATGGTTCCCCAATGGTTTCGAAAAGTTTAAAAGGATAGGTTTTTCCAGTGTTTTTAAAAGGCAATTTTAAAGATTTTAAAGATAGGATGTTTGAGGTTTAAAGCTTTCGAAGGAAAGGTTTTTCAATGGTTTCGAAAGGAACGTTTTGGCCTTTCGTCCTAGGTTATGAAGAAGGGTTTACTTGGTTTCAAAAGGGGTACTTTCAAAGGTTTAAATGTTTTCATCAACAAAGATTTGAGTAAAGTAAATATAACATGGCAAGGTGATTTTGAGTAAATCATAGAGTATATATTTTTCTTGTTTAAGTTTGATTTATAAGTTTTAAATCAACTTGAGATGAAAAGGTTTTCAAGGAAAATTTAAGTAAAACTATCCTAAGTAAATTGACTCAGATATTATAATACAAGATGGGACTGGTATAGGGTCGCGCCCTATACATTAGCTATTAGCCCCAACAAGTTTACTCCAAAATTCCATCATGTATGGTTTTGTCATAGGTAAGACTAAAATGATGATTACACATAGAAGGGAATATATATTTGTATACAGATAGGTTATTGGTGTATCGACAAAATCATTAGGATCAGGTGATCCTGAGAGAAGATAAGTTAGGGACAGGCCGCTCAGAAGAGGAGTATCTAACAGGTGCTAGATTATTTTATTTATATTGTCTAGTAAGTCCGAGTTAGCCAAAGGATAGTAGTTAGCCAAACAAAACTATAGTGTTCGGATAGATAGTTCATTTGTTACATGTTATGTATGTTTATACGATAACGCTTTACAGTTTTTAACAAGTTTTGGTTGCAGGATCATGATTTGTAAAGGATATGTTTCAAAAGGGTATTAGTGAGGGGAAACCTATTCCGCTAAGTGGCATGGTCTCACTTAATATCAAATAACTGAGATGTATAATATTAGTGACACCAGGCTTTATGTCTGACTCGAAGTTTATATTTTGCCCCTTAAGTTCTCGCGTGCTTAAAATCGATTTAAGTAGGCTAAGGGTTGAGGTTTATAGGTATTAATAGGTTGGAAAATAAATCTTCTAGAGATGAGCAGGTGGCTGACGGATAACTATTTAGGAGTTGCTGTTTTATTTTGTTTGATTCTGCTGTGTTGTATTTAAAACAGTTATGTCCATATAGTACTCTGATCAATCAAGAGAGCATCTTCATATGTCGCTCTTGGTGTATTTCATAATAATTATATTTGATCTTTACATGGTAAACGAATATGGGATTATGTAATGGAATATGAAACATGTTTTATGAAATGTAATCAGAAAAGTTGTTATTGTGAAATCATTGATTTTGTTTCATAATCATGTGCTTCTTATATTATGGATACCATTAACATTACCGTATTTGGTCACTGGAAGTTAATACTACGAATGATTGCAACATTTGTAGCGCTTAGCTTCGGGCCTCAAGAAAAGGGATGTTACAACTTGGTATCAGAGCATAGGTTTATGAAAAAATTTAACTATAAATAATTTTGAAAACATAATCCTAAGGAATTAGAGGTAAGATCGGGATATAGGATAATGCTATAGTAAAGTACTTGTATTTTCTATATATAAGAATACGTTATATCTTTAGTCTCCTATCTCTCTTAGGCTATTCCTGTGTATCTCATGAGGCTTGAATACAGATATGGATGCTAGAAGTGGAAGAGTGAATCTTAGAGGAAGCACCGCCACAAATGGAAATGCTAGACCGAATCTAGAAGTAGCTAAGGTTAGTCACAAGCAAGGAGAGTTGGTGCTGGAGTCCCATAAGTGGATATGGGAGCTATGTATCAGTTTTTCGTAAACATGATGCAAGCAAGAATTACTGCGGGAGTGGTCAAGAGGAAATGCTGCAGTAGGAGTTCCGGAAGCTCCGGTGGTCAACAACTATGCTATCCTGAGCAGAGATTATGTTGGGCTAAGAGGGAAGCCATTTATCGGAACTGAAGATGCTATTGAGGAGGAGAACTGGTTGTTTCATTGTAAGAGAATCCTTGCTGATTTGATGCTTAATGATGAGAAGAAGAGGAGGCTTGATTCGAGACAGCTTCAGGGAGCGACTTTATTCTATTGGAATAGTGTGACGGCAGGAGTGGATGAGGAAACGATGACGTGGGCTGAGTTTCGGAGAAGGTTCCAAGAGAGGTTCATTTTTGTGATGGCGCAGTCTGCTTTGCTCAGAAAGTTCGTTGAGATAGAGCGGGGGGAGATGGCTGTGTTGGAATATGCTAGGAGGTTTGAGGAATTGGATTGGTATGGACATGCTAATGTGGATAATGTGATGAAGAGAAATGAGAAGTTCATAAGGGGTTTGAAGGCTGAGTTGGCAAGGGCTACATTACCTCATATTCGGGATTTTTGTGATGTTATGGTGGAGATGGCTTTAAGACATGAGGAGATACTTGCTTCTTGGAGAAGAATAAGACAAAGGAGGCCCATGTGGGGTGGAGTCAAACAATGAAGTTCTTTCATAAAAAGGGTGCTCAGAAAGGTGGAGCCGTGAAGAAATGAAAGTCGGATGTTGTTTGCTTCAAGTGCGATAAGAAGGGGCATTTCGCTAATGAATGTCATAGTGAAAAGGCGAAGGAAGTAATCGGGAAGAAGAATATCAGATGCTCCAATTGCAGTCAGATTGGTCATTATAAGAATCTATGCAAAGAGCCTGCTAAGGATGGAAGTAGCAAAGTATTTGCATTGGGGCCAACTACATCAGGACCAACAGTGCAAGAGAAAGGGAAGGCAATGTTGGGAGGTATGCTTCAGATTCATGGTATGTCTGTTAGCGTTCTATTTGATCCTGATCTGCATCACATTCTTTTATATCTTATTGTTTGGCAGATAAGTGTTACCTTGAACCCTCATATTTGGTTACTTCCTTAAGGGTTGCAAATCCAATAGGAGGGTATGCGACACTTGAGATGAAGTATGACCACTTAGAGTTTGTTTGTTAGGTCATTCCTTTGTTTACATTTTGCATGTGTTTGACATTGTGGGTCTCAGAATTATTTTGGGTATAGACTGGTTAAGTAAGTACGATGCTAGAATATTTTGCCACGATAGGAAAATATCGCTTAGACACCTCGACTATAGTGAGCAGATTGTATATACCATAGAAAGCTTTAGCTGTGAGGTGAATGCTTTGTTGGATGTTGTGGAGTTGGAAAATGATTTGAATCATGTTTTCGTGGTTAGAGAATTCAAGGTTGTTTTCGAGCCGGTAGTAGGATTGCCAACGAAACGAGCCATTGAGTTTCGAATATATTTGATGCCTGGAGCAGAGTCGATGAGTAGACTGCCAAGTAGGATGACACCTACAGAGATGAAAGAGTTAAAGGTTGTAGTTGGTAGATTTGGAAGGTAAGAAGTTTATTAGACCAAATAGTTCGCCTTAGGGAGCAACCGTAGTATTTCCTAGGAAGCCGGATCGATCGTTGAGGTTATGTATCGATTATCATAAGTTGAATGGGAAGAAGATAAAGAATCGATATCCGTTGCCTAGAATTGATGATTTGTTCGATCAGTTGAGTGAAGCCAAGGTACTTTCTCAATTGGACTTAGCAACAAGTTTCTATCAGCTTAGAGTAGCAGAGGATAGTATTCCTTTGACGGCGTTTAGGACTAGATATGGATCATACGAATGGTACGTGATGCCATTCGGACTAACTAATGTGCCGGCATTCTTTGTGGATTTGATGAATCGAGTTTTCCGAGAGCACTTGGATAGGTTCGTGTTGGTTTCTGTAGATGAAATTTTGATATAATTAAAGGATGAGAAGGAGCATGAAGTTCATCTTAGAGTGGTGCTAGAAACGTTGAGGGAGCATCAGCTGAAGGTGAAGTTTTCAAAGTGTCATCTGAAAGAAGGAAGTGAAGTTTCTTGGTCATGTAGTCTCAGAGAAAGGGTTGTCTGAAGATTCGACTAAGATTGAAGTGGTGAATAATTGAAAGAGACTCGAGATAGTGACTGAGAGAAAGAGTTTTCTTGGATTGGGTAGATATCATCTGAGGTTCATTAAGAATTTTTCGCGGATAGCAGCACCGATGATTAAGCTAATGCAAAAGGATGTGAAGTTTATTTGGACCCATAAGTTTGAGGAAGCATACCAGAGCTTGAAACACTTATTAACCAATGCACTTGTGTTAGTTATTCCGAAAGGGAATAAGGATTTGGTAGTTTATACAGATGCGTGCGAAACTGGATTAGGAGCTATGTTAATGGAGAGAGATAAAGTGATTACTTATGCTTCTCCACAGCTTACACCGCATGAGGTTAGATATTCAGTGCATGATTTGGAGTCATTTGCGGTAATTTTTGCATTGAAGGCATCTCTCTGAATTTCGGGAGGGCAATCTAAGTTATATGCATATCATAAGTCATTGAAGTATTTGTTCTCTCAGAAGGAGCTGAGCATGAGATGACAGAGATAGTTAGAGTTTATTGCTGCTTATGATTTTGGAATTGAATACACACCAGGAAAAGGTAATAAGGTTATTGATGCGACTAGCAGAAAGCATCAGAATACATTGATGGAAATGATAGAGCAGTGGAATGATTTGGAAGCGTTGTCGACTTCTAGAGTGCAGTGGAGATCTGAAGTTGGGTCTGCTGGAGGATCTACTATGTTTAGAAGTTCGACCAGTTATGATCGAAAGGATTTCTTCTAAACAGATGGAGGATCCAGTATTAGTTGAACGGATAAAAAAGTTAAAGGATGGAATGGAGACTTGAAGGATTCTAGTCTTGACCAGAATGGATGGTTAAGAAAGAATGGTAGGTTATGTTCTCCGCATGTCGGAGACATAAGGAAGGAAGTTTTTGAGGAATGCCATCATTCGAAGTTCACTATTCATCTAGGAGGAATTAATATGTATCGGGACATGAAGCCGAGTTTCTTCTTGGAAGGAAGGAAGAGGGATGTAGGCTTATGGGTGAAGTAGTGTTTGAACAGCATTAGGTAAAAGCCGAACATCAGAAGCCAAGTGGGTTGCTACAGCCATTAGATATTCCAATATAGAAGTGAGATTCTATTTCTATGGATTTTATAGATGGGTTGCCAAAGTCAAACATAGTAAATGAAAGTATATGGGTCATAGTGCAAAGAGTGCCCATTTCATTCCAGTTAAATCGACTAGGATGGCATGTGTTTTGGCTAAGTTATTTATGAAGAATATAGTTAGACTTCATGGCATTCCTAGCAGTATCGTAAGTACAGAGATTCCTTGTTCTTTAGCGAGTTCTGGAAGAATCTGCAGAATATTTTAGGAACTAAGCTCAAGATGAGTAGGGCCTACCATCCACAGACCGATGGGCAAATAGAAGAGTTAACAAAGACTTGGAGGATTTGTTAAGAGCTCGTGTGTAGATTTTGGAGGATCAAGGGAAGACTATCTACACTTAGTCGAGTTTTCATATAACAACAGTTATGAGACTAGTTTAGGGATGGCACTGTTTGAAGCTTTGTATGGAAGGCCACGCTAATCACCAATTTGTTGGTTAGAGATCGGGGATAGGTTGGTTCTTGGTCCGGATTTAGTTAGAGAAGCTGCAGAAAAGATTAAGTTGATTCGAGCTAGGATGAAAGAAGCTCAATCCATGTGGAAGTGTTATGTGGATAGAAGACAGAAAGACTTAGAGTTTTCTGTTGGTGGTCATGTTTTTATTAAGGTATCATCGATGAAGGGTGTGATTAGATTTGAAAAATCAGGTAAGTTGGCACCGAGATTCACAGGACCATTTCCTATTGTAGAGAGGATCAGGAAACTTGCATATAGAGTAGAGTTGCCGAATAGATTGGTAGGAGTCC